>JAJEKV010000212.1:0-600000 GCA_021234155.1 Isoetes taiwanensis | reverse complement strand
ATTGTGTAAATGTTTCATGTAGCTTTTGTTTTTAGCAGGTCTATATAAAAAATCTACATGTTGATATGGCAAATGGCGCCTGCCATTGACAACCCTAGTACAACATGCTTTTGTCTTATTTTTTTCTTTTGCATGATGTCTAGTTATTTATTTCATCTGTAGGTCACATTTCCGTTCGAGAGTGCTCTTAAAAAGGTGGTGATTCTATGCTCGAAGTTTTCTCTGAGTAGAGGCGGAGGTTTGACTGGCGGCTGAAGGGGCGACCGGCTATGGCAGCCGGTGCCCTATTGTTCTTGTAGAAGCGACGATGCTAGAGATGTTGGATGCACCCAGGGCAGGGTAAGACATGTTTTGAGCTGGCAAAAAAGGGTGGTGTGTGGAGCACTTCTCGGAGGTCGGGTTCCCCTGTTTTCTGCAGTGGAGTAGGCCCTTCCTGTGTGCAGACCCTGCCTCTTTATCTCTAGAGCTTAATCATGTATGAGCATGGTAAGATCTGCAATATGTTATTAAGTCCCAATCAGTGCTGAGTCATTTCCTATCTAGTAGTTGGATTTATCTTCTAAGACGGTTGTACCACTGTGGCTGGGCCTTGCACTCACTGCAGGGCCATAATAGAGGTTCCTGCATATTGGGTAGCAGTCACCAGCATTTTAGATTGAAAATAGGGCCTTCTGTGTTGATGTTGCAGCCTTGCGAGCTTATTAGACTCAGTGATTCCATAAATATTTATGCAGTGACGAGTATAGTTTCTTGTTGTCTATTCATCTGAGGCTTAGGAGTTAGTTTTACCCGAAGCTCTTAGACTGGTGTATGCTATTCTTATTTTGACACTGCAGTGTGGTCTCTTAGTAATACATAGATTTATTAAGCCGGCACCTATGGATTGTTTTGTAGACCTCAGTGCTGTTGTCTTTGTTAGAGGGCATCTCCGTCTTGATGGAATTGGGGAAGTAATAAACTGCTTTGTTTCAAAATGTTAGACTTCAGGTTATCTACATTTAATGTTATGCTGTGTAAGGGATACTTTTGAAACATGAGTTCTCAGTGGCCCCGATCTGTTGTCCCAATCAGGAGAAACTGGAGTAGAGGTGTTTACATTGATGCTGGTATGTAAGTATTGCTACATGCATGAGCAGGAGACGGGAGGCTCCTGATTATTGTGCACTTGATCCCATGAGGTGACAAGACTAAATGGGATTAGATGAAGATGGCCTGTTCTTTGTCTCTTTATTCCTATAGCCTTGGGTCCTTACAGAATAGGGAGCTCCAACCTCGGGCGGTTGGGAACAAGTTCTTGAAATGTTTGAATTCATGCTACTCTCGGAGGAGGAGCTTCAAGGGAATTTTGATATTAAGTTCAGGAGCAGATCACTAGCATGAAGACTATTTCAATGAAGCATTTCACTAAAGTTCAATTTTAAGCTTAATATCTCGAGGCTGCCCTTTTTTTTGGAGGCAGCGGCATGTTAGCTTTTACAGAAACATTTTGCAGGAAAGGGCAGAACCTTTTTCCATAGTACTTACTAGTTGGGAAGAGGT
The DNA here is from genome assembly GCA_021234155.1 of Isoetes taiwanensis. Classification (NCBI taxonomy): domain Eukaryota; kingdom Viridiplantae; phylum Streptophyta; class Lycopodiopsida; order Isoetales; family Isoetaceae; genus Isoetes; species Isoetes taiwanensis. Next base: position 598,461 of record JAJEKV010000212.1, on the reverse strand, counting down.
AGTGGCTATGGCCCCCATAGTATTAGCTATTTTGGAAGAGGTTGAATCGGTTCCAACCAAGTACTACATTTGTAATGTAACTGCTCTCATGTTGGCTGCTGAATACCCTCTGATAGGGGTCTTACAAAGCTTTGTGAAAATTTTTCCAATCAATAAAGCTTATCTTCTTACCTTAAAAAAAAAAAAAAAAAACGAAAAGGTCTCTTTTGATTTAGATGAGGAGGAACATTCGATCGAAAACAAACCTAAGACAGCTAAGAAGCCTAACTAGTAAGAAAGATAGTAGATTCAGATATGGCTTGCAAGGCATGCCAGGAGATTTGGTGTGTGGAGTTAGCTTGGTACCACTGCAGATTTCAGTTACGACATTTGATACCACTGCAGCTTGGTACCACTGCAAAGTTCAGTTACGGCAGCTTACAACTTTGATGATGAGGCATTAAGTGAGGCGATTTGACCTTCTTATAAATGTTGCCAAAGGAAATCATGTTCCTACTAGTGGCGCTGATTCAATTCAGCGATGAATTTCTTAAATTATTTTTTTAACAAGTCAACATTCATGCACTGCTTCGCATAGAAGTTTTATATATACGTATAAATTTCTCAATTTGAGAAATTAATGATGTCGTTCTTTGCGTAAAAATACGTAAATCTTGCTAATTCAAGTTGCAATGTTAATTTTTAATTTTTAATTTTTTTCGCACGTTTGCACAAACACGAGTTGAGACTTTAAAGCAATTTGAAGCTATCCACGTTGCAGCCACCTGGGATTATTGTGCAGATGGATAGTCTTAGAATCGTTAGATTTGATCTACGGTGAAGAAAATACATGGAAATTCCAGCGTGTTCAGAGCGTTGGAAGTTATTCCCGCATTAGAGAGAAACAAGAATTCGAATTAGCTCATTTTGCCGAAGTGTTTCCATCTCTATTTTATCTCTATTTTCGTTGCGTTTTTTTTCCTCTAGGCTAGGCCTGCCGGCTGGCTCTGCCAGAATCTACACAGAGAGAGGTCGCTTGCACTGGAGGAGTGCCTCTACTTTTAGTATTCTTAACAGTTTGAATCTACACAGGAGAGGTCGCTTGCACGGGAGGAGTGCCTCTACTTTTAGTATTCTTAACAGGTATCTTATCTTAAACTTATGATCGTCATCCTAACATCAATACAAAACTGATCAGTTTGCTTGCTTGCAATGCAATCTATGCAGCTTGCGTTGCACTAGAGGAGCTCCTTTGCTGCTGATTGATATAGATCGAGAGAGCTCTCTACTTGCATACAACTGTTACGGACCAGGTATGTAGGAGTCCTCTTGGCATGTAAGAATCGAATTGGTGTTAGGTTATGGCATCATCTGGCAGGATAGAGCTCGGCAAATGGTGAAATTGCCTGTTTGTCGGATGGTTGCATTGTGCAAGCAAGCATGGTTATTCTTTTTCTGCCCTTTTTTTTGGGTCCGTTGCTTTTAGATTTGTTCTGAGCATAGCCAAATGATGCATTCTGGCTTTGATCTATTGCTTGAATTGGACCTCTGAAAAATTAGGAGGCAAGATTGATCCATTGGCGATTCAAGCTGGATTAGTTAAAATAAAAAACTGAATATATGCCATGAGTCTATTAACAACAACTTCTCTGCCAATCCAACAAGTCTAGGCACTGTCAAGCTGTTGATCTTTAGCCTCGAATAGAAGCTTTATTATTTGGATTTTTTTTTTCTAATAGAAGTTTGGCATATCTGTATGATGGTTATGTTTGAGAGCAAGACAATTTCATATACTAAACAGCTGAAGTTTCAACAACGCTTCGTCTACAACAATCAGATAAGGGAATGATCGGCCCATTAGGACAAGAGTGGTGCCTGCTCAAAGGCCATAATTGTGTAATTTTGAGACTCCACAATCAACGTTTATTGATGCTATAGGAAGTGGTGACAATAGGAGCTTTCATTTCCATTCTATTTCTTGTCCTTTGCATTTGGTTTCCTGCAATGTCCTGCAAGTTCCATGATCTGTAAAAATGTTGGAGACAATGGGACTCTTTCCAAAAATACTCTAGCAAGATATTGTCTTTTGGAATGAGGCTATCAGAGATTGCGATTTAGGGAGCCTATGGCCAAGCCCCGGCAACAATCGTGGTCTATGTGCAATTGCTCAGGCACGTAGATTAAGAAAGCTTTCCAGATATATGCTCTGTTTTGCATCTGGCTTGAATTTCCTTTAGGAAAAACGGCCAAGCTCTGTAACCAGGATACTAGAAAAATGTATGCTTCATGTCCTGGTTTATGATATCAAATCCATTTGCTAGAAGTATCTTATGTGGATCTGATCACAGTGGTTGCATTCAAGTATGTGTTGGGCTTAAGCTTCTGTACCACAACGTGTATGAGATGAAGCTGCAGAGACATATAGAAGATGGCTTGCAATCTATATGCTATAACAGCTTGATAAATACAATCTGCCAGACCAAGTATTGTGGCATTTTCCTATTGCAGATGTAGCATCTTGGGAGCTTTATGTGAGATGGAAAGATAGTTACTATGATCATTCTTCAAGAGCAGGGGCTGAGTTTGCTTGTGCCTGAGTGTGAATGGAATTTGCTATTGCCATCTAAATTAAGGACAAAGATGCTACTATAGATTAGATGCTGCTTCTTAATATCATTGAGTGAACTTAAGTATGCACATGTTACTTACTTACTTCGAGGTAAAATTGTATACCTTTCTCGATTACATAAGTGAATAGAGTGTTCAAGCAGTCAGAAATTCGTGGAACATTATCTTCTATTTTGAGAAGTATTATATGGCCACTTCTGGAGCATTGACCTTGCAGATGTCTATGCACATTTTTCTTGCTGGTGCACATCCAGTGCCATTACACATACAAGAGATGCAGACATTAAGTGTGTCTGCTTTTCATTTTGCTTCCAGTTTGATTCCACTTTATAGTATTCTTGGATTGATTGTCGGAGGAAACAATGTTCTTCGCTGGTCTAGCCTATTTCAAGCTTCTGATAATCATGCATGTTAGCTGAGATACACTTGGGATTGTAAGCTATCCACTCTTCTCTTCTAAATAAGCTTCTAGAATTTCTTTTGTTTAGATAAATTATCTCATTCAGAGCTGTCTATTGCAATCGCATTGACATCCATAATGTAGCTGTAAAGAATAGAATAGAATAGTTTTTTTAATAGCATTAGGGATCTATATCGCACAACAATTTCCTTTCAATCATGTAGCAAAGAAAGGGAATGATTGGTGAAGCGCTCCAATAATGGATAAATTTCATATGCAATATCTAGCATAATAACAGGGGGCTTCCCTTGTATTTTTGTACATTTGCTGGAGGAGCAAGGCGAGGATTTGCCAGGTAAGCTTACCACCCTGGTACTTGCAAAGCTCCAATTACAGTATTTGGTTATCAAGAGTCCAATCAGGATCGGAGGACCGAGCATGAGACCTCGGCTAGTTAAGTTTGCAGTCTTGGATTGGGAGGCAAAATCTTTGTTGTTGCAACGCACCGCCGCTTGAAAGGTACGTCCCATATACCCGATGTGGATCTCACGCCACCGCAACAACGGGAAAGAAGCCAAGAGTTGGTCAAGATAAGAGAGATTCCGGCCAAAATCGGAGGGGCTGCTGGGTTTGGTTAATGGCAAGATGAAGGTATATGTGCCTCCTCGTCGCATTCTGGCGGAGGCAAACTCCCACGAGCAGCCGCCGCAGGGGCAGAGCGTCCGGGCATCAAAGCCGCAGGCGTGGAGAGGGCGGATTGAGGCCTTCCACAACTGCAGAAGACATCCCATCGGTCCCCGTGAGCAGCGTCTGCCCGAAAGTTATTCCAACTACAAAGCAGCCGTCCTCGAGGCACTTCGATGGATCCACGGCCCGCAGCCATAGGGAAAGTGTCTTCGTATTGTTTCGAATTGTAGGGGCTTCCCGTGGCGTAAGGGCGTGGCTTGAATGGGATCGCGACAGACATGGACATCGTCTTCCCGCAGGAGACATGGGAGTATGAAGGGCATCGCATTGCCGCATATTGAGGATATCGCGATTTCTCACTTGCTAATGAGCCATGCATGGCGACGCGGTACGGTGGAGTGGCTTGCTACTTTAGGGATGCCTTAGCATGCAAGATCACACTTCGAAGTCCGATGTTTAACCGCTTACATGTGGGTAATGGTATTAGAGCCCGGTCATGTCCCATTGTTTCTTGCTAGTCGCTACATTCCCCATGCGTGCTCTAAGTTCTACCAGTACATGATGCGGAACCACGGATGTCCGGATGTCGATAGGAACTCATGATGACATAGACCGCTATAATCAGCAGGACAAGTGTTTTTGCTTGAGATTTCAATGCTCGTGCATTAGCAGCTTGCGAATGGCGACCTTCCAAGGTGACGATAATGCCGATCCGCTTTGGCTTGGAGAGATACCGCTATTCGTAATACACGGCACTCCCGGATATGGTGGCTAGACCATTTGGCGTGCAGCCTGGTCCAGCTTTTGCCGTGTTTTTGACATGGTAATTTGTAATGGTATCGTGATGGCCACACTCGTGGGGTGTTACTCGCAGGAGTGATAGGCGATGGGGGAGCTAGTAAGTCGATTTAATTAAAGTGGGACTCATTCCATTCCCATTTTTTTTTTGACCCGGTTAATTTACATAAAAGTAGCACCTCGAATCCGAAAACTATCCTTAATTCAATTTTGAATAAAACTCAATCCGAGCCGTACGGCAGTTCCCGTGTTCGCGAGTCGAGAACAAAAACAATGCAACCGAAAGAAAGGAAATTCATTAAAGTTTGAAACCAAAGATGTAGTTGAAAAAGAATTTTTATTAATAAATTGAACAGATACAATGTATTTACATCGGGACGCAGAGACCATGGCGGTCTTCTTTGCCACTACTGCCACATCATCTTGGTAGGTGGTCCACCTTAGGGGATTAACTTGTGGCGCTTCTTCATGCCGCCTCAGTAAGCCTTGGGGCAACCCGAAGAGTGTGGAATGCCTCACGGGAGGTGCCTCGAGCTACCGCCGACACATCCCACCCGACTTCTCCACTCGCCTCCCGCGGCCTTTCATCGAATATGCTCCTTCCCCAACCTCCGGATGTTATGCAATGCTTGCAATATGCCTTGAGCTTCCTGGACTTTCTTTTTGTTCTTCGCCGTTCTTTATTCCCGTGGTGTAGCGAAGCAACCTCTCACTCATGAGCAACCTTGTCCCAAAGGCCGGCAAGAGTGTAGCGTGACCGGATCTGTGCGAACGGTATTTCTTCCGCCTTTGAGCTGGATCCGTGCCGCCTGGAGCGGTCTCTGTGATGCCTGGAAAGGGATGCATCTGCTGGTGTCGGATCTGTGCACGAACCACCGGAGCAAGGAGAGTATGATTAACAATTCACGGTGTCATTAGTCAAAACGTAGAAAGAACGCTGAAATCAAATTACAACGGAGAACATTCATTCCATACAACTGCATCCAATGACGTGGGAAGTAGTGTTTTCTCGACTCGCGAAGCCGAGAAAGGCCCATAAAAGTCAAAGTACAACCATTCTCATTAGAATATGGTTGCATCCAATCACACACGGAAGCATACAAATGCTTTTGTCAACGAGACAACTAGCATGCCTTTTCGACTTCAAGTCGAAAGGCCCAAAACCCAATGTACAAGCATTATCATAATAGATTGTACAAGCATTTCATCAACACGACAAGCATGCCTTTCTCGACTGCGGAGTCGAAAAGGCATCGAAAACTCAATATACAAGTATATTCATTACAAAATGGTCAATACATGTGTTCACGCTCGATTACAATATTCACACAATTTGACTATCCGAAAGCGGTGGGTCACTCTTCTTGTTCACCAAAGTATTTGTCGTCCATAGCTTTCATGATCGGGCTTGCTCTCGATCGGGTTCCGTGGAGGCTCGGATAGTTCGTAAGCACATCGGGCCGACAAGAATGGCAAAGAGGGATTCCGCCAAGACAGACAGAGTCCGGCGGACAACCACCTATCTCGCCTCATATTCTTCGTGTCGATATGGCTTAGCAATGATTGTATTTTGCGCTGCTATGATAGCACTTGTAGGTGAGTCGCCTATGATCAGCGGTTGTGTTTGCCAAAGTCCCGAATTGCTCATAAACGGTGTCCAGCCTTTTCACCATTATAGGCTTCCCCTTTGTGATGGCTGGATCGAGGTCCTTCACATGCTCGACCCTTTCGCTTCCCCAAACGAACTTGAACTTCAAAACTGAAATGCCGAGAACACCAAGAACATTGACAATATTTTTCTTTGCCATACAAGACCATATGCCCACTTCAATCCCGCAAGCGGGCACCACCAATAATTTCCTTAGCTCGGGCCTCGATACACTATTTTATGCTCTCGCTTTCACCGGATCTGCGAGGTGTTAATCTCGGGACGCCTTTTTGTCGTGGTATACCGCAGCCAATACCCATTGACGCCAAATATTACAAGCTTGGTGGGACCACCGATCCCGCTGGAGTTTGGCTCGACCATATTTCCGGTTCATCGGGATCCAAATGCGATCATTAACTTTTCGTGTTCTTTTCTCGGGCTGTGGCGCGTGTCTTGCTCGATTTTCATTCTCATTCTCCTCGCGACGTGAACCGTTGGAATCCATTGACAATGATCCGGACTCGTTGAGCTCGAATTCCCTGAAATGATGACATCTCGGCCGAAAGGAACGAAGTTTTCGACTCACAGCCAGAATGACAAGAAAAGGTATTGAAAGGAACGAGTTTTTCTCGACTCCGCGAAGTCGAGAAACACCGTTAGAGCAAAGTAAACTCACCTCAATCTCGGTTTTCAATAATGTTTTCGGCGAGACGGTCCAATCCTTTCGACATCCTCGCCTCCCGTCGGTTTGTCTCTCTCGCCCGCGTGCCTTTATCTGCTTTCCATTTGTCTTCCTCCCCTTGAAATGCTCATGAAGAAGATCCAAGTATGACCTGAATGGTTTCAACCATGTCCTTATTTCCAACCACGGATATAGGTTTCATTCCAAACAAAGATAGCCCCCCGAGAGAACAGCCATTCATGTACCACTGCGATACAATTTGATCTTCCTCACCAAGCTGGTTATGAAGTACTTGATAACTCTTGGCCGGATAGGAATTCTATGTATAGGACCGGGTCGCACCATCCTTTGCCGACCTTGTCCATCGATGGAACATCCTCCATAAACCTGCCCCTTCCGTGGTTCCATCCGCTCTTGAGAGATCATGAACTTGTCGAGATAATGATGCTCGCTAGACCACCACTTATCCAGGTCGAATCACGATCTTGAAATCAAAACCAAAACTATGTTGGCAAAGCTTGGTGCCTTCTAAGAAGCCAAGTCTGCACTCATGATCAAGTTCAGATATGGAGTGCATGATCTTGTTGGTGAAGTTAATATCACCGCCCATTGGGAGACGGCGGCTTGTTTGATTGCCCGGCATGCAAAAGACAAGGAAACCGAAAAGTATCCAGTCGGGTCATGTCCGCATTAACGCCTTGTACCAATCGCTCTATGTCAGCTTTGTCATAAAAAGGGTGGGGCCTTCGATCATATTGATGGCAAATAGTGCCACGGGTCCAGTGCCGCCTGCACCACCAAATCCCTTTGTGTCCCAAAGTAACCAAATGGGGGAGCTATCGTCATTTAAATGGGACCACCCCTCAATCCAAGCTTCCTTTTCGAAATTGCCATAGCACGCTCAGGGAAAGGAAGGGTTTTGACGCTACGCTTCAGCCTTGGTGTTGATGTAGGGTTGACATAGACGGTTCAATTCCTTCATGTCTTCCTCATCAAGGGCAGCCTTTTCCTTGTAAAAATCAAAATCATGGTATTCATTAGATGCAACGCTGCACTCCTCGCGATGCCTTCTTCTAACGCGACGCCGCCGCTTTAGGGCGTGGCATAATCCTTCGTCCCGCAATTTAGAACTCCCGGTCTTCCTCAACAGGATTGTTCCTCCAAGATTTTGCCTTGTAGGTCAAGCGTTTCTTTGTCCTGAGGCCCCGATCCTCTTCATGAACCGCTTGTCAAACAACTTGGGGTCCGGCCTTGGAAATTCTCCATTCTTTGTCCTTCGCCTTGCCTCTTGTCCATTGAGCCCATATTTTCGGGTCCATTTCTCCCCAGACCGCCTCGATTAAGAATGAGGTGCGTATTGGTCCGAGAGAGACTCCCTTTTCCTTGGTGTTCTCTTCTTCTTCTCCTCTTCTTCCTCTCCCTCGTCATCTTCCTCGTCCCTCCAGCCAGAACATATCTCATAGTTTCTCAAAGGTCTTCCCACTTATCCGAGGGAGCCTCGCTTTCCTTTAGGGCCGAGGACAACCCAATGCTTTCCACTTTGTTGCCTAGCGTGTATGATCTCGGTCGGGATAAGGGGCTGCATTCGCATTAATGTACCAATGTCGAGCATGAAAGTATCTACAAACACCCGAATAAACAAGAAAATGTAGTTCGGGTTTTCGACTTTCGAAAGTCGAAAAGTCCCTTTGAATGTCTAATTTTCTTTTTACTTCTCGGGTTTTCTCGACTTCCTTGAGTCGAAAGCTCGCATCCTTTGATTTTCTGCATTACGGCTTTCGACTCGCGAGTCGAGAAACCCGATGATAATCGGCAAATGTTAGGATGGCGGGGCTTTCTCGACTTCAAGGAAGTCGAGAAAGTCCCATTCAATGTCTAATTTTCTTTTTCGGGGCTAGGGTTTTCTCGACTTCGAGTCGTGAAAGCTCCACATCCTTTGATTTTACGTTGTTACTCGGGCTTTCGACTCGCGGTCGAAACCCCCTGATAATCGGCAAAATGTTAGGATGGCGGGGGCTTTTCGACTTCGGGCGAAGTCGAATGGAAAGATTCGTAAGAGTTATTTACCTTACGAGTCGGCACTTCCGCCGCTATTGTGTTCGGCAGGGTGGCTACGCCGCTGCTTGTTCGGTTCTTTGGCGTCTCGGCGAAAAGAACTCGTGCACTCTTCGCTTGGCATATCTATCCTTGATCGCTGCGGCACCTCCTTCTCCCCGTCGCAATACTTGAGCCGCCCTAATCATCTTTGACCGTCTACAACCCGCATCCCGACGTCTTTTCCTTCAGATCTTCCTCGGACTTCCAAATTAACAACTCACAATTGTCGATCTGCTAAAAGGTATGACATCCGGCAGTATTGGATCTGCAACGGATGTCGCACCATCAAGTTCGAATCTCCGGCATGTGTTTGGATTAAATTCCAATGGTTGAACAAGATCGGCATCTCGTGCAAACCTTCAGTCTAATGTCCAAAGAAGTATTGTGTGATATTCCCAACGGATATCTTGAGCTAGACGCTCCATTTTCAATGCCCCTCTCGAGAAATCGATCTGATCATCCGGATCGAGGTTTGGGGAGTCGACCATATCTTCGTCTCCTTCGCCATCCGACTCCTCCCTTGTGGTGTCATCATCCCCATCTTTGTTTTTGGTGGACTTTTTGTGTATGAACCACAACATTCCCCATCGCGGTGTTGTAGAGTCTTCAAGACGGTAGAAGTGAAGCTCCCCTCAGATTGAACAATTTTTCCCCCTCTGAAATCTCCATACCAAGCTCCCCGGATGTTAGGGTTCCGGCCTCCTTCATCCCTTCCAGATCCTTCCACCCAAGGTTCTGACAATTTAAAGGCGCCGGCCTTTTTTCGGTGCCCTTAGCCTTGCTCATGGAAGAGTGAGAATAATTTGAAACTGCCAATTTTTTGGTGCGATAGAACTTACTCTTCCGGGGGCCCTCGACATGTAGTGTTAAATGCTTGAATGGGCGCAGATCGGAGAGCACAACACCGATTTTCTTGTACTTGTCTCCTGAGCTCTTCTTGTCCCTTTGGTGTAGAAACAGATCTTTCTCCTTCCCACTTGTCGATACCTCGACATACCACCAAGAATCTGCCCATTTGTTTCAAGAAGCTCTGTCGATCCCCTCGATGACGGCGAAGAATGGAGTTCGGCCAGTGATCACCAGTGAGTCCGAGGTGAATGCTGCAAGAAGAACGGATGGATCAGTTAAGGTATTCCGACAAAAGAAAAACCTCAGAGCTCACCTGGGGTGTTTGTCTTCTTCTTCTTGCTGCCACGGGTGTAACATCCCCTCCCAAGGCCACTTTGGGACTGAGTCATTTCAATATGCCCCTCTCATCCTCTTCTGACGACTCAGAAATTAAGTTTCCTCCGTGGCGTTGTGAGTTTTAGGATCGCATGTAAAAAGATCGGTGTTCTTTAATTTGAAGTTAAGGACATGCAATCATTTATGAAAAAGCGGGCTAAGGGTACAAAGACCGTCGGCTTTTAGCCCCCAAACACTATTTCAAATTGAATCACATCAAGGGACTAAGTGAGTGGGCGTAGTTTATCTTCCTCGCGGCATTGGGGAACTCGAGGTGGAGGGGATCATCGGCCGTGATTTTACTTCCTGAATGGCGCCAGCGACGCCGTAAGGCGCTAACAGCGCCTTGCATATGTGTGTTTTTTCCCCTAATCGCTGGCGTCTGATGCAAGCGGTTGAATTGGATCGATGAGCACGGAGCTAAGGTAGGAAGCCGGAGAGGAGCCGCGGACAGGAACTCTATCCCCTGAACCGCGCCATGGAAAGGGGATAATGAGAATCAGCGGAAGGTCTAGTAATAGATCTTAATACACTCTTGAAGAGACCGACGAAGAAGCAAAGACTCGGGTGAGGCTGGGGATCCGTGGATACTGATGGCCCAAGGAATTACTGGTGAAGAGGTGAGTTTGAAGAGATGCCTATGTTATTTAGCTTGTAGAACATGCCGTATGTGTTTAAATAATGGAACCGCTGATAAGCTTTCGACCGGATTCGGTGTTTCCTTGTCCAGCATTTCTCAGCTTGAGATGATTTACTCTCTAGGTTGAGAGATGCTCGGCAGGAAACATTGATCGGGGGTAAAGAACATTCCGTTTAGGTCTGTTTTCCATGGACTTTACTTGGAATGTTGTACATAGATCGGGCTAGGACTAAGGCCCGGAGATGTTCAAATGCATCCTCTTGTAGTTAGTCTGAGGGGGCCTCCACCTGTCGAACCCACTCCTCTTCAATATTCGAGGAAGATGGTTCGAAGGAGAGTGGCCTCGCAGGCTAGAGGCACTTGGGACTAAAAACAGAGAATAGAAAGTGCAGTACTTGTAGAGAATGCAAGCCTTGGCTTCCTCTGTGGTTTCCCCGGGTTGGTTGTAGGGGCCTCCACCACCGAGCCCCTCCCCTTCGCACTATTCGGCGAAGATGGTTCGAAGGAGAGTGACTCGACCGGGATGAGGCCACTTGCTACCGCATTACTGAGAATTGGTCGGCTAAGGGATTCTCGACTTGCGAAGTCGAGAATGCACGGCTCTGTCTACATTCTCCGACTCGCCGTCGAGAATGCAGCAGCCATCGGAACTCCGGTTAGTACACATGGAGTGCCGGTTGGGTAAAAGCATTCCGACTTCATGGCCGAAATGCATCTGGCAAGCTACATGGAATGCATGCATTCTGCGACCACCTACGGAAGAATTGGGTTGCTAAGAGCTGGCTGCGGGACGGTAAAAACACTTCCCTTCGCGTGTCCGAGGAAGATAGAAGGAGAGTGTTTAAGACTGTCTGCGAGCCAGCTCTTAGAGGCACTTGAGTTTTCTCGACTCATTTGCAGTCGAAAGCAGCCAACAACTCGTGGTTGGTCGCCGAGGCCTCCACCCAATCAGAGCCATCCCCTTACGCAATATTCGAAGATGGTTCAGAAAGACGGTCTTTGATTGGGTAGAGGCCACTTCCACACGAGAATGGGTTGCTAAAGAGTTGGCACTGCGGCCAGTCAAAACCACTTCCTTCGCAATGTCCCAGGAAGATAGAAGGAGAGTGGTTGAAGTATCTGCCAGAGCCAGCTGCGTGCACTAGAGCACAAGTTTTTCGACTCCGCGAGTGGCGTAGCACCTCGGTGGGGATTGGTCGTAGGGGCCTCCGCCCGATCGGGCCAGTCCTCTTCGCCCATTGATGAGCATGGTTGAGGTGGCTGGTGGGTGGAGGCACTGCTTGGCCCCGCACAAATAGCCGTTGGCGGTATCACATTCTCGACTCCCGCGAGTCGAAAAGCTGCAACAGAGTTCTAAAAGAATGTGAAGACATTGGGTGTTGTGCAATCGAATCGCTGATCGAGAATCCCTCAACGCCAGCAGTCCGAGTGTACACTCCTCTTCATTCAGCGGTGAAGTTCTCGACTCGTCCGAAAAAGAACTGTCTCACTTCCTTGGTTGGCAAGCTGGAGGCTATTCTCAACTTCGCCACTCCTCTGCATGTCTCCTCGAGTGGATTTCTTTGTGAGTTAGAAATGGAAGTGCAGCAATTCCTATTCAATTCTTCTTGGGAGAAAGACATTCCTAGTTATTTTCTCATTAATGCTCGCAATATCTTACTTCCCAACACCAGTCTCTGATGATTTCTCTCTCGTTGCTTGCTACTATAACCACTATTCTCACTTGTGCATGTACAATGTATTCAATTCAACCACAAGCAAGAAAAAAGATAACAAAAACAAAAAACAATACAAAGATTATTAAGATTAATGAGAAAAACAGAGAAAAGTGGAGAAACAAGATGCAGAAAAAAGTGGAGAACAATGCAGAAAAAAATGAGATTAAAAAAGGGTATGATATTACAAAACATACCCTCGAAGATTTGGCCGGATGAGGAGGAGGCTTGGACTTCGATTCCATGTGGGTATAGTCGTTGACAAAGCGTGAATAAGGATTTGTTCTGGTCAGAATTGTAAACGAGGATTAATAAGAGCCTCTAACAATGTAATATAAGAAAAATGCACTTAAAGACTTACGTAAAAACTAAAAAGCAGACAAAAAAGGGCCTCACTTTCTTCTCGGTGATGCGGAACGCTCGCCGAACAATGAACCCGCTTGAGAACTTCGGTGGCCGAAGCCTGCCCCGGTCGATAAGCCTTTGTCATAAGATGGCGCTGGAATCGATCGGTTGATCGATCGCCGATCCGAAAGCGCCTAAGGAAACAGGGGCTCAAGACTGATCGAGAAAACGGGGAGGAAGAATGGTTTGGGGAGGGAAGAGGGTGCGGAATTAACGGCCGCACCCTCGAACCTCGTAAAAGTGCAATAATATACTTCGCCACGCAGGGCCATGCCCTCCATGACGTGGCGATCTTGGGATTAGCGTGGCCCACGGTTTGACCTCACGAAGAAGCCAGCGCCAATGGCCATGCCAAGATATGAAAGGGTTAGTTATATGTTTATATATGTTGTCTTATGTATTTAATAAGGTTTCAATGGTTGAATAGTATAAATGGTATATATGGTTACAATGTTCACATATGGTTTAGAATGAGTGTGGTTGTATGCTTTAATATGGTTATATGATTTTAGTTAATATGGTTGTATGATTTAATATGGTTATATTTAATATGTTTGTATGGTTTTATATGGTTCATATGGTCATATTTGTGGTGTTTGGGGCTATATGGTTTTAATGTGAGCTTTTTTTCATTCAGGGGAGCATGTGAGATGAGTAAAATGGAGCCGGGAAGTCCAAAGGAGGCCATTGCCCTAGGCTCCAATGGAGGAGGATGGGTTGCCTTTTGTTGCACCCTTGCAAACGGATGGTATTTGCAGAGGGCATAATAACTGGAGTTGATCCATTTGATAGTGTGAATGATGAGAGGCTGGGAGATGAACATCTTGAGTTGGCATTGTGAAGCTTCTTATCGAAGTTGATACTATCATGTCCCGGGAAGCTCTAGTGATTGCATTGTGTGCTCGAATGTCTTTGGAGTCCCAAGCTCCGGTTGAGATGGCCAATTAGATTTATTACACACAAGAATGGTGATACTCTAGAATGCCCTATCAAACTACACACCCCAAGGCCCACCCAAGGCCATGTGGAAGATTTGGTGGTCGATGAGCATCCTTTGATCACAAGGAAGAGACGCTATGTCTTTCATAAAAAGCAGCCAAAAGGTGCCCAAGAGGCCTAGAAGTGACAAATATTTAGAAAGGATGGAAAGTATGGCACCAACCAAAAGAAAAACCTGGAGGCAATTAGGGGACAAGAGTGTTGCAACCTAGATTGCACAGTGCATTACAATGTGGATGACCTCGCGTGGCGATAAGGTCCCAATACATTGACAAATTCAAAAAGATAGGATTAATTTCATTTACTCCTTGTGTAGGAATTCCAGCTATGATGAAAACACACGGGGCCGGCGCTATATCAATTGAGGGGAATGAAGGTATGTATGAGAGCATTGAGATGGATTCTTGGGGTGAGCAAGTCTTCATTTTGCTGAGATCTTTGGGAGCAAGTTAGAAAAGGGCACACTTTGTTCCAACATGGTAATGCACTCACTTTGAAACCTAGAGCAAATACTCTAAAGGCCATTGCGTCTTCGAGAGCTTTGTGAGATACATGTCTCAATCTATGCCCCACAAGTCGAAGGTGAACGAAAGCGGTGTGCGAGTGGTGCAAAGAGTGTTGCCACAACACTATATCCAAAAGGAGTGCCTTAAGGAGGTCAACTCCATCCTAGAAACTACCGGAGGTAGGCCTCTTTCTCAATCACATTTCAGCAAAGTTATGGAGCACTCACTTCTGGACGTGAGTGTCCTACAACACATGCCATTCTCAAAGTGCAACACTTGCATTCAACTCAAGGATACACTTGCATCAACTGCAATAGAGAAAGAAAGAATGGCAATTAGGGAGCAATTTGCGATCACCAAAGAGACCAAATATCATGTAGACAGCAGTTGTATTGGCAAAGGAGAACATTTTCTCGAGATGCAAATGGGACAAATTTTTGTGTATAATTCATGATAAGATGGACCAACACAAGACTTTCTTGCCAAAGCTAGATCCTTTACCCAAGCGTTGTCAAAACGCTTTTTTGATGAAAGTAAGTCCGGCGGGTGTATTAACACATGGTCATGGAACTGGAACATATGGTCATTTTGTGCTTGATCTATGGAGAGATGATCCAAACTTCCATGTGAGCTCTATTTTCAAGTGCTTGAGAACACTAGAGAAAGGATCGATAGAAGGGAGGAGGTATTCCCCTTCAAAGACCCATTTTTGAGGCTTTGATGGATGATCAACCGCTTTGTTACCAAAAGGCGGATAAAAAGCTCACATCCAAGGTGCCTAGTGAATCAAGGAGGACTTGGGATGATTTCCCCTTACTAGAGAAATCAATTTTCGAGGAGCTATGTGTTGATTGGACAACCTGTTGGAAAGAAAACAAGAATAGATGGATGTTTGGGGCAATGTCATACTTGGATGAAGTGGGAGTATTCAAAGTTGTGAAAGTGGGATTCATGATGGTTGGGCATACGCATGATGATATTGATGGATTCTTTGGAACTTTCTCCACCAAGCTCAAGAGAGAAAAACGTGACCACTCTCCCTCGAACTAATGGATGTGTTTGAGAGCTGCATTGACCCCAACCCAATGGCTTTCTTGATGGATGAGGTTGCAGTTGGAAATCATTTGTAGAAGGATACTTGCTAGATGGCAAGGACCAGTTGACAGACACACAAAAGCCACTTCAATTCAAGTTTTGGGTTAGGGATGGAATACCAATCATGCAATATAAGTGGAGATCAGGTGACAAGTTGTGGATGCCCTGCATAAGGTATCGAGTTGTGGCAAAGGGGTTCTGGGGTGAAGTTCTCATTCCTAAAGGGCAGCCAAAACCACTACCTCCCCTTCAAGGCAGTCAAAGACTCTAGCCAACTGGGTAGGCATCAAGGATTACATAACGACCGGGATGATGTTCGAAATGGAAAGCACACCTCCACTCTTAAGAAAAATCAAATGGACTCCCTAATCAAGTAATTGGGAGAAAGTTGTAACATGCTTAGAAACCGAATGCCATGTGGGAGGGAGCTAAGAGATCGGGGTTCTTGCCGAGTCAAGATGGGAGGGTTCTCAAGGTGCAAGCACGTCTAAGAATGCTCACTTGGGTCCCAAGTGGTTTGTGGGAAGTAAGGCCTCAAAGCCAAGTGGTTTGATCTTCCCGAGTGGGATCCCTTTGAGGACATCAAGGAAGGATACTTTGTGCTAGTAAGGCCTGATGATGAGGACTGCCCAATATGGTTAGGGGTGGCACTCTCCTCGATGTGACCACCACTATGCCTGATGGAGAGGAGTTGCGTCCCCGGATTCCAAATTCAATATTGGGAGCCCATTGGGAGGCACAAGAAGGGCAACTTGAAGGAGCAATACAATCGAATCATTGGGGAGAAGAAGTGGCCAAATTATGTTGACCCTCAAAGGAGGGAATTGGTGGAGTGTGTGGTATGGTCATATCCAAGTTCTCACATTGCAAAAGACAACACACACAAGATCCCAAGAAAGGAGATGGACAAGGCCATGAGCAACCTCCATGCTATATCATTGTATGAGGGTGCATAATATTGAGAAGTTTGAAAACTTTCTCAACTAGTGGTTTGTAAAATTTATGAGGAAAACAAGTAACCCAATTCTATGTGTGTCATGTGTAATTCTATTCAAGCAATCAATTCAGAAATTTCTTTTATGGTGTGTGAGTCCCATTTTCAGTCCGAGTCCCAAAATTCAAGATTTGTCCCACTTTAATTAAATACGACTTTAGTGTGTTGGATTACCTTCTCGCTCCGGTAGCAGCACTTGACATGGTTACACACCTCTCCATTGGCACAAGCACGGGGGATGAGGAGGCTTTGTCAGATCACTACCCGCTTTATGTCACGCTGAATTGGGAGCACTCAATAGCGGAGACACTGCAAAGGGGGCGTGGAGGGTTACCATACATCCCACGCCATCGAAGCGAGGGGCAGATGAATCTGTGTTGGTGCGGGAATTACGGGGTTTGATAAGCTTCTACACCGCAAAGAGGTGTGCATGGCTGGTGGTGGCGCCGCTGCTGCCGAGGCTTCCTTTGCGAAAAGGGCCCTCCAAGGAGGGACACCGCATTTTCCCGAGAACCCGTGGTTTGATGCTGATTGCAAGGCTCTAAAGAGCCAGCCTGGCGCTGGTCATAGATCCACACAAGCATACCACATGCCCCGCAAGACTATAAGCTCTTCCTAAAAGCCAAGAAGGGGAGATACATGGCGAAAACCCGGGGCGCTGCTTGACATGCTCATGGCGAGCCAAAAGCTTTTTGGCATAAGGTGTTATATAAGCGCCCGGTGGCGGGTAATGTAAGTGTGGAGCAATGGATGCACCGCTATGGGGAGTTATATGACCCGGGGAGCTAATGCCGTCCCTGGTCCCGGGTAGGAGAGGTGCCGCAGCTCACGGCGGGAGGATGTTCGCCAGAGGTCTCGTGCATCCGGGCGAATGGCAAGGCAAAGGATTTACGGGGCTGCGGCCGAAGCCGTTGAAATGGGGTGGCCCATCGTGGTAGGGCCCCGACGGTGATCATTAACCGTGCTCGAGCGAGGGGCTCCCCGTGAGTGGATGGTTAGTAAGGTTGTTCCTGTTCATAAAGCCGGTAATACGGATGAGCCGGCGAATTACCGGATGATTATGGTAAAGCTCGCTTGTTTGCAAAGCTCCCGGCAGTGGGTGGTGGAGAAGAAACTTACTAAGTGGGCCGGAGGCGGGGGGTGCGAAATTGGCGGTGGGCTTTAAGCCCACTCACTCCACGGCCAGGCCATATCTTCACTTTGAGAGTGTTGATGGAGGCAAGCCGGAATGAGCGGCCGAGGACTTGTATTGTTTGCTTTTAGATTTTAAGACCGCATATGATACCGCCCCCCGAGACATACGTGGTAGAGGTTGCAAGAATTGCGAAGTTCCACGAGGAGTGCGAATGTGGTGCACCAGCTTTATGATGGGATTTATCTTTTGCGCCTTTATGAGGATCGGCGGTAGCTAGCACTATGGGAGTTAAGCGGGGCTGCCGCTGTCTCCAACGCTTTTTGGGTTGTATATTGATAGCTTGGAGACGTGGATGCGCGCACCATGGGGGAGGGGGTGCAATTATCTCGATCACGACCTCTGTGGAGCCGCCACTATATGCGGATGATGTAGCTTTGCTAGCTCACACGGCCAGCCAGTATGCGGCGAAGATTTGGATGCCCCCGGTGGGTTACGTGGGGCAACGGAATGACAAGTGAACTTGCACAAAACTAAGCTTCTCCCGATCCTCGTCCTGCAAACACCCTATCCCGTTCTTCTATTACAAAACGAAGTGGAGATGGTGCGAGCTTCAAGTATCGGGAATTGATTTCACTACTAACATCTTTGTGGGATGAGTGTGTGGAGAGAAGAGCCGTCTGCGAGGCTGGAAGGCTTTATATGCGGTGCAAAACGCGTGTTGCGGGATAGATCTCTGGGATCGGCGAGGAGAGCACACCCGGCTTTTAGAGCTTTGGTTGAGCCGGTGCTTGCTATATGGGGTGGAGGTTTGGGGCCCAACCAGTTAGCAAAAATACGTGGGATAGGTTGGAAAAGGGTGCGTAAAGCTTTCTTGACCTATAGCTTGGGAGTGAAGGACACCATACCGTATCGGGCTGTTGTATGAGGCGGGGTTACGGCTTTTACAAGATTCCGCTATCTTGAAGGCATCTTACTTGCTTCCATAAGGTGGATGGGATGGATGAGCATCGCTTGCCCCCACGTGGCCGGTGTTGTTAACGCAGGCCCCCCACGAAAGAGGGTATGGCACGGTACTTTGTAAGGGATGGTTTAGGAGGTGGTCTATGGATTACCAACGGATGGTGGCACCCGGTCCCCGATCGCGAGAATGGGCAATGGATCGCGGGCTATGCTGCCACTCATTGGGATGCCTCTACTCTTGCAAAGCCCAAGACGCGAGCACTATCACGCCGATTAATCCCAGCCTTGAGCATGGACCCCATCCCTTGAAAGCACACATCTCTTGTGGAAGAAGCGGAGCTATTGCCGCCATAAGGGCCTGGGTTCCCATTACCTCGAGACGAGACAGTCGGGGGGTGAATGGCGGGCCGGGATCCCCGGGGAGGAGAGGATATGTCGGTGTTGTGAGATGCACGTGATAGAGGATGAGCACCATGCCCTCCGCCGGTGCCCAAAGATATGCCCATGTCCGCGGTGCACACGATCTTAGATGCTCGACACACCGCTACATCGCCACCGCATCACCTATGGTAGCGCTGACCCGGGAGCTTACATCCCCGCAGATTTCGGCCGTCGACTTGCTCTTCGGGGCATGGTATTTGAGAGCCTACTGTTAGGGTTTTCCTCCCAAGTGGGGTTTTTTCATCCCTGTAGTAGGGTTCTCTTTATCTGATTACATTGTTTGTTTTTGGTGTTGGGGTTTTTGGCTTTTTTTCCTGTTCTGTGCCGTCTCATAGGCCTCTGGCCTCCGTGGACGTTAAAATAAACTTCCTTCCTTCCTTCCTTCCTTATGGTTTTCATATGATTGTTTGTCGTATTTCATAGGACATACTAATGCGTATATCTAGAGTGCGCATACGCTCTAATAAATTTTCATCACATTTTTCAATGGTTAACCCCTTGAACATGCAATATTTTGATATTTTAGTTATTATGCTAGATATTTACATGCAAGGATCGAGGACCATGAGGTTAGGATTTTCTGTTGCTATCAACGAAGAAGCGGCCGCATCCAATCCAATTCAATCTTCTATTTGCAAGAATCATCCCTAATG
Source organism: Isoetes taiwanensis (assembly GCA_021234155.1). Lineage (NCBI taxonomy): Eukaryota > Viridiplantae > Streptophyta > Lycopodiopsida > Isoetales > Isoetaceae > Isoetes > Isoetes taiwanensis. The sequence goes on along the minus strand of JAJEKV010000212.1, from coordinate 578,775 downwards.
TTTCAGGGTTCTGGAGTCTGGCGATACAATAGGGATGGTGTAACCGAGATATTACAGATTCTCTGATCAATCCTGCTTAAGCTCTGCAAATGCTTTTACAGGCCAAAAGAGATCCTGGACATCTTTCTGCTAGTGTGGCGAATCAAGGTGTTGATCAATTTCTAAAGGGTTCATCAATCGGGCAAGGACTAGCACTCTCATCATCGTCGTCAGAAACGGGATAGTTTCTTCTTCATTCGGCTTCCATAGTCTGGCGAATCCTTCAATGCTCTAATTTTTGGTCCATGTGCTTATTGAGTTTGATGAAGGAAAACGGAGTTGCAGAAGACGTCTAGAAGCATTCCCTGGTGTTAGAAGTTGTTCCTTATTTTCAGGTTAGTATAATTTAGATTGTGTTTCTTTCAGTTTGCTTAATCCAAGTTAACAAACTAGATATGAGCTTCTTGGTAACAGAGAGGAGCTCATGTTTTGGGTGATGCATCATGCTCCATCCCAACTCACAGAGGAAATTCATCTACGCATACTTTAGATGTGTCTAAAGCTGAAGTGGATGAGATTCCGGATGTTGAAAGATATGTAGATGGTATTAACTATTATTTTTTTGATGGTGCTGGAAAAATGTCTCAGGCCTTTGCAAAGAAGGTTGCATCAAAATGTGCTAGAATAAGAAAGATAGGCAAAACTCCTTCAGCTTTTCAGATACGTTATGGTGGATATAAAGGGGTTGTGGCCGTTGATCCACAATCACCTTATAAGCTCTCTTTGAGGCCAAGTATATGCAAATTCCCTTCCACATACACTGGCCTTGATGTTCTTTCTTGGACAAAATATATTCCATGCTTCTTGAACCGTCAGGTTATTACTTTGCTTTCTACTCTGGGAGTACGTGATGACGTTTTTATGCAATTGCAAAACGATGTGATTTAACAGCTTGATAGGATGTTTCAAAAGCCCGCACTAGCTATTGAACTAGTGCAGGCTGCCTCAATTGGTGAGTGTCAAAGGTTCATAGTTGATATGCTCTCAGCAGGATACCATCCAAGTACAGAACCTTATTTGAACCTTATTTGATTTATTTTGTTCAGGTAAATTCTGTGAAAATAATACGGAATAAACAGACCGGAAATCCTGAGGTTCTATACCAAAGTTGTGAGGGGATATATCTAAGTCTGGTACAATGATAATATTCTTCAAACTTGTTTGCAAGTTAGCAGCATATTATTATGTTATTAAGGAATTGACACCTGATTTGGAGCAGGTTATAAATATGGAATGGGGAAACTTCTGGTCATCTTATCTTCCCAGTGTTCTATTAGATGAAGCTTTAGATGCTGGCGGAGAACTTAGCCTGGCTGTAACAATAGCAGCAGCTATTCGGAGTTGCATGGCTAGCTCATTATATTCATATCTGCTACAAATTTACAAGAATGCAAACAGAGTTCATCCAGCAGTTTACTCCCAGTCAAGAGGATATTGCATAATTTCTTTTGAGACAATATGCTGCGAAAAAATCAAGCAATTTTTACATGCTTCTTTGTAACAAAACTTAAGAAAACACAAAAACAGCTGAAGAAAGGAGTAAAGTTCGTCATCATATATTTGAAAATTTCAAGCATTGTGCATGGGTGGTACTGGCTTTATATTGGGCGCCATGGCCCCTTTTAGTAAACCTTATGATGTTATTGTTGTTTTTGCCCATTTTATAAAAGTGTGTTTGCGTATATTTGGGCGGCTCTTATATGCAATGGAAATAATTTGTTTGTCTTGATGTTATTGTGCTTTTTAGTAATTAATGAGTTAGAGCCCGAAAGGGCCAAATTTTTTTTTAATATAACAATCAACACACAACTACCATTAACATTATTAACATAAACCATTGCATTTAACACATTTAAATTAAAATCCCCCTTAAACCCCCTTTGGTTTGGGTGCATATTCACACGGGGGGTTACGTAGGGTAGCGAGAGCCCCAAAAGTATATATATATTTTTTTTTTTGAAGAACTGTGTCATCAATATATTAAAAGAATGGTAATGTTACAAAGCAAGTGAGGAGGAAGGAGAACTGCCCCAAAGAGACAGCGATACCTCGACACTCCACAACAAACTCACGTAAAAAAGCGCAACTCTCTTCATTGTACAAATCGACCATCACCATCTACAACACCCAAGAAGTCCCGCCAAATGGCAAACTTCCGCTCTACTACTCAGGAACACCGTAAAGCTTTGAAATAGCTTGTACACGAGTCGAGGAATCGAGAGAGTAACGCAACTGGCTTGAATCCCCCTGAAAGATCCACAACCGCCGCCGCTTCCAAATCAGCCACACCAACCAAGCCACGACGGATGCAGGGCTTGTTGCCGCAAGAGCCAAGCACCAAGATACACATGAAGCGGCAAGAATCCGGCTAGTCAATCTCATCCAAACAGAGCCCTAACCCAATCCCGGGCGTCTACAAGTGAGGGCATAAAACCGCATAATGCTCCACAGTCTCACGATGAAGGCCACAACAAGGGCGAGAGGGCTCACACCCGCCTAAACCGACTCACAAGGGCATTCACCACCCGACGGTGCACCACCGCCACAAAGCACCCTAACCTTCGGTGGGGAAGTGAGCTCCATGTCCACGTCCAAACCGAAGCCATCGAACCCGGAAGTCGCAGAGACCACTTGCACGAAGGGGCAGGTGTCATGAATAGCCAGCACCCGCCCGTAAGAAGACCGCACAAAGCAAGAAGACACAACATCCTGGATGAACCTTCCAAACCTCGCACCACCACATCATCATCCCGAGGGACTATAGGTATGTGTAGCGGAATACTCCCCCCACGTGCTCCCGGATAGCTCCTGTCCATCGCCCCTCGGTAAGCGAGCTCGAAAGAACTCCCACGGCTAGCCGACCACCCCAATACCAATCCTCCAAGGTGAGCACAAAGAGCTCGCCTCCAACGGGCTCAAAGTCCCCAGCATGCACGCAGTGGCAGCCAAGGGCAAGTGCGCAGGGGTAAAGGAACCCACAAGAAAGGAGAAGAGTGGTGATAAACTGAGGCATAATCTACACCGAAGAGCACACGCACATGATCCCAAGCCCGCAACACTCCCGTGAGAAAAAGGGGATGCATGTGGGAAAGGCCGGAGACCATAGAACAATGCCTGGGCAACTCCACATGCACGCAGACGGCTTCCCAAATGCCACACAATGGCGAAGAGATCGCAACAACAAATACAAGACCGGAGAACATGCTCCATCTGCCGAGAATGCTCCAAACAAACTTGAGACCAACACCTTACTATCCAAAGCTAAATCCAATGGCTAAGCCCCATCCTCCTGTGGGAGACACTTCCACCAAGCCACTTTAACAACCGCCTTCATCATCCCCCCACACAAAATTTCGAACAATCTTATCCAAAGCCCAGATCTTACCCTCGAGAGCTAGCATCGCAGATGTCAGATACACATGAGTGCTACAAAGTACTTGACTTGGCAATAGTGATCCCACCCGCCATGGACAACTTGCTACCCTTCCACCAATTGAGGTGTTTCAACCCCCGCAAAAATCTCATCCCACACCCTCCCCATGGAAACATCCCTCCAAAGGGAATACCCAACAGCTTAGTACACACATTACCTGGAAGCACCTTCCAAGGAAATAGAGCCAAACAAGAGGGAGGCGGAGTCAACTGGGCCCATAATGCGGAGCACTTACCCCTATCGTAAGCTTTGGCAAAGTCAAGCTTAAGATAGGCAATGCCTTGCCCTGTTCTTCTGGCCCAATAAAGGCCCTCATAAGCTGCAGCAACATTAGTCAAAATGTTCCTCCCAGGGACAAACCCAGACTGCACCTTACTAATGGAAGAAGTCAACACCGGCTTCAACTTCTCTGCCAGGGCTTTCGCAATAATCTTATACACAGAGGACAACAAGGAGATAGGCCTCCAATCATTTAATAGTAGAAGGTTGCTTAACCTTAGGAATCAAGGAAATGCATGCGGTATTCAAGATCCTATCCATTTGAGAAGACTGCAGCAACTCAAGGTACACCTGGTACACCGACTCACCAGCCCACTCCCAATAAGTCTGAAAGAACTCCACAGGGATGCCATCCAGCCCAGGACATTTATCCTTGGCCATGCACATACATGCCGTCGCTAAATATTTACAATACATGTACAAAATTAACACCATTAAGTACATTCTCTCAAACCTTATAGTGGGCTTATAGTATTTTGCAAACCTTAATATACAGTATACAAAAACTTGTACATGCATACCCCACAAATGAGGATCGCTATATACGGTCCAGATCTTGGAATAAAGGGCAAATATGCCCATCCAACAGCTCTCGTTGCCCGGAGTAACCCCCCGTGTGAATATGCACCCAAACCAAAGGGGGTTTAAGGGGGATTTTAATTTAAATGTGTTAAATGCAATGGTTTATGTTAAATAATGAAATAATGAAATGTTACGTGATGTTTCAATGTTGATAATTTTAATGTATGTCTACTTTATTACGGTTCTTTATATGTGCTGGCAGTCCATTTTAGACAACCACATTTATCCTTAAAAATGTAAGTCTTGGGGCAGTACAACATTTGGACTTCAAATTTGAGCCTGAAATTAACATGTGGATACTAGCTTTTGTTACATCAAGAGTAGATATGGCGTGATATTTTCTATGCAGCCATCTCTTAATATGGCTTGATATATTCTGCTAATTTTGCACAAGTTTTTTCCTTAACCATGGGAGATTTTGCATGCTGCAGCAAATTCGGATTTTAAGAATAGAATAGAATGTATAAGAAGAGGGATTCACATAAGCTCCACCCTATCTTCTGCATGCTGGAACAATGACGTACTGTAAGGCACCTTTGCTTTTACATTTTGCCCTGGCTTTCGCCTTCATAATTTTGTATTACAAAGGGGAAAGACGGCCAGTTCTTTTGCTCTGGATTGAGGGAATGCTTGATGACCCTTTGCTTACTGGAAGAACACTTTAATTCTACATATTTTTTTGTGCTTTCATTAAGGATCTGCATTAGAAAATTTGAAAGGGTGGATTATGATACAAATGGCATTTCTTGCTCGCGGTCTGAGAGGAAGAATGAGGCACATGGTGACTACAAGTTGTTCAATTAAAGGAGGTGCTAAGGTGCTAAAAATGGATTTCACAACTTTAAAGGTTGACCTGATGCCTTCGCTTCATAGATTGGCTCTAGCCTCATTTGACTACTATAAGCTCGTGTTTTATCTTCAACAAGGTTCAAAAGTGTTTTTATTTCCAATGTGATATATCTAGGTCTGGAATGAAGTAAGAGGCATTTACCCTGTCCATATTATACCATTAGCACCTCAAAAGGTACGGATTAACCCATGCATTTGTGCTGATTCAAAAATATGTCACTAGCTTAGTGCATAGGGAGTGCCTATTTTTCTAGCGGAGTTTGTTATGCACTATCCAAGTATTTGCAAGGAGTTTTTGAATGCGATAAATGCTCTCACACTGTGTTTGAAGTGTTGTATGTAGCTACTAATAATGCCAGGCTGACATACACTGATTTTGTACTTCAGTTTGCTGTGGACATTAGGGAGGAGCAGAGCATGCATTCCAAGAATACCCTCATAAGACCCTTAATCAGCTACTGATTGTAGTAAGTAATGTTACTGGCTAGTTGGAAGTATGATAATTTAGGCATCTTACTAAGATATCTATTATTTATGAATGAAGCAAACTTGTTAGGTTTAATTTAACATGTGGAGCTCTGTGCACATACGATCCGTGCAAGCATTCTTCCATGCGCAGTCTTGGAATATCATTTGCTTTTGTTGCATTCGAAGCTACATGCCACATATATGACTCCATTATTACTGAAAAGGCTCAATCCTACTATGAAAATGATTTTAGCTACTTTGCTCGAGCCTGTTTTTTGCTGTGATGCAAATGTGGGATCGTTGTGACTCCATTAGGTCGCACAAAGGCACAATTCCACTATGAAAATGATTCCGCCTACTTGGCTTTGAGCCCGCTTTGTTTTTGTGATGCAAATGTGGGATTGTAAATTGAGTTGTTGCATCTCCCTAGATTAAAATTTACTCTAGGTTTAGCTACGCTTATAGGAAACCTTTATAGGTAGGGCACATGTGTGACACAAGATCTTTATGCATGCATGGTGTGAAGTTTGCTATTGGAAGCATTTGAAATGAGAAATGTTACAACTGTTGCTCGAGCTTGCTATGGAGGTCCCGAAAGTTAGTCATATTATAACCTCTTTTGCCCACGATTAGAATGATGCAGGCTACTCTCTCAAACAAGCTCATTTATTGAAAGGCTTGTTAAAGGGCCCACAAATGATGCTAGGCGCACCTTTTTGAAATAACTAAGGTAAGTGTAAAAATGGAGCGAAATACATTTTATGCTGCATGTTTAAACATATGTTCATAACTTCAAAGTGAAGCTGATTGCTTACAAATGCTAATAAAGTGATATAGATCTTATAAGAGGTTATAGAAAAGCTAGCCCGTCTATTTTATTTTGCAAACAATGTTGCTTAGCTTAAGAGATATGCCCCTCTTCTTAGCAATCTCTGCTTCTATTCCAGCGTGTTCTACAGATTTCGTTTTTGTTTGCCATGCTTTGAGTGTTTTTTTCCCTCTTGCATTATGCAATTTCGTGATCATTAGAATTTCGCTCTTCTACCATCTACACATTCAAATTCAAGTGAGTCACCATTGCTCATTGAGTGCAGTTTGAGAATGTAAGCCTAACTGTTATTAGTCTTTGTCCATGGAAGGATATTTCTTCAAAAGCCAAAATCGTGAATGTATGGGTATTTGATTTGTACTACACTCCAGTAAGAACGCAATTGGATTTTCTATTTGTAGGTGGTATGCTAAACGGTTCCTTCATTAAGATGTAGATATTGTGTCATGGGATACAATTATTGCAGGTCATGCTCAACATGATGAGAACTTCCATGTTTTTGTACATTTTTGTATAGGTATCAATTTTTGCAGGTTATGCTCAACATTATGAGAATTGTCTTGTTTTTGTATATTTTTGTATATTTACCAATTTTTGCAGGTTATACTCAACATAACGAGAACTGTCTTGTATTTGTATGATGAATACATGTTTTTGCGTATCCAAAAAGCATGCATCAGCATTGACACAACTGAATATGGACTTAACATCCACAAGTAAGACGCTGAAATTGGAGTTTAATCCAATGTTGTCATAGGAAGTAGCCTTGTCATTGGATATGCCAAATGCAGAAGCTTGAAGAGGTATGCCAAATATCTGTAGTTCCTAGACATGTTTTATGAAGCTAAATGGCACATAAATCCTCGACTTCCCCTACGAGAACATCGCACGTAACTTCAGTAACTTCTATTAAAGATTGAAGATGGGAGGATCATATTGGCATAGTGCATGCATTGTTTCAAGCCTCCACCACAATCAGCTTATTTTAAAAAAATTGCTACTTTTAGCCATGAAGCATGATCCTAAAACAAGCTCTTATATTTTGCAATCCGCTCTATGTTAGTCAATCGACAAGCATTTCAGAAGACAAAATTGAAATTGAAATAGAAACAAATTTCAGTTCTTATTTTTTATTTGGGCCCTTGGCCTAGAGAATATCATGGAATACCAAGGGTCAAGCAAACCGAAAATGTCAAACGTCTTAATATATTAAGAAAACTCAATCCAAATGCCAAAATACTATATGATTGGCCCTAAATTTGTGTAGAATGCATACTTGTATACAAAAATATCACATACACGGTGGAAAGTTAATACTTTATTAAACGTATGTTGCACGGTTGCCAATATGTACACGAGATTGGCAGACTCCGGGCAACGAGAGCTGTTGGATAGACATATTCACCCGTTATTCCTTAATCTACACCGTACGTAAAGTTCCTCATTTGTGGGGTATGCAAGTACAAAATTTGCTATACTGTATAACAAGATTCGCAAAATACTACAAGATTTCAAACGGAATACTATATGGTGTTGATTTCGTAAGTGCAAAATACAATTATGAGGGCTCTCGCTGCCCTACGTCACCCCCCGTGTGAATATGCACCCAAACCAAAGGGGGTTTAAGGGGGATTTTAATTTAAATGTGTTGGACCCAATGGTTGTGTTAATTAATGTCAATGGTAGTTATGTGTTGGTTGTTAATGTCAATGGTTGTTATGTGTTGGTTGTTATGTGTTGGTTGTTATGTGTTGGGGGATTTAATTTTTATATGTTGGATGTTAATGGTTTGTGTTGCAAAAAAAAAATTTTGGCCCCTTAGGGACGCCCCCTGATTGTGACAAAAATTTAGAATTCAAACCAAAAAAACTAGAATTCATTTGAGGCTTTCATCACCTGTAGCTTTTGAATTTGATCACAATAAAACAAATAGAACATAAGTAAAAGTTACCATAAAGATAGAATAGAATAGAATAGAATAGAATATGATTTTATCGTCCACGGAGACCAACTGGCCTATGGGACCCAAGTACAAAGAGAGCAGATTGATCCCATTATTCTGAAAGTCATAAAGTTTGCAACACCCATACACAAACATTTTTCAACTGGAATTTAACAGCAGCCTTTGGCCTCCATGGATTCTTGTGGTGAGAAACCAAAGTGGAAAACTTTTCTACTTGTTAGCACAAGGATCTAGAAGCCTTGTAATTTGCTTAATAACTGCCTCAAAATCTAAAAATGCATGGTAATTTTTTGCGAGCTTCATTCGGAATGAGCCATAAAACAATATCCAATAGCGCAATCCTGTATTAATCAGCTGGTAGGATGTGAAAGCCTACCAAACCCGGCCAAAAAATTGTTGTTTTAGCATAGATAACTTAACCAAACATATCCATATCATACACTATCAAAAAGATCTCGGAGAGAGCTTTCCAACGCAATAAAAATCATCTCAAACAGAGCTCTGGATCAAACGTTATGATAAGAAATGTGTTGCCGGCGGGGAAACTGCACTACATGCGCCCTTCAAGCCCTTCATGTGCCCATTATGCACCACACACACAAAAAGAGGGCTTTTGTTTTGAGCCATTGGTTGTTGACCATTGGAAAAAAAGGCTAAAATCAATGGCCCTTCATGTGCCCATTATGCACCACACGCACAAAAAAGGGCTTTTGTTGTGAGCCATTGGTTGTTGACCATTGAAAAAAAAAGGGCTAAAATCAATGGCTCAGAAATGGTGCACTCTAGATGTACGCATTAGTACATCCATTTGAATACATCACGAAATCATAGGAAAACCTTAGTGAAAAGCGTACAAAAACACAAAGAAAACCCCATGTTATTATGCTACATATTTGATATACACCTATATATGTGTGGTTTCTACAGAAACTATTGTTACAAATGATGTTTGAAACAAACAAAAAGAATTGTTTAGCATGGTAAAACCAAATGGGGTTCCACTATGCCATGTACATAGAAGAGTAGCCAAGAAATGAACTATTTATTGTCACAAAGTATCGTTAAACCAATTAGAATAAACAACATGCGATTTAAACCACCCTCCTGTTGCTTTTATTTTGTATGGCGGAAAATTGTTATTTTGGATGAAACTATATGTAGAGGTTTCTATGAATGTTAATTCTAGGAAGCAAGTTGTGTTCCGTTCTGTTCACACCATAGAATCAGAGGGAAAATGTTTTTTCTGATTTTCGTGCATTTCCAAAATATGTACATTTCCAACAAAAAGTCTAAAAGAGATAACTTTTATTCTTGATGGCATTTTATAGACTGAACCTATAAGTTATAGGCTTAGCCTGTTGTCAACACATGGGTTGACAAGTTGCATATGCCCGTACTTCATTTTAACAAGCCTTTGATTCATAACGGGACTGTCTCTGGAGGTATATCTCTGCTCTTATCCATGATTTCTCCAATAGTCTATTTGCTATTGGGGCGACGATATCGTCAGGGGGAATTATAAACTTTTTGTATATGAAACGTAAACGTCCACAACATGGAATTTTCTTGTTTTTTAGGCTTTTGTTTAAAACAGGAAACCACCTTGGTGGTGCTATCTAAGCGGAGCTACCAATCAACCACAACTCAACCATTTAAAACATAAGTTCATCAAACAGTAGTTCTGAAACTTGTAGTTCTGAAACAATAGTTCTGAAACTTTTCAAAACATTAAAAGTTTACATAGTTCTGAAACTAAAGACATGAACAGATGGAATTATCAGAATTTCTTCTTCCAAGTTTCAACTAAAGACATGAACAGATGAAATTATCAGAATTTCTTCTTCCAAGTTTCCAAAGACTTCTCAACACCTTGGGCATCGCACACGCGTAATAAATGTGCACCGACTTACTTTGGAGCAACAAATGTGAATCCACCATTATATGTAACTGTGTTATTCTTCACCACGGTACATGGAAAAGCTTTGGCTGCATCAGGCCACGTAGCAACAGCATGTTCCAATAAAGCGTCATCAATTGGATAGTTTATCTTCACATCCCTGTTATTCTTATCCTTGTAATATGCAGGATCACTTGTAAAATCTCCAACAGCTCCAGGAGTTTCTCGAGCAATATTTGGATTCAAATCCACCAACACTCTGGAACTACTACCAGAGGTGCTACCAACAAACTGGTTTTTCGCAACATTTGCATTCTCATCAGTAACAATAGACTTGCCTTTGATTGTTTCACCCCTTGTAGAATTGCGAACCACCATGTTAAGGTTTCCATGGGTATATTCAGCTTGAATAGAAACTGAATTATTCCCTGTGCAAAAAAAGAAATGTAAAAGAAACCAAATTAAAAGTAAAAAAAACTACCATTTAACAAATAACTCAGTAGATTATCTACCTGTGGCAGACACTTGATGCGCATCCATGGCTTGACCTGAACAACCAGCCATGACAAACTAACTAAGAGGGAACTAACATAAGAAATGAAATTAAAATAAATAACCTGATAAATTACCTGTTGCAAACTGAAGTTGCTGAGCAGCACCCTGTTCATGAGAAATAGACTCATTTATAACATGCAAGTTGTCTGCAAATAACCATAAACCATATCAGAACTATTTTTCAATAATGACAAGCTTAGCATTGCTTACACAAGGTTTAATCACAAGGTTTACCTAAATGATTTGCACCCTTGCTACATTCTCCAGCAACCAAACACTTTGACGATGAAACGCCTAGAAACTTATTTTGTGCTTTTTTTTAATTCCTCTTTTAGAACATCTGTATACATCCTGAGGCTACCATCTTCATTATAAGGTTTTGCATTGATGCTCATCGCTGCATTCACTTGAATTTCTTTGGTGCGATCGTACCTGCAGATAGCATAAAGAAACTTAAGTATTAAGACATAAAAAAACTACTTAAATGAAATAACATACTTCTCATAATTTTCTGTATTTTTATGCCCTGTAACAAGCCTTCCTATTTCAGGTGGTACAAGAGCCAAGGACATGCGAGAAACCAGAGAAACACGTCCACTTTTATTGGAAATATCTGCATCGAGAACCTTGCCCATAACTTTCAACCAACCAGTAATGTTCCTATCTCCAACTCTACTCTTCATGAACCAAACCTAAGCAAATAAACCAATGACATAAGAACGAAAAAGTCAAATTTAAAATATCTTGAATTCTAAACATTTACCTCTGTCCTACGGTTTACAATTGCCTGCAAGAACAATGGTCGAGGTCCAGGTTTCTCTTTTGGAGGAAGATGTCGCTGATATTGTTTGTAAGTCAGTACAAAATCAGCTTCATAACTCCAGATTGGGGGTCTGAAATGCGACTCATCATACTTGGTACAGGTTGTATCCCAATTCTTAGATGTCCTTTCATTGTATAAAACAAATTCAGCAGAAGAACTATCTGTCTCAAGAGTGAGATCAATATCCATGACACCCCATAATTCTTTCGCAGCCCTAATACCAAATCTACTACACAAATAGAAGCACAATCTATACAGAATCCCGTGATATATCAAAATCAACATCCTTAAGAAGATCCTGCTCTGTCTTGAATGAGATTACATCAACCTTTTTGCGTTTGGTAGCATGGCCAGATTCCCTAGATTTGTCAGCAGCACCAATAAAAGCTAGCCTAGCTTTGACAAATAAGTCATCCTTAAGAATGTTAAATGGTTCTGCTCTCTGACCTGTTGAATTAACTCTGCGTATCTGAGCTTGTCTTATAATTTTTCCAATAGCTTTTAACAACGCATTAAGACTGCATGCAAAAGTAAACAAGTAAGTTATTGATTAGAATATGTCAGATTAAAACAATGATGACAAGATTTACTGCCAGGAGGAAACATCTGTCCGTTCTTCTTTCTTACTTGCAGCAAGAACCTCACAAGCATGTTATTCAAAGTCGTATGTGGAATATCTTCAACAAGAATGCTAGTTTCATACATTGGACGGTCTGCAATAGGAATGCTAGTATCACCCTTGCAAAACTTTCTCCATGCATCAAATTTCCTCCTGGCCCAAGTAGTCTGTTTAATTGATTTATCTTTACCACCTTTCTCAATCTCATTTAAAATCTGTTCATCAATTTCCATAAACTCTTCAGGCTGTTTGTCATTTTCCTTCTGAACCCTCCCATCACCATCATCTTTCTCTACAAAAGCTTGATTGAACCAAGGCTCATTCTGAACAACTTGCATCATGTTGTCCACATCTTCTTGATTGACAGCATCTAGGACTGATTCGTCATCCAAATTGAAATCATCATGCACATCAATGTTAAAGGATGGTCTGCTTACTGATCTGCAGTTAGATCTTCCATAGAAATGGAAAAGATACGAAATAAAAGGTCTACTACTTAACCTGTTGTCTTCCATTAGATACTCCACAACTGAAATGCTAAACCTACAGCAAGTCTGCATGCCTTAAAAATCCATAGCATTGCTCATGATAACCTGCATAAAAACTGATCACGTTTATAGAGGTTTATAAAAACCATCAAATACTAAAAATAAACCACATACCTAGGAAGATCTCCACTTACAGCCAAAAGAAAGAAACCTACACAAAAAACAAGAAAATTTTAGAAAAGCTTGCAAGAATAGTGAATGGAACCAGAAAAAAGACCTACAACCTTCAAAGCGCTACAAGTTCTGCCTAAGAACTCCTCTTCTTCTAAGATAACAAAAGATCTTGAATGGATCAAGGAATATTTGCATCAGCCATCTGTAAACTCGAACCAAAGCACTACCGGACTACTAAATGCACAAAATTATAACCTAAAAGCATAATGCAAGACCTCAGCGTCCAATAGAAGAAAAAAACTCCGCCATAGCCACTCAGCAGACGAATCTTGCACAAAAAATGGATGAAAAAACAGGTTATGCTCTGGCGCCACCAAATCCGTCACAAAATGGATAAAACAAACATCATTTGGTGCAGCTGCAAGCAAAAAGCTCACCGCACCGTCTCCATCGCTTGTCGGAAGAGAAGAAAAGAGGATCGAAAGAGAAGAAAGGAGAGAAAGAATCGTAGACCAAATATATATTTTTTTTAGCAAAAAATTCCACGTTGTGGACATTTACGTATATAACAAGATTTTTTGGTTTCTGAAATAAACCCTAGCGGCGCCTTCATGGGCGGCCGCCAGGGGGTTTATTTCAGGAAACCCCCTCCCCAATGCGGTTTCCTCCATCATGATAGCTTTTATCTTGTATTGTTTACACAGTCATCAAAATATGCTTTAAAATATGTTTGTCCTTATATTTAAAATCCACTTTGTTATCTATGCAACATGGTTTTAACAGATGCAACGAGAGGGGTGTCCTCTAATGCCATCACATATGTTTGCAACTTAAAAGCATGTGACACTGTTGGAGCAATTAACAGTGGCTGAGAAATGCACAATGAAATTGCTCAAAAAGGGTTTGAGAAAGACGTTTTTATTGGCAGTATTTTGATTGATATGTATGCTAGATGTGGCTCAGCCATTGAAGCACAACAGGTTTTGGATAGGCTTTTAGTCCGTGATGTTGCTTGCTAGACTGCACTGATTGCAACATATGTTGAAAGTGGATTTGATAGTCACATTAGTATGTTGTTTGAATGCATGTTGCAGCATAGATGCAAGAGACAAGGGTAGGAAAATACACATGGAAATTGCGCGTAAGGGTTTGGAAGATGGTACTTTCATGGGTAGCACTCTAGTTGATATGTGTGCCAAATGTGGCTCACTTTTAGAGGCACGACATATATTAGACAAGCTACCAGTTCATAGTGTTGTGACTTGGAACACATTAATTTTTGGATATGCTGAGAATGGATCCAATAAGGATTCATGGAAATGCTTTCAAAATATGCATTCAGAAGAATATGTTATTGAGACCTTGAGACAACTTCTCTTAGAAAGACCTATACTCCATATACTCTTTTCGTGCCTTTCAGAACTCCACAACATAGAAAGATGGTGCAACTTCAAAGATCCCTATTGCAACAGAAAGATAGCCAATGTTTCCATTCAGCCTCATCTTAACTGTTGCCTCTAAACCATAAAGCCAAGAGTATAGACCGTTGATGTTATCTTGCTATAACAGCTATTATATATACACTTATCATGCTATTTGGTGCAGGTTCTTTTTGCTTATTTTTACTGAACACTGTTGTGACCAAGTTCAAAGATACTTGATCTTTCAAATTTCTTTCAATCTTTTAAATTTGTTTTAATTTTGCCTGTTTGAGATAACAATCCACATTGAGATAGCTCATGTCCTTCCATGCATTCTTGTGAGAGCTCTTATCCTTACCCATACCACATCCTACAATTTGTTATGCAAAGTAATCAAACGTGCTTTTGACTAGTTTTTTTGTTTGTCTCTGATATTAATAGCGCCAACTGGACAAAATATGTATGAAAAAAAAACTAAATGGTGCCACATTAGCGTATAAAATGCCCTAAAATTTGTCTTAAAAACAATTTTATCCCTAATTGGAATCCCGAAATTTCCCAATTTAATGAAAATTATGCTTTTGTCCAACACACACAAACCTTTTGTGTCCCCAGCATCCCATCTTAGATAGAGATCCTTCCCCTTTTCAATCATGGATTCAGATATGTTATGGAGATGGCAAGACTAGTGCACCTTACCTATGTCCTTCATACAATACCTCTCCAGACCCTTCAAACAGTGTAGCCTGTTATTCTTGAGGACTTTATAGACTAACACAACACCAGCTAGTTTGGAAGGTCAATTGAAATCCTTTTAATAGCCTCATTCACGGCTTTGATATCTTATAGCATGCTCTCAGCACACCTTAGACATAAAGGTAATTTGCAGAAGATCCCCTCTCTAGGACAACCGCACCAGCAACACATGTTCTATCACAAAATGATGAAAGGGCATCAAAGAAACTAAGCGGGACATCATGCCCTGTCAGTCCTAGTGTCAGAGAGATATCAATTGCCTCCTAGCATGGCAGAGGAATTATGAGTCTGTGCAAGCTAGAATCAGCAGGCATGGAACCCACAACAGAGATGGGCACATGGATGGCATGAGCCTTGCCCTTTCCCGTTGCTCTCTTCATCGACATGATTGACATGATGGAACCGCTCATCTGTGCATCGTCCTTCAAGATGAAGCAAACAGAACTATCTCCTCATCGGATCCACATGCCGATCGAAACGCCTATGCAGACCCAAATTGAAATCACGATCCCTGGTCGCCATCTACCAAGGCGCACGCGCGCTCCTATCTGGCTGCCAACAATTGAAATACCCTTATATAGTTTCTTACCAAAACCTAGATGCCAGCATCAGCATTCTACGTATTTTCATACGGATACAGCACAAAACCTTCAACAATCATGAGTTATACAAACACGATTTTTTATTGTGCAGACATTATTTCTACTTTAACCATCATGTAAAGGATCTACGTAGTTACACCTGCACCATTAGGCCAACCTGCACCATTAGGCAACTGCCACTTGGCCCAACAAGGCCGGTGCATTTGGGATTCCTTGAGTTGTCTTATATAACATAAATATTATAGTGGGAAAGCTCTTTACCTGAGACATGACGTGGAGATGACATGGAGTCTTATATGCTGTCTTATTGCATTGGGACAGCCATATTTTACTCCTGCCGTGGAAAAAGGGCCTGAGTCCTTAACCCTGCCTGCATCTTTCCAGCCTGCTCAGAATTTATAGGTAAACTTATAGAATTTTCTGAAGCTCATCTTATGTCTGGGCTATTACAGACGTAAGTTGAGGGGAAGATATTTCATATCAAAGGGTTAAGCTTGAAAATCTTATTTGAAAGGCCACAAATGAAATGGTTATACAATTTGTTAGTCGATATAACCACAAATGTGGATGCAGTGGCCACGAATGCTAGACAGAACCAGCACTGGCTGGAAAAAACCCAGGCCATTGCATAGGAGATACGGATTTGCAGAATGAAGCTATCTTATTAAGTAACCGCAAGGAGACAATTTCACATAAATTTCTGTCACCACGACTGATCTTTCAATGGGTCTTCCGACGCCTTCGTGAGTCTTCAGCATGCATTCAAATGGAGACAGAAGGGGGCCTTTCACAATAAACTCTGTCAGTACCTACATGTTTTGGATGGATTCAACCTTTTCAGCATGCATCACAAAGGATTGCAAATTGAGCATTTCATAAATGTTGGTCTATAATCTCAGGAAATGGGAATCAAACGAGCATCATATTCCAGAAGAAGTACATGTAAGACATGATTATAATCTTTTGACTGATCTATGCCCACGAGATCAAGAATATGGTCTAGTTAGTGAATTTCCAGCTTGCAACAGACTGGAACAACAGCCTGGGATGTTGAAGCTTATTATTTCGAACTAATTTGACGATAACGAGTGCAAGGCAAATAATAACTACAATGCAGAGCACTACACCAGCAATAAGCCCCCTTACATAACTTTCATTGCTATGCACTTCCAACTGGCCTGAGACAATGTCCTCGTTACGAAATTTAAGATAGCTCTGCATTTTTGCAGAAGACCTAAAGCTTCCAAGGACTTGGTCAATTAGAAAGCATTCCTTATTTCCATACACAAAAGCACTGCAAGAACAGTTTGACAGGCAAGACTCTTTGCAGCTCCGTTCTGACATTCCTTTAATGCCATCAATGTAGTCTGTGGAAAAGTATGTGTAATCCTCAAGCTGGACAAAGTGATTATTTCTTTCCAAATTCTGGTTGCAAGGAGCTTTCTCCACTTCAATATCATTACACTTTTCTGAACTTGAAGCTCTGAGACTATTGTCCTCTACACTTACAGTCACATTCTTGGTAGAAAGGCACTGGCATTTTTCTTCCCTACAAAATCCATATGTATCACAGCTAGTAGGAAGATCGCATTTATTATCAAAAAACTTGGCTGATTTCCACACACTGGAGTCAAAGGTATATGAAACAAGATCACCATTTTCTTCTAGCCTAAGGAAACTCATGCCATTTGATGCAGTTCCCTCGGGCAGATTAAATTTTTTAATCCCTACAGGGCTGCAAGTATCATATGACAACTCAAGGCTATGGTCTTTGTATACCACTACAGCATATGCATCTGAAGAGGGACAGGAGGAAGAAGGAGACCTGTAGTAAGGCTGAGGATTATTGGAAATGTTAAGGTAGAGAACAAACCTGTTTTGTTCAACAGATGCAGAAAAAGACCCAGTATAGCCTGTAGAAGAATTTGCTCTGCTACACAGCATCAAGAATTCTGTAAGATTTTGGCCCGGCAATAAGACATCAGTAGGGTGATCAAAAGTCTGCCATATTACAGCCCCTAGTGTTGAGTTATCATACAAAACCCAGTTGCCAGAATCCTGGAGCTCTGCACTGCCTAATGACTTTGGACTTGCCCAATTAGTGCTTTGGTCATCGTATAGATGATAACTGTTATAGCTTCTCGAAAATCTGAAAACATAGCTTGAAGGGCATGGAGAATTTCTGTTGGCAATCCATACAGGAACACCTGCTCCAGTTACATTGCAGCCCATCACAACAGTGAGGTAGTAATCTTTTGGATTATTGTCGAACACATACATGGCCAAACAGAACCTGCCATTGTCACTGGAGATCATGGTGTGATTCTGATAATCTAGAAAGAGGGGTTTGTATGTCCCTTCAGATCCAGAAATGGGTAGATTTGGAGGCCAAGTGTTATTGGTGTTCCACCCTGGTTTCAACTCATACCTTTTGGCCCATACATCAGGCAGCCAGAAGAGGATAATAAGCCAACCAAGCCTTGAGAACCACATAGCTCTATCTATAAACATACAAGGATTGCTTCAAGCTCGAAAAGCCGTCAATTTAATGCCTCCAGCAGTCTAAGGATAGCATTAAAATCAAGTCCACTCAAGTCACCTTATTTTCATCCATCCATGCCAGTCATTGGTCTTGGGATCAAATGTCTCCACCAAAACATTTCACTTTACATATTAACCTTGTCTAACAAAAGTCATTGCCGTATCATATCTTCTCACAAATGTCTAAATGCGCTATTGATGATGGCTAGATTTTTGCAAATTCATTTGTGGGGATTGACACTTTTTGCCAAACAGTTTTGTTTTTTATGAATGCATCATTTGCTGAATGTCCTTTCAGAGGTGACATGAAGTATTGAAGTTATAATGGTAAAGACCCGGGTCAAGATGAGTTGTAGGTCAAGATAATGTCAAGTTGTAGTTACGTTGTAGGTTCATGTCAAGACTAAGTTGTAGGTTCATGTCATGACTGCACAAGACCCTTAAACTGGTTTTTAGTGTTCTTTAGATCAAAGATTTCTGTTCCGTTTCTTGACCAAGTTCAATTGCTCGACTTTCAAGGGCAAGCATTAAATTTCGCCAACCGAGCACGATGACAACTGGATGGCAACATTTTTAGGATTCCCGTAAAAACATTATGCAATGCCTCTGCATTTGCACTGACAATTTGCACATAAATGGGAAATACACTTCCAACCTAATGCCAAGAGGGAGAAGACTGAGTCATTTACAATTATATCAAACAAAGAGATCTATTCATGTTAATTGCCCTGTAAGAGATCCACGACATTCATCCAGATCATCCATCAACAAATTAACCATGGAATCGAAAATGTGCACATAAATACATTTTCTCAGGCTCTTCTGCTAAACAAGGCTGTGATAGTCTCCGCTTCCTGTTCCAAATATGTTCCTTCGTTCAGAAATATATGTTATTTTTAGTCAAATGCTACTGCTCACCTTGTCCTTTGGAGCTCACAAATCTCATGTATGGGCCAAAAGATATGAGTTTAAACCAGGGTGGATCGCCAATAACACTTGGCCTCCAATTCTACCCATTTGTGGATCTGAAGGGACATACAAACCCCTCTTTCTAGATTATCAGAATCACACCATGATCTCCAGTGACAATGGCAGGTTCTGCTTGGCCATGTATGTGTTCGACAATAATCCAAAAGATTACTACCTCACGGTTGTGATGGGCTGCAATGTAACTGGAGAAGGTGTTCCGGTATGGATTGCCAACAGAAATGCTCCATGCCCTTCAAGCTATGTTTTCAGATTTTCGAGAAGCTATAACAGTTATCATCTATACGATGACCAGAACACTAATTGGGCAAGTCCAACGTCATTAGGCAGTGCAGAGCTCCAGGATTCTGGCAACTGGGTTTTGTATGATAACTCAACACTAGGGGCTGTAATATGGCAGACTTTTGATCACCCTACTGATGTCTTATTGCCAGGGCAAAGCCTCATAGGTTCTTCCAAGCTGTACAGCAGAAAAAATCTGTCCAGTGCAGCAACGGGCTCTTTTTCTGCAACAGTTGAAACAGGCAGGTTTGTTCTGTATTTCAATGTCTCCAGCTCCAGCAGTCAGTCTTATTACACATTTCCTTCTTGTGTTTCTTCAAATACTACAGTTACATATAAGTATCCAAGTTTGCAGATATCATCATCAGAGTGCAGCTCCACGCAGATCGCCACATTTGAATCTTCTCAAAGCGCGGCGCTCAATTTCTTAAGGTTAGACAATGACGGTAATCTAGTATCTCACACTCTTCTAGCTGGTATCTGGACAACTACACAGTACTTCAAAAATCCATGCCAGCTTCCGTTTGCATGTGGTCCATATGGGTTATGTAGTGGAAATGGACAGTGCCAGTGTCTCATAGCTGAGAATGGCACTGTCAAGAATGCCAGCCTCACATCTACAAAGAATAAGTGCAACTCCCTTGCTGTGACAGACGAAACTCATTGCAACCAGAATACAGCTAGAAATAACCATTTTGTTAGAATACAAGCAAGGTATTTCAGCAACATAAGTATGCATGGGACCAAGAATGCAGAGGCTTGTAAAGAAGCTTGCCTCGATAACTGTCCTAGCTGCAAAGCCTACTCCTATACCTCCAAGAAGGGATGCTTCATTCTGAATGATACTATAGTAGCTAGCTTTGTACCAGACAATGAAACAGAGATTTTTCTTAGATTTAGAAATACTAATCCAGCATCAGGTGCCCTACCATCAAACACAAAGACAACGAAGGCTGCAGTTATAGGGCTGATAGTAGCTGCTTTTGTGATTGTTTGCATGGTTGTAGCTGTGATAAAGCTTCTGAGAAGAAAACCCATTAATGTGGTTAATAAAGAGATTAACAAATCCTTAGCAGGCATTGAAGGGCTGCCTCCAAGGTTTACATGTCAGGAAATGGAAGCTGCAACAGAGGGCTATAGCAAGAAGCTTGGAGTTGGAGGATTTGGATCTGTATACGAAGGCATGTTGAAAAATGGAAAAAAAGTAGCAGTGAAGAGATTAGAGGGCACAACACAGGGGGCAAAGCAATTTGTGGCCGAAGTTGCAACCATGGCCAACATAGGCCATGTTAATATCGTCAGGTTATGCGGCTTTTGCATAGAAAATAATGAGCAAATGTTGGTGTATGATTTCATGCCAAATGGATCACTCGATCATTGGTTATTTGGCAATGAGGGGAAGACCTTGACCTGGAAAGATAGGATGGAGATAGCCATAGGCACAGCTAGAGGGTTGTCATATTTACATGAGGGATGTGAACCTCCTATCTTTCATTTAGATGTGAAGCCCCAAAACATACTTTTGGATGAAAACTTTGTCCCAAAAGTTGCGGACTTTGGATTGGCTAAGCAAGTTGAGAGGGATACCAGTGGAGTAGTGACATGTGTTAGGGGGACATCTGGTTACATGGCTCCAGAATGGATCATGCACTCTCTTGCTACAAAGAAATGCGATGTATACGGCTTTGGCATGGTCTTGCTAGAATTGTTGGGGGGGAGAAGAAATCTAGACATGTCAAAAGAACGCACAAATTTAGAATGGTATTTTCCTGCTTGGGCTGTGGAAGAAGTCAAGCAGGGTAGAACCATGGAGATCATTGACCCTGAAATTAGAGTTTATGTGCCTGTCAAACAAGGGACGAGATTCATCCATGTGGCGTTATGGTGTATACAAGATATTGCTACTCTAAGGCCATCAATGGAGGAGGTGGTGCAGATCCTAGAGGGTCTAAGGGAGGTTGAAGAGCCACCTCTCTCTTTCCATTTTCCAATTCACACTCAATCTATTGTGAGCCTCAGTACCTCCAAGGATTCTAGTACTTTTACAATATCCCATTATAACATGGAGAGTGTATCCATGTCATACGTGAATCACCCCGGGCTTTCTGGAGACACTAACAGTTTAATTAGGTAGAAGCTTCTTTATCAAATGTATTGTCTAATACAAGAAACTTATCGCGGCGGCCAAGGCCGCCGCGAACGTTTCTCTTCCCCAACTCATCTATACATGCTAGAACATGCAAAATTTGAACCTGCATTTTGTTGCCTTGTGTTCAGTGCCTGCATGATAGAAGAATACTGATCATAACGACTTGCATTAAATCAAAAGAATCTAAGTTCCGAACATACAAAAATTGAACTGTGTTTGAGCATGGGGAATTCTAACCTCTGTAGTTGCCAATATATCTATGCAAAATGGTTATTCAACATGCATATGAATAAAACATGAACCCATTAACCCAATAGCTTTCCATATGGTAAGAACA
This sequence comes from Isoetes taiwanensis, assembly GCA_021234155.1. NCBI lineage: Eukaryota > Viridiplantae > Streptophyta > Lycopodiopsida > Isoetales > Isoetaceae > Isoetes > Isoetes taiwanensis. The sequence continues at coordinate 556,702 of JAJEKV010000212.1, read as the reverse complement.
AAATCATGATATGCATCATGGAGATGGTCTGTCATGCAATATTGTCCAACACGATTATTTGCTCTGCTCAATGTATGGAAATGTTTCAAACGTGGTAGATCAAATTTGACCTCTGCTGAAACAAAATGTTAACGATGACCTCTGTTGAAACAAAATGTTAACGACGAGAACGATAATCTAAATGAAAACAATGTTTGGAAAAATGATGCATGCTTGACACGGTTTGAATATGAGTCTGCAAATGTATGCAAATTTGGTGTACTAAGGCTTATGCATTAGATGCAATTTGGACCTTTCAGTCTCCCCATTACAGCTTCACACAAACAATCACACTGATATCCCTTGTATACAGGGTACATCAAGTAACAACCAGAAGGCTCCTGGCTAGTCTAAGAATTCTATTGGCTCAAAAAGGCATTAAAGGATGTCAATATACAAAAGCTCTGCCATATTCGAACTTAGCTCCCACTTATAATTATCAATCAGAAGAGAGTAGGGTCAGACACATCGATATTAAGGATTTTCTCTTAGTTACATGCCTTGTTTCCTTCGACATTAAGGATTTTCTCTTACTTACATGCCTTGTCGTTTCCTGCTCCCAACTATGGTGCCTAGCGCCGGCCTTCAATCCAATACAGCGGCGCCGCGGTAACAAAAAACTTTGCACACAAATCCTAACCGTCATGTATCACAGATCCATCTTTTGGCTCCATTTTGATGTGTGAGTAAGTTTTAGGTCATGTATAGAACAACCGCACAAAGTTAAACAACATCAGAGGCCCTCAAAGCATTAGCCGCAGCAGCTGGAGCTTTGGCCTGGAGCTTCGGCCAAAGAACAGATAAACAGAGGAAGAACAGATAAACAGAACAGAACAGAAGACATTTTTATGTCAAACGTGTTAAAAGCTTGTTCAAAACACAAAGACAATACAATCAAGATGTCTCTTGTTCAAAACACAGGCTTAGACAATATATCTAAGATGTCTCATTATGTCTACAAAGTCTAATGATGTAGATAAGATAGTTACAATAGAGGAACACATTCTCATTGCAAAGGCATCACTTCAAAAGCAATATTGTCTTAAAATAAAGCCAGGAGCAAGAATCCATATATTATGGATACAAAACATCAGGGCTTTATTCAAGATAACATCAGTGATGACTTTATCATCCTCTAGCTGCTTCTAAACTATAGAAATAGTGGCGAATGTTTCCTATTTTTCCAACATTTTTATAGAAATGAATTTAGTAGAATTGGATGTTTTACTATAAAATTGAGGTTTTTACTGTAAAATATCCATTAATTTGGCGAATTTACTATAATTGGGATGCAATATTATCAAATTTTGGCGATTTTATGAAGTTCTTTAGCGTACGCATCCTAGTAAACCATCGAATCCAGATTTTAGAAAATGGCAAAATATAGCAACTTTACGAAGTTTCACACCTTAAAGTCATCACTGGATAACATAATTTGCATATTGGAGGAGTAGCCCTTATCCAAAACAAATACACCAACAACTTGCATGTAAAAAGCAGATATATTAAACTTGGCATAGAAAGCAAGTCTAATTAACAGAATCTTCACTGGTATTATAAGCTCAGCTTTGCAGTTTATTATGGATGCATATATTACATATGCATGTCTCCGCTGGAGACGATTTGAAGCTAACCTTTCTGGATGTGCTTGGAGCTTCCTCTCGTGTTCTAAGATGGTTATATCATGCACATAAAGAATTTGCACAGGTTAGATATCTAATTTTACAGACAGAAATAACACAGATTTAATGAGATTTAGGCTAAAATTCATATTAGAGCTAAGTATGCCCTCTAGTTGCTTGGTATAGAAAGCCATTTTTCTCTGTTTCTGCTGTCACTAGATTCTCGTCAAAATCACTCATCAAATCTAAACAGCTCGGCCCGTTCTATGCTGCAACACAACATATTTTCATGCTGCAAAGGTACTTGCTTTTACAAACAAAAGACCGAGCTTCAAGACGATTAGTGTTTGCACGGCCTCAGTGAATACCTAATGCATCATAGGGAAAACGGGCAGCTGGAGATTAAAAAACACAAACGAGGTTCATAGATCGGCCCTTCTACACTTTGTCTCTATCGGTTTATAAAAATAAATATCAAGATCGGGCAAAGGGGAAAAACGTTTTTTCTAGACCATCGCTAAAAAGGATGACCTACTCGGACATAAGGCTTGATTTGCACAACTCGGGGATCAAAGATTTCGCGACACAAAGGACAAATTTATAAAAATATGGACCTATTTATGGCGCGGACTTATAAGCAAGCACACAAGAGCAATCCCTTAGCGTAACTTACCACATTAACATGGGCATTATTAGTAACTTCCTTTGCTCTAGTTGCAAAAGAAAGTGTATTTCGACTGATCCACATGACAATGGGGGGCGGACTCATGGTGCAGATTATAGCGAGTTCGAGCATTGCCCCCGAAAGTGAATGTTGCGCACGCGCGTCGGCTTTGGAATCTCCTCAGAAGGGACATGTCCTTTAAACTTGTTGCCTCCACGCATCTAACCATGTACACATGGATTAAAATCGAGGAAAAGGATATTGAACTTGTAAATGATTACTATATAACCGCACAGACCTGGCTTTCTACTCCTAATGTAACATATATATAACCTCCTAACATGCTTAGCATAGGGGCCGACTAATATATAAGAACAAAATTATCTAGGGGCGAGGCATTACATAAAGCTAATGGCTAGTTTATGGACTAGGTACACATTACAAAAAGACGTTGCAATGTGTCTTTGGTACTTTGTATTTTCAAGTAAAATACACGAGTTCTTAATGACAAATTTCGCCAATGTAAGCAAGCTTCGATTAATGTGATGGCCCTCCTTCAACCTTGCACCTTCTCGCTAGAGATTGAGATGCTCGTTCACTTTGCCCCAAATCCACAAAGTTCTGGAAAAGGGGCATGAATTACAAATTTATTCTAAACAATACTTTCAAAGAAGCAATTGCCTCATGCACAGTATGGAATGGGTTCTTCACATGAAAATGTATCAAAACAGACTCCTTGAAATATTTGTCTCAAGACCGTGGACTAACTTTTCTAAAATCAATGTGAAGACATGGGCTAGGAGGTACCTTGTTCACCCGTAATCAAAAGAAGAAGAGACTGAAATGCAAGATGCAGGAGTAGCTATGCTCTCAAACCACTCCAAACGGCTCGCTTCCTATTACTCCGACAAACGGTGCCTCAGCTTCAAGCCCTTCTATCTTTTCAAGGTAAGGCGCCATCGATTTAATAATTTCCTTCGCTTTACGACCGTCAGGTTTTTCGCGATTTTCAGGTTCCCAGGCTTGAAAATTAGATCTAACTTCCAAAGACTGCGAACTTCGTGATAAGATTTCCAGCCCTTTGTGGATGCCCAACGGAGCCCGTTGCTATTCTTGTTTTAACATTCTCTGAATCTTGTGTGCAGGGTTAACAACCATAGTAATTGAGCTACGGAGCTTGACAGATCTAGCCCTATGTTTGCGAGCTTGGCGATGGCATGGAAGCCCATTTCTGCAAGGCTAGAGAGAGTTTAGGCACTAAGTTCCAGCCTCTATTTCCAATAACCACATTTCGGTCCCAAATGCTCATAGCCGTGATGCCCCAAATGCGGTGGACGGCCTAAAAGAGGAACAGGGTTCAAAAACAGGGCTGCGCCACTTTTTGCCCAAAAAACAACAAATCCTTCTGAATCCATTTGTGGGTCGGCGATCTTCTTCTTCTGGAAAAATTTGTGGATCTGAGACCGCCAATAAATCCATTTTTGCATTGCCTGGCGACAGCTCTGCCGGAGGATCAGGTAGTTGGAGCGAAAGAGGGAATACGAAAGAGGAGCGAAAGGGAGCATCGGAGTTGTTGGATCTGCCGGAACTAAAACAGATAAGGGTCAAACAGTCAAACCTTACCACGTGTCGACGTGAGGGCTTCTCAAACAAATTCCATCAAATAAATAGGAAAATAGGAAAAAATGACACTGCTTTATATATGAGTGAAAACATGGATACACTAGCAATTTAATTAGGTAAAAGCTTCTTTGTCATATCATAATGCATGGACATGGTACATGACCAGGCAGAAATCGAGTTGAAGATTAACAATGTGGATGACGATGATTCTAGCGATCGGGAAGATGAGCACGAAGGTAACTTTTAGAGAAGTTGTGGATCACACTAGTGAGTGACCTTTAGGCGGTTTATTTTTGATGAAAACAGACATATACGTCATATACAAGTATGGTTTTTGTGTATTTTATACCATACAAAGTCGTGAGGGGGAAGTTGGCAGGAGGAGAATAAATTCTACATGTATGGGAAGGCTCCATTTGATCTTTAAATGCGAAGAGGGATTATTGGATTTAGATTTCTACACTGTTAGATCTATTTCCTAGTACATTTGAAATAAGTATTTATATGGGATTGTATTTTTCACTAACAAAAATGCTTGTACAAGTATGATATGGATGCAAAAGTTTTGACAATATAAGACCTTACGGAAGAGGGTGTTTTACAAGGAAAAGTGTTATGCATGGGGGTTTCTTCTAATCCTGTGCACGCAGATGATGTGTCCCCTATAGCTTAGGTGCATCCCTTGGGATTCCCATCTGCATCAACGTTCACCTAGCAAATGGATTTCCAAAATCAACAATCACTTCTGTATTAGCCCTGTCTATTTATTGTTGACCCAAGCCCAGGCAATATTCCATATTTTTTTTCAGTGTAGCCGATCCTTTCGGGGATCATCTCTTTAATTTCTTCAGCATAATTTAAGACGTTCTTGATTTTTCTTCAACATTTCACTGAAGTCATCTTCTAGATCCTAATCATCATGTAGAGAACCAAGAATGTGCATGGGTGGCTTGTGATGCATTTTATCGTACATCTTGTTGAATTCTTGAGAGCTGCCCCCATAATTATTCTCAGGGTCGGATGTATCATCCATTTGCTCATCTCCAACCAGCGGTACAAAGTTATTTGACAAAAATTGACAACTCATTAGAGGCATCAACACATCCAAATCATCATTCAAAGCATCCAGCTTTCAAAAAAGAAGATCTGTGATAGCCACATCTCTCTCAAAATTATTAATACCTCGTCTACGCTGTCCAATGTGTCGGCATAGTTATGACCTCTCCTTAACGTCTCGGCATAGTTTTCACCTTGAAAATTATTTATCACATCATCCAAGTTTTCAAGTATCACTGTATTCTTCGTGATATGCAAGTCAGAGGATGTTCTAGAGGGTTCTCCCCTCTCAAAATTTGATGCTTCCTGCTCCACTTTCTCTTCTCCCTCCACCTTGCTTATTGTTTCTCCTTTGCCTTCTGATTTTGGAACATCGTTAGCTAGCTTGTCCAAGTACGTGAAGAAGTTTTGAAGAAATCATGTTTTTTTGTCATCATATGCCAAAGCCAAGCTCTTCTTCTCTTAGATCAAAGCAATCCTAGAAAATATGCCACATGAAAAGAAGTCAATCAAGCATCCATCTTGCGGAGGAAGTTGCTCTGCAGTGTAGTAAGCATAATATGTTTTTATTTGTGGCAAGAAGATCAAATTGACATCCATAGACATACAACGATATCTCGTTCTAGCTGCGAACATCAACTTTCTATGTTTCCTAATTTTCTTATCAGTCTCCTCATCACCGATAGGATCCCAGGCAAGTATCCCAGGCAAGTATCCCAGGCAAGAATCTTACATATTTAGGTAAGACTTTTCCCTTATTAATGAGGATGGTGGTGACAAAATACTGATGTTCCTCTATGCGCATTCTATCCTCAATCCCGGGCTTCTTATACATTCCAATCTAAATATGGCCACTCCCTTCGATCTTTTATATACTATGGAGATAGTTGGGCATTTAACCAAGAAGGAGAAACATCAAGAGGTGAAATACTTTGGTTGTTGTCATTGTCGAGATCCTTTCATGAAATTCAAGGAACTGAGATACTATCCAATCTGATTTAAAGCCTTGCATATTGACACAGATCAGCTAAGCATGCTCAAGTAAATGGTAGTCGGAATACTAGCTTATATGCACATCCTTACCACGTTTCTTTCCATGGAGATGCACTTTATCTTGGTCTGACAATATGATATGATTAATACAAGAAAACATAACTGCATGAAGAGTTATTGATATTCTATTTAATATAAATCGTATCCATGCCTGTAATTAGAAGCAGATGCTCCTTTGTAAACTTTAGCTATATCGTACATAATTTTTGGAAGCTAAGGTATTGCAGTTCTGTGTTGGAATTGACATGGTGCATGATCTCTATCTCGATCAGAATTAGCATCCTCAAGTCCATTGCTCGTTGCTTATAGTCGAAGTGATCGGTGTAATTTGTATTGGTTTTCAAAAGACATTTTCTAGCAAGTATCATGTCCATCAGGCAATTCATCCCAATATCGGACATGCCCCCGCATAAATGGAAGGAAAGTCTTATTAAAGAAGTGTCTTAATCATCGCCCAATTCCTTCTCCACCCACTTGTTCGCCACATCCAAAAGCTTAGACCATGTCACTTTCAGAGTGGTTGTGCTACCTCCTGAAATTTCTGTAAGAAAAGAATAGGTAAAGAAGATTGCCACAATAATCCTGATGAGCAAAGCAAAGCAAAGCAAAACAGAATAGAATAGATCTTAGCTTAAGGGAATCACGATGACGATCCTGATGAGCAATGCAAAGCAAAACATATATCAACTCTGGAGAAATATGTTGGCAATCTCTAGAACTAGAAAACACACAAATAAGACTGCTAACATACCAGACAGTTTGCAGCTTTGCCTTGTATAGACGAGCCGAGTGCTTGATGTTGATTAAAGAGTCGCTATAGTTTCTCAATTAAAAACTCCCCATATATTGTATTGGCAATGATTTCATTGCATTCGATAGACATGCACAGGTGTTTTGTGTTATTCAATTTAAAGATTCTTCCCCTTCTTCTTGCGTATGATATAATATTTTTTCCCATGAGCTGCAGAAATCATTCTGTATTATTTTTCACCTGTCGCATGATCAAACGGTCAAAGATACATTCGTGCGAGGAGTTTCTAAAAGGTCTTAACAGAGTATGCACATGATCGTTAGATCTAGTCCTATATGTCATGTAGGGGAAGTAGTGATGCAATCATATATATAAGGGAAAACTCCAAATATAGCCCTCAAGTTTGTGAAAATTCTAAAAATACCCTTCAAATGAAGAGCAGTTTTGGAAAAAAAAAGGTATTAGAGTTTTTGTTGCTCCTCAAATGCTAAAGTTTTCTTCACAAACATTATATATTAGGAGAATATCTTCCGAACAACATCAAATTCAACGAAATTAGAGTTGACATTCACAAGTTATGCTCATTTACGTCATTTTTATAGCACTTACTTAAAACACTATAACTTGAAGATTCCAACTCCGTTTTTGATGATTCTACTGATATTGGATAGCACTCGCTCATATCTAGAAGATTTATGAAGGGCGCATTTTTAGTTGATTGATCACAAAAAAGTTATTGCCATTTGACTAAACACCCTATTTCTAGGGGTATTTTTGGAATATTTGTGGGGTATATTTGGAATTTTCCCTATATATAATAGCACTTTGAACTAAGAAACGCTTGTCAAATAACCAGGGGATTTAGTATTGTTTGCAATATGGGACATACGTATGCAATAAAGGGCGTTCTTTTGACCATTTCATATTTGTATACATACCATTAGGGGGCATTTTTTGCCATTATCTTGGGAAAAATACGTACGTCAGGGATTAAATTAGCTTCCAAAGGTTAGTATACAAGAGATGTTTTGGCCACCTTTCGAAGGCAGACGTCCATACCTCCCTATTACTAAGTTCATCCCCAAATCGAATAATACCTTTTGTACTGCTCCAATTTCAATACCATTTTCTCTGTCAATCATTTTTCATTAGTTGGGTTAAGCTTCAACTCCTTAGCCAGAGAACATGACGTTGGGATGGTTGTTGAACAACATAGGCAATAGCCTGCAACAAATTTTTTGAGTTCTTCGGCTTTATCCTCCTTGGTCCCTTGAACGTGACTCTAATTATTGGTGTCAAATGTGGGATAGAATGTGTAGAGGCTGAAGTGGGGTCATCATTTTTTTTAGACGCTTTGCTTGTACCCTCACTTAAATCAAGAACAAGGTATTTTGCCGAATCAGACAACTTGCTCTTTGAAGGTTCAGGTGATTTGCGCTTTGAAGATGTAGACAACTTTGGCGAGGAAGATGCCACTGGGCTGGGATTAGGTTTTGATTTCTTCTGAAGAAAATTCTTGTATGTCCTTGAACCTTGCAACTTGCCACGTGCTCTCCATTCTTATGGGCATTTTTTCATCCTTTTAACCATAACCTTTGGCATTGTGATCCTTTCTCCTATTTTTAGATTTCTGTGAACTTACTATCATTATTTCAGGGTCGTAATTTTTGAGCTGCGAGACGTACTACATGAACTGATGTTGAATGGTGGCTTCCACTGAGCATACTAATGTCATCAACCTTGTCGGTACTGCCTTTCCACAGTGTACTATGATCCACATTAGCTTATCCACCTTATTCCTCTCACTTAACTTGATAAACAAACACAAATCCTTTCGTTTGTCCCTTTCTTTATGTGGCACATCTTGCTATCTATTTTCATACACCACTTTCTATCAGGCCTAGGTGTCACAATCCTAAGCACTATACCTATTTAGGTCCTTCAAATATTTCAGGGCCTACAAAGTTAGTGGCATAATATAAAATGCTTCGAAGGATTGCAGATATTATCCTTCCAAGCAGCATCTGCAGAATTAATAATATACATATAAAAAAGAAATAGCAAACAATCAAGCATCCAACATGAATAAAATAGGTTACAAGGATTGCAATTCGTAATTTGGGAGGTTGATTTTCCTTTCTCACGCTTCACTTGTCAAGAAGGAAAACGAGACTCGTTAAACTGCATTTTTTCAGAGAATAATTCAAAGTACTTGAAAATCTTGTTACGTCCAATTGCAATCTGTACAATTTCAAACGTGAGAGGGACCCTAATTTCAAACCAAGTGTTGTTCCATCAATTGTGCAGTAAGGCATATCTCTGTACGTATAATTGACATACTATCACAATGGATGGACAAAGCTCTTGTAGCACTTTGGGGAAAAATTAGAGAACTTGCTCAGATTTGAAGTTGTAGCAGATTGCATTTGGAACTTCCATCATTAGAAGGAGGAGATTTCCCCTTCCCCTATTCTCAAGCTTCTCTATGTACTGGAACTTAGCAATTAACTAAGCTCATTGACCCAGAAAGGCACCCAGAAAGCGATAGAGGAAATCCCACTCCTTCTAAGGGAGGTAACAAGAGTTTCTAAAACTCTCTATTGTAGCGAGCAACTAGGCTTAGAACCACGCCAACTTGAAAACACAACAATAACAAAGCAAAACCGAGAAGCAAATCTAGGCCTAAGCTTCCAAAGATTGCGTGTTCGAGACAGCACGGGATATTGCAAAAATATTTTATTGCTCGGGTATAATGTTCTATACACCATAGTTACATTGGCAGGCATGCATGTATATACCAGAAAAATAAGTTTGATTCGATTTTATACAAACTCCTCCTGTCTAGAAAATAATACATGGGCTTTTAGCTGATAGTGAGTCTCCAACATGATATCCTGGTGATCCAACATGGGACATGCCAAAAGATGTTGAAAAGAAGATACATCTCGACCTGCAGCCTTGAAGTGAGGCCTAGCTCCGCAGGATTGTCGTGGCAATCCCTCCGAGCTAGGCCTCTTAGGTAAAAAACAAATAAACAAACAATGCACAAGTGCAAAATTTGATCACCAACAAGATACTCTGATCCTATATTATAATGTTACTCCCAGCATTGCTGGGCTTTTTATCAGGCATTAAGTTCAAGAACTAAAAAAATTAATCGGCAGAACCATGGGCAAATGTCTCAAGAGAAGCAAGAACAAATAAGAAAAGTGAAACCTTCAAACATTATAAGAAGGAAGGTAACCTAGTGTACTTCAAGGATAAGCTATCGTTGCAAAGTCATCGGGAGTAAGGAGTTTGATCCTACATGATGTGACGCTCCCTACAAAATATACGGCGTCCAGCCATACACTCCGTAGGAAATCCCCCATCCGGTCCTTCGACCGCATGGGCCCTCTGTCTATCCCGCACTCCAGGGTATCCCTAGTGCGGGAAGGGGACACGAAGGTGTCTTGCGCGCCTTTCCCCTATGGGCTTCTATCACAGCGGAAGCATAAATAACGTCAGAACTAGCAATAACAATACATCAAACTACCTTGAAGGGTAGCACATCCATACATCCATAACTACAATAGAGATAAACACATATCATAAAACATGAGAGCTCCTACCCAAGGCTCAGACTCATGGGGAGGTAGACTGACGGCTAGGCCTTAATATAGAGCAGACAGAGTCATAACAATGGCGGGGTTGGCTCGAGACAATGGCTAGTTTTGACCACTCCATCCGCCCCTCCTATGCATACTTTGCAGATGAGCTAGATCGGGCTCTGGTACGACTCTAGCCTTCTGGATACACAATCTCATGGTATCACCCATCGAGACTACTCCAGGTTGCATCTCCCCGGTCCGTCGAGGCAGGAAGGGTTCCATCTTCCCTTCCCAGGGTCTAGAGGTTCCACGGGCGGCTAGAAGGATTCCATCTTCCCCGATTTAACCCCCCAAAACAAGAGCCAGCCCGTCACCTGCAGCTCTTGAGAGGCAGGGCGGCACCATTGCCCCATGAGGTGTCGGACCCATGCCCTGCCCATTCGAAGTGATCGGCCATAAGCCTAGCCCGCTATGGGGTCCCCAGTAGCCACGCTCAGCAGGGACCCTCCCTCCGTCTCGCCTCTAGCCCCGTTATGTAGTGCTGAGTCATACCATAGCTCCCATAGCCCGGTGGGTTCCTATGCATAGGCCGCATAATAATAGGAACTAAAGGGTCTAAACTAGGAGCATTACTAAGTAATGGCTACTAGGTCTCTACCCCCCTTCCCAATACAAGAGGAGCAACACATGATCGACCAATCATCACATATCCACATAACATGATAATCATGAGAATAACATCTAAACCTAATCATACATATCTAACTTACAGTTAGGGTTCATTGATTAGGGTTCAAGATGTAGTCTAAGGGTTCTAGGAAGGCTTTACTAGAGACACGAAATGCTAACTCATTTGGAGTCCTAACATCCAGATGATGAGCAAGTGGGCATGGATGTTGCGCCCTAACTAGGGCGGCGGCGGCGGCCGCCCGACCACAGGCAAAAACGTTTGTGGATCTACTGCTGGAAGAGCAGCTTCGCTGTTTCTATCTTCCCAAAACCGTGGCAGATGGTAAGGTGCTCTCTTTCCCTTTCAATTCTGCTTGCTGCAACAGAGGATAGATTGGGGATATGGCCGCTATTTCCAGCTCTGTGTCTTTCTTGCAACAAGTTTGACCTAGTTAGAGATTATTTCAAGCATTTGCTCTGTGTTCTTTGGTTTAGATAGAGCTATGCTAGCAGATAGCTTGAGCTCCATAGATTTTGATTATCAAAATCTCATCTTTATGCTGATGCTAGGGCACACTGATAGTTATTTAGGCTTGGTCTTTCAGATTTGTAAAGTCATTCCATTGGTTTGTGCATTGGAGATGGCTTAAGTTTTGACCTCGTTTATTGCACTTATGCAATGAGGAGCCGCACTCACTGCGGTAAAGGCTGCACTCACTGCAGTCTTCAGTCATGGTTTTTGATCATTTCCTTGGGCATCCGCTAAATGGCTTTCAGATCTTCTGTGTTGTTGCTTGCCTTAATGCTGTCTGTGGGCATTTTCCCCTACTCTATCCCAGCTGGAGAGGGAGATATGGTTGTCTAGGCAAGGCAGAGAAGAGGGTTTATGAAAGCAGGATTAGAGGACGGGAGGCCTGTGATTTTGTGTACATTTACCATAGCTTTTGTCTGACTTGATGTGGGCAGTTATAGCTCTTTGGGGTTGCAGTATCATGCTTGAAGCCAATCTGTGGTGATGCCTTCTAGGAATGCTAAACGCACCCTCTTGGAGTACATGTGGTTGCAGGTAATATGTGTTTTTCTTCCTCAGCTTGTTCATGGAAACATGCCATGGCCCATAGTAGCTCTGTGTCAGGGAAGAGGTTGAGGTGGTTGCTGGAGTGGAGTGATGGGAACCTTGTGTTGGAAGTACGCTCTTGGAGCGCCACTCATAGTATTCTTTCTATGGGAAGATGGAGATCAGTTCTCCTTAGTACACAGGTTTATCTCTGCTGAAATACTTCGGGTGGTGCTTCAGGGTGGCTGAGATATTTCCATGGAAAGGGATTACACCTTCAATAGTACTAGAGATAGGAGAAGACAGGGGAATTTTGAGAGTGCATTTCTTGCGCAGGGTCTCCAGGCTGAAAAATCTGTGCTTCTAGACATATCTTTCGGGAGTGTGCTTCATGGTTTGGAGGTTTCATTTATAGTAGGGCTCTACTAATGCAACAGACTTTCCATAGTACCTGCAATGGATAGAAGAGGGCCATGCCCTCTAGTACTGAATGGGAAGAGTGGAGAGATACATATTTTCCTGTTACTATATGGAAGGATTGAGGACGTGTTGACAGAGTACTGAGACATCATCATATATTGGCGTTTAGGCTGATACCTGTCTTGTTTTTCTGAATTAATTTTTTCTATCTGGTGACCATGTGCTTATTAAACTTCCTATCTGGCCTATTGTGGAGCCCACAAGAAGGTCGTGTACCATTTTCATATTAATCAAAAAATTTCTTACCCTCAAAAAAAAAAAAAAAAAAAAAAAAAAAAAAAAACATCCAGATGATCTACAAAGAACTCCAATCCAAATACCTGCTCCCGAGGAACTCCCTCCTACTCCCGGCGTCTCCATGATCTTCGAGGTGGTCGAAGTAGTGCGTGCTCCAAGATCATGCACACGCTCTGGGGGCTGCTGTGCTAGGCTATGCCACAGCAAACGACTCTTGAAACGGAGTTTCGAGCGCGAAAAAGGTTCCCAAGGTGTTGGAGCCAGAAAAGAGGCGTAGGGTTAGGGTTTAGGCCTATATAGGTTAGGGGTCCACATGTTATGCCACTTGGCTCCAATGGGATATGGCCGTGTGGCGGTTGCCCAATAGGATAAGGCCACACGGAAATTGGCCTTATCCTAAGGGTATCTAAGTTATATAAATAACTTAGACATGCACCCTATGCCACTAATTAAGGGTATACAAGGCTACGAAGGTAGACTTGTATGGTGACGGACCAAGAAATATACGTATTTATAGCATATATTTTCCGGAATGTCACATTCTCCCCCCCACCCCCCAGATAATGATGTCCTCAAAGATTAGGCTAAGGTGACCGAACCTACACTAAACCTGCAAAACAACATAGTCATACAACTTCGACTTTACTGAATGATCAACTTCTTATTAAGCAATTAACATGTAATATCGGTTATATTTGTACCTATACAAAATTATATAGTCTTGACAAAATTACTCAGTATAGGAATTCAAAACATCATCATAATAGTTACTAGTGTTCATAATTTAAGTCTAAATCATGACTCCTCATCTCCATGTAATGCGCTCCTCGTCTATGCTCCCCTATCACTGGCCTGCACAAGCAGCACATTATGTTAGTTTAGTTAATAAGTTTGTGGTTTTAGGGGACCACCCCCCTAACTACCTCCATGCGCCGAACTACTAGCTCAAGGTTACTCTACTGCCTTGCACTCGATCATGGCCCCATAAATATTTGAGCTTAAGGATCATTTAAGATGATCCAATCATTGCCCATGATCAGGTGCTACCTTGTAAACGATCCCCTTGATCGAGTACACCCGCAATGCCTCATGCCTCTGAGGGTATATTAAGCTAGGGAACGTCTCACGATCCTGCATCATCGCGCATGATCACTCATGCCTCACCATGACTCCCTATGGTCAGGTGCGCTTGCCCTGCATCGTGGCATAGAGATCATCCGAAAGATGGTCTCATCATCGCCCACCATGCCTCTCTTCCTCTCACATGACCCTCCTGGTCATGCGCACCGTGCATGTTGGCCTAGAGAATGCATCGCGTACACTTCCAAGACTTTGGCATATGCACTCTACTGGCTGGAATGCATATGCCCTACTCAAGCTAAACAAAGCCACACAACTTAGCCCTCGAACTCCTTCATAAAGTCCGGGTATTGCTTGGAGATGACTCGGCCGTCGAACTCCTTCATAAAGTCCGGGTATTGCTTTTCTAGATCCTACTTCAATACCCAAGTTGCGTCCTTCACAGGCAAGTGCTTCCACTTAACCAAATATTGGAGGAACTGAGACCTTCTGATCTTCTTGAATGTCTTATCAAGGATCAACTCGGGCACTATTTCAACTTGTATCTGCGACATTGGAGTTTCTAAAACCTTATCTAGGTTTGGGTTGTGCCTTTTCAACAGGCTCACATGGAAGACCTTATGGACTTTAAGGTGCGCACGCAAATCGAGCGTGTAGGCTTGGGTGCCTACCCGCTCCAAAATTTTGAAGGGACCTGCCCACCTAGGAGCAAGCTTCTTGCAATTGCCGATGCGAAACTTGGCTTGCTTAACCCTGATCTTGAGCCACACACTGTCTCCTACTTGGAATTATCTTACGGTCCTATGCCTGTCGGCTACACTCTTCTGCCGACTCCTTGCTGCTAGAAATCCCCTTACTTCTTCCACCAGCTGCTGTATATCAGATAGCATCTGCTGAGAGACTTCAGCTTTGGACACTAGATTGTGCCACATATCTGGGGTCAAGCATTGATACTCATAATTAATCATGAAAGGGAACATCTGGAAAGATTCTTTCTTGGTGCTGTTATAAGCAAACTCCACCAAGTGAATGAAATCATCTCACTTGGATTGCTTGTTCCAGACATAGTTTCTCAGCATATCTTCTATGATTCGATTGGTACGCTTCATTTGCCCATCCGTCTGAGGATGATATCATGTACTCATGGAGAGCTTCGTCTGAATTGTGCAGAACAAGTCTTGCCAGAATGTGCTCATGAACTTTGAATTTCTATCCGAAATTATTTCTCTTGGCATCCCGTGGAGTCGAAAAATCTCCTTCGTGAACAATACGGCGGTATCTAACGCCGTGTCTGTGGTCCTAGAAAGCATGAAGTATGCCATTTTGAACAATTTTTCCACTACCTCCATCAAAGCATCTTTGTCTCTTATAGTTCTTGGGAGCCCAGTGATAAAGTCCATGCTAATCACTTTCCAATTTCGCATTCGGCACAGGCAATGGCTCTAAAACTCCAAGAACTCGGAGTTGCTCTGTCTTCGTCTGCTGACATAGCTGGCACTCTCAAATATACTTAGCTATTTGCTTCTTCATGTCGGGCCAGAAGTAACTACTTCTGATCTTAAAATAGGTTTTCATGAACCCTGCATGCCCGGCTATTGGGCTATTATGTCTGTCATGGAGTATCAACTTCCTAACTCCTGATGACTCTGACACATACAATTTATTTTTGTGGTACAGTAGGTTACCTTCCTTCTTAAAATGTTTGAAGGTTTCCCTCTCTTTGTCTGTTCTTGCCTCCTTGGAGAGGCTTGCCCACACTTCTTTAAAGTCGCTGTCTGATGGCAAGGTTTCCTCAATCCTCTTGCCATACTCACTAGTGAGTGTCGATATGGCATTGCAGTGGACTCTTGTCTCTAATGGCCTCCTAGAGAGCGGATCCGCAACTACATTCAACTTGCCGGGCTTGTAGATTATCTCGAAGTTGTACTCCTCAAGAAATTCCATCCACCTCCTTTGTCTCAGATTTAGGAGTGGTTGCATCACGATGTACTGGAGGCTTTGGTGGTTTGTGTCCAATTGGAACTTCGTACCCAACAAATAATGCCTCCAGATTCTTAGGGCTCTCACTATGGCTAGGAGTTCTTGGTCGTGAGTGGGGTGGCGCTGCTCGACATCGTTCATCTTCTTCGAATCATACGTAATTACCTTCCTTCTTGCATAAGGACTCCTCCTGTTGCTAGCTTACTAGCATCTGTTGCCACTACCTTGTCCTTGCTTGGATCTGGGAGGGTAAGAACTAGTGTTGTGGTCAATGCCTCTTTGAGCTTCTCAAATGAGGGTTGGACATTTTCAAGCCAATGTTGCACCCAATCTTTCACCTTCTTATTCTTAGTGAGGTCAGACAAAGGGGACGCCCACTTCGCAAAGTCCTTAACAAACTTGCGGTAGTACCCTGCCAAGCCAAGGAAGCTTCTTACTTCTCCTATATTCCTCGGTGCCGGCCAATCCACTATGGCTTCTATCTTCACCAGATCTGTTGAGATTCCTTCTGCTGTAACTACATGCCCCAAGTATTCCACTCTACCTGTTGCAAAGTGGCACTTTGAGAGTTTGCCATATAAGCGATGCCGCCTTAGCTTAACTCTAGAACTCTGCTCAAATGCAATACATGTTTCTCTATAGTCTTACTATAGATTAGGATATTATCAAAGAACACAGTGACAAGTTCATCCAGGAATTCCCTGAAGAGTCGTTCATCAAGCGCATAAATGTTGCTGACACGTTCGATAAGCCGAAAGGCATTACCATGAACTCATAATGACCATACCGCATTCTGAAAGCGGTTTTGTGGATATCCTCTTTCTTGATCCTTATCTGATGATAGCCCGACCTTAGGTCAAATTTGGAGAAGACCTTTGCGCCTTGCAGCTGGTCCATTAAATCATCCGCTCTTGGCAATGCATACTTGTTCTTTATCGTTTGCTTATTGAGCTGACGGTAGTCAATACACATCCTTAGACTTCCGTCTTTCTTCTTGACGAAAAGGATGGGTGCTCCAAAAGGAGACACGCTTGCTCTTATGAACCCGAGCTCAAGCAGTTCTTGCAACTGCTTCTTGAGCTCAATTAGCTCTTGCGTACTTATCCTGTACGGGGCCTTGCTGATAGGCTTAGCAGCTGGTGCTATTGTGATCTCACACTCCATGCCCCTATAAGGTGGTAGCTGACGGATTTCATCCGTGAATACATCATGAAACTCTTTTATGAGCCTTGCTATTGGCCTTGGCAACTGACTCAATCGGCCTCGCTTTTCTTCACTTGACTAGGCTCAGTTACCTCTAGTCTGAGTATGTAGTCTATTCTACCTTTAATTATGCTTTTCTGCAGCTGCTTCATGGAGATACACTGCATAGCTGAAGTTATCTTCTTATCTTTGATTGTATATCGAGTCCCTTCTGGCGCCGTCATAACGATCTCACCCCTGTCGCAGTCTATCATAGCTTTAACTGGCCTCAGGAACTCCATTCCTACTATCAAGTCGTACTTCCCAATGTCCATGACTTTCGCACCCATAGGCCATTTGCTTCCACTAAGGTCTATTTTAGTGTAGCGGATCGCGCCGCTTGCCATGCTGACTGGCCTAGGCTTTGACTTAGAATCTTATTCTTCATTAGAGCGGCTAGCCTTGGAGAGGCAAAGTTATGGGAACTACCTGTGTCTATCAAGACTACACAAGGCCCCCAAAAATGAACTTGTATAAAAAATTAGCATGAAAACCAGTATATATGTGATTTTTTTATACGACAATACAAAATGTAAAGAAAAATCATGTGTTCTTCCTAGTTTTGCAAAATCAATAGTGGTTCATATCATATTATTTGTACTAATTCATAAATTTACAGTAGTTTCTAGAAATCATCATTAGTTTGTATTATTGTTTTTTAATGTACAATGATTTAGCAAAATCATATCCTGTTTAATTACATGACTTCTACGATTGTACAATAGGTTTTTGAAATCATCAATAGTTTAGAAGAGGTGTTTTAAGCATATATTGATTTTGAAAAACCAATAGTGGCTAATACCATATTTTTTGTACTAATTCAAAATTTTACACTAGTTTCTAGAAATCATTATTAGTTCATAAGGTTGTTTTTAAGTGTAGATTGATTTAGCAAAATCACTAATAGTTTATATCATGTTTAATTACATGAATTCCATAATCATATAATAGTTTTTTGAAATCATCCATAGTTTAGAAGATGTATTGTGACGTTCCAAGGGAATATACGCCATAAATACGTATATTCCTGGACCCGTCACCATACAAGTCTACCTAGGTAGCCTTGTATGCCTTGGATAAGTGGCAAGGGGTGCACATCTAAGTTAATTGTTTAACTTAGATAACCTTAGGATAAGGCCCATTTCCACATGGCCTTATCCTATTGGGCAACCGCCACACGGCCTCATCTTAGTGGTGCCACGTGGCATCCCACGTGGACCCACACCTATATGAGCTCTAACCCTAACCCTAGACCCTTTTCCCTGACCTAGCACCTGAACTCTCATCCACGTGCCCGAAACCCCGTTTCGAACCAATCGCCATAGCCTAGCCCTGGAGCAGCAGCCCCTGGAAGGTGTGTATGATCGTAGAGGGAGCAGGCCTTCGAACCACGTCTAGGAGCATGGAGACGCCAGGAATCGGAGGAAGCGCATCTGGAGGAGGTAGGTTGAGTAGAGTTCATGTTAGTTCATCTGGAAGTTAGCACTCCAGATGGGATAGTGATTCGTGTCTAGAGTAGAGCCACCCTAGATCCTTTGTTGAATATCTTGAACCCTAATCAAGGAACCCTAACTGTTAGTTAGCTATGTATGTTTAGGTTAAGATGTTCATATGATATTGATATTGATCATGATGTGATGTATGTGATATTGGTTGATCATGTGCTCCTCTTGTGTTGGGAAGGGGGGTAGAGACCTAGGGCCATATGTAGTATGCTCCTAGAGTAGATCCTTTAGTTCCTATTAGTTGCGGCCTGTGCATAGGAACCCACCGGGCTATGGAAGCTATGATGTGACTCAAATCACACAACGGGCTAGAGGCAAGATGGAGGGTGGATCCCCGCCGAGTGGGGGGCTTCGGGGATCCCACAAAGGGCTAGGCTTATGGTCTGGTCACTTCGTGTGGGCCGAGCATGGGTCCCACACCTCCCTGGGCAATGGTGTCGCCTCGCCTCAAGAGTTGCAAGTGTCAGCTTGGCTCTTGTTTTGGGGGTTCACTCGGTGCGAATCGTGGTGTCGCCACGATTCTCTAGCCGCCCATGGAGCCTCTAGACCCCGGAAGGGGAGATGCAACCCTTCCTACCTCGTCCCGGACCAGGGGAGATGCAACCCGAGTAGTCCCGATGGGTGATGCTATGGGATTGCGTGTCCCTTTTTAGAGTCATGCCACAAATTTGGTCTAGCCCATCTACAAAGTATGCCAAGGAGGGGCGGATGGAGTGGTCAACCCTAGCCATTGTCTTATGCCAGCCCCGCCATTGTTATGACTCGGTCTCGCTCTATCTTGAGGCCTATCGGTTGACCGACTACCCTATGTGTCGAGCCACGGGTAGGAGCTCCCATGTTCTATGGTTGATGATTATGTTCTTTGCATCTATGGATATGCGGTTGAGCTACCCTCGAGGTAGTATATTGTATTGTATTGCTAGTTACGACGTGTTTATGCTTCGGCCGTGATAGGAGCCCATAGGGGAGGGGGCACGAAGACACCTTCGTGTCCCCTTCCCGCACTACGGAGGTTCCAGAGTGGGCCTGTGCGGTTGTTGAGCGGGACGGGGGATTTCCTGCCGAGTGTACGGCGGCGGGCCATGTTTAGCGGGGAGTCACATGTATTTTAAGCATATATTGATTTTGCAAGACCAATAGTGCTTCATATCGTATTTTTGTACTAATTCAAAGATTTAATTTGTGAGATTGTTTAGCAAAATTATTGCTAGTTCATATCATGTTTACTTACATGAATTCTACAATCGTACAATTGTTTTTTGAAATCGTCAATAGTTTAGAAGATGTGTTTTAAGCACATCTTGATTTTGCAAAACCATTCCTAGTTCGTACTATATTTTTTATGTTGGTCTTTGAAAATCATCATTAATTTAATGGAATGATTTTTCTATATACATTTTTAGTAGCATAATTTCATATGTTTACATGCTAGTTGTCACAAATTTGTATTCTACCGCGTTCTTCTTATTAGTTTGAGAACCACGTTAAAATTTGCAAAGATGCTAAGGTTTTCTTTATGTGGTTGTTTACTTGAAGGCTCAAGAGAGACCTTAAGAAGGAGAACAAAAACCCTCCCCAAGTGCCAGTTCGAAACTTGCTCCGTTGTGATGGCTCGCGAGCTTGGACATTGTGCGACCGGAGCATGCCGGTTGGCATGCAACGACATTTTGACTATGCGGTTGCGTCCAAAAGGCTAGAGTTACCCTAGGACACATGTCTGAGGAGTAGAGAATTGATCAAATGCCCGAATCGCCAAGTGCGTGCTAGCTTTTACATTATAGCACTAGGCTAGAGTGCATCGAAAGTGAAAGATAGACTAGTTGCTTGTAGCAATTTGAGTTTGGCTCATTGGTCATAATCATTGGTCCGTCTGCAAGAACTAGATGCTCTGGACTCATGCCCAAAGTCAAAATCACATTTTGAGCTAGCAAGAATGGCCGAACTGGAGGGGCACATCATTTCCCCCTCTTGTCTTATGTCCGTAAAGGGGAACATTTGGGGGTTGGGACATCCATGCGGTGGATGTCCATTTTTTCTTTTTGAGAACGTTTCCTATAACATGAACTACTATTTGAACGGTGGGATTAACAAATGGAGCTGTTTTATTCCCCCGATACCTAAACCCTAGTAAATTTGTAGGGTTTAGGTTTTGGCAGCCTTCCCTGCCTCTGAAGGGGTCAAGAGCTTGTGTGCAGGGTTCCTTCGAGGGTTCGAAGAGAGACCTTAAGAAGGAGAACAAAAAACCCTCCCCAAGTGCCAGTTCCAAACTTACTCCGTTGTGATGGCTCGCGAGCTCTGGACATTGTGCGACCGGAGCATGCCGCTTGGCATGCAACGACATTTCGACTGTGCGGTTGCATCCAAAAGGCCA
Source organism: Isoetes taiwanensis (assembly GCA_021234155.1). NCBI lineage: Eukaryota > Viridiplantae > Streptophyta > Lycopodiopsida > Isoetales > Isoetaceae > Isoetes > Isoetes taiwanensis. Next base: position 535,683 of record JAJEKV010000212.1, on the reverse strand, counting down.
GAGTTACCCTAGGACACATGTCTGAGGAGTAGAGAATTGGTCAAACGCCCGAACTGCCAAATACGTGCTAGCTTTACATTATGGCACTAGGCTAGAGTGCATCGAGTGAAAGATAGACTAGTTGCTTGTAGCAAATCGAGTTTGAATCTGTTGGTCATAATCGCTGGTCCCTACAATAAACTAGATGCTCTGGACTCATGCCCAAAGTCAAAATCATATTTTGAGCTAGCAAGAATGGCCGAACTGGAGGGGCACATCATTTCCCCCTCTTGTCTTATGTCCGTAAAGGGGAACATTTGGGGGTTGGGACATCCGTGCGGTGGATGTCCATTTTTTCTTTTTGAGAATGTTTCCTATAACATGAACTACTATTTGAACGGTGGGATTAACAAATGGAGCTTTTTTATTCGCCCGATACCTAAACCCTAGTAAATCTGTAGGGTTTAGGTTTTGGCAGCCTTCCCTGCCTCTGAAGGGGTCAAGAGCTTGCGTGCAGGGTTCCTTCGAGGGTTCAAAGAGAGACCTTAAGAAGGAGAACAAAAAACCCTCCCCAAGTGCCAGTTCCAAACTTGCTCCGTTGTGATGGCCCGCGAGCTCTGGACATTGTGCGAACGGAGCATGCCGGTTGGCATGCAACGACATTTCGACTGTGCGGTTGCATCCAAAAGGCCAGAGTTACCCTAGGACACATGTCTGAGGAGTAGAGAATTGGTCAAACGCCCGAACTGCCAAATACGTGCTAGCTTTACATTATGGCACTAGGCTAGAGTGCATCGAGTGAAAGATAGACTAGTTGCTTGTAGCAAATCGAGTTTGAATCTGTTGGTCATAATCGCTGGTCCCTACAATAAACTAGATGCTCTGGACTCATGCCCAAAGTCAAAATCATATTTTGAGCTAGCAAGAATGGCCGAACTGGAGGGGCACATCATTTCCCCCTCTTGTCTTATGTCCGTAAAGGGGAACATTTGGGGGTTGGGACATCCGTGCGATTTCTTTCCGTGGGATGTCCATTTTTTCTTTTTATTTGGCCAATATGTTTCCTATTCTCTGCAAATCTAGGGCTCACTACTAGGATTTAAATATCTGGATTTTGAAGCAAGTCCTTGCTTCTTGACAAAGGTGAATTTAAGCTTTGCAATATAATACTGCCTCATCCGATCTTTAGGCAAAACAGGCTTGCAGGTAAATTCAAGCTAAGGATTTGTATTTTGTTCAAGCTAAGCTTATTCATAAACGTCTTTGGTGCAGGCTTTCATGCAGGGGCTTTCTCTTTGATGGGTATCACCAGGTTTGACAAGACATATTAAATGCGAAAGCGGCGAGTCTGTGGAATAAAATCTCTACCTTTTTGTCTAGCGGAAATTGGTGTTGATGCGTTGCCAGCTAGAGCACTAGAAGAATCACATGAAAAGGATTGGTACCAAGAACGTAAGAAATGTGCAATAGACGGATTTATGGATTTCTCTTAAAAAATAGGGTGAATCGTTCTTCTGAAATTGCCGTTTTGCAAATGCACTATGATTTTTTCTTTGACTTCTTTTTGATAGGTGTGGAGAATACGACCGGGCAATACGTAAGTCGGTTTGACAAAGCATATGCACAAGGTGTAACCAGTATTTTATTCTCTTGCAATAACACTCAAATAGCACATCATTTGATGCACTGCCAGGTAAAGGTCCAGTTCATAGAAGATTTTCTACATATATGTTACATACACAGCTAAAAATTTGGGAATATTGAAGGAGTTTCGAGGTCACTCAGCTTGGAACCTCTTGGAAAATGGCATGTTCCTCTATTTCGACCACTTCAACGAGCTTGGAATAGGCTTTCGACTTTGTACATGGGTTCAAAGCATCCAGTTTACTTTAGGAACCAGTTATTATGACCAACAGAGTAAAAACTTAATTTGCTACAGGCAAGAAGTCGACCTTTCACTCAATACACTCCTAGCCTAGTGCTATAGTGTAAAGATAGCATGTACTTGGCAATCCAAACATTTGATCGATCGTCTACTTTTCAAACATGTGTACTAGGGTAACTTTGGCCGTTTGAATGCAATCATGCAATCTCATTCCGTGCCTTCTGACATGCCCGATTGCACGATGTCCCAGCTTGTTATGAGCCACTACATCGGGGCAAGTTTGGATCGGCTTGATCAACAATTACATGATGGGGTACCTAATGCTGCACGAGATACAGGTGTCCAAGGTAAGAGCATATTCTTGGATCTATTTCACCTCTATGGTCTAGACTTATCACATCATACTATAATGGATCTTATGCGCACCTTAGCATTAAATCTCGTGCACAAGTACAATATGATAGGGTGTAACAGGCACCCAACCCACCCGACACGGATGAAGAGGCAGCTGAAAACGTGGAAACATGCAGCTTTAGCATCGGATTCAGCCTCCGACCTAATAATCCAACTCTAGAAGATGCCAAACCTGTGATAATCCAGTTGTGGGAGCTGATAATCAAGCTATGGATGACGATAATCGAGCCATGGATATGGGTGAGGAAACTTTGTCTGCCGGTTAAAGGGGATAAACATCCCTGCTTGCCCCTTACAACAGGTAAATGGGCTCGCCCCTCTGGGCTCGCCTGTTTATCTGCTTTAAGGGGCTCGCAGGGGTGTTTATCCCCATCTTCCAATCCCTCATTATATTAACCACAATTAAATTACGACCCCTCTTGCTATTTACAATAGACATGCAAGCTTCCTATAGAACATGTGATATCTTGTTGTAAACTATGATTTATTCTTTTTAGGAAACCTAGGTTATACTATCTCTAAGCAGCGCCGCCATAAACCCACCGACGAATAATTTTTTTTTCTTGCCTATTGCACAGGGTTGGTATTTCCTTGCTTCGCTCTGGCTAAACTCTGGTAGGGCGGCTATGACATCTTCAACCTCTGGCTATGGCATCTTCAAGTTCTAAGTCGAGCCTCCTGCCATTTTTTCCTTGCTGCAAAGTTGCCTCTGTTTCGAACAATAAAGGATCAAGCGGATTTTCTTGCTCTGTTTTCCTTTGCTGTATTTTCCCCAAATCAGTCTCTCCTCCTTTGCCATAGCCCTCTTCTTATTTTGAAGGCAGAGTATGCTCGATTCCTCCAAACCTTCTGTGAGGAGAGTGCCTTCTAAGCTTCAATCTGCCCATAGGCATCTTCGGCATTCACCTGTAGAGTTATTCTAAAACTGTGAAGTATTCTTGCTTGCCCTGCAAGTGCATATCGGCCCTGGAAATGGCAAATCGGCCCTGAAATCCGCCTTGCAAATGGCAAATCAGCCAAATGGTAAAACGGCTCTACATAACAGAGAATGAGACACAAAACAGAGATGGCAAGAAAAGAGCAGGGATGGAATTTACGTCAGAAGCGGTGGTTCACGTGTGTAAACCCATGGGTAGTTGGGGGTTTCCCCTGGAAACCCCCTCCTACCCATGGTTCCCTAGCACTTTTACAATAGACATTGAGCTCAATTTATAGAAACCTTATCGTTCTGCCACATGACATACATGATCCTTGCTATGATCCTTGCACATGATGACAAGTGCGTGGAACACCTGTCATATATTTCTAGTGTTGCTGGTGCTAATCGAAAATTGTCTAAATAGCATATGACAAGTTTACCAAGATAAGGCAAAAATAGACGGCCTGGATTTCGATCCAGGTCCTATCGTTCTATAGGTCGGTAGAATTAAGCGGCTGTTTCGCGCCTTAGCGGCAAGCTCATGTTTACGTTTACGATGCTATGGCGATCTTCGTCCTCCTCCTCATCTGGGCGGATTTTATCGAAGATCTTCGTCCTCATCTGGGTTTATCTTCAATATAAACCCAGATCTTCGATAAAATATGGCGATCTTCGTCCTCCTTCTCATCTGGGCCATATTTTCGATTTTCCAAGAGCATTCAGCATAGGGAATCTTCATTTCGATCTGCAACACTTGGGATCTGCTTGGATTTTTCCCTATTTGCCTTGTTGCATCAAAATGGAGCTGAGTTATCAAAATCCAAACTGAGGCATCTGATCTTTTAATTATTTTCTGCACCACGGTCATTTGCCACAGTTGTATTGGCGATGGAGAGCGCTCCACATCATCTTGGGAGCCGGATTGGCAAGGTTTTGGCTGTTGCATGCACAGGTGGACATTGCGGCCATCCTGATCATGATATGGGGCTGGATTGCAGTCTCTGGAACCGCCTCTGCACTATCAATTTCCTGGGGAGGTTCCTCATCCTCCTCCTCCTTGTTATCTCTGGCGCCCTATAATGTTGATCCATTTCTCTTCAATACATATTGCTCTGCAAAGATTCCCCGTTTTCCTCCAATTTTCTGCCATTGGTACTCTGTATATCCCAAATCCGGCAGACTTCAGGCTGATCCGAATCATCCTGGACGGTCTGGTTGCAAAAATGGCTTGATCCAAAATTTTATAGTGAAATCTTCGTCCAGGGCTCAAGACCTACCGATCAAACACGATGTACCATTCAATGTCTTTGATCCGATGCCTAGAACCGACAGTAGATATGGTAAATCAATTTCTTATGTGTTTAAATTTGTTTTCCTGTAACTTTGAAATGCTGTCTATTCTGAGTAGCTTTTCAAATCGCAACAAATAAGAGGATTTTTGCCATTTATATGATGGCCAAGCCATCATCTTTTGGAAAAAAAAGCTAAAAGCATAACGCCCTCTGTCTGCTTACACTTGAATGATTTATTCCTTCTCTTCCAAGGTTCAATCCTTTGGTTTTTTCATTCGTGTTGAATGATTCAAATCCTCTGTTCTTGTATTTGGGCCATTTGGTGCATTAGAAGATTTAAATAGATCCCTTTTTTTCCTTTTTTTCTTAGATTATATGCTTCAGTTTCTAAGAGATCTTTTTCCTTTCAGGATAGTGCAGAGCGGGAAACAATGCATGATGCATCCAGATAGAAACCAGAAAGAAGGAAGTACAGCAAAGAATACTTGCTCCATAATGCAAAGACTCCAGATATTTTTGGGCCTACGGAATTTTTCTTGAAAATACTTCATTTTAGCGTTTATATAATACTTAAAATTGAAGCATTCTTATTCTCTCATTCTCTAGATCAGGGTATAAAGTAGGCTATGAGGGCATTTGAACAAAATATTTAACCAAGAGCAAACAACATTGCCTAAAAAACAACAATAAAAGGCCAAAAGCAATTATAATAAGATTAATACAATGTGAAAAAATTACAATACAATGCTTAAAAACTATGTCTTTTAACTATGTCTTTTATCCATTCTTTTAACTATGTCTTTTATTAAATACATTAGATTCTTACGTGTAGATATTTTTGAAAAAAAAATGTATTTATATATAAAAATTTGGTTAAAAACTACATATAGTTTTTAATAAAGACAAAAATCATTACGTAGTTTTTTTTTTTTTTTTTTTGGGGGCAAAAACCACACTAGAAAAACATGTGGACCCAGTATTGTGATTGTTTCAAAATCGTATCGATTAACTATTCTAAAATATAGGGAAAAAATCGCATTAACAAGTTTATAGCATGTCAATTTGTCACTTTATATTTTGTCTAATAATTGGTATAAAATATATGAATAATTTATCAAGTCAATATACCGAGGAAAATAGATGCGACCAAATACCATTATATTAAACTTGAAATACTAAGCATTAGTTTATATCAGACATTTTAAGTTGATAAATAAACTAACCGAGATAATTATGTTTTAGTACAATGGAGAAAAGTAGGATAAAAAAGACATGTTAGCATATTTAAACCAAGATCATTTACCACATCGTGTATTGGTGATTAATCACTATAAAACATCATGAAAATTATGCGCCTAAAATTACCATATCAATATATTGAAGAAAATAGTTGTGATCAAATACCAGTCTAATAAACTTGACATACTAAACAATAATACATATCATATAGTTAAAAGTTATCCACGAGACCAATTAAAATTGCCATGTTTTAATACCATGCCATAAAACAATGTTGTTTTATCACTTTAGAAAAGTATATTGATGAACCATATAGTTTAAGTTGTTATAAAGGCCAATTAAATTTGCCATGTTTCAATACCATGTCATAAAACAATGTTGTCTTATCACTTTAAAAAAATATGTTGATGAACAATATTAGATAACTAGACATGGTTTGTAAACTTTTGAACCCACTAACATGTACTGATTTATAAATTTGGTTTTCATCAATAAACCTTAATAAAAAAACTTAATGGTTCAATTTTGGGGGCCTTGTGCTACATATGGCTTGCTATCTATGATTCCTTCTGTCGAGTTACATATGGCTTGCTATCTATGATTCCTTCTATCGAGGTGACTGTAGCCTGATTCTTAACCTCCCCTGACTCAATAGCGGCGCAAATTTTACATTCACCTTCTATATAGTCTTGGGGTTCCTGTTAGTCGCCTTTCTCGCTATCCCCTTCGGTTGGTGATTCCCAGTCGTTCAGCTCAGCCAATGCTGCCTGCATAACAAAAGGGCAATTGTGCATTCCGTGCCCTAGCTGGAAGCACCGGAAGCACAACTTTTTCTCTATGCATTCCTGTCTTTTCTCTTTGGGGATGCTGTCTAAGAGGAATCTTACTGACTTTCCAACTGAGGTGTCCTGTTGTTTGCGCTCCCCATAAGACCCTTTCCTGTTTGATTTTCCTTGGTACTGGCTCCCTGCTGGAGTGGAGGGTGCTTGCCTGGGTTGATACTGCCCCGCTGCCTTCCCTTTGTATAGCTATTTCTGCCCTGGCGTTATTGATGTCTCCTCCAAGCTCAAAGCCTTATCCTCAACCTTCCCAACTGTCCTTGGGTTGATTGCTCGAACTAACCTCTTAATGTTTTTTTTGAGGGTATGATTTTTTTGATTAATATAAAAACAAGGTACACGACCTTCTTGTGGGCTCCACAATAGGCCAGATAGGAAGTATACAATGCTCTTGGTCACCAGATAGAAAGAATTGTAACAAAAGATACACGCAGCCATCAAACTGAAAAGCCACCCTAAGATCATGTCCATGTACTATGGTCAAGGTTCTCAACCTCTTCTTCATCCCTGCAAAATGATGTGCTCCTCAGCCTTTTAGTTCTTCCAGTACTAGAGGGCGTGGCCTTCTTCCCAACTATTGTAGGTACTATGGGAAGGTAATAGCACTTGTAGGGTGCAATCATTATTCCTCAAGATCTTGAAGAACACAAGAAGGAATACCTAGAAGAATAAGATAGGCAGATAAAGCTCTTGATTGTATGAGAACGCAAGATCACCTTTTCTCCCCTAAGCGCATCTATGGAGGCTTTACTTGCTCTTCCAGAAATACGCTCCATTACCAAGAAGCCCAACCCACAAGATTTTAAGCAGAAGTAGATCTGTACTAGGCAAGGTTGCCAACTGTCTTCCCACTAGCAAGGTACTATAGGCAATTCAATTAGAGCTACCTCCATTACTAGAGCAACCCGCTACTCCACCTGTATAACTGCCTCAACCTCTTCTAGACTAGGCTACTCTTTCCAAGTAGAGCTGCAAGGCAGAGTAACATATATTCAACAGTTTTGAATACTACAGGAGAAAGCCAATCGCAATTCCAATGGAGATTTTCCAGAGAAGCTTCCAGTAAGATGTTGCAGCCCCACAGACTCATGGCAGCCCCGTCATGACAAAAAGGAGTTGCAGTGAACAAAATATCTGTTTCAATAGTATCTCGCCACTGAAGCACACTTAGAAGATTTGAAGGCTTAAACATTTAAACAGAATATGTGTTGCAGCTACAAGAGACACAGGTCTTCCGTCCTGTATATCTTGCTTTGCCAATCTGGCCTGTATGGATCACCAAGTCATCCTCTCTAGCTGGGATAGAGAAGGGGAAAAAATCCATAGGCGGACAGCTAATATACATATCAATGTGCATTGAGAAAAGGATGGGCCATCCACACTATCCTCCCAACACTTGAAATGCACAAAAAAAAAACTTAGTGTCCTAGCACACAAAACAATACTAGGCAAGCGACCACAGGAAAAATCGATACTCCATGCCATATCATCCAAAGAAGAACTCTTCATGTTGCCCGGATATCAATCGAGGAGGATATTCATTACAAAGCCCGAATCGCAATACTTTGCATGGTGCATTCAACTCTTCCTGCATATACTATTTGCTTGATATCGAATGATCACCGGAATGATCGATATAAACAAATGTAAAGCTTATTCGGGTTCACGATCATCCCGTGGGATCATGGACCCACCATTTGCTATGACCCTTTCCCGTTTTAAATCTACAAACAGAAGGATTTAAATCCACCATAAGTAAAACCTAGAATTAATCTGGAATTTACAAGGAATTATCGTAACTTCGAGAACCGCACACATCTATTTGATGATTTATCTTTGCCATGCCATTGACCACCCACCCATTTGGAGAGGAGGGAATATGCGAATGCCCAACTTTTCAAGTTCGGTATACTCAATGCGGGTGACACCATATTTTCCAAAGTCGTCTCCACCAAAACAAAGATGCAAAACCAAATTTCTGCTGTCAATCGCATCTTAATGAACTTCTAGTTACATTTGAAATACAAACTTCCCAATTTGGAACAGGTTGGCCGACTTCCATATTTGCTATGGAAATAGGCAAATGAATTTCATATCTCGAGATACATGAGCTAATTACCTTTACGTAATGACTTGCCTACACCGATAAGGCCAATAAAGTCACATCCGCTTGCGCAACGATTTTTGTATAGGTGAGGAAACAACGCCTACAAGGAGTCGCGTGGCATTACTGCGGTCTCCACACCGTGTATTCAAACCAAAAGCGGTTTATGGCATACTTCCGGATCGAAAAACCAAGCCTACTACTGTTTATATGCCCTAGCGTCGGCCGAAAGATGAGATCCGGACAAGTTCAAGAACCCACCGAATCTTTGGAGCACCCGCTAGCCTATTTATTTGCTTAAACAGGGGAGCTCTCACGGCAAAAACACAAAGCGAACCCTTACCAAATCGCGATCACATTGTTTAGAGAAGAGAAGATTGAAATGGCGGCCATACTTCAACCAACTCCCTGTTGCAGCAGACCCAAAAGCGGATGGTAATGGAAATCTCATGATCTGCTATGGGCTTACGCAAAAGCGAGCGGCACTGTCGGCGCTCTTCCAGCTAACCGATCAAAGTCTTGTGGGCTCGTTCCGGTGACGCCCGCTCCGCCCCGCAAAAACCCTAGAGGCATCCTGTATAATTTTGCAACCTCTTAATGTTGCGGTTCAGCCTTTCTATGTATCCATCCACTGCTTGTCTTTCCGTGATCCTAGGGACATTGAGTCTCAACCTCATGAACTCTTTAGTGTACTTGGCCACGGATAAGTTGCCCTGATCCAACCTGTAAAACTGTTGTATCTGTCTACTCATGTGGGATCTCGGGACATAATGCTTATGGAATGCCTTGTTAAAGGTCCTGGACCTGCAATTATTCCTCCTCAAGTTATTGGATTTGGCAAACCCCTTCCACCAAATTCTGGCTGGCCCAATTAGGTTCGTTGTTGCTACCTTGCCTATGTCTTTGTCCTTCATCCCATAGAAATTCCCAAATTCCTCTATTTCATCTAGCCATGCCTCCATCCCTGACCTATCCTTGCTGGAGAACTGCCTCAATTTTCTTGTCTTCCACACGTTGCTCATTGCACTGTCTACCTTCTTTTGGTAGTCGTCTGTTCTTTTGTTTTTATCCCTACCTTGAGAAGTATCGGACCCGCTCTCCGAGCTACTTCAGGATTCATTGTCTAAGGTCTTTGATCTGCTAGAGCTGGAAGGAGATGGACTCCTCCTGCTTCTTCTTTTTCTCTTCCTATTCTTCTCAGTACCCTGGGCTTCTTTCCTCAACGGTTGAGGAGCTTCATCAGGACCTTTCGGTGGTGGAGGTGGTGCGGCTCATATTCTTGTGCGTGCATTAGCGGTGTTGCCCACTATAGTAGTTGTTGCATTTGATTTCTTATCTGTGTTAATCTAGTGTTTACTGTTTTGACTGTCATATCCTGGTCTTCATCCTGCTCTCGGCCGAACAGGTTTCTGGGCTGCCATTGGTGTTGCCGACCCTGGCCTAGAGATCCTGAGCCGGTGTTCCTGGCTGCAAATTAGTCACCCTTGTTGTTATTTAAGTTATACATCATACAACGTCATTTACATGTCAATTATTGTTAGGCATAAAAGAAGTCAGGTTGAAATTCAACTTAAAAGTGAACAATAAGTTATGACAATTGATATATCAAACTTGTACATTATAGAGGGATATGTAATAGTACATAGAAATGGGGAAATTTTTTCCATGGTCTTTTTCATGCTGGTCTTTATGGTCTTCTTGTGGCCTCTTTGTCAAATCTTTCTTATGTCGATGCTCTTATCGTAGTCCAATGCGCTATAAAGATATATGCATGAAAAAATGTAATAGTATTATTTGGAATCATTCTTTTATAACAATTTGAACTTGTACACGACTAGGATGAATTATTAATCGAATTGAATTACACAAGATTTGATGGATTATTAGTCAAGCTTAAGAGAATTGACTCTATCTAACATGGCTCATCGAAGTTCTAACTCAATACAAATTGAGAAAATGTAATAAGACTATTTGAAATTATTCTTTTATAACAATTTGAACTTGTACACGACTAGGATGAATTATTAATCAAGAATTACACAACATTTGATGGATTATTAGTCAAGCTTAAGAGAATTGACTCTATCTAACATGGCTCATCGGTTCTAACTCAATACAAATTGAGTTTGAATTAATCTAAGATTGCCTCGTCATCTGAAGAGACAACGCCGTTTTTCTCTCTTTAATGTTGCATGATGGGAACAACGCCATGCGAGACCACACATTCAAAGATAGATGGGCAAGGCACTGTAAAATCCAAATTACAATTTATTGTAATGCAACATCTGACTAAGAACTAGGACCAACAAAACCAGAAATAAAAAGAAGCAGTTAAACTAAAATGATGTTGGCATAAAACGTAATTGTAATAGTCTAAAATAAGTTTAAAATATAATCTTTAAACATGAAATCAAATGCTGAAATACTAACTAGTCATCAGGCTCGGGTATGTCTTGGACTTGGATTATATCCAGATCCTCATTATCTTCATTTTCATCTTCGTAGTTGCTTTTCTTTTCCTCTGATATCTGCGACTTGTAATTTCGCAAAGCAATGACTTCTTGCACGAGATCATAATCACGCTCAATGCCATAGTAATGAACTCCTCGCATAGCTGCAGCATAGATCATCGGTGCTGATCCTGCAAACAAATCAAGCACTAAACCACCAACTGGACAATAAGTATGCAAAAGGAACTCCATGAAAATCGGGGACTTCTCCAAGCCAAATCTTGACAATTGCATATCTTTGTAATGTAGCCTATCAGTTTCTGTCAAATGATGAGTGTAGAAATCTCGATCTGGGCCATAGCCTTTATGCTGAAAAGGTGAGCCGTTGATTGGTGGCACGGGCACTCCTATGCGGCTATAGATGACACATACTTGGCAATATTGTGCAATCATTCCCAGCTTGTCCTTGCTATGGCCAAAAGGAACCTTTGAGGATAGAAAGAACATTCGACACTTCTCCAAATTCCGCTTCTTTGCATACACGTCCAGTGTCTTTAGTTGTTCCTGCGTACAAATGCACAATGCAAATCCTTTATCATCCAAACAAAGTGTAGCAATGCTCATGCTAGCATCAATGAGATCCTGATCACATAAATTCCATGCTGGAATTTCATCATGTCCAATGGTAGGTATCATATTTGTAGGAAGGTCTATAAAAACCACATGAAAGCCCCAATCTCTAGGCTTGCCATTCCTCTGCATAATCTTGTCAATCATTTTGTTTCCACGTGCAAACTCCCTTAACTCCTTGAACTCTTTAAAGTGCATAGAAGAAGAAGATGACACCATAGACTTTGCTAGCACATGCACATCCAAACATACAAGGAGACTATTGATATTCTTGAAGTCATATGAAGGTCTAGCATCCATGTCATCAAATATCTCGAGGACTTCTTCCTCTTCCTGTATTGAAGCTTCTGAACGTTGCTTTTTGGCAGACTTACATTCATTCTTATCAACATTTTTTCGCTTCCTATTATCAGAAGACAATTGCCCCTCTTCATCCTGTGCCTTATAGTAGAGATCTCATCTAGAGTGGCCCATCTCCTTACCAAAACAGGTATCTTATCAATGTATTGCTTAGAGAGGCAGTAAACAAAGTACCTGCAGATAACAAAATTCATTATTAGAGATTCATAACATAGTAATAATAGTACGCGCACACTTTGAAATTTACCTGAAGCATACTCTCATCGAGGACCTCTTAATATCATATGCATCCTCCATTTTTGCACTCAAAGACATGTTCTTTTCAAATGTCTTGAACATGCTATCTCTATATTTCAGCTTAAAATCATCAAACCATACTTCCAATGTGTCCCCTACATTTGCAACAGCAATGTGCTTAGTTGATATAACTGAATCAAATGTTTCCTTGGATTTTTTCAGAAGATGCTCGAGCCAAGTTTCTTTTTTCAACCATTCATTAAATTCCTTGTCATTATTTGGAATTTTATAGCTAGAAACTATGGCAGTGCCCGAAATCATCCACTCTAACCACTTATCTCTAACACATGGATCAACTCTTGCTTTTGTCATGTCATTCAACTTCTCCAAAGTTAGTCGAATGTAATTATTCTCCAGCTGTCTGCTTGTGACCATAGTAACCCAATTATGCCCCAAATCAGGATTCACAATAGCCAAATATTTTCCCATTTTTGCTTGCCATTTTCGTCTCACTTCTTTCTCTGCTTTGACCTTAGCTTCATCACTACCCAATCCCTCACTATACTTTTCAGTTAGTGCATCAACCTCTTTCACAATTGTGGACTGAAATGCAATCATTAAATGTGTTATAAATAGTGCATGGTTTAATTAAAGACTGAAATTCATGTTTTAACACAAACCTGATACATGATCTTTGCCAAAATGTACCTAGTATGAGGATACCAGGGCTCCTCCTTCATTGCCTTCACTTCTGCATTTCTACTTTCTGCAAGCTCTTGGCTACTAACGTTGGCAAGAAAATTTGTCAAATCAGAGTTAGTCATCCTGTGCACTCCGTAAAGTATGTCTTTCAGCTTTGTCTTTACAATTCCATGCTCATTTAACCTGAAAAATAAATTGTACGTGTTTGTATAAATGAAAATGTAACTATAGTCATCAAATACTTACTCATTTATCCTATTCATTGCTCGTACTAAGGCTGCCTCCTTGGTGGGTTCAATGTTCACAAACGATGCTTTGACTGAAAAGTGCATGCTCCTTACAAGAGAGTATCTCTCTTTGATTTCGTGCAACCAAGCATCTGTTCTATGGTTCCCATCCCAGCAAATAAACATCTTATTAGAAAGATCACTCCATTCATCATTGGATTGCAAACTAGACTCAAATGCTTCGTTCTCTTGCTTCCAAGAATCATCCCAGCTTTGCACAATCTGTTCCGTGACTGGAATTGTGTTGCCCAATGAGTCAGTAATAGAAAGGATGAAACTACCTTTCTCAAGTATATACCCATCATTCCTTAGTGTCTCACGATCGCCTTTGGCGCCCTTGGTAACAATACATACGGCTTGGTTTAACTTGTACACGACAAAGAGGAATCAAGGGAGGATCTCTTCCCGACAATTCCGAAGTTCATTCAAAGTCCGGGATATCATTTGTAAAGTGAAATTTTTGGGACATCTACAAGATCCTCTTCTTCATGCTTGTTTTTTTTTTCATTGGTTTTTCAACTTCACCATCTTTTGGCATGTCATCGATTACTAGGCCTATCCTCTACACCTTGTAACTCTTCCACTTCAATGAAGTCCGATGTTTCCATATTCTCTTCATCCCCTTCTCTATGAACTGTCTCTTCATTCTTTTTTCTTGCTCTTGGATTTTCTCTTCCCCATCTTATCAAGTGATCGTAATATAGTTCCCCTCCTTGTTACAACCATAAAGCACTTGCATTAAACATTCAAGTAAATGATTATTTCCAAGCAATAGATATGAATATATAAGATATGATATTGGCATGATATGAATACATAATGATACTAGCTTAGCCTATGCTTCCATTTATATAAGACACAAGATCAATTTTAGCTTCTAATTCATAGCATTTTAACAAAATTCGACTTCATGCAAATGCAAATTTCTACAATGCCTCACCTTGTGGATAATGAAGAAAAAACAGTTCATATCAAAAAAAAAAAAACATTTTCAACATAGCACATACCGAAACACTGATGTAATAGTCCTCCACAAACTAGCATACTGTTCCAAGAGAGCCAATATTATATTGCAAAATAATCTGAATGTGAAGCAAACGGCACCGTTTGAGGACATGGTGTCTTACAGATTTGAGGACATGGTGTCTTAAAAAAAACATTTAATGTCTTATATAATATTTATTGAAAATGTTCTAAAATCCCAAACGACGTCGTTTGCCTCAGATAAAACAGGCTATTGAAAAAATCAAAGCTAATAGCCACAGCTCCTACGAATGCTACAAATGCTACAAGCTGCTATGAATGCTACAAGCTGAAACGGCGCCGTTTCTACTCAATTTATCCACGCAAATATCCACTATTTAAAAACAAACAGAACGATATCTAGACAAATTCAGTACACTGTGCGCACTTAACATATGTATTCGCAACATGAACATAGACAACGTAATCATAATTTTACTAGGCTTGGAAATGTGAACAGCTCCATCCTCTGTCCATGCAACTCTTTTTCTACACTAAGAAAGGAAAGGAAGAGAAAAAAGATTATCTCAAGGATGGACATCCCAAGCAGAACCCTCCTAGATCACTATTCCATAAAAGAGGATCCGCAAACATAATGTGAGCTCACCGACTAGCTGATAAACAACCTCAAAATTTCTGAAGTATTCTCTTGGTATTCATAGAATCTCTATCCATCTGTGTCACAATATGGTTGAGACTAAATGTAAATGCTACGAATGCTACAAATGCTACAAGCTGCTATGAATGCTACAAGCTGAAACGGCGCCGTTTCTACTCAATGCTTCTATTCATTTGCAAAATCGAATCATTTGCTCCCATTGAAGAAAAAATTTCGAAATAGGAATCTAACCTCAAATAGAAACGTTAGGTTTTCTGTCCCCATGTGCAATATTATTAATGGAAATGGAGTCATAATTAAAAGCACAAATTAACATTCAAGTTTGTTGCAACCGTAATAAAATTTGGAGGCTATCCGTTAGGTAATTGTTTTGGAAGTGTGGAATCATAATAATATCTCAAAGCAAGTTTGAAGTCCTCAAATTGGGGATTTTAAACTTGCTTAGAGATTTCGCATCTCACTCCTAAATGGGAGAGAGTTCTACAAAAAAGCTCCTTTTCAAAGCATCTGGTCGAGTGCAAGAACTATACTTGCCATTCGTGAATGGAATATGCACTGTTGATAGCAGTATGCTATCCACAGTATTCAACTACGATATTAACACCTTATGTGTGGTTCAAGTCAAGGATTCCCAAGATCCCTCTTCTTTAAGGAATGTTATTGAGGAAGTCTACAAATCTAAGAGTGATAGGAAATTTGTAATCTATGAGGAATTTGGTGATACAGTCATGGTCTATGGTGGCAAAGAGCAATCAAAACCAGTTGTAGTCATAGCTATTGATTCTCCATCTTCCTCTTCGCTAGATTCTGTAAGACCTGGTGATTCAACTTTCCAGAAAATCCTCCGTTATGCAGTGCAAAAGCAAATTGAAGAAAATTTGTTCGGTTAAAGAGCCCTCGTGAAGGTCGACTCCTTACCACCCTTTTATAATGGCAAAATTGTTCACGAGTTGCCTCCACAAAAAGACTTCTGAGGAACTATGGATGGAATGCAACAGCCTTTGGATCCACATAAATGGACAAATCCTAGTCATACAAATGGATTTAAGTCGGTGTATACAAGGCAATCGCGTCCAGTTGGCCTCTTGTGTTGGACACTTGAAATGTCAAAACCCTTGTTGTGACTATGCATTGGGGAAAGGCCAAGCAAATTACGTACAATGGAAAGGTTCTTTAGGGACAAGGCCTAATATTGGTCCCACATCGGGGAAGAACATGGTTCTCTACATTCGCGCATTCTCGAAGGAACAACCAATTTGTATTGCAAGATGTGATGTGATGATTTATTATTGCCTCCCTAGCTGCATTCGACATACACGACTTGTAGTCCATACTGGAACTCATACCCATCCAATTAGGCGTGTGGAAAGCAAGGAAGACGTAAGGAGACTGCACTCACTTTTGCAGAACATGCCAGTTAGTTCCATTGGTAAGTTTGGACCCAAACAGATGCAAAATGAATTGGCCATGCAGTTGGTGATTGCAGACGTACTTTCAACATCAGAGGTTGATCAAATTGAAATGTTGACAAGCTACAAGGTAGAAGAACTGTTGGACCGCTTGGAGCCACTTTGCAATCAAAGAAGGTAATATTTTCATTTTGAGTAGTTAAGAGTTTCATTATTTTCTAATGCATTTTTGTTTAATGTATAGATTAAGGAAATGGATAGATGATGCAAGAAAAAAAAATAAGCAATATTCTGATGACTATAACAACATCATGTACCTGAAAAGTAAGTGTCGGTATGAATACTTCCATGGCTCGAAGTTTCCATACCAAACTCATGACAAAGATAATGACAGATGTTATATTTTTAAAATGTCAACTATTGGTCCTGGTAGTGGTGTTGATTTAGTAATCAGAATGCGACCCGGTCAGGATCTTGGCAACTCATGGGTGCATTTTGATCATGTTAAAAGAATACATGGATGGACTACACTGGCATGCCACGTGTATGATCCTATGTAAGTGACCACTAAATGTATCCCTTTTTCATATGAACTTTATCTGTTAACTAATGACAACATTCCCACATTACAGATTACGAAGCTTGGTGACAATAGCAATTTGTGATATGAAAACAGAAGATGCTCAATCACAAAGGAAATTCTGGAAAAAGTTGAATAAAGTGATGATATCTAAGGGTTACGAGCCTGCTCAATTTCATGGATTTATGGCTGATGAAGCTCAGGCAAATTGGATAGCAGTTAGAGATGTTTTCTTTGAGGGTAAAGAAGTGTGTGAAAAAGAGCGCTCTTGTGTCTTTCACTTTGAACAATGTATGCAGAGGCAGGCCAAGAAGCATCTCAGTCCTGAATATAGAGAGGAGTTTATGAAAGTCTGCAGAGAGTGGAGAAACTCAGATAATCCAAATGAATTGTACCTTTATATGACAGGTTGGCTTCTACAGAAGGCTTCTGCATCAAATGTCAACGCATTGTGTTCGTGGATGGCTTGGTGGCATCAGAGAGTGAGCCGATGGGGAAATTATATGAAAGCTTGTGCCTCAATAGAAGATGCTATGCATATACCTGATACTAATTTGTCTGAAAGTAGACATGCAAGTTGGTTAGCAGCTACAGGTTATAAAAAAACTTTAACTCTGTATGATGCTAATTTGTTTGATTTGACAGAAGCTATTTTACAAAGTAGTAAGTACAAGTCACACCTCGACCATAACTTTGTTGGATCAGGACCAGGAATATCTACACTTTTCTCAAGGTTGCAAGGTAGATTAAGTAGTGGGATTAAGAGTAAGGAGGTTCTTGATGCGCTTATTCGTAAGTTAGCGTATTGGGTTTACCAATATTTCAAAGGTGGTTCGGTGGAATGATCAAACAATATCAAAGAGAAAATGCATGAACAAATTCCACAACCACGTGAGTTTGGAACACATAGACCGCATAAGCAAGCAAGAAATATACCTAGAGTAGCGTAAAACAGATCCAAAGAGTCAAAATTTATTTGGGTCAAATTCTATTGACGTCAATGAGAGAGAAATCTTTGATACCAACTGGGCCATTCAGAGAACAAATGCTTTGTGAAGAAGTGAGATGTCAAGGCGGTTTCAATAAATGGTAAAAATGTGACAAATTGATTAACAAGGGCCTATCATCGATTTGGCCATCATCGATTATGGTATAAGGTCTTATAGAGGAGGAACATCGCGAGCAATTTTTTGGTTTTGTCCCGATAACTATAGGTGCACATGGTACCCAAATGCTGATATGGTTTCCACACCCAATCGTCCCCGTTTTGTGGCGAGACATAAGGGTGTCAAACTTAAGCC
The DNA here is from genome assembly GCA_021234155.1 of Isoetes taiwanensis. Classification (NCBI taxonomy): domain Eukaryota; kingdom Viridiplantae; phylum Streptophyta; class Lycopodiopsida; order Isoetales; family Isoetaceae; genus Isoetes; species Isoetes taiwanensis. The sequence continues at coordinate 517,414 of JAJEKV010000212.1, read as the reverse complement.
TAACGAGCTCGAGACTTTGGAAAAGGGTGGCTATAATCTGAAGGATTGAGTAGAACCACATATGCCCATCAAAATGAAGATGTTCAAAAATGTTCCACAGTCCCGAAGTCAACACTTTCATCATGAGACGTGATGGTAAGCGTAAACGTAAGGACTAAACTTAGTAGAGTTGCAGAACTAAATTTGGAGCAAAGCAAAGACATGGATGTCTCAGTTCTAAGTAATGTGATTGTTCATAAGAGACATGTGGACTTCAGTTTGAACAGAAATGGCAATGTGTATATTGTTAGCATCAAGAAAGAGCCTTCATGCACCTGTCCTGATTATCAGAAGAGGGTTGCAAAGGGAAGCTTCATCCCGTGCAAGCATATGTTCTACATCTTCCAGTCGGAGCTTCACAGAGATCCCTCCATTGACATGACACTTCTCCAGCCAGTGTTTAGTGACGATCTTCTGGATAGCTTATTGCATGTCTTTTAACAGAGTTACAACTCATTTCGCTTTATAGAACTAATGTTTGTTGGATTTTAATAAACATTATGTGATTGGTAGTCTTACATTGATTGATTTCTTACATTGTAGTTAAATATTGCCAACTACAATCTAAAATATAATAGTCTAAAATAACTTCAAAATACAATCTTCGAACATGAAATCAAATCTTACTTTAAAATATAATCTTTGAACTTGAAATCAAATCTTACTTATACTCGTAGCATAATACATTATAATCACATTGTAGTACTTTTTGATAACTTTCTAAATTGAGGGATAAAGACCATAAGACCATTATAAAAAGGACCACAAAAAAATTGCACTCCATAGAAATCTTAAAACATTTTTATACATTTAATAGTACATGGGGACAAGGAGTGTTCATCGGTGAGAGCCCTTCATGGTCTTGAAGAAATTCTTTACGTCTTTGAGTTGGAGGCCCGGTGCTTCGATCGGCTCCCAACATTAAGTCCAGGAGCCAGCCGGGTTCGCCCAAGCGAACCCCGAAAATTCGCCCAGGCGAACCCGTGGGATTCGCCCAGGCGAACCCACCATCTTGACGTGGCGTCTGCGTGGCAATACCTACCGGATTCGCCCAAGCGAACCCAAACCGGGGTTAGCCACCGTGCGATGTCAGTGCGATGGCATTTATTACCCCCCTCGGTTTCCCCACCCACCCGTGAGGGGCTACACTCGATAGAAGCGTCTTTGGATTCAGACGGGCATTTATTACCCCCCCGGTTAAGCCAAGCGAACCCACCCGGGGGGGCTACCTCGGTGAGGGCGCCAAATATTCCGTATTACATGGTTGTAGTTAAGAATCTCTTCGTTAAGGTCCATAGCTGCGATGGTACCGACCGGGCGACCTCTGAAATAGATCTGCGTAGATGTTCCCAAGCATCGGCAATCATAGGATGGGGTTCGAAAGAATGGTTGCTAGAGCGTGGCATCCCAGGCAAAGATCTAATACTGGGCGATAATAATCCTTCTAAACACTCGAGCTTTTCACCGCTTCAAGCCTTTACCGCCTTGGCGACATCATTGGTGATGCTAACTTCGCCTTAGAGTCTTTTTTCGTCTATATAATCTTTTTCGGATCAATCCCATTTTCGCTGGAATGATGTGTTGTTTCCCCATTTCTTACATGGTTTTCTTCTAAACACGAGCATTCATGCTTAACAAATCTACGCTGACATTTTTTCTTCCGATTTTTAACCCTCGTTAAGCTTAAGCCAGATTATTCGACTCTTCCTTCACACAAAGCGGCTCAGTTGCCTTGACATCAAGAAATTTGGATACTAGACATTCTAGAACTGATTTGAATAGGGTAAATACCTTCTTGACCAAATAATGAGCCAAGAGTGTAAAGGAGCCAGATCTGGAGCAAATCGAGGACATAAAATGCAAAATGGGCGGATTGTCGAAGAAAAATGCGGAGATCTAGGAATTAAGTGTTGAACTGTGGATTTATTGCTACTTCCGGAAGGTGAGGACAAGAAAAGGACGTAACACTAGAAAGGATAAGATGAGGCCGCTGGATTGATCCGGGTTAAGGATGAGGAAGAAGATTGAATCCCCGCTTTGCCGCAGCAAAGACAAAAATGCAAAAGAAGAGAAAAAGGAACGAATGCGGCCCCGGGTGGGTTCGCCTAAGCGAACCGGTGGGGCCCCCGACGCCAGACGGGTCCCAGACGATCCGATCGGCCGGCCGACGACCGGCGCGGGTTAAGCCCCAAGCGAACCCTGGGGTTGTTGGTCCCACACGCTGACTCGATGCACGCCGATCCCGCCGCCTGACACTTAATCGCGGTTTGGGTTTGCCCGCCTGCGAACCCGGCAAAGAATGCCACGCAGCGACATGCCAAACCGCCATGCCACGCCCTCGGGGTTCGCTGTCGGCGATCCGCAGGGTTCGCCTGGGCGAATTTTTGGGGTTCGCCTGGGCGAACCCGCTTGGCATATTGACTCAATTTCGGGAGCCAATAAAGTGGGCGGTTGGAGGCCCTTGCCAATGTTGTGCAGGATGTTTCTGGATGATCCACCTTCGAGAGCTCGAGCCATTTGAGGTGGAGGGATTGAAGGTGATGTCGCCGCAATGACCATCATTGGCGCATCTCTAAAGTGACCCCTGGAGAAGTCGAGGCTGTAGAGGACCATGGATCTCTTGAATAGGATGATATGATCCGTATTGCTGTGCAATTTGGCGTGCTGCCCGAAGCCTAAGAATGCTATCAAGAGTGCCACAGCCTCCTCTCCTCGTGGGCTAAACTCCTTGTGGAAAAATATCATTTGTCCCTGACTAAGGACCAGGGTAATAAAGAGAGGCTAAAACTCGCCAAATGGCGATTTTTTAGACCTTTACTAAAATTTCGTGGCTAAAGTTTATAAGGGTCATTTCTTAAAAAAAATAAAAAATTAGCCATTCCAAAAGGGGGAAAATTTTGGACGTTCAGGGTTTAGCCGAGATTGACTGCGGCATTGGCGTGCTGAATCGCCTTCCCTGAAGCTGATTAGGCGCGCCCAGATCAATTCAAATAGCCATGTCTAATCTATTCAGATACTCATCTTTCATTTAGGAATCGCCATATTGAAGAACCACGACCATTACATTATTGCAATGTTAACATTGAAAAAAAACTCCCACCTTTTTTATTATGTTTGCTATTTCCATTCACATAGCATACAATGTAGTTCGTCTGAATACGGAAGATTGTCAAACCCAACCCCATGGTTAGATATGCACCATCATCATCATCTTTTTATTGTTGTTGGTACCCACAGATACATGCACATTATCACTTCTCTTTAAACATATCAACTAAAATACGCATGATAACTTGCTTAGTTCAACAGTTGCCGTTTAGCTACCACCAACAAAGACAAAATTGCCAACATAAGAATTTTTAAATTATACGAACTTCATAATTTCGCCAAGTGGGAAGAAAACTAAAGGGCTTGACTGTATCACATTTCGCCAAAAAAAAAATGTACGGACTCTTGTTTTTATAGCTTTAGCCAACCTTTATTTGGATATGAAAACATTTAGGGTCCTTAAAATTTACCCTGCTAAGGACTGAAAGATAGTATCGAAGCGCCCTTCCCATATGGCCCACCGTTTGTGATCCTGTGCCCTTCCTTTGAGCAGCCTCTCTGTAGACATCCAATGCTAGGAGGTCTTCGTGATCCCTCCACATGGTAGTTGCACTGTCCAAGTTGATGTTGCTAGACGCCTCCCGCATGCTTCGCGATCGAACGGTTCGGCTAGAGCTGGGGCCCTTCCCTGGTTTGTACAATGTGCTTTGGATCGCTTGGAATTCTTCCTCCGGGATGACTGGCTGCTGCCGGTGATACATTTTCCTTATGTACTCGTAGGCGGCGACGTCGGACATCGTCTCGCCAGCGTAAGTGTGATGCTCCGCTATTTCCCTTGGAACTTCCTGTTATGAGTAGTCGATGAAGTCACTCTTCTGCTCCCGTGCAATGAAACCCAAGAGCTCGTCGATTCTGAGCCCTTTCTCTAGGCAGTATGGAAGGTGGAGGATGTCATTCGCCAAGATGTACTCCTCCCCTTCGATTACTATCGGCGATAGAGCTGTAATGCCTATTGGTGGTTCGTTGGCCCTCTTGTTGTCGTCATCATGCCTTGCTATCTGTCTCTCCATTCTTGCTGCCTCCCTGCTCCCAATCTAGATTGTCTTCCCCTTCCTGCTCATAATCTTGCTCAATCTGCAGTGCCCCTGATGTCGTGCCATGGTAAACATACTCTGAGGATTCAATCTCATGGATCTGGCCTTGATCTATCCTTGTGTTGAGCGGTGCAAGGTCCAAGGACTGGATCAAAGGCTCCCCCACCCTGTTGACTGCCCTGTAATGCATAAACAACCAGAGAGCCGCATGCACCGAGACATACCTATGCCTGTGAGCCTTATAACTCATGTAATCAGGCATATTCTTCATCCTATCCCACAGCTGACCTTTGACTCTAGAACCCCCGCCTATGACTTGGCTTAACGACTCTAAGGATACCCACTTCCCTCCCCTTGGGGGAAGGCTGACTTCCCAAGGTAAGGCTTGCTGGTTGTACTGGCATATTATGTCAATATAATAGGGGATTCCGGGTTGTATGAAGGTCGAAGAGATGGTCAAACACATGGAAGGCCTCTTCTGCAGGGAAATCACGGATGTGGTTGGCACTGTCGTACCATTGAACAAAGTTCATGGGCACCATTGAGCAGAGAAAATAGCTTGGAAGAATTGACAAAGGGCTGAAAAACCACCTAAGAGGATGAGAGCAAGTTTGGTGAAGGGAAAATGGCAAATGAGGCCCCTTTTTATAGACTAAGGCTGCCTCGGTTTCCATGCACAAGACTTTTTGATCAGGTACACCTATGTTCCAAGGCTCTAGATCTCCAAACTAGGTAACATGAAGTGTAAATTTAAGCAAAACAAGTCAAGAAACATTACATGGCAATTTGTTGGGTCAAGTTTGGACAAGTCTTGGTCGAACAAGGTTGACTCGGGTCCATTCGCACGAAAGGGGCCTGCATTCGCGACGTAGAGGCCTTCGGCGCGAATCAACCTGAGTGGGCTGATTCTTAGACAAAAATCAACATTTCTAAGAGTTATAAAATGCTAAAACACGTATTTGGATCAATTCTAGACTAACTAGCAACTTATTTCATGCTAAAATAACATAAAAAGGTGCAAATTTGAGGGACTCAGGTCCATTTGCGCGAGAGGGGCCTACGTTCGTGACGCAGAGGCCTTCGGCGCAAATCGACCGGAGTGGCCCAATTTTGGCTTCTTTTGGATATTTTTAACTAGAATTAAGTGTTATGCTGCATTTCCAGACAAATTCTAAGCGTTCTAACATCTTTTAATACAAAAATTGGATCAATTATGCCCTAAATCAAGTGACTCGGGTCCATTCACGCGGAAGGGGCCTGTGTTCACGACGCAGAGGCCTTTGGCGCAGATCGATCCGAGTGGGTTGACTTCGAGCTCAAATTTTGATTGTTAATTTTTTTTTTCTAATTTAGCAAATAAGGGACATTCTAATTACAATGGAAAAGATTTCACATTAATTCAATTTATATAAGAACACTTTTATGCTATTAAGAAATTAACTTACAGAGAAAGATATTTTTATAGATATAAGGTTGAGACATACAAAGATAGCATATATATATATATATATATATAAAATTTTGCTTATGTACAAAATTGAAGCTCTTCAAGGCTTCTTATGGATACTCTTCACTAGGTGGAGGTCCTTGGGATCACCGTCACCCCCTTGGCGTGGATCGCGCATCGGTTGTCCTCCTCAAAAAGTTGAACGAGCTTCACCTCTGCTGCCTCCTGCAGGGCTCGGACCATCAGGGGTGTGACCCTATAATTAGTCCGAAAATCTTGCATTATTTCCCGAAGGAGCCGTTCGAAGGGCGCCTTCCTGATGAGGAGATTAGTGCACTGTTGAAAGTGCCTAATCTCCCTGAACACACGGGCATGTTTGGAGTTGAGCCCGTGGTGAACCTTCTTCGGCGGCTTCGACCATGGTGGCAGCGGCTTTGGCTGGTACATGGGCCTCCCACCTTTTACGTACTTTTGTACGTTCTGAAGATTCTCCAATTCCACAATAATTCCTTTAGCTCTATTCAGCATTTCATCCATAGATTTTTGAAACATATTGTTCTTGAGGCTACAACAGTCCTTTTCCGTGTGCCCTTGTTTGGCCAAGATTAGCTTATATAGGTTCCTGTCCATTTCTTGGAGGATTTCCAGGGTATTCCATGCCCAATCCCTATCGTTTGCCCTTCCTTTTGAATAATCCTCTTCTAGTTTTCTTATCTTGTTTAAACAATTGTGAACCGAGGCATCCTCCGAAACATCCATGCAGAACGCCGCTGCCTTCTGTTGATCTTTTATAATCTCGAAGGCAGTATAGAGCTCTTTGAGATTCTTCCAACCTATATCATTTCTGTCCTCCAGGTGAAAAATTGTAGTCCATTCCTCATCCTGACCCCTCCTCTTCATTTGTTCCCTGTCAGGATTTTTTCCTTCAGCTATTCCCATGCTAAAGGCCTCCTTTCCTGCCATTTTTTCAATTTACTGCAGTGAATCTCCAAATCACTATATCAAGACCGGACAAGAATTGAACCGGCCTGAGATCGAAGAAAGATGTCCAGTACCAGATAGGTTCAATTCCGAAGTCTTCCCGGACTGAGATTAGAAAACGGTTTCTTAAAAATCTTCCCAATGCCAGGTACCCAGTATTATGAGCCGCGATCCTATAAAGAACCAACTCTATCAAAGCAAAGAATACCGAGGAAATGTGTATTGAAAGACAATCTACTGAATCCTATCCTAGAATTAGAGTTGCACGTCTGACTGATTATGCTATCCAAGAAAGCCATTGTCACATCATGATCATTGGGAATGTTCAGAAATCCAAGTCGCTAGAGAACAGCCTCTAGCAAGGCCTCATCCATCGGGCCTTGGGTTTGCACCAGTCCCAAGAAGGCGCTTCAGGTTGCAAGCGCCTAACGTCGTTCATCTCCCCTCAAAGTTCGAAAAATTAATTCTCCTGATTATTTTCCCTGGCTCCTGAAGAAAAATAGATATGAGAACTAGCAAGAACAGAATTAGCAATTAGAGTCCTGCCAGCAAAGGATAAACAATTCTATAGATATTAAGTTTCTTCTTCATTCTGTCTATGATTGGCTGCCAAAGGCCTTTCAAGCAAGGATTAAGAGAGAGAGGCATGCCTAATAACTTGGAGGCTTGCATGCAATTTGAGACCTTAATATCAGCAATGTGAGATCGACTAATATCACCAATGATAGTGCATTTGGATAGATTTAGATAGACACCAAAGGCAGCAGAGAATTGGCTGATGATGTCAAGGAAAAATTCAATGTTGGTCATTGGCATCTAAGAAGGCAAAGGTGTCATCAACATACTGAGAGATAGTGAGAGAATCAACATTATTAGGCATTTTCAAATCCTTAATTTACCCAGAGATTGAAGGTGATGAAGCCCTAGGCAACATATCAGCTATAATCAGGAAGAGGTATGGGGCAAGAGGACATCCCTGCCTCACATCTCGAGCTAGAGGGAAGAATTGGGAAGGAGATCCACTAACAATCACAACAGAATTAAATTTGGCATTAAGACTATGAATTAAAAGCTTAAGTTTAGAATGAAATCCCAACTTGATAAGAGCAAAATCTAAGAAGTCCCATCTAACAGTATCAAAGGCTCTTCTAAAATCCAATTTTAACATAACACAATTTTGTTGAGAGACTTTATTCCAATGCAGACCTTCCATAGCTATAATATAATTGTCTAGAATAAACCTGTTGGGAAGAAAAGCAGATTGAGAATGATTAATATTTTTTTGAAGGTAAGCCTTGATTCTGGAAGCAATGATTTTTGACACAAATCTTATAAGTAGTATTGGTGAGAGAGATAGGTCTCCGTTCAGAAAAGGTTGTGGGATTGTCAACTTTAGGAATAAGAGCAATAAAATTCAGCAAAAATAAAGGGATGCAGATGATTAACATTCCAAAAACCTCTCACCATAGAAAGAAGATCATTCTTAAGAATATCCCAAAAGTGAAAGTAGAATTCACTAGGGAGACCATCAGGGCCAGGAGATTTGCTCTTACCAAGGGATTTCAAGATATTTTCTTTCTCATTGGGTGGAATTACAAAAGAATCATCCATACCATCCACAAAAGTGGGAATAATATCATCCATAAGAGATAGAAAATTCCTTTGTTTTGCCAAGTCCCCCTGACCAAGAGGAGACTGAGAAAACAGGGATGCATAATTATCATAAAAAAAAGGACTTAATATCTTTTGGATCCTTCACCAAAGCACCAGAATCAATTTTAACCTGAGTTATCGAATTTCTGAGCAACCTGTTTTTAGCTACTTTGAAGAAAAACTTAGAGCAACCTTTATCCATCTCATTATTATATTTGATTTTGCATTTAATGGCAGAACTCTTAGCTTCAATTTCCTCAACGTTCTTGAGATGATTCTTAGTTATCTCCTCAAACAAGGTTTAAAATGAAACGCACTTATTTAAGAAGTGCGTTTGAAAGATTCCTTTATAAAAATTGGAAACTTGAAAAAAATGGACAAAATAGGGAGCAAAATAGATTGTTGAGCAAATAGCATTCGAAATACCCCAAAAAAAGCAACATTTTTGAAGCCTTTTCATTTTTTAAGAAGGGCAAAAAAAAAAAAAGCTTGTTTTGAGGAGAAAGACATTACATTTAAGAACTCATTAAGTATTTGTTGTTGAAAATAGAAGGAAATATAGTTTTGTGTTTTTGCAAGCTTAATATAAGTACTAAGAAAATCAAACATAGAAAAGAGAAAGAGTCCAAATCATGAATCAAAAAAAAGAATTGTTCTAATTAAGCATTGTTGAAGAGACAAAGTTTTCAGTTGAGAAATCTTCATCAAAATATATTAAAATTGTGAACACATAGATTACAATGAAAGATAGTTTAAAATGTCGTCAGATAAATTTATAATGAGGTGGCTCTTCCCCCAAATTCACGACTCTCTCTCCCCTTAGGATCGGGCCTCTTGCGAGGTTATAATAGCGTAGACGCCCCTTCTCGATTCCAATGGTACAGTGCATGTACGTCAAGCTCGCTCGTGCACCACAGGCTCCAGATCGACGAACTCCACCTCCTCATTTCTTCTTCCCGTAAGTGGAGGCCGGATTTCTCAGATATGTGCCTTTTACATCGCCAAAGACCATTTTTGCTCCCAATTCCTCGCTTTCATCGTGAAAGGATTCACAAGAGCTTATCCCGGTCCCGATGAAACTTATTTTGTCCTGCCCTATGTCGACGGAGACAACATTGCGCCCCTCGCTTAAGGGCTTAAACCGCCGGGTGCCCGAGCCGTAAAATGCGCCTAAGATCCAAATTCCTGTGGCGAAAACCATCAGACAAATTATTTATAAGTCGCCGTGGCTTCGATATTGGACACCACAAATACTTTGTCAGCCGTGGGTCTCTTTAATTTTTGCAAAACCGCCGAACTGAAAACGCATTGCGTGGAGGAGTCTTTTTCATTCTCGCATTAAAGTGAACCATGGTTTTTTGGCGCCCCATACCAGAAAACCCTATGTGAAAGTGCTCAAAACAACTTACTAAGCGCTGACCACCACCATGACCCTTAACGCTTGTTTTAAGCCCCGCCAAACAAAGACAACAATGAAATATTAGTAAAATAAAAACAAGGAAAATAAGTTAGCTCAAGAGTGGCGGTGATAAATTTATACCGGGGTTGCCTTGGCGATAAATTTATACCAGAGTTGCCTTTATGATAAATTTATACCGCTGGCCGCAAGTCGTGATAAATTTATACGCATTTGCCTTGCTATATAAATTTAAACCTTAGGGCTGTTGTGGTATAAATTTATACCGTGGAGTTACTAAAAAGAAAAAGCTGCTAAATGTTAAGCTTACCAAATGCAGCTTTCAAAGCCTAAAGATTACGCATAAATTCCCATAGGTTTAAGCACCGACATTGTTTGTAGGTCCTAATGGAAAATAATGACCCTCCGCTAGCGTGATAAGGTGACTTCCTTTTAGCCTTCCAAAAAGAGTGGACTTGCACGCGCGTGGAAAGCCTCCTCGCCAAAAGCGCCGCCCTTAAATTTTGAAACCATAGGGAATATCCGCAATGCATAATGTGAAGTTCTCGCTTCCCAAAAGTGTCCCCACCTGCAGGCAAATACCCTCAACAACTCAGACATGCAAATTCCCGACCAAACGCTGTAAATCTTTCATAAGAAGTGTCAAAGCCGCTAGTGGCGACCTCCTTTCCCCTCGCTCGATTGCCTTAAGTCTCGCCTCTCTCTCCTTGGCCCTACGAACCAGTGTTTAAAAATCCAAATGGGAGCCCCTTTTTCTTGTTCTCAGAAGAATATTGTGAGAAAAAGGCACAAACACGTAACATATTTTTAGCAAAACTTACCCACCACTAAAGTTAACAAATAAGGTTTCTAATAATACTATCGCTGGTACAACTTGGGTAGAGAAGCTTGCACTCCTCCCAAATTCCTCAAGGTTTAGCCGCTTCATTAACTCGGCCCCGGTGTAACAATGTCTTTCCTCGACCGCAAAGAGAAACATGTTGTAAGACCGTAAAATGTAGAAGAAAGACTGCATTGCAAATGTGGCTTACGCCTTAGCTTCCTTGGCCATTTCGCCTAATGTAAATTCCTTTGGCCACGACTTTTTCCAAAAGGCTAACAAAAATTTCTTTGTTTTTTAATCCCCTCAGAATCGCCCCCCGTGGTACAATGCTCATATTTTTCTGCTTTTAATTCTCCACCCTTTTTGGTTTTTTCCTCAAGAGTCGGGCTTGCTCTTTAAGCTCACCATCTTCAACATACAAAAAATTCTTTCTTGAAGATCCCACACCGTAAATGGACAAACGCCATTAGTTTAGTGTTGCTTAGCGTAAGAGAATATGTTGCGCCTACTTTCTAAACACGATGGTGTGTAGTCACGGTATAAATTTATACCGTCCCCTCGACACGGTGATAAATTTATACCGCGACTAGTCATGCAGATAAATTTATACCGCGTAGTCACAGCAGATAAATTTATACCGCAATTTACGCATAAATTTATACCGCGTAGCCCCACCACGATAAATTTATACCATGACTAGGCACCCGTGATAAATTTATACCGCGACTAGGACGTGATAAATTTATACCGCGTCGCCACGCAGATAAATTTATACCGCCGATTAGGCACGCAGATAAATTTATACCGCGTCCCGCACGGTATAAAATTTATACCGTTTAGTCAGCGTATAAATTTATACCGCGGGTCCGCACGGATATAAATTTATACCGCGGCGAAGGCACTTGTAAACACGCTAAACACTACAAAACATAGAAAGAAGAGCAGCTTTCTTACTTGACCATCTCCTCAATGCCACCGAAAAGTAGTTATCGTATTGCTTTACCGCCATAATGGGCTTCTTATCATAGTCATAGCCGAGGCAAAGATCACAATGCAGTTTCTCGGCTCCCCGCAGCCTTTTGTTCTTTTGCTTTTTAAAATCCTTCCATACATTTGTTTAAATTCCACGCACTCACCTGCATGAAACGGATCTTGTCTATTAAACTCATTTTAATCCAAGTCATTGTCGAGATTATGACTCACGGCAATGACTTTTGCTTCTTCATCCGTTACACCAACGTATATATGTGCTTCTACGCCTTCCACACTTCGCTACTTTCCCTCTTTTGCTAGTTCTTTCCTTGCCTTGTAACTATGTGTGCCTCCAAGAACGTAGTATGTGTAATCTTCAAGTCAGCCTTCTTGTAATCTTTTAGTTGGTTGCACCGACTCCTCGGCCCACCATAACAACTAGTGGCGCACATGGGCATGAGGATTTCTTCTCATTCTTTGTTTCAAGATAGCCACATGTGCCGCGATACACAGCCTTCCTGACCAGAAGCACTCGACCCCATCTTCATTTTAGGTGGCCTCTTAATGGTGCTCAATGTCAAAGAAATAGTTTGTTTTAGCAGCTTTAGTGTCATTCACCCGCTTGAGAATAGCACTTGATTTATCCTCACAGGCTTCACAACAATATCCGCCTCCGTGGGCCTTCAAGAGCTTCGTTGACTCCTCTATAGTCAAAGCCTTTGTGCCTCTAGATTTCTTTTTTGTGTAGGAGCCTGTGTATCTACTACGAGGGAATGCTTTCTACCCTTTCCCTTTGTTACCACCGGTTCCTCTTCCTCTTCTTCTTCTACTTCCTCGCCCTTCTTTCAAACTCTTCGATAGGAGTCGGTACCGTAGACCTTTGACCAACTTTGTTTCTTCAAGAAAGCACAACCGACATTAAAATGTCCACTATATCCTGTAATGCGTGGTTAAGTTAGGAAGATGACTGTATAAATTTATAATGCAAAGACACTAAACAATACTTACATGGCCACTCTTGTAATTGTCACCCACGCATTTTGCACATCTTTGGGTTTGCACATGCTTATTCAAGCATTTTACTTTCAAGAACGTAAAAGACTTCCCCTTGTCATGCATGCACTTCATTAAGATTTCATCATCGACCTCTCAGAGCAATAAGGTTGATAATTTCACGGGCAGGGTAATAATCGCCACTTTGTACTTGCCCTTCCCCTCGATTGATGACACAAGTAAAGGTACACGCCTCGGGGGTTTGCTCTCTTTGCACCCCCGTGGACGCATACCACGCCCGGGTCTTTCAGTTCGTATGTCTGTGGCTCTATTGGTGCAGCCTTTGATGACTGGCCCTTGTTTACAAACTTGATCCTGGGGCTGGAAAAAGCGTAAAGAAGGCCATTTTTATGCAAGAAACAGAACCTTTTTCGACCTTTTGTACCATAAAACAAGAAAAAAAATAGAGGCTTAAAAGAGCATAAAATCTACACTAAATTATCACTTTTTTTTGTGTTATTTAAGCTTAAAACGCAAGAATATTACTGAAATTTTAAGGTTTGGCGACACTTCTTTAAGCACTAGACACCAAGATTCCAAATGAAGCTTGATCGGTATAAATTTATACCGCCGAGCACGAAGCGTATAAATTTATACCGAACCAGAACACAGTCGGTATAAATTTATACCGCAGGTGCTCGAGCGGTATAAATTTATACCGTTCCAGAACACAGTCGGTATAAATTTATACCGCAGGTGCTCGAAATGTATAAATTTATACCGACCGATAAATTTTTCGAACCAGATAAATTTATACCGCTCGAGCACCTGCGGTATAAATTTATACCGATCCAGAACTATATCGGTATAAATTTATACCGATCGAAAGCACCGAATCCGGTATAAATTTATACCGCCGAACACGAAGCAGTATAAATTTATACCGCCCAGAAACACATCGGTATAAATTTATACCGATCGCAGTTCTCGAACCAGTATAAATTTATACCGCCAGGTGAAAGCGGTATAAATTTATTTATATCCGATCCAACCATATCGGTATAAAGTTATACCGTAAGCTTTACACTCTAGCAGCATTAAAACAAAAGAGAAACTAGAACAAGACGGTAGTAGACTTACGTGGCCATGACAAGATAGACCCGCCAGATAGACGCTCCAGAGAGCAAATAAGGGGGTATATAAGCCGCGACCGCGAAATGAAATACTTCGACCGAAATGCCATGATATAGAAAATAGGGTGGTCGGCCCGGCTTTAGTACCTCGCTAAGTGCCGCTTCATATAGCCCATAAAGTTTTCAATACAAGTGTCCGTGGAGTTTTCGTGATAAATTTATACCGCTCGTTTCTATGTTGTTCTCCTCTCAGATAAATTTATACCATCTCCAGATAAATTTATACACCGCCGCTTTAAGTTTTTTTCCTCAGATAAATTTATACCCACTCAGATAAATTTATACCGTATGGCTCGAGAGAAAAGAACCGCAGAGCCTCCAACTCCCCTCGCTCGCAAGTGCTTCCTCCCCGCAATGGCTTTCACACCTCCTCAACGCATACACCGTGAAGTAGCCACTTAATATTCTACATCCGACATTCCAACACCCAGCTCATGGAGTTTGCTCCAAAGAAGACCACCTCGCTTCCACCACCAGTTCAATTTACTCCACCACAACCTCGCCCGAACGCCGCCCGCCCCCACCAATGCGTTTCACCCCACCAGCTAGAGAGGTCGACTACCTCCTCCACCATTTTAGTACGCCGCCCATAGTCCACCAGAGGCTCTCTCCACCTGAGGCAAATCACACCAACTCCATCCATTTCGCTAAAATGGTACTACAACAAGTGGGAGCAGCCAAATGACACGCAACTCCCCGTGGTTCTACGACACTTCAGAGCTGGTCAACTACGCCACCAAAATTCGACATTTTTTTTCCCGCAGAGAGGGAAAGCACCTCCCCCGTGCCTTGCCCACATCAAACCTCTCAAAGATCTACAAGTACACCTCATGTTGATCTCTCGCATCGAAGAAACACCTCATGTTGATGTCTCGACGAGGACCTACCAAAGCCACAAGACTCCATGTTCAATTCAAAGCCCCCCGCAAGTAAAAATCTTAAGCGTAACTTACACAAGACAAAGATGTACAACCGCTAGAAGAAAGAAACTCATGGATCTAGGCTCACTTATGGGCAACACATACAAAGCAATCGTTGTTCTCAACGTTGTTTGCTTAAGATTGACTAAAGGAATTGAGGTTGCTTCGCGATAGTTACAGCTCAATGACTCGCTAGACCAAAGGGGCTACTTAGCCTTCAATATTAGGCCGTGATGATGGTGAGAAGTTTACTTACACAGCTGGTGGCCACACCGTCTGGCCAAACGGCCTTCAAATTGATTCATGCTTTAGGCAACAGACGACTTGACCGCCTCAAGAAAAGGCTTGACAAGAATCCGTGCATCAATGACTACCGCCATTCAGAGGCATAACCGTAATTCATGCTCTTCAATGTGTTTCCCCGATGGAAGGTTTCTTTAAGGAGTCTTGTGAGAAACTCCCTAACAGCCCTATGTACCACTTGAGTGACAATTTCACTAAAACAAGAAGTCTACGATAATTATAAGGAGATGTGTGTTGAGGCCGGAGAACGCTTTGTCTCCGCTACTCTTACTTTATCGCGGCTCGAAAAAGAGTTTTCTCGTGGTGGCCATTCCTAGAAAGCATAGGATGTCTGTTTTGTGCTACATGCTCAATTAAAAGCTCGAGAGAAAAATGCAAGGACACTTCACACTAAAAAGTAAGCTTCCGTGACGGTGTTCTTGCCTAGTTCTACTTAAAAGTAGGTTCTTTCCTAAACATGTTTTCCTTCGTGATGCATTGAAGGAGAAACCTAACAAGCACAGAGAACAACAATCTTTGGAAAGGAGAAAATTGACAAAACATAGGAAGAAAGCACCGAACAACCACTCAACTACATATCGCTTGTTATTGATGGAATGGACCGTAAGAAGACCACCCTACCACATTTTGTCAATGTGCCTAAGGATGTCAAAGAAGATTTCATACATCCGCATGTTGTTGGTGCTATGGTATTTAATGGAAAACTATCTTGCAAGGCATTTTTGAATTATCCAAACATTCATGCTGATCCAAATCTCACTATCACAATATTGAATAAGCTTCTTTCCAATCTAGAACATATACCGCCGGCTCAGATCTTCAGCCTAGATAACACGACAAGGGAAAATAAGAATCAGCGCTGTTTGCTTATCGTGGTTATGTTAGTAGAGAAACAAATCTTCAAGAAGGTGAAGATTGGTTTCCCCGCTTGTTGGTCATACACACGACCAAATTGATCGATGTTCAAGAGGTTCTCTAAACGCCTTGCTCGAAAAAGCTCTAAGCCCCGCCACCATGATTGAGGTCATCCAAGATTCCTACAATCCTCGCCCGTACATCGAAGTTATTGGAAGAAACTTATGATTTCAAGGAATGGATTTTTCAAGAGATCAACTAGGTCACCGTGGCTATTGAGCCCTTGAGAAACATTACATTCCAAAGATCGTATCAAAATTTCACTTGTAGATGGCAAGGCCATCTTACAAGGAAAGAAATATGCCACATCCTTGCAAAGCAGCCAGCAGCAGTATTCAATTCATTCAACATCCCCAATACTAGTTCCATGCTCTCTCGCAGAGCAAATGCCTCTAAAAAAAGCTTGAAAGAAATCACAAAGAGTAAAAAGGAGGGAAGAGCATTTGACTCAAATAAATCATTGGATTGTATTGAGACAAGTATTCAAATCCCCGCTTCTAACCACTTTGGGGAGGCAGATGCTTTATGGTGGCCTCAATTTTTTTTCTCAAGAACGTGACATGTTGCAAGCTTCATTACAAGGTCGAAGACCAGCTACATTCAACCGCCATCTAGGCAAACCCTCCCCGCAAGTTGAGAATCAAGAGGAACATGTAGAGATATTGGCTAGCTCGATGAAGATGACAGAGTCATGTACACCGCCCTAGACGCACAAAGACAACAAGTTGCTCGAGTATCCGGGTTCACCGAGATTCGTAAAGGAATGCTCATAGCTGTCCCACCGATAATGATGAGTCCGGGAAGCCGCTCGCTAGCTAAAGTACCGGAGGTAACAAGAGAGGATGGAATTCCCACTCAATTAAAAGTGCACCGATGAGAACGATCACGCCAATGCTTTCAAAGGGGGAGTTATACTTTGGAGATGGTAAAACAGAGTGGGAAAGAGAGCAAAGTCCAAAGCAAGTAATCGCCGTCATATAGATCTATCCGGTGAAGGTTCTTGCATATGACTTTGTTCGACCGGCCGCTAATAAGTTACGATGGTCACTCAAACTTTAATAAGGTCAGCATGTGGATTAGACAAACAAGCCAAAAAAGGTGGCCAAAAAAGATGATGATGAAGACTCACTTGTAGACAAGGAGGAAGAAGATCGCTCGAAAGTACATCCAAAGGCCGAGAGTGAAGCCGAGGATGAAGGCTCGAGTGATCGTGGAATAAATGAGTCGAGGATGAGATGCATCCCGATCTTGTCGCAAAATGTAAGTTTGTCCGATGACTCAACATGTAAAGAACGTAAAGTGTGTGATGATTGTCCGTCAAAAAATATCCTATATTTTTGACAATTTTGTTCATAATTTTGTACAATTTTCACAACCTTGAATATATCACTTTTTGTCACTCTACTACCCTTGCTATTTTTTTTATTGCCCCTTTTTGCTACACTTTTATAAAAGTAACTATTTTTGTTCTAGTTTAGAGGATGAAAAATTGCTATTTAAAATTTTTGCACGAAAGTTATGTTCAATCAACCCCTCAAAAATGGTACCTAAATTACTTAAATTGTCACACTGTCACAAAAAAAAATCTTAAAAATGGACTTTTTAAGGAATTTTAGGAATCTTTCAAAGATTCCTTTGAAGTGCTTCCAAAGAAATAAGTGCTTCATTTTGTAATCCCCGAAAAGCTTTCAATTTTGCATGTACAGAAGGAAGATTCAAGGAAATACAGTTAAAAAGATCTTTCTTCTTTGCTCCTAAAAGGGGGTTGAATTGTCGCAGATTAGATAAAGCCTTGTCCATTGAGGCAACCGAGTACTTCTCCTCAGTCGGCCTGATTTCTCCATAAAGCAGAGGAATGTTTGTGTCAGGTCCACAACAAGCAATTTACCACGGTAATCCAGATCCTTGGACAAATTATCCCAGCATGGTACTTTGGACGATAGAAGATTCATCAGAGGCTGCCCAACCAAGAAATCAGCAAAATAACTAAAGAAAATAAAATTTTTAGGATTTTCGTGGTAGGATCTTAACTGTTCTAGCAAAAAAGAGCAATACGAAGGCGCAAGATCAGAGAAAGCATGAAGAAAGGACAAAAATTTAGGGCAGGTCTCTCTTTTAAATTCCATCACGAATAGCGCAGGTGAAAACTACAAAAGCACGAGGAAAATGAGCAAAGGGCACAGGTGGGAAGATCAAAGGGCAATGGCAGGGCAGAAAACACGGAAATTCTATCTATAATTAAGAGATGGGAGAGCCAAATTCAGGATCAATGTGTAAGAATCTATGATCATTGAGACCAATTCCCCACACAATCATCAAAATTCATCATTTCTACCTCTTCCAATTCAGAATAGACTGTAACCAGAATCTTTGAGTCAGCCCAAACACAATGCACATGAAAGATTCCTGAGACAGTAAGGTTCTTATCCCCAACAAATTCACAAAGCCAAGAATCTGTAATTTCATATTCAAATTCCACCGTGCTTGGAACAAAGAAGTATTCTAGTGTAAATACTCGCTAGGGAAAATCCGTCTGACAATCAAAGAATTCCATAGGGCTAAAGGTGATCCCTAAAGAAAACTACAAATAAGTCTTGAGTTATGCTTGATAATTGCGAAGATCCTAGTATCCATCTGTTGCTATTGATATCGGGAATCATTAGAAAGGCTAGACTCTACAAGGCTAGCAATTGCATTAAAGAAATTTGAGATCAGATCGAAGGCTTCACAGGCTTGAACAGATCAAGAATAAGACTCCAACAGAATAGGAGGGAAAAAGACAAAAGTTCCAAGAAAGAAGGCGCACGTCCATTTTAGTATGCTGCATACTATAGAGTAATATTTATCACCGGATCTTTGTGCAGCTAAGGACCTAGGAAGAAGCTGGAGCTACAGCTTAGAACACCGGTTAGCCAGTTTCCACGGGGCTGCCCAGCAACAGAAATGACTGCCAGTTTACAGCCAATAATGGGTTTGGAGCAGTTATTGGCGTATTCCAGGCATATATTGGCATATACCTGGAATATACCACAAACCCACATGGAAGAAGAAGAAGAAGAAGAAGAGATTTTAACGTCACGCCACAAGGCAGCATCCTATCGGACATGGAAGAGGGTTTGCCCCCTTACGGGCAACCCAAAATCGCATTGCTATAAATAATACGTACATGTGGCTTTTGTTGAAGAAATGAATATTCAAGGAATATTCTTGAAAACGATTCCCCATGAATTGCCTTGTCCTATACTTTGGTTCTCATATGCAAACAAACAAATAGTTAAACGTTGGTAGTCTCTGCAACCCAATCAACCCAACTGGATTGCAATTTTGTTCCTTGATGCCTGGGTTTATCTTGTATCTTCTACAAGCACAATTGCAAACCAGTACGAAGTGAGTGGGCAAGAATCTTAGCTGGTGGGCCTACTGAATCACTTACTCAAGGCCTTTCATTTTCTATCCTGTTGAGGTAAGTAGTTTTCATCATTTCAGATGTTTTGGCCAATTGAACGCGCATATTGTTTCAATCTATGGTGGCCAGATTCTTTTGCCAGCAGATTTCATGGCAACCAGGATGCTATGTCTCGCACTTTCCAGTACAAACCCGCGCCTTGCCAAACGGCCTTACGACGGTTTCCTCATCCATTGATTCACGCAAGTAAGTGTCTGGCCCTTAGTCAGGCCATTTCTTCTGTACCCAGTTCGGCCTTTTGATGATTTTTTATAAACAGGCATCTCCACAGACTTCCATGGCTGGACGAGGTACTTGAGTGTTTGGAGATACCGCTGCAGCAGATTTCTGAAGACCTAGCTTACAGGTTAGTGATCGAATGCACGCAAAGGCAAGACTTAGAACTTGGTAGAAGAGTTTTGTCTGTCATGGCCAACAATGGGCTGGATTCAATTGCCTTGTTGGCTGATCATCTGATTCGTCTGTTTGCATCCTGTGGAAGCATAATTGAGGCAAATCAAGTTTTTGTTAATGTTTCAAAACCAAGCCAATATACATGGAATGCAATTATTGCTTCCCATGCAAAATGTGATGAGTTTGAAATGGCTTTCTGGCTGTATGAAAGGGTGCAATTTGGGGGACTGAATCCAGATAAATTCACATTTCTGAGCATCTTGAAAGCATGTAGCCACATGGGTAGCATAGAGAGATGTAAGTATATCCATCAGCAGACCATTGATAGTGGTGTCCATTTAAATATTGTGGTAGGCTGTACTCTCGTGGATATGTATGCCAAATGTGGGCAGTTGGATGAGGCATGCAGAGTTTTCAATAGTTTGCCTAGCCACGATGAAGTGTCATGGGGTGTCATGATTGCAGCATATGCACAGCATGATGAAGGGGTCCTTGCTCTGGAATGTTTTGAGGGTATGCAGAATGAAGGTCAAAAGCCAAATAAAGTCACATTTTTTGGCCTTTTGAAAGCATGCAAGTCACTAAACACAGTAGAGCATGGAAGATGCATGCACGAGAAAATCATTGTGAGTAAACTCCAGTCTGACAATATGGTAGGTAGTGCCCTTGTTGATATGTATGCAAAGGCAGGTTGTTTGGAGGAAGCATGCAATGTCTTCTATGGATTGCCAAACTGTAATGTAGTAACCTGGAGTGCATTGCTTGCAGGGTATGCTCAACATGGTGAAGGCATTCTAGCCCTCGATTGTTACGAGAGTATGCAGCATGATGGCATACAACCCGACAAAGTTATTTTTCTAAGCATTTTGAAGGCTTGCGCTAGCATTGGTTTTATTGAGAAGGGTAGGTGCATTCATGAGCAGATTATTAATAATAAGCTTCATGATGACATAGTTGTAAACAGTTCTGTAGTTGACATGTATGCTAAATGTGGTGTCCTGGAGGAAGCCCGTAGAGCTTTCGATCGTCTACCAAACAAGGACATTATATCATGGGGAACAATGATCACAGGATATGCTCAGTGTGGTGAAGGTTGTCTTGCCTTAGAGTGTTATTATAACATGCATCTTCAAGGCATAGGGCCTAACAAAGTAATATTTGTGAGCATGCTGAAAGCTTGTGGAAGCTTAGGTGCCTTATGGAATGGCAAACATACTCATCAGCAAATTGTTGATAATGAACTTCAGCTTGACAATGTCTTGGGAAATGCAGTGATCGATATGTATGCTAAATGTGGGGAAATGGAAGCAGCAAAACTAATCTTTCAAAACCTACCGGCTCCAGATGTGATATCGTGGAGTACAATAATCACGGGATATGCACAAGTTGGGGAGGCTGGGCTAGCTGTAGAGCATTTCAAAAGTATGCACCATAACGGCATAGATGCAAATAACATAACATTCAATGGTATCCTTACAGCATTCAGTTGTGCAGGTTTAGTAGATGAAGGCGTCTACTATTTCATGTTTATAAGAGAAAATCTTGGTACAAAACCTGATATGTATCACATGACCTCTGTGGTAGATCTTCTAGCTCATAGAGGATGCTTCAATGAACTAGAAGATTTTCTTGAAACAACGATGCCACTTGATATCTGTCTATGGATGACTGTGCTTAGTGCTTGCAGATTGCATAACAATGTGGAGCTAGGGAGACGATGCTTTGACAAAATAGTTCTTTTAGATTCTTCCTACGCTCCAGTGTATGTACTCATGTTTAATTTATATGCTCGTGCTCATATGCATTGACCAAATTGATAAAAGATTGCAAAAACCAGTGAATTTGAGGTCCACGAGCATCATGGGAGCCTATAAATCATAGGAGCCCATAAATCATGCTAGGAGCAGTGTAGGTTGAATTAGAGTTGGCTCTATCAGATGGCTTTAGAATAGCGAAGCACATGCCCATGTTAGAATGAGATTTTATGGCGACATAACTAAGGCAAAGGCGCTCATACCCCAAATGTGAACGTGGACTTAAGCACATGCTCTAGCTCTTAGCCGTATGGACCTTTTTAGATCTTTCATCTCGAGCCCTGCTCATCACACAGAGTTTCGCGTTTGTTGTTACGTACATCTTACAGGGCACATACACAAGCTAACTTGAACTGTCCTATAATTCGAGATTTCTAAAATCCCTAGCGTCACTTGAACACAAGGATCGAGCAAATTTTAAATAATATATACACCGTAAGTATTCGTTACAAGATAGTGTGCCAAACTTTTAGTTTTGTTGATACGAGTATCCACTAGATGATTTAATCAAAACTGTATACTTCAACCACTTTAGTTTTAGGCTTCATTGTAGTTCTTTTGAAGTCAATTTTAAGATTAGCACTATGTTCACTTTTCTATCTTAAAAGATAGCAGAGTGATCATTTTGAAGTCCCATGCTTCTTTGTCAATTTTAGGACTGAATAGTTAATGAACTCCTAGTTCTACTATATTTACTTTTCTATCTTAAAAGATAGCATAGTGATCATTTTGAAGTCCCGTGCTGCTTTGTCAAATGTGAACGTGGACTTAGATGCTCTAGCTCTTAGCCATATGGACCTTTTTAGATCTTTCCATCTCGAGCCCTGCTCATCACACAAAGTTTCACGTTTGTTGTTACGTACATCTTATAGGGCACATACACAAGATAACTTGAACTATCCTATAATTCGAGATTTCTAAAATCCCTAGCGTCACTTGAACACAAGGAGCGAGCAAAGTTTTAATAATATATACACCGTATTCTTTACAAGATAGTCTGCCAAACTTTTAGTTTTGTTGATACGAGTATCCACTAAGATGATTTAATCAAAACACTTTAGTTTGAGGCTTCATTGTAGTTCTTTTGAAGTCAATTTTAAGATTAGCACCCTCTCTGAGACTTCGTTTTACTATGTTCACTTTTCTATCTTAAAAGATAGCATAGTGATCATTTTGAAGTCCCATGCTTCTTTGTCAAATTTAGGACTGAATAGTTAATGAACTCCTAGTTCTACTGTATTTACTTTTCTATCTTAAAAGATAGCATAGTGATCATTTTGAAGTCCCGTGCTGCTTTGTCAAGTGTAAATTTAGCAACTTGCATAGTGATTAGAAATCTATTCACAACATATCATAACTTGCATGTCTCATTTTGTCAATATCCTACATTGTCTGAAACATACAGCATCAACATCTAGGTTCATTACTCATCCTTCATCTTATTAGCCCTATATTTCCATTTACAACCGTACAATGCATTTCACTTTGCCTTAAAATTCCACACATAATAATGTGTAATTGAGTGCTTGAAGATTTTTTTGCAACATCTTGAATCACTGTCACACCTTAGATCATTGCCTTTGGTCTTAGAAAACCAACTGCCCATAATTATAATACGATCGATACATGTATTGTAAAATTAGAGGGGAGGGTCTAGCTATCCTACGTCATTCCTCGTATGAATATAGACCCCAACAAAAGGGGAAGTTAAGGGGAGTTTAAAAAACGGTAAGGGGTAATGGTTTGTGTGTTACAGAAAAAACAAATTTGGCCCCTTCGAGGCCCTGGGAAGAATGTTGCGCATATTATTAAGGAATGTCTAGTCCATCATAAAATGATGATATAAGCTTGAATGTTTATGCAAATCTTAGCCATAAAGAATTTGTATTCCGAATTCCACATTGATGAAGTTTGTTCATGATGTAATATGCGAGGTCACAGTGTGCAAATAATGCATGGAAAACAAAAGAACGTGATCTAGGATTTGAATCCAGAGTTTAACTATAAGTGGAGCTCCTTTATTGAATTAAAGATACCCCCACCGCAAAACTAACAGCTTTTAAATACCAAACCACTTGATTATGATGATTGAATAATATTGGAAAGAATGCGAAGAAACTGCAATGATGTGTAACAAAAGCTGATCATTGAGAGCTTCAATCTTTTTTCCTGCATTAAAAATGTCTTGACAGTGCAATGCGTGAGAGCAAACAAGAATAAAATGAACAAAGAACAAAAGCTAGCTTTACAAAGAACTTTTAAAATACTTATTGAATACCATAAAGCTATTAAATATCAGATAAATATCCGATATGCAATATGCAGCAACAGATACATAATACATAAAAAGCATTCAGTGTGCTGATTGTATCTTTATTCCAGAGCTAACACCTATTATGTGTCATAAAGCATTTAAATATCAGAGATGCAATACTCAGCATGGATACACATATAAAGACACTTGCAAATTGAATGCAACCTGCAAATCTGCTGGCACCTATGCAAATGCAAAAAAAGGATGGAAACTTTCTTCTGTCCGGTGCAAGCATAGGGTCGAAGTTGCGTGCTTAAAGTATGGAAGATACGAAATATATGAAACTTCATTTTCTTTGCAAGACTACGTGTTTTATAGGTGAAAAATAAAAACTTGCCAGTAGAAAATCGTCGAAAAATGGCACGGATGTGACATCTGTTGGACGTGTTCGCGCAGAGATTGGCACATCCTTGAGAACTACTGGACGTGTCTGAAGGAAAAAATTGGGAGAGGGGAGGAGGTGTGTGTCAAAATCGTCCAGTGAATCTTGCGGATGACGCATTTTCTACGTGGATATATTCAACAGGTCCTGCTACAACAAAACTGCCTTTTTACTATAGCGAGGCCCAACGCCCACTTTATTGGCTCCCGAAACCAAGTTCGCGAACCAAGTGGGTTCGCCCAGGCGAACCCGGAAAATTCGCCTGGGCGAACCCGCAAAGTTTGCTCACCGACCAAGCGAGCCTCGCCGCAGTGGGGGTCGGGTTCTACCGGTTCGCCTGGCTTAACCCGAACCCGGGGGTTAGTTGCAGGCTTGGCAGGTGTGGGCGAGGGGCTTGGAGTACGGCGTAGAAAGGGCTGTGGTTCGCCGGGCGAACCCCTCGGCCGAGTGCGGCGCTGTAATGGGCGGCATCGGGCGGCTACCGTGACGGCTCGTTAATTCCGGATTCGCCACTGGCGAATCCGTGAGGGGTGGTCGGCACCCACCGACGCTATATTCCCTCGACGCCTCGCCACAGATGTGGGTCACCAGATCTACCGGCGAACCCTAGGTGGCCCGCACCCAATCGACGCCCCGCCAATGCTGCGTGACGCACTTCGTTAGTTCGCTAGCGAACCCTAAGAATGCCAAGTGTTTCCACCGGCCATAGCCACGCTCAAGGATGGTTCGGGCCTCGAAAGCCATCCGGTTCACCGGTTAATTCTCGGTTTTGGCTTAACCCAGCTTTGATGCCCAATCCTCCTTTGCGCCATTCGGCACCGGGAGGCCCAATGGACGCATCCACTAGAAAATCCGGTGTCCACGGCAACACACTAGACGTGTCCGTACCAGGAATTTTTTTTTCACGGACATGTCTAGTTGGCGTGGATGCGTCAGTTGGGTCTTGTTGAAACAAAAAAAGCCTACACGAAAAAAAATACAAAATTTTAAATTTTATTTTATTTTACCCTTTTTATTTCACGGACATGTCCCAAGGAATCTTGCGGGCGTGCTGATGTTTGCATGGATGCGTCCAGTAGATGATGCGTCTCCAGTAGATGATTTCTGGTTGAGGTATTAAACTGCCAAAATAATTTCATACCTCCAGAATATGTTTTTTTAGAAGAAATGTGTGCAGAAGTTTTGAGAAATACATACAGAACCTATTCTTGGTCCGATGGAGAGCCATAGCCGCCTAACTCTTCACAACCAATGTTTCTGCATAGCTTCACTACCCTGCAAGATCCAAATGCAATTCTGCAACAAGAAGGCAAGCCTGCCAGATATAGGCCAGTTTATTTCTCTATTGGGAACCCAGAAGGTACCCAAGGTTGGGTATTTTGAAGGCCTCATTAATTATTAAGTTTGAAGTTTGATGTACTCCTTTGGTTTTCGACCTTAATATATTGATCTTAAGTTGATCTTTATATTTCCAACTTTTGAATCGATTAGAAGAGAATTGAATTGAATTGAATTGATTTTCATCGTCCGTGGAGACCAATTGGCCTATGGGACCCAAACAAGGAATACAACCACCATCTTGCTAGGATTGAAACCCCCCCCCTCCCTCCCTCCCCCAAGAGAGTTTTCGAGGAAAAAAACTTGGCATTATTTGGTATGCCGAGATCAGCATAAATGATATATGACAATGGTACATTATGATGTGTCTCATTGCACCGCCTCGTCCGAGGACATAATTGAGTGCGGGCATCCATGATGTCATGGAGATAAGATTCTAGCGTGCCCACTGACATTATATCCAACAAGACATGCAAATTTGGTTAGGGGTGATTAACTTCAAAGATAACCGGGCGAAATGTGACTAAATGCCGGACAATGCTACAGAGTGTGGCTTTCATCTCCAATAGCACCCTGTTAGCAACACAAGCACAGTCTATCATGCCTCCCGAGCCCATCTGCTTGTCTCAATTCGTAAGCGATGTGCACTTTTGCGAATGGAAGCTATCAATCTGCACTTTTTCAGTGGCAAATATGCCCGGAGGTAGCGTTGTGGACCAGGTGCAAGCGTGGAGTTGATCTGGACCTTGTGTTGTCTTAATATGTTCATGGGCCCAACTATCCCAAAGCTTGTTGAGAAAGAAGCATCTAGATATTGCTGCAACTGATGGTGGTTCTCTTCAGTTTCAACTTGGATGCACCTATTACGTTACATCTAGAGAACCACTGTGATGGCCTCTCCTTCCAGCATGCCTTGAGGCGCTGCGGGCCCATGGCGCAATATAAGCCAGGTTGGGAAGACATTCATTGCCCATACCAGTCACCTTCTGGAAGTAAATAATGTGGCAGTCAAGAGCGGCCCGCTGAGGCAAGAAACCTATCTCCTGCAGAAGGATCTGATATGGAACTGTAGATTTCACCCCGAGCGACCGTACCCCGTACCAGAAAGGCTTTTTGTACCTGCTCCAATTCATTCCACGTGGCTGGGGATATAACTGGACCCCAGACTTTGACCCTATATAAAAGAACAGGTTTCACCAGAACCCTGAACAAGTGGGACAGATGGGGCCAGTCATACAACTCTGCTTTGTAACTGTTATTCTGCATCGCATAAAGTGCCTTCCAATCCGCGGTCACCCGTAATTGAATATAAGTGTTCCAGTATGTAGTGGTGGGGAACTTTATGCCCAGGTACTTGTAAATGTGTGCCACCTCCATTTTACCCCCCGATAAGTGAAGAAGTGAAGCCTTGGCTGGTGTGAAGATGAGACAAGCAAGACCCTAGTTTTGGCCAAATTAACCCTCGTTCCAGTGGCCCGACAGAAACTATCTAGGCCATGTAGGTGCTGTTGCATGGCATCAGGGGTGTGGGCTAGGAGGCCAAACAATGATCAATGTTGGTCAATGTAGAGGCCAAACAATATTGGAGAGGAGAATTCTAAGAATATAAATTGTTTACCATAGAAGATTCCAAGTCCTTGGAGAAGATTATTTGCAGCTCGATGCGACAATCATCTATTTGAGTATAAGCGAGAAAGATGCAATCATATTTTGTTTCTAATTCCAAAGCCATTGACAATCATCTTGCAGGTTGCTGGGGTTAGCTCTTCTTGAATGAAAAGGTGTTCTCTTCTAGAATATTGCCATGCCTCAGTATATGTAACCACAAAATGGCATCACTAAAATGGACTACGAGGTAATGAGGATGGTCGAGTCATGTTGCCCCAACCCAATGTGACGACTCTTTGGTAAAAAAATGTATCTCCCCATCTGTAGCAGGACAAATGCTCGTTTTTACAATACCGACGATATGCAGGTTCAGGGTTTGTGTATGATGTTTGTCCTCTAGTGGCATGGCGATCTCAAAAGTGGGAGTTTTTGCATGTCTAGTGTGCAATAACCCCTCAGTCGAAGCATGTGTGGACATGTCTACCATGTCTATTCTATCCTCATCATCGAGCATTGTGACAGGCTCTGGTGGCAAAACACTATTATTAACTATTGATTCTAGCACTAGCTCCTAAAGTTGTACCCACTTTCCCAAGGATAACCGAACAGGGGTCCCTACGATAGTGGTGTTGGACCGGATCATTTGAATCCTGCAAGAGCGGGTGGCAGCAGGCATTGAATCTGAGCATCCAGGTTATCACATTATCCAAAACCATATTGTGCACATTTTGTGCTAGAATAGGCCGCTGGAATTGAAAAAGGGTCATTGTAAGGAGGTAATGTTCAATGGTAGGATCCATAGAGTTTTTCAGAGGTTTCCAGGAGTGTTCTTGACATGTTCTTGGCTTTGCGAGTCTCTCTTGCCATGCGCGTGCTTTTACGAGTCATGATATCTATGTGCTGAAATCATCCACAGGAGCCTTAAGCTGGATATCAAAACAGATGCAAACTAGATATCCAAACAATCTCAATAGCCTAGCAGAATAAATGTCTATGAGCTGAAATCATGTGCAGGAGCCCAAAGCTAAATTCCAAAACTGGTGCAATTTAGATATCCAAACAATCTCAACAGCCTACAGGAATTAGTGCCATGCTGCTCCAGAACTTGATTGGTTGTATCTATGTGGCATGAAGAGAATTCAATGGTTTAAAACAAGATTCGATTTGATAATGACTAACTAGACTTTTACTATTCAATAGTATAGCAAATGAATTGATACTATCAACCATTAACCATTGGAATAACTCACTGTTCATAGGCCTTAACTAGGATACTGAAGCTTTTACCCCGACAACACAAGCATACATTACAAGGATCTTCGAGAACATCTCCAGCATAGTTCGCTTTCATTTTCACCTTAATTTATAGGGCCAGACCTCACCGAATGGTGCAGGTCCGGCCGCTTTGCAGCTTCCATCGCTGTAGCAGCTCGGTGCTCATATGTGGATCTGCTTTCTAAATTCAAAGCTATATTCCCTCCACCGTTCATAACCCCTAAATCAATATTTAACTCAATGGTCCAATATTTAACTCAATGGTCTTATGCTTCATAACCTAATGTCATATAGACCATAGGTTAGTTATGTTCTCTCTTTGATTTCGATGTCTTCAACATAGTCTGGGCATTATTGTATTATGAACTAGGTTCAAGTTCTCTGACCTCAGATGCTTGAAAGAATTCTTATCTTCCAACATTCCCCTTTCTTTCAAACATCTGATATATCATTCAACTGCAGCTACCTGTACAGAATATTTTTGACTGCATATACCTGTACAGAATGAATTCTTTCCATTGAACAATTCTCTTTTCTTTCAAATATATTCCAACTGCATATACTTGCCATAGTCTGCATATAATTGTTAAGAGAGGACCTATTACTGTCTGCAACTGTAGAATATTGTTCAAATGCATATATCTGTACAGCATGAGCTCTTTCCATTCAACAATTCTCTTTTCTTTCAAATATATTCCAACTGCATATACTTGCCACAGTCTCCATATAAATGTCACGTGAGAACTTATTACTGTCTGCAACTGTTAACTTTCTTTAAAGCTAATTTTTTGACCCTGGTGAAACTCTAGAATTCCCATGTCACTTTTAAATTTTGAGAACTTAATCTCTGATAACCCTTTAATCAGCACATCTGCAACTTGTTCATTTGTTCCAATGTACTGCACTGTAATAATGTTCTTGGCAACCAAATCTCTGATAAAATGGACATGTAATTCTATATGCTTAGTTCTTTGATGAAGTACTGGGTTCTTGGTAATAGCTATGCAACTCAAACTATCTGAGTATAATACTGTAGGCAAGTTTTGACATACCTTTAGTTCTTCTAGAAGACGCCTGGTCCATGCTATTTCTTTTGCTGCCAATGTTGCTGAGTTGTACTCAGCTTCAGCTGTTGACATAGCCACACAAGTTTGTTTCTTGCTTTTCCAGGCAATTGTTGCTCCTCCTAGCATCAGGCACCCTGAAGTTGATTTTCTAGTGTCTAAATCATTTCCCCAGTCTGCATCTGCATATCCTGTTAGTGTCAAATTATCATTTGCATATGTGAGACCATGATGCATGGTATGTTTGAGATATCTCAATACTCTTTTTGCTGCACTCCAATGTTGATATCCAGGATTATTGCTGAATCTGCTTAGCAAGCTCACTGTAAATGCTATATCTGGCCTTGTGCTATTAGATACAAACAATAGGCAGCCAATTAATTCCCTATAGGGAACATTTGCCATTTGTTCTATTTCTTGTTCAGTCTTGGGGCTCATTTCTGATGAGAGTTTCAGTCCCTGTGATATTGGAGTCCTTGCTACATTGCATTCTGCCATGTTAAATCTTTTTAACATCCCTTGAATGTTGCATGTCTGTGTGATTGTCAACCTTTTCTTTCTTTTGCCCCTGTTACCTTTTTAATTCCCCTAGATCCACCATTTGGTATCTGTTCTGGAGTATTTGTTTGCAGTGATTTAAGATATCCATGTCACTTGCAACCATGATGCTATCATCGACATATAATGCTATGATGCAAAACTGATCTCCCCTGTTTAAAATGTACATGTTTCCATCATTCAAAAATTGTGTAAATTCTTGTTCTTGCAAGTACTTGTCTATGCACTTATACCATAACCTTGGTGACTGCTTTAAGCCATAAACAGCTCGGTTGAGTTTCCAAACCATGTTTTCCTTTTCATCTTCAAATCCAAGTGGTTGCTTCATGTATACTTCCTCATCAATTTCAGCATTTAAGAAAGCCGTGCTCACATCCATGTGATGTACTTCCAAACTGTTTGCATTTGCATAGGCTAACAAAATCCTTATGCTTGTCAACTTTACAATGGGTGAGAATGTCTCATCATAATCCAAGCCTTTCCTTTGTGTAAATCCTTGTGCAACTAGCCTGGCCTTGTATTTATGTTCCCCATTTGCTCCAGTTTTAAGCTTGTAAATCCACTTACATCCTATAATATTTTTATTGTTGGGTTTTGGCACAACCTGATATGTGTTGGTTCTAACAAATGCATTTATTTCCTCTTTCATAGCTTGCTTCCACATTTCTGATTCTTCATCTTGCAACGCCTCCTCATAATTCAATGGAGTCTTTGGTTCAAATATTGCCATCACCTGATTTATATCCACTGCCTCATTTATTAACCTTTTGCTTTTCCCCTGCTCATTTCTGCCATATTCATCTGCATCTATTTCTAATTCCCTTTTGAGTTTTTCCACTTCTGATTTTCTTTTCCTCTTGTGTTTTCCAGCCTGTTCAACACCTTGTTCAGTCTCCTTGGCTTCAATGTCTTCATTATCTATTTCATTTCTCTGTTCTGATGCCTCCTCATTT
Source organism: Isoetes taiwanensis (assembly GCA_021234155.1). Lineage (NCBI taxonomy): Eukaryota > Viridiplantae > Streptophyta > Lycopodiopsida > Isoetales > Isoetaceae > Isoetes > Isoetes taiwanensis. The sequence continues at coordinate 486,451 of JAJEKV010000212.1, read as the reverse complement.
TCTGTTTCACTATTCATTACCTTGTGCATCTTCTTCCTTGGTTGTCATCTCCATTTCCCTATGATCTATTATTCTATTTCTGTCTTTATAGAGCGTGTTCTCATCGAATACCAATAATGATTTGCCTTTTAGACTCAACATAAAGTCTATAAGCCTTTGCTTGCTTGTCATAGCCTGCTAAGAAGCATTTTATAGCCCTGTCATCTAATTTTTTTCTGAGTTCCTTTGGAACATGAGCAAACACCAAACATCCATAAACTTTGAACATTTCGTATGAAGGCACATTGCCATTCCACATCTCATCAGGGGTTTTACCATTGATAGATGAGGAAGGCACTTTATTTTGAATTAGCACAGCAGTTTAAACTGCTTCATCCCATAAAAAATTTGGCATACCTGAGTGTTTTAGCATGGATCGAACTGCATCTAGAATTGTCATGTTCTTCCTTTCTGCCACTCCGTTTTGCTGAGATGTGTACCTGCAGGTTAGTTGCCTCCTTATCCCCTTAGCTTTGCAATGTCTTTTAAATTCCTCTGAGAGGAATTCTCCTCCTCTGTCAGACCTGACACATTTGATCTTCTTTCCATTTCTTTCTCAAATAATTTGTATGCTGTGAAGGCTTGGTCTTTGTGCCTTAAGATATAACACTTAGTTTTCCTTGAGTAATCATCTATAAACGTTATGAAATACTTCTTCCCTGACATGCTGGTCACATTAATTGGACCACATAAATCAGTGTGTATAAGGTCTAAAATACCTTTTGCTCTTTTTGTTGACCTTTTAAAACTCAGCCTTGTATGCTTTCCTAAAAGGCATCCTTCACAAAGGAAGTGATCCTTTTGTTCTTCTCCTACAATCATCCCATTCTTAATCATATAATTTATGTTGTTCATGTGAGTATGACTCAGCCTTTCATGCCATTCTTTAGCAGTAACCAAATTTACATTGCCTTCAACATTAATCTTGTCAAGTGCAAACAAATTGCCTACTCTTTTTGCCAAAAACTTTAATTCATTGCCAAGGAAAATATTACAATGAGTTTTTTCAAAACATACTTTGTACCCGAGATCAACCAATTGACTAACAGAAATTAAATTTCTGATAATTGATGGTACACATAAAACATCTCTGAGTTCTACAGGCTTTCCAGTCAAATCAAAAATCTCCAACATTCCAGCTTCTTCCACTTGTTGCAATTTCCCATCTCCAAGTTGTATGTAACTTGAACTTCTCCTTGTCTTATTTTTAAGTTGACTTGCTTGTTTGATTACGCATCTCGTAGCTCCAGAATCTAAAACAAGCAAGTCACTATTATTTTTAGTCTCATTTACAGTCAAAGTGTTAAAACATTTCTCTCTTACCTCTTCATTCTCGTCCAATTCCTCCTTTTCTGAATTGCTGACCTCCTTTGTTAAATTTACAGCAGAGGTATTCCTTCCCCTGCCTCTCCCTCTATTGTTGAATCTTCCTCTTGCATTTCCCCTTGTCTCTCCTCTACCTTTTCCTTTTGCAAAATCTTTAGGGCTAGAGCAGTTTGCTGCTTGATGCCCCAGTCCATCACAATTGAAGCACCTATTGTCTTTTGCTAGTTTAGGGCAGTTATATTTTAAGTGCCCATATGCATTGCAATGATAGCAGGGTCCCATTTTACCTTTCTCAGATCTGCCTTTTGTCTTCCCAACATAAAGAACCTCGGATTGTTTATCATATTCTCCTAATAATTTCTTTTGCTCCAATTCTTCTGCTTCTTCCCTTGACTTGGCAATATTCCTGACTAAGGTGGATAGCTGGTCATAATCAGAGAATGCTCGAGCAATTGACATGACTTGATGTTCATTAGTTATTATGACCCCTGCTGCTTCTAGATCTGCTATCAAGTTGTCAAATTTTTGAAAGAAATCTGTTATGTCATCTTTCTCATGAAACTTCAGATTTCTAAGTTCTCTATCGAGTACATCTAGCTGGGAAGAGGTCTTATTTTCATAAGTTTTAATAAGATATTTCCAGATTGCTCTAGGATTCATTCCTCTCACTTTTAACAAGATGCTAGGACTCAACTTAACTGTAACAATACTCTTAGCCTCAATCAACTTTGCATTAATGTTTGAGCTGGTTACCTCAACTTCTCCAGAGCTAGATCCTTCATCTGCTGTGGAGACAGTTGTAGCTGCTGTGCCACTCACTTCATTACTGCTAGCATCTTCTCCAACATAGGGCCAAAGCCCCTCCACCTCCAAGATCTCCTTGATCTTTTCCTTCCACACTTGGAAGCCCCCTGTGCCTCTGAACACTTCTACTGCACTTAACAAAGATGCACCCAGTCTAGTAGTCATAGTTATTAGCTCTGATACCAATTGAAGAGAATTCAATGGTTTAAACAACAAGATTCGATTTGATAATGACTAACTAGACTTTTACTATTCAATAGTATAGCAAATGAATTGATACTATCAACCATTAACCATTGGAATAACTCACTGTTCATAGGCCTTAACTAGGATACTGAAGCTTTTACCCCGACAACACAAGCATACATTACAAGGATCTTCGAGAACATCTCCAGCATAGTTTAATTTATAGGGCCAGACCTCACCGAATGGTGCAGGTCCGGCCGCTTTGCAGCTCCCATCGCTGTAGCAGCTCGGTGCTCATCTGTGGATATGCTTTCTAAATTCAAAGCTATATTCCCTCCACCGTTCATAACCCCTAAATCAATATTTAACTCAATGGTCCAATATTTAACTCAATGGTCTTATGCTTCATAACCTAATGTCATATAGACCATAGGTTAGCTATGTTCTCTCTTTGATTTCGATGTCTTCAACATAGTCTGGGCATTATTGTATTATGAACTAGGTTCAAGTTCTCTGACCTCAGATGCTTGAAAGAATTCTTATCTTCCAACATGGCAAACCGCTTGGTCACGAGTCTGAAGAAATTTGAATGAACACGCATAGCCCAAATTTGAAGGGGTAATTCCCTCTGATACAAACCCTATGCTTGAACCCCTGTGTCCAAGACCTAGCAAATGTGACCGTAGTTGTCTGATTCAGGCCAAAGAGGTGTCGAGTTATTAAAATCGACTGGTTGATGCTGTTTGAGAGTTAATCCAACCTGTTGATGCTTGCAGAAAAAGGCAGATCTATGTGAAGAATCTATGATTGTTAAGTTGGAAGATGCTTCAACTTGTACCTTTGTTCAACATGATTGCCGAGTGAACGCTTATTTCATTAATTATGTGTTTGCTTCTAATTACATGATTTCTATTGTAAGGCTTGAGCATCCAATAGTTGTTGAGGTCGATGGGCGGCGACCTCTTCTGGTACAAGTAGAAAATATATGATACCCCTCTCAAGTCCACTTCAAGGAAGTTTATTGCAACATCTAGTCCTCATATACCAGTAGTTTTGGGGCTTCCTGGCTCGAGCTATGTGACGTCCCCTACTCGTATACGGTGCACTCACCGTATACAAACAGGAGTTCTTCCCCCACACCACTCCATGCCGATACGGGGCCCTCCACATATCATCGCACTGTGAATCTAGTCCCGATGGGAAGAGTGAAGGTGTCATTCTACCCCGCTCCCTCGGGGCCTACCTAGCTGAAGCGTAAACATACATGTCGAGTAGCACATACATCAACATCCTCGTGACCATCTCGAAGGATGGTCCTCCTCATATCTCTGCATAGACAAAGATCAGCACATCACATAGGGATCCTACCCAAGGCTCGACTCAAAGGATGACTGACGGCTTGGGTCTCCGTGAGTTCGCTATGATGTAATTCATGGCAATGGATTTGGCGGCATAAGAACATGGCATAGGGTTGTCCACTCCATCCGCCCCCGCACACTTTGCGAGTAGGCTGAAAAGTGTTGGGACTGATCAGAGTTCACGGGGTGCATAGCCGAAGGGCTATTCCCGGGGTCATCATCCCAGTCCCGGGATGGGGCGTGTAGGGATCACTCCCTCCGTGAGATCTACATGCCGACTCAAGGTGACTAGAGGGCCACCGCCCGTGATTCGACCGAACCCACTGGAAAGTGTACACCACTTCACGGTGTCGAGCCCATGCCTTACCCGCACAAGGGTGGTAAGCCATCGCACCTAGTCACAATGATCCCCTGGTAGGCTTTACACACCGGGGGGATCGCTCAAGAATCAGACATGAATCTCCTTCTTAGCCGGCCTGCCCCTTCACCCACAACCAGGTGTGTGGCTCTTGTACACAGGCCGAATCTACAAGCAGCTAGAGAGGCTACTCTAGGAGCATCAACTACAAGCTTTAGGGCCTCTACCCCCCTTCCCAATACAAGGAGTTCACGTAAATACATCATCCAAATATATCACGTAAGAACTAAAGAACTAGATCCAATCATAGAGTTAGGTTCTTTAGTTAGTGTCCCAGATCTAAGATCTAGATAATTGATATGGGCAATTTAATAGTCTAAACCTACCGATTCTATGACTAGAAGACGGTTTAAGCTATTAAATTGACCAAATACCTGATCCTTGAGTGGCTCCTCCCTCGACCGAAGTTCAACCATCCCGCCGAGCTGATCAATTCAGTGGAAACCGATGGCGCACTGGCCAAGCAAATGGCTCGAGGCTGCTTTGGCCCCCGGGCAGCCAAAAACCGAGCTCTAAAACCCTAAGGATCTAAAAACTAGCAAGCTAGGGTTTTCCTACCCTAAATAGACATGGGGTTTAGGCTAGGGTTTCCAATTACCCAATTTGGCATGTGGGATAATTGGAAAGGCCCCACTTGCCTTTAGTGGCTAGGTGGCAAAATATGCCAACATGGAAAGGTGTGTTCTCATTAATGTGCACATGTGCACATTAATAATATATGAACACTCCTAGCAAGTTGCCCCTAGGGCTACTTTACCGGCTATCCGCTGGCGCATACCGCCAATCGGGTGGCGCGGTACGCCTGACGGGCAAAGCAAATGTACGCCCCGGAGCGATACCGTGGGCCGAACGCCACATTCTCCCCACCTTGAAATGATGCCGCCCCGCAAAGATCGCGGGTCTCCCCACCTTGGGATCTTCCTAACCCGCACCCCCAAATCAACGGATACCTACAATATAATCTTTATACATTTATCACGATTACTCTAAGGTAATTACTTTTAGAACATTATTACGCTATTATATTATGGAATACTTATCAATTCATAACACCATTAACAAGTTATTCACTATGTTAAGTTAGACAAAATTTCAACATTTCATATCTATAATTATCGTCCGAGGTACTCTTCATTCCTTGCAACACATTCCAACAAAACTTGTGTTGTAAGTCTTCGTGAGCTCGACCTCCTTGCCCTCCTGGAGCTTCATCGGCCTCAAGTGTCGACACTACGCTAGTACCGCTTTTAATTGTTTAATAAATTTTGGTTATATGGTGACCACCCCACCTATCTACATGAATGCATGGCTAATCTCCTACCAGAGGGAAGAGGATGAATCTTCCATAATGGCCGGGAGACAAATACTATATGCCTATATGCCACCATGCCTACACCTCTAGTTGCCCAACAGGAGGATATCCTTCTCGGGGGGAAGGATGGATTCCTCCTATCAAAGCATATATGGGGCTAAAGGTGCTTTCCCCTATCAATGCATTCCTTAATGACCTCTTTTTTTTCGAGGTCCGCCTCCTTCCGTGGGGACGTAAGTAGACTTTCTAATCTACCTTCCACTCGCCTTAAACGAAACGCGGCCATGCCTACATTGACATTACACCACACCTAGAGATCACCGTAGTGGTCTCATCATTTGTAATAACGCATGCACCCATACCAAGCATAGGTTGCATGTAGATTAATCTATACAAGAATTAACCTACGCAAATCGACATGCCCGAGCCGATTTCTTCTGAGATGACCTTGCCGCCCCATTGCTCCATAAATTGTGGGTACCGCTTTTACTAAATCTTTCTTAAGTACCCACGCATGCCTTCCACCGCAAGTGTTTCCACTTGACCAAGTACCGGAGGAATTCTGACCTCCTTGTCTTCTTAAAAGCTCTATCAAGAATCATTTCGAACTATTTCCAGCTGCTCCTCCGCCATTTCCAACAACGTTGAGTGTCCAAGACTTCGCCCGGATTTGGAGTATGCTTCTTCAACAAACTCACGGGAAGACCTTATGGATCTTTAGGTGTGCCGGGCAATTCCAACTTGTAGGATTGATTACCTACTCTCTTGATTATTCTCAAGGGTCCAGCCCACCTTGGAGCAAGCTTCTTGCAATTCCCAACTCGAAGCCACCGCTTTTACCTTGATCTTGAGCCAAACATCATCTCCAACTTTGAACTCTCTTACCGCTCGATGCTTGTCGGCAATGCTCTTTTGTCGACTTCTTGCTGCTAGCAGATACCCTCGAACCTCTTCCACGAAGCCGCCGATATCGGCCAACATCCGGCCGCGAAACTTCTACTTTTGACACGGGGTTGTGCCAAGTGTCCGAGTTAGGCAATCGATAGCCATAATTGATCATAAATGGCGACATCCGGGACGCATTCCCCGCTTGGTGCTATTGTATGCAAACTCCACCAAGTGAATGAATTCTTCCCACATACTTTGCTTATTCCGCATATAGTTTCAGAGCATGTCTTCTAAGATCCCGTTGGTCCGCCTCCGCTTGGCCATCCGTCTGAGGATGATGATACCGCTCATGGATAGCTTGGTCTGAATCGCCGCGAAAGAGGTCTTGCCAAAAGGCACTCATGAACTTCGGATCTCTCGCCGGAGATAATCTCCTTGGCATGCCATGAAGCCCTCAAGATCTCTTTGGTGAAGAGCTTTGTCAGATCCATAGTCAGATTCCGGTGGTCCCGCAAGGCACAAAATGTGCCATCTTTGACAACTTGTCGACCACTACCATCAAGGCATCCTTGCCTCTCGCCGTTTTGGGAGTCCCGTGATGAAATCCATGCCGATTACCTCCCACTTAGCGCTTGGCACCGCTAATGGCTCTAATGCCCCCGAATTCGGCCGCTTCGCCTTCGCCTCACCGGCATAGCTGACATTCCTTGATGTAGCGAAGCTATTTGCTTCTTCATTCCCGCCAATAATAGTCGCCGCAAGACTTTGAAATATGTTTTCATGAATCCCGCATGGCCAGCTATTGGGCAGTGCGCGTCATGGAGGATCAACTTCCTTACACCCGATGATTCGCACGCACAACTTGTTCTTATGGTATAACAGTTGCCTTCCTTCTTATAATGCTTGAAGGCCTCCCGCTCTTTATCCGTTCTAGCCTCCTTAGAGAGGCTTACCCATACTTCCCCGAAATCCACATCCATTGGCAAGGACTCTTCAATCTTCTTACCAAAGTCGCCGAGAGCGCTGAAATTGCGCTGCAATGCACTCTAGTTGTCGTGGGGTGCCTTTGAAAGCGATTCCGCTACCACATTGAGCTTCCCGCTTGTAGACTATATCAAAGTCATATTCTTCGAGGAACTCCATCCATCTCCTCACGCCTCGCATTGAGGTGTGGTTGCGTGAATACATATTGGAGGCTCGATGGTCTGGTATCCAATTGGAACTTCCTTCCCAAGAGATAGTGCCTCCATATTCTTAATGCCCCGACAACCGCAAGCAACTCCCCGATCGTGCGCAGGTAGCGCTGCCTCGGCGGGCCGCTCATCTTCCTGAATCATACGCTACCACACGCTTCTTCTTGCATAAGCACCGCACTGTAGCTATCTTTACTCGACTCCTGTTGCTACAAGCTTATCCTTCTCCGGTCCCAAGCAGGTTAAGATCGGGCTGTTGTTAAAGCTTCCTTCAACAATTCAAACCCCTTTTGGGCTTTCTTGTGCCAATGCTCTACCCAATCTTTCACCTTCTCTCCTCTCAAGTCTGTTAATCGGGCTGTTATCTTAGCAAAGTTCTTCACGAAACTTCCTCAGTAGTACCCTCGCTAGACCGAGAAAACTTCCTCGACCTCGCACATTCTTTTCGGCGCCGCCATCAATCACCATCGCTTCAATCTTGGCGGGTCCGCCGAGATGCCTTCTCGCCGAGATCACATGACCAAGGTATTCCACCTTCTCTTCAAGGCGGCGGCACTTCGACAACTTGGCGCATAACCGTGCCTCCTCAACTTCTCTAGCACCCTTTTCTCAAGTGTTGCACGTGTTTTCAAGGGATCTCGCTATACACCAAAATGTCATCAAAGAAAACAATCACAAAGGTGTCCAGAACTCCTCAAGATATCGCTCATGAGCCTCATGAACGCTATGGGGCATTTGATAAGCCGAAAGGCATCACCGCGGAACTCATAATGCCCATACCAAGGCCCAAGGCGGTCTTGTGGATATCCTCCTCCTTTATCCTTATCCGATGATAACCTCGACCTTAAGTCAATTTTGAGAAGATCTTTGCTCCTTGAAGCTGATCCATCAAGTCGCCCGATCTTGGAAGCGATACTTGTTCTTAATGGTGTGCTTATTCAACTGCCTATAGTCTATGCACATCCTCAAAGATCCATCCTTCTTCTTGACAAAAAGAATGGGCGCCCGAACGGCGAGACGCTAGGTCTAATGAAACCTAGGTCGAAAGCAGCTCCCGAATCGCTTTTTAGTCTCGGCAATTCCTCGCGTTGTCATTCTATATGGAGCCTTGCTTGTGGGTTTTGTTCCCGGTTCGAAAAGCTATCTCGCACTCGACTTCTATAAGGAGGGAGCCGCTTGATCTCATCCGAAAGAGATCGTGGAACTCCGCGGATCAACTTAGCTATTTGCCTCGCAACTTGTCGAGCATCTTGTCTTTTTGCTTCCTTCCAATTCCGCTCGCTAATCTCAAGCTTGAAGATGTATGCTACCCGCCACTCTTGATGCACTTGAACAAACCGCTTAGAAGACATACACCGCATGATGGGAACAACTTTTTTACCCGCTATCTCAATGATCTTGCCGCCGGGTGTTGGGAAGGTCACCTTCCGCTTCCACAATCAATAATGGCCCCCTCGCTGGTCCAAGGTACTCCATACCTATTATCAAGTCGTACTTGCCGATGCCCATTACCTCTGCCCCCATCCGATCTTAATCCCCGCAAGTCGATGTCAAAGTTGATTCTTTTACCGCCGCCCCGCCCTTTATCGCCTCCACTTGCTAAGACAACGGGCTTGGCTTTGACTTTAATGGTTTCAACTTCAACATTTGAACCATTCTTGAGATGCAAAGTTATGGCTACTTCCCCTGAATCTATTAGGACTATAAATGACTTGGCCTTGGCCTTTCCCAATCGTGGAAATTACTTTATACCGCTCTCTCGCTTGCTCAGATCTATTGCGGCAAAGATATGACACTCACCCTCAATGTAGTCGCGGGCCTCCTCGCCGCCGCCGCTACCAAAGTGTCCCAATCTCCCAACTCGCTAGCGCAGACTCATGACATATGGGCGCTTCACGTTTCTATGGCCCGGCTGGAAACACCAAGCAAAGCCGCTTATGCACTCGCCTCTTCTCCTTGGGCATGGCTCGCAGAAAGGATCGCGACGGCTTTGGAGTAGCTTGACCCTTCCCCCGCTTGTCTTTGAAGGACACCCGCTTTTTCTCCGCCGCTTCCCTTTGATTGCCACTATATGGGGCTCTAGCTGGTCCTGGTCGGCCGTTTTCGGCCGAAACCGCCTCGGCCGCCTTTGCCTTTATCTTGGTAATGCCGCCGCTCTCCACTATTCTCAGGTCCCGCTCCTTGCAAACTTATTGCCTTGACTCCGCTTCGATATCGTTTTTGGGTTTATTGCCCTTACAAGCTTAAGGATCTCCTCATTCGCACCTTCAATGTAGCTTTCAATCAAGGCTTTCTCCTAACTTTGGCACATACAGCCTTAGCCTCATAAATTCCTCTCGTATTTCAGACGACTTGTTGCCTTGCCGCAACCTCGTAGAACTGCCGTGATCATACCGACTTGTGCTCTCTTGAACGTAATGGCGCTTTGAAGGCTTTAGCAAACTTCTTGAACCCGCAAGCATCCCTCGCTTAAGCCATGAGCCTTGGCATAGCCCTTTCCACCAAATGCGTACGCCCTTCAGTTCATTTGCCACCACCCCGCCTTTATCCTTATCCTTCATACCATAGGCATTGCCGTGATTCGCCATCTCGCTGCCAAGCCTCCGCCCATGCCCGACCTGTTTCTCACTCGAGAATTGTTCGAGCTTCCCGCCTTCCAAACATTTCCCAATGCAGAGTCTACTTTCTTCCGTAGTCGAGGTTCTTGTGTCCCTTTTGTCCCTCCCGGTGGTTCCTCCGCTTTCGCCCCGCTTCTGACTTGGTTCTCCGCTTCTTCTTCTTCCTCGGGACCCGAGTCTCCGACCGAAGCTTGAGCTCTGAGGAGTCCGAGCTGGGGACCTTCCTCTTTGCTCTCTTCTTGTCTCTACTTGTTCTCCGAGCTGATGCTTGCGGCGGTTGGCGCTACCCAATCGGTCCTCTTCCCAGCCAGGCGGCTAGCAAGGCCTTTATCCTGCTCGAGGTCCGCCCTTATTTGCGATATTTCTTCTTCTCCGAGTCATTTGTCCAAACTCTTCAAGCAGTGTTCCTTGTCGGCGCGGGCCTGGGCGGCTCGTTTCCTTCAGAAGTTCCCCAGCAGCTTGTCGCTTCTCCCCGCCAGCCTCTAGCTGCATACACAAGTGGTTCATATCTACATGGTTAGTTTTCCTTGCTTTCTTGCATTATTTATGTTTGTTGGCATGGTTGAGGGGGCACAAAATATATCAACAAAACATTTATAGTGCAAGAGAATGTTATATTTATATTTTATATTACACTAATACAAGAACTTGCAACTACCGCTAATCACTTCGCTGATGCCTGTGAAGATGGATTATCCTCCAAGAACTTTTTCACTTGGGCTGTTCCCACCGAATGGCCCAAGTTCCTAAGGACATTGGCTGGAGATCCACCCCGTAATGCTCTTGCTAAATCTTCTATTCTCAAGGGTGGGAGGTATAAGTCGCCGCACCGACAGCCTTGCCCGCCGTAGAAGGTATGGCGGTCGAAGACGCCGAAAGTGCTACCGCTTTTCACCGTGATTGCATACTCGGTGTTAAGGGGTAACCGTGCATGCCGGGCCAATCCTCGAGTGCAATCAGCAACGCTTACTCCTTCCTCGCCTCGGGGTGAACTTATGGTGGATAACCGCTATTCTTCCATCCATCGCCAGTGGCGTGTAATAGCGTGAAAGTGACTGGCTGCTATGCAGATGGGTCCTCGCCACTGCATCCAGCTCAGGTTCCGCTCAAATCATCAACCTCCACCGTGGTGAGCTCCCCAGAAGTCATTGATCGCTGTCGAAGCCCTCCCCGAGGTCGAATTCGGCCTGCCCTATCCCGGGGAGGTGCCATGGACGAAGCTTGCCGTTAGGATGTTTGAGGTCGTGATAACGGATCCCCATCTGCTCCTGGAGAGCAAGGAACTCTTCCTCCGCCGGTAGCTTGTTCTCAGCCTTGTCCCGCCTCCATGATCCGGGCCTGATGTTGTCAGAGGGCTTGGATGTCGGAGGTAAACTCTCCCGCAAGTGTCGGCTTCCCTTACTTGGAGGGGGAAGTCGACTCTCCTGACGCATGAAGTCGCCCAAGTCCGTTTCTTCGAGTTGGTGCAGCAACTCTTCAGGTCGGTATTCCCTTTCCCCGCACTGAGGTTTTGAATGTCGCTTAGGAGCGTAAACTCCTCACCTTCGATTATAATGGGAGCTAGGCTTGTGATGCCTAACCCGGTGGGTGGCGCCGACTCGAGAGTCCACCCGGCTTCTTCGGTCTTGCCACTCGCCCGCTTTGTCGCCGCTCCTCCTCGCTAGGTCGAGCTCAACATCTTCTTCCCTCCTCCTGATTCCCGCTCATCCGAAGCCTTCTTCCTTCCCTTCCCCGCCCCCCGCTCAGACGCGGTGAGGAGCCGCTTGTTCTCGGCCGCTACGGCTAATGGATCTACGCCCATGGGGAATGGAGGTTTCCACGATGTTCCCGCGACGGCAGGAGAAAGATTGCCGTGGCAAAGTGTTGAAAGAGAAGTACTTGGTCCCCGCTGGCGCTAGGACCATTGGCTCAGTGTGCGGGCGCTTTGTTTGTGAGGTATTTGGCGATGTTCGACATCGCCTAATGCCGCCTCGCAGGACCGCCTAGGAACAAAATATCCTATACAAGGGGAGTTGCACTAGCTACCGGTTCTACCCTAGCTTGAAACTCGGCCAGACTCTACTATAAGCCGGGTCGCAGCAAGGTTGCTTGGACGCCTACCTCCTTCCCAAGATCCGAAGATTTGGTCGACGCCGCCTCAAGAAAGATGAGCTACCGGGCGCCGCACCATCTCCGAAATCGAAGTTGCCATTGATTAATTGCGTAAGAGGGTAACAAACGGTTGCAAGAGCCTCGTGGAGTTGGGAAATCGGGCTAGAAGGGCAGGAGCAGATTTGTAGGGTGCTATCCGAGAAGTGAGGGGTCTATTTATAGAAAAGGGGAAACCCTAATTTTTGGATGACTTGAAAATTTCCTAGGATTGGGTGATTCTAACTTATCCGAGGTCAAAATAGGAGTTTGAGGACTATAGGAGATGCCCCAACAAGGCTAGGTTACCTAAAAGATGCTATGCAAGAGGGTTGAAGGTGACTTTAACAAGTCCCGTGAAGAATTGGTAAGAGGTCTCACAGCCTTGCCCTCGCCAATCCTAACTTTTGTTTCACACGAGGCGCGAAATGTGAGACATCAGTCCCATTTTGATTAAAGGTGTCCAATTTGGGTAAACTAATAGTGTAAGGGTGATGGGCTCATCAAATTAGGCGCAGAATCGACCCCTTTATTTGGTCGATTTGGAGCTGTTTTGGTCAAGTTTAGCGAGGTCTCACAGCCTTGCCTCGCCTTCAATCCTAACTTTTTGTTTCATGACGAGGGCGCCGAAATGTGAGACATCATGTCTCTCGGCCCCAAATGTCCTATTTTTCTGAGATAAAAGCTAAAACTTATTAATTTGCTCTAATTACTCAAGTTTATGTCATCAAAGTAGACAAAATTGCTCTATATTACAAAAATTTTAATTATTTACAATAAAAGTTTCTATATGCTCCCCTTAATGCGGTCGCAAAGACTCATGTCTTGTCGCATCAAGGTTACCCGCTTATGGGATAGTGCAGGCTGTTGAGTCTTCAAAATGTTGCACTATCTTTGCCTCACCCGCCTCTTGCATTGCCGCCAGCCATTGCCTCAGGACTCTAAAGTCCGCTCTATAGGCCTCGCGATAACTTCACGCACCAACCGAAAGGGGCACGGGATTAGAGAGACCGGTTGCGCTACTGAAGTGTCTAATCTCCCTTAACGCTTTCTCTCTACCTCCTTCCTATCCGCTTTTTCCCCGGTGGCGGCTTGGGAACCTTGGGCTTCGGTGGTGGCGGCCTTAAGGTTTGCCGCTTCTTGGTCGCCTCCCTCGATGAACTTAACTCGCTTTTTTTCATAATATTTGTTATAGGCCTCCCATTTCTTCATGTAGGCCTCGTGGTTCCCTCATCTTTTCTCTCATAAATCTTCACCGGCCGGTGACGTAGGCTTCCCGCGTGTCGGTTGCTTCTTTCTATCCCATGCCTGTTTTCGGGGGCTTCGTGACTTGGTCTTGCTGGGTTGCTTTCGGTGCCGCTTGCTCCGTACTTTTTGCTCGTCACTGGTTCTTGGAAGAGCTTCCACCGGCAAGTTAGGGTTGAAGTCCCCATCGAGAAGAGTCGCTCGGAAGGGGTTTGGGGTTCGTCAGTTGCCGCCCTTGATGATAATGTTGGGGTTCTCCTCTTCCTTGGCGCAGCCCTTTGTTCTCCTTATGCCAGCCTACCTAACTTCCCTTTCTTTCTTCTTTTCTTCTTTGCGCTTTCTTCCTCTTCTTCCTTTTCCTCTTTTTGTCCTCCCTTCTCTTCTTCACCGGGCCAGATTTCCCGATGAATCTTCTAAGGTTCAAGCACTTCACCGCTCCAAACCTCACTTGCTCATCACGCTTGTTCCCCGCTGTGGATCTCCCGCTCTATTTCTTCATACACCTCCCTCGCCTCGCCGTCCATGGAGTTTGGTGATGTGGCCTCGCCCTCCACCACCGGGTTGAAGACATCGATCAAATCGGAGGTGTCTTGCTTTTTCGTCCGGCTAATCTTAACGACCCTCTTTGCTAGCCTCTCACATGGCATCTTCCTAATGATCTCGCCTCCTGGGCATACTGTGTTTTCGCCTCACGACGCCTTTAAGGGTCTGCTTGGTTCGCCATGTTTTACTTGATCGTCAATCGGATAAAAGCGCCCAAAGATCGCCAAGTTGGGAAGAGCGGATTTCTAGGGCTTGGACCTAAAAATGAGTGGGTTCTACATCTATTTATAGCTTGGGGAATTTTAGGTCAAAACTCAAGTTGCTCGTTTAACATGCTAAGGCACCAACTTATCTAAAACTTATACTTATTTCAGACTTTTCCTATTTATTGTTCATGTTCCATACTTACTGCTCCAATACTAATGTTTAGTTTTACACCAAAGCCGAAATGTGAGATCTCATACATTTCTAGGGTTTTAGGTAATTAAAACATGCTATTCTAACTAATTCCTACCTTAGAATTAGCCTTACCACATTATTTATCCTCAAATTCATCATGTTTTGTGTTCTTGGCTCGATGTTCATAGCTTGCGCCCGCTTCAAAACAAAAAAGTTAGTTTTATGACGAGGCGCGAGAAATGCGAGACCACCTCACTTGGAAAATTTTGGCTCGCTCTTTTAATCTTGTTAAATTCCAATTCACTTAATTGTTACTAGCTTAGCATAACTACAAAGGTGAGAAAAAAAATTTTCCCACTTTTCGAGGCTTGAGGATCCTATCAAGTTAGTACTACTCGGGAACATGGTCGCTTTTGCTCTTGGTCTCCAAGAACATTGCTCGATACCACCGCGGACGCCCCTTCTACTGTGATACGGTGCACTCACCGTGATACAAACAGGAGTTCTTCCCCACACCAGCTCCATGTCGATATACAGGCCCTCCACATATCACCGCACCCGTGAACGAGTCTCAAGTGGGAAGAGTGAAGGTGTCATTCTACCCCGCCTCCCTCGGCCTACCTAGTCATGAAGCGTAAACATACATGTCGGGAAGCACATACATCAACATCCTGTGACCATCTCAAGGATGGTCCTCCTCATATCTCTGCATAGACAAAGATCAAAGACATCACATAGGGATCCTACCCAAGGCTCGCACTCAAAGGATGACCGACGGCTTGGGTCTCCGAGTTCGCTACAGACAGTAATTCATGGCAATGGATTTGGCCGGGCATAAGAACATGGCATAGGGTTGTCCACTCCATCCGCCTCTTCCCCGCACACTTTGCAGAGTAGGTCAAAAGTGTTGGGACTCGATCAGAGCTCCTCACGGGTGCATAGCCGAAGGGGCTATTCCTCGGGTCATCATCCCAGCCCCGATGGGGCAGGTAGGGATCACTCCCCTCCGAGATCTACATGCTGACTCAAGGTGACTAGAGGGCCACCGCCTCAGATTCGACCGAACCCACCGGAAAGTGTACACCACTTCACGGTGTCGAGCCCATGCCTTACCCGCACTCGCTGGTAAGCCATCGAGACCTAGTCACAATGATCCCCTGTAGGCTTTACACACCGGGGGATCGCTCAAGAATCGACATGAATCTCCTTCTAGCCGGGCCCGCCCCCTTCACCCACAACCGTGTGTGGCTCTTGTACACAGGCCGTGCCGAATCACAAGCAGGCTAGAGAGGCTACTCTAGGAGCATCAACTACAAGCTTTAGGGCCTCTACCCCCTTCCCAATACAAGGAGTTCACGTAAATACATCGTCCAAATATATCACGTAAGAACTAAAGAACTAGATCCAATCATAGAGTTAGGTTCTTTAGTTAGTGTCCGAGATCTAAGATCTAGATAACTATTATGGGCAATTTAATAGTCTAAACCTACCCATTCTATGACTAGAAGACGGTTTAAGCTATTAAATTGACCAAATACCTGATCCTTGAGTGGCTTCCTCCCGACCGAAGTTCAACCATCCCCGCCGAAATGATCAATTCAGGGAAACCGATGGCGCAATTGGCTTTGGGCAGCGCTCGAGGAGGTTTTGGCTCCTCGGGCAGCCAAAACCCAGCTCTAAAACCCTAAGGGACTAAAAAAACTAGCAAGCTAGGGTTTTCCTACCCTAAATAGACATGGGGTTTAGGCTAGGGTTTCCACCACCCAATTTGGCATGTGGGATAATTGAAAGGCCCCACTTGCCTTTAGTGGCTAGGTGGCAAAATATGCCAACATGGAAAGGTGTGCCCTCATTAATGTGCACATGTGCACATTAATAATATATGAACACTCCTAGCAAGTTGCCCCCTAGGGCTACTTACCTGGCTATCCGTTGGCGTATTACGCCAATCGGTGGGTGGTATGCAGCGTGACGGGCAAGACATACAATGTAATGGCCCCGGAGCGCGATACTGTCTTTGGAACGTCACAAGCTATATAACCTGTAGATTGATTGGAGCTCTAGGCCATATGTATCCTCTGACCTTACTACTCCATTTAAGTAAACACAACTCCAACTTTTGTTCTTTCTCTTGTTCCATCTCTTGCTCATGATTCAATTTTGACACAGTTGTTGCATTTGTTTTTTCTTTAGTTCTTAAGCTACTATCCCGGAACTCAATCGAGCTCCGGTGGCAAGTCCAGGATCTAGTTTCCTTTTCTTATCTCCAAGTATCACTTCATGAGATGATTCATGCTGGCAATAAGGATCCGATATAGTCTGTCGTTTAGATTCAAGTAATTTTGAGTCTGAAAAATATGTTCCTCTACTTCCAGAAGACTATCATGACTTTGCAAATGTGTTTGACAAGGCCATAGCTAGTGCGCTTCCAAGGGATGATCCTTATAAGTGCTCTATTGATCTACAACCTGGGACAATGCACAATATATCCCATTTATGGTTTATCTCCAACTAAATTCGAGGCATTGCTTACTTATATTGATGAGAAACCTCATGCCACCTGGCACACATCTTCTTTATCAAAAAGAAGGATAATTCTTTGAGTCTTATTGTTGATTATTGTCGTCTAAAAAATAAAATTATGATGCCAAAATAATGTATCCTCCCTTTGGTTCATGAGCTACTCGAATGCATTCAAGGTGCATGCTATTTCGTGGTGATTGACCTTCGTGGTGCAAATTTTATTTGAATCTTGTGAAGATGATGAATGGAAGACAACAATTTGCACTCGATTGACCACTTTGAGTATACTATTAGGCCTTTTGGATTTTCCAATGCTCTAGGGATATGGCGATCGATGTTTTCTGAAGTTCTTGAATACAATTTAGTCATTATCTAACTAGATGATATTCTCATTTATTTTAAGACTCTTACGTAGCATGAGACACACATCAAACAGATCCTCCAGAAGTGCATAACCATGTATTCTATGCCAAACTTGAGAAATGCAAGTGTGAAAGCAAACACAACTATCATGCAATGTTCCAGTAAAACAACCGTTTTAGAATACTGGTGTGTGTCAAGATGTCAAAGACTGCAAACTTGCCATTCGAGAAACAATCTAGTCTATTCATTATGAGCCACGAACTTATCCACAAAATTTAACTCCAGTTAACATATTAGCATGCAGGGCTACAATGAAGTTGTTCATGTGGTATTTCATAGTGTATTGAGCCAATTAGCCAACATTTACTGAGAAGTGATCTACCCACAAATATTGATTTGAAATGTAGCTTAAAGTATACTTACTGCTTTTATTAAGTACCATGCACTGCTGGAAAGATCGATCGAACAATTATAATGGAACATATCATGCGTAATGTCTAGAGTTCCTGTCATATTATTGAAAATACCAATGACCTTCATCCTATAGACTAGCACGATTGCATGCAATAACTTTACATATATTGTCTGATCTAGTCTAGAAGTTCCACGCTATTTACATATTGGACAGGCACATCTTGATTTAGCAATGTGCCCTCCACAGGCGCTCACATTTTGCCTATCCACATAGCGATCGCATCTCCATATGTGCTTTTATTCTAAACTGTGTGAACACATGCAATGTAATGTGATGCATGCTGCTCAATGGATGTTTTACAGAACTTGAAGTATATTGAATGTAAATTCTATTTTTTATTCAGCATCAAAGGCATCATATTCTATATGCCTAATTTCGACCAGAAGCTTGTTGAAATATTGAATGATGAAATTCCCTACTAAAAATATATGTATCTTGTTTAATGGCCACACTAAACTACAAGATTTAGTTTGAAAATAAAAAAAATGTAGATTTCTGAATCAGCACAACAGGAGGGAGTTGCAGGTTGATCCCGCTGTCAATGGTACTGTTTAAGAGTCTATACTACCTGAGGGACCTTGATATTCTTCCTGAGTATCCACTATTGTAGCTACTGTAAATTCCAGAGGATCTATGTATAGAAAGTTGTTTTCCCAAACTGCTGATATATTCTTAACTGTGCTGGTGTGCAGTGCTGGTGTACTATACTGGAGTGCTGGATACAAGGAGAGTCGGCGGGTGGCTGCAAGCTCACTTTAAGCGGTTGGGGATCTCGCCGTTTCAGTCCATGAAGTTCCTGAGGAATAATTTCTTCCTCCTCATGTTCGACGAGCCCATGGTGGTGGAAAGGATAGTGGCTAGGGGGGTTGACCTCATGTGGGGAAATTATTTGATTTATCAGCATTACACCCCTGGTGTGAGTGCTCGATCTCTGTCGACCTTGAAGATCCCTTGTTGGTTTCAGGTGGTGGATCTTTCTGCTGATATGCTTTTGTCAGAGTTCATGATTGCGATTGCTAATGGGCTCGGAGGGCATATTTCTCACTCTATAGTTCGGGAGCCGAAGATCTGCGTTGCTTTACCCGCGGATAGCCCATTGCCTCCCTTAGTAACTGTGAGGAGCGGTGACTGGTACTTTCGGTTTCCCCTTAGATTGTTAAATGGGGCAGAGATCCAGAGAATGTTCCCCGCCCTCCAGGTTTTCGCAGGTTCGCCCCCCGAGTACAGGCCCGCCTCAGTGCCAGGGGTTCTACGAGAGGCGAGGCAGGAGGTTCTACGGGGCGGGGCCTGCCCCGAGTATAGGCCCGCCTCAGTGCTAGGGGTTCTACGAGAGGCGAGGCAGGAGGTTCTACGGGACGGGGCACAGGCCCTGCCCCAAACTATGCCGATGGAGAAGCCGCCTCTGGCCAGGACCCAGACGACAGTTGGGTCCGTGCTAGGTAGGTCCGTGCTGGGTTCCAGTGGGGCAAGGTGGTATGGACCCAACAGTGTCTTCACAGCTAATGGCCCAGAAGTTGCTTCACATTCAGCAGCTTCCGGAGATGGCGGAGCAGCGGCAGTCCCAACATGTGGGCTCAGGGCTGGCTGATGATCGGCTGGTCCAGCCGTCGGACTCTGACGCAATATCCACTCACGCCTCTTCGGAGGGGATGGAACTTGACAAGGTGGATCGGGTACGCTCTTGGGCGGACGAGGTGGATTTGGATGCTGAGGTCGTCCTCACAAAGAACCCGCTCGCTCTTGTCCCATATGACTCAGATCAGGAGCATGCTTCTCCAGCGAGACGAGAGCGGAAGAAGAAGCGACGTAAGAATCCTTCTTTCCAGTAGTAGTTATGGACAAGAAGATCTTGAGCTGGAATGTTCGAGGGGTGTGTTCGTCACCCAGTAAGAGAACAAGAGTGGCGTTGGTCGTGCGCAAGATGGACCCAGATATCTTGTGCCTGCAGGAACATAAGTGTCACAGGGGGACACTCGGGCATTGGTGGACATGTTTGGGCCGCAATACGCTGCTGTAGTTGCCACCTCTGGAGCCTCTAAAGGGGGGACTGCCGTTGCGTGGAAGATGCATGTGCAGGTGACTTTTACCCTGGCCGACCGTTGGGGCAGGTGGGTCATTATCAAGTGGCGAGAGGGACCGCACGAGTGGGGGATTGTGAATGTCTATGCCTACAATAGTGCGTGGTAGAGAGGGGCGTTGTGGGCGTTGTTGAGGCACAAAGTCGCATCCTTGGGGGCTGGTGTGGCTTGGCTGCTGTTGGGCGATTTCAACATGGTCGGGACTACTCAT
This sequence comes from Isoetes taiwanensis, assembly GCA_021234155.1. Taxonomy (NCBI): domain Eukaryota; kingdom Viridiplantae; phylum Streptophyta; class Lycopodiopsida; order Isoetales; family Isoetaceae; genus Isoetes; species Isoetes taiwanensis. The sequence goes on along the minus strand of JAJEKV010000212.1, from coordinate 466,345 downwards.
GATAGGTCTGGCAGAGCTACAGAAGTGGTACAAGGTTTTGAACAGCAGCAATGGATGAAGATGTTGGACTCCTTGCATTTGGCGGAGACATCGGGCGACTCCACATTTACTTGTCAGTGGACGGGGGGCCGGACGGGCGTATGTTCGACATGACAGATGCTATGTTAATACCCTAGCATCGGACTGGGCGCCTCTGCTCAAGCGAAAGAATATTTTGTCCACCGCGGTCTCTGATCATTTTCCTCAGTTAATTTCCTGTGGCTCGAAAAGTAATCGGTAGGTAGCGCCTGGCGTTTAAGTTAAACACCGCCTCAGGATCTTTGATTTCTCTTTTGGGATACCCGGTTCCTTACCTTCGAGATAACCGGGATGCGGGAATGGTGAAAGCCCTGGCTGAGATCAAGGCATTCGCCAAGTCATGGGGAAGTCGGAGAGCACGGCAAGAGCGGGGGGCATTAGAGGCATTGTATCATGAATCGAAAACCCTCGGATCTCACGCCGCCCGATGGTGTGCGGGGAGAATGAGATATTGCACCACATTGCAAATGACGAGTCCAAGAGGGGTCGCCAGCGAGGGTGAAGGGGATCACCTAGCCGCGGGAAGGGGACACCAATTCTAATGTTCTTCGGTATGCACGACAAGAAGTATGCGCCTGTATGTCGCCTCGGCATTGCCCGATGGCCGATTCTCGCATTCGCATGTAGATATTAAAATGTGCTACTTTTCAAGATTTCTCTCGGTTTTTCGGAAAAGAGATACCCCTACACCGATGTGATGGAGGAGATCGTGGTCGAAGGTGTCATGCAAGGTGTCTGGGCGGATAGAAGGTAAGTGTTACGGTGATAAAACAAAGCAGAGCTTGAGGAGGCTTGCGCGCCTTTGGCCCCTCATAAGTGCCCCCCAACCGACTCGGCATTCCAAAGGGAGTTCTTCCATGAATATTGGGAATGGGTGGGGATTGATGTCTGAGACCTATCAAGATCCGCCTGGGGGAGGCCGGATTATAGACTCAACACTGGCTGCATCTTGTTAATCTCGAAGGTGAAAGAGCCCTCATCATTTCTCTCATTGGCCTTACATCAAACATGCGGCATATACAAAATAATCGCGAAAGGCCCTCTCGCTTAGACTGCAAGTTGTCCTGAAGGAGGCTATTACTCCCATGCCGTCTGGCTTCATTCCAGGCAGGCATATTCTTAACAATGTAGCGGCGGCATTCGAGGGCATTCACTGGGCACGCAGAACAGGTCAGCGGATAGTGTACTTGAAGCTGGACTTTGCAAAGGCCCATGATAGTGTTCGTTGGGATTTTCTGAAGAGGATGATGTTGGCCTTTGGGTGTGGTGAGAGCTTTACAACCCGGTAGCTCACGAAGCTCTTAACGTCCTGGAAGCCACCGTATATGTCCGCGGCGAGTCATCGCCGATCTTTATCGTGGGGCATGGAGTTCGCCAGGGGTGCCCGTTGGCGCCCTTCCTATTTACCATTGTTGCAGAGGCCCTCTCGCAGTTGTTGATCTCGGCAGAGGATGCGGGTGTTATGGAGGGGTCGAAGATGGTAGACGGGTCGCAGCAGATTGGAAGTCGGTACGCTGATGACTCTTTTCTCTTTCTACAGGCTGATGAGAGGAATATGTTAAACACGAAGGAGCTGCTAGACACATTCTCTCTTGCGTCGGGCTGCCTCATGAATTGGACGAAGTGCTCGGCATTATGGCCGGCAGCAGATCCCATGCCCGGGGTCGTGTCCCAATTTCCTTGACGAACACAGCCGCAGGGCACATGCTCGAGGCTTTTGGGTATCCCGTTCGGCATCGCCATTTCGGCAGCAGGTATTTGGGAGGACATTCTGGTGGGACTACGTCGGCACCTTAATTGGTGGAAGGGGGGAAACTCTCCATGGCTGGCAGGGTCACAGTGGCGAAGTCCGTTTCATGCTCAACTCATATTTAAATGGCATCTATCATCCTGGGGCCGGAAAGCAAGGTTCAGGAAATCTCCTCTATGGTTCGTAACTTCGTATGGGGAGGCAATGAGGAAGGGGCGGTCATCAAGATGGCCTGGTGGAAATGCGTGCTCCGAAAAACTGAAACTGGCGGTTCTTGGCGTAGGCGGCAGCAGCAGCGGCTAGGGCGGATCTGGAGGCAGGGAGCCGCCTCTGCCCTCCATTTTCGGCACTACCTCTGATTTCTTGATCTTCACAAAGCTGAATCCAGTTGCTAGCAGGGAATCGTCCAATTTGGCGGAGGAAATTCTGGAATTTCTTAGTATCAGGAATTTGAAGCAGTCAGGCAGTTCTTCTTGGATTTTTGCTGGTAAGCCACTAACATGGCCTTTTTGCTCTTCTGCTCTTGTGGCAGTATGTTTCTTGTATGCTCTGGATTGGATTCTTTGAATCTTCATCCTTTTCTAAGGCAATAACGCATCGAAATGGCGTGGATGCCTATAATATGGAGTAATAACGCATGCAGATCTATCAAGTGATACAGCTTCAGTTTCTTGCAATCTTACATTCTAATTATCCAGGTTCTTTCTCATTTGGCCATTTCCTTTTCCTACTCCTTCTTTCTAGCAGAAGGGTCCAGATTGTACATTGGATGGTCAGATATATTCTTTCCTTGACAGTGTATTCACGTGGGTCTTGATACCTTGCTGGATTTTGGTTTGAAAGTGCAGAGGAAACAGGATGTATAGGAATAGCAAGCAGTTTAAAACCTTTTAGCACTCGGTTCCTATCTCAAGTACTGCTATGCTTGAGTAGTTGCTGATTCTTGATGTGCTTTGGCTTTTATGCCAAGAACTCTCAAGTACTGCTATGCTTGAGAGATTTGGTATTTTATGCCAAGAACCTCATAACCTTCACAAGTACTGATATGCTTGGTTGGTAATGCTCAAATACTGATATGTTTGAGTGAGAGCTTCTTCTTGAGATTCATACTTCTTGCTACACCTTTACGAATATGGAGCTTTACATTTTCTTGCCTATTTTCAGCATTATACAAGACTTATGTGGTTCTGCTGATTGATATGAATCCTTCAGGGGCCTTTAGGGCTTGTCCTCAGTATCATCATGTATTATTTGGTTACCATGTGGGAAGACTCATGAGATCTACAAGTATATCAGCTTCAAGAGCATTTCATAATAAGTTTTTTGTTAGTAGAGAATGAAGATGTTGAGATTACTCCTGTAGTAATTCTCTATTAACATCAAACATTGTTCCTTTTTATTCATACAAGAATTTGTCGCGGCGGCAGTCGCCGCCGTTGGTTTGTTCTTTTAGTGGGTGCTTATGTGCGTAAGAGATTTAAGATGGTTTTGGACTAGCTAATTGGCAGTGAAGATAGGATTATTATACCCGTCAGTGTAAAGCAATTGTCATATAATCTAGAATTTAGCCTAGCATATGCATTTTAGGCTAATAGTTGGCAATACTTTTGGACAACAATTAGCACATTGTACTTTTGTCTGTTTTTTTAGACTATGGACACAACCATTGAGATAATGTATTACTGAACAATGACATAGCTCATTTGTTGGTAGATAATTTTAGAGCAGTCTAGAAAGTAAAACTATGAGTTCAAAAAGTATAGATTGTCCCATTTGCACCTATTGATACATGCCTATCGACTAGAACTTCGTGAGCAAAGTGAGAAGACCAAAAAGAAGAACGGAAGAAAAAGAGAGAGAACAAAATTTTGAAAAGCTCATATGATGGGGTGGTCCTGACAATTTCTTTTATGTAATCTTCATGTTCAGGAGTTGAACCTTCATGATATTATATCAATTGACCGAGAACTTGGCATCGTTCTTCATGGAATGGAAGTCTTAGGACAGAAAAAACAATATTTGGAATCTGCTCTAGAGAGTTCACTAGAAGGCAACGTGAGTTTGTGAGTTTGTTGTCGTCATTTCTTGCAGCTCCACGATAAAAAAGCTTTGCTTGGATTTCACATAAAATATCTTTGCTTGGACTTCATACTTCATGCATACACCAACCAAACCCCAACATAAATTCTAAAGGTTCAACTTAATAGCTAATGGGGTTTCACCCCATTAACTTGAAATAATATTTAACAACCCCAAAGCGCATGAGTGCTAGATGAATTTCCTAGATAGTGCCCACATGGTCTTGACGTTTTAGCAAAGGTTGGACCAACAATTATGCTTTCTTACTACAATATATATTTCATAAAAAGTATCATTTAGTAGTTTCAACAGAATAATCTGTAAACTCCATTTTTCGGCAATATCTAAACTCAAATGGGTTCACATATTATCCCATGTTCCAAATATCATGGATAAGTATCAAGTTTTTGCAATGGAAACAAATAATGCAACATTCTATCTATATGTCGGGATGAATTAATGCCATTCTAAATATGGTCTTTCTGCTGAGGCGAGGAGGCCACCATGGCCTATATTTGAAAGAAGCTCCATTCGTTCCATGTTTGGACCTTGCCAGATCCAAAAGGGCAACCAGAAACAGATTAGTTTTTCTGTTTCTCTGATGTAATGTAATGGCAAAACTAAGAGCGGCACTTCTTCAACATCCCGCTTCTCTCCTGCACTACCCAACCGCCATAGCCAAGATTCTGCATCAAAATCTTCTGCAGAGGCATCAATCTTCATCCGCCCATATTGGAACCATACTATTATGCTGGAGTAGCCAAATGTTTTAGACTGATGGAAAGTTTGGAAGAACCAAGATGCAACTAGCGGAAGCGTGAGTTTTTGTTGCTGCAACGGCTATTCTACGGCTTGATCTTAAATTACCTCAGGGATAAAAAATAGCAGAGCTTTCCAAATTTATTGTCTGAAACCTGTATTTAATCCCTCATTGTCAAATCAAATGCGAGTAGGTTCAGAATTTTAATTCAAACAAATAACTATGATAGGCTCTTGAATACCTGATCTATCCTGCTTCAAGCAAGCATAATATTATAATAAAGCTTGCTTAACATGCAAGAAAACTAAAATATTGTCTAAATATCTACCAGGCATAATAAGTACCTCTCAAATCCTCATTCGATTTGACAGACATTCCCATCAGAGCCATTTTATTTCCTTCTTGATCCATTATATCCAGGCACAGACCTTCAACAACATTTTGGCTGCTCCATCTACCAGTGCAAGATTTATGTTGGATCTACCTTTCTGCAGTTAGCGCCAAGGGAAAAACCAGCAAGCTGGTTACAAAATCTCCTCAAGCAATCATAGGGCAAAAGTATGCTGGTGGGTATCAAAAGCAGGCGTCCGGACACATGCTGACAGCACTCATATAGCACCCCATATGGCAGCTTGTTTAAGGTGTTACTGGTACTAGCACATGGTAATTAGGTAATCAATAGAAATATGTAACAACTCCAACTAATAACAAGTGGAATACTATGATAGAATAGTACATCCAGGGTGCTGATCTAAGTGCTGGGGCCGCATTTTTTTGATACCCACTAGCATACTTTTGCCCCATAGCGAGTGCATGCAATGAATGCGACCAAGCTTTTTCAAGCTTTTGATCATACGATCTTTGAATCGTTTGCTAAGTTTTGGATTTTTAGACTTATGCAGCATTTATAAGGTGATGTTTAAAGGAAAAACTCTCAGCCAAAATGGTACCTAAGATTTGTTCCATGCTCGCACCCTTGGAGTTGGAATCAAACTCTGTATTTTGCTGTGCTAATGAAATTGAGCTGCAAATTGAAGCCTTAAACTAAAAAGATTACCTGGTACATACTGCACAAGTGCCGGGGACGAGCCCGACAGATACAAAAGGAAGAGCCATACCTACTGGCAATCAGATCACTGTTTTGCTCTGCGTATTAGCCTATGGGCCCATATTCCATTTACATCGTGCTAGAGCCCCATTGGCCAGATGACGGAAGGGTAAAAGAAAGCTAGGGTGTCTAAAAAAAATGCCCTTACATTATGTATAATGTAGGGCATGTAGGCCGTTTTTGTTATTTTTTTGAATTTTAGTTAGTTGGGATATGTAATGATTAGGAGTAGCCACGTCAGCAATTCAAAATTATGAGTGGCAGTGGCAACCAGAACGGACAATCATTGCAATTTTTCGGAGGGAGATTGGCGAAATGTTTCTGTTTAGGAAAAAAATTTGCCGCCGTTCCAATTTTTTTGTGTTTTTCGGTGATCAACGGAGTAATTCGATCAGAACTATTCTTCTTCCTCGAAATCCTTGCCAAAAATCCAAGCAATGGACGCCTTTGCCTCCCGTGGTCACCCAGATTAAACAAAAATTTGAAAATAGCCGATTCTAGCAAGAAAGCCGAAAAAACAAGAGGAAGGTTCAAACTTCGAGGAACCGGGGCCAAAAAGAAGACTTATTTGTGAAGAACCCGCTGTTGTGGAAGCAAAGCATGTAAGATGTGTAAATGCAGATGAAAGTTTTCCAGATTTACAACAAGATAATGGACGAAAGCAAGGGGGCCCAAAGACATCTGAGGGGTTCAAAGAATCTAGCGTGAAGCCGAGAGTGGGTCGAGAACTTCTACAAACATTATGAAATTGTTTTTGGTAAGCGGAGGTCACAAATCGCCATGTACCGAAAGTACTTTGCTCGTGCATTTGCCCTTCAATTGACAGTAAAAAGTAGATTGGGATACTTTTAAAGTTTTGGCCAAAGATTTGGCAAAGGGAGGAGCAAAAGAATCGCTATTACGTAAGAAATTATGCACCTCTAAATCCACATCCAAGGTTCCTAAATTTCAGCAAGGATTTTACCCTAAGGAAGAGCTTGAATTTGCGTAAACTCATTGCGGCGTTGTCATGGAGAGTTAATTAGCAGCACATCCAAGGTTGAAGAACCGAAAATTCAGCGCGCAGAATTACGTGACAATATAAATAAGATTTCGGGAAGAAAGGATGCACATGAAGAGGACCTAGCACGATACAAGAAGACATCAATAGTGTTCTCGACGATGCTAAGCGTAATAAGAGAGACATCAAGACTGGGCGGCAGGAGGTTGACCTTTGATGAGGATAGAACCGTAGAAAGGAAGAAATGTTGAAGAGAATTCAGAGCCATTGGAGAAAGCCATTCGGGAGAAGGAGTTATGTGAAAGAGGATTGCGTAACTTGAGGAGGCTCACAAAGTTCAGTTTGAGTGCTTATGACGGCTTGATGATATGCATAAGTACATGATGCATTCTCGGCACAATTCTCCTTCAGCCCAAAACAAGCTTAGTGATCTCCAAAAAGAAGAAAAATTCATATCTGTGCATGGATGTGTGTTTTGCAAGAATGGCTTTGCTAATAATGAACCTATCCTAGTTGCTCCATGCGAGCATTCATTTCATATCTTCTCGCTTTCTCATATTCTATTTCTTTGGACTATCCCCTTCCAAGAGCATGCAAATGGGACGATAACATTTTAAAGACCTTGGGTGTGTACACCGGAGGTAAGCAAAATTTCATGATTTATGTTCAATTTGTTTGCACCTGAATTATCGCAATGTAGAATCCATTTACATGTAGAATCCATTTACATGTAGATTGTTTTGCACTTAAGGTTTTGCTACAAAGATGTAGGAGTGTAATCTTGGTTATTTTATACTTATAGTTCCTTGGCTTGCATGTCATACATATATGTGTTTCTTACATACATGTTGTACATTCACAAAGTGTAGGGTCCTAAATGTAGAACTTAAATACATAAAATTAGGAGTTGTGTAATCGAAGCCTTTGTGGCGTAACATTTAGAGGTATTTTATGTAATGTCTGATGTGTACATGTGCATGCATTGGAGCACATTCATGTACATTACATGTACATTCCATCTAGATAAATAGCTGTTTACATGTGTATGTACTCAAAGTACTTCAATGTAGATCAGTTCTAGTAATATGTACAAATTTATTGATATGTACGTAATGATTAGAGACCGATTAGTTTGAGACCGATATCCGACCGTTATGTGATTTATTTTCGAGCTTCAAAGTGCCAAAAAAAACTACTTCGAAAGCGAAATTACACCACGCATCGGTGCTTTGTTTTCAAATTCAATTTGCATTGTGTCAGAGGAAGCAATTTCATATTCTTGGTTCGGTTTTCACAGTTTTGGAGGTTCCAAAGAAAATTGAGGTGCAAGATGTAGCCGAGGGAAAGAAAGCAGTGATTGAAGGAAAAAGCAAAATCACTATTCCTGCGGGTGATACAAAGTTGAGGAGGCCGGCACCAGTCCGCATGGTGACATTCCAGATTATGACGAGGAACTTGAGAGATTGAGGGAGCGGTGCTAAGGCCACATCTTCAAAAAGTAAAGGCAAAGAAGCAGTAAAATGTGACTCCAAAGAAGAACTCCACGCCTAAAAAGCCACGTATAAAGACAATTAAAGCAAAAGAAAATAGGTAAGAAAGCATTTTATTTCGGTGTACATGCAAGAAATGAGAAATCCATGACATCCTATCTTTACAGTCCTAATGAAGAGGAATCTTCCAGCATCAAGATGTAGAGCGGGATACTTTTAAGTTTGTGTCAAATATTGCTTCGACATAGCAAAGGACGCCAAATTTCATGCCAATGAGAAATCGAGAGAGGTTGAAGACGAGGATTCGGACCTAATAAGAATCAAAGTGAGGAAACCAAAAAAGCGAGGAAGGAAATGGATAATCGACCGAGAAAACAAAGACGCAGAAAGCGAAGAATGATCTCTGCAGTGTAACTTGATCTACATGTCTTACATTTTTTTTACATCTAGTATCCAAGTTAAAAACTTTAAAATAATATGGATAGTAGTAGACGAATGTAGATGATTTGTGTAAATGTCTTGGTCATTGAACCCGTCGCAGTTCTAAATACAGCCATACGATGCCTTGTGAGAACCGAATGATGAAGCTCAAGAAGGCAAGGATTTTCCCCGGATCTTTGCCCTAAATGGAGTGTTATTTATTTGAACAAGATGTCTTTGGACATGGATGTGGGAAAATTTTCCAACCGGCATGTGGATATGTATGCAGTCTTGGACTTTGAACTTGTTCATTTGTATGTGTAAGTGAAGTTAGTAATTTTATCCTTTTCAACTTGTTATAGGTACCGCAGACTCGTGTTCCGGATGATAAGAAGGTAGACGCCCTGGTTCTTCCCACCTGCGATGCCTTCATGGAATTTGGCAAAGATGGTCCAAGGCAAGCGAAAAAGATAAATCTATGGCAGCCTCCGAAAGCGGGAAGAGATATTGTAAAGGTAGCTCTTACAGGGATAAATTGGCTGAAGTGCGATGGATCATGATTCCAATGCTATGTAGAGTTACTTGAACATCACACTTTGGCCATCTTCAACATGGCACTTACTAAGAGTAAGAACACCATCAACATTCGTGATCTTCAATTACGCCGAGGACATTGACGTTGACATGCTTGCACTTAAGAGGTATTTTGTATTTCACATCTCCTTTTATTAATATTGAGTAGATTGGATACCATGTTAGCAGCTTTTTCATTCATTTGCTACAAAATAGATCCGGTCTTTTGCGTGCTCCACATACTCACTATGGCACGCGGTTGTGTCGAAAGTGTCCCACTTTTTGAAGCATGGACAAAATCCTTCACCAGGTTGAAGATTCATAAGTGTCCACAGCAGAAAGATGGGGATTCATGTGGCCTATATGTTGCAGCTTATATGCAGAAGTTTGTAGACACAATCGTGTGTGGTAAAACTACCAATGTGAGTGTCTCACTTCTTTTGTCATGCAAACAAATGGTTTTTAATACTTATTATGTAAGTATTGTTGTCACATTTGCAGATTACCCGAAGCTGGTTCTTGCCAAAGTATGCAGAGGATCGTCGTGATGTTCTCACCCGAGCACTACTTCAGGAGTTAGACCACATTCACATCGCACCCGAAACTATTAGACCACCTGGTACTAATAAATGTGGCTGAGAAACAGCCTATCCCTATTGTCAATGCTAAACACTATTTGATTATAAAATACACATTTTTTCATTGATTTTTAATGAATAAAATCTCTTTTTATTCAAATCCACCATACTTTATTGATAAATTGCATGTTCTTTCATATCAGGTGTACCGAAAAGGTTGATAGTATTTGATATCAATAATGTTTTGGCAAAACAAATACATAGGACTTTGGTATCAGATGATCAGCTAGTTGGAAATTATGACATAATAGGCAAGAAAGTGTTGTTTTTAAGGCCCCACCTAGACGAATTCCTGGAATTTGTATTTGAACACTTTGAAGTAGGAATATGGTCATCAATAGCTCCATGGAACCTATCAAGAGTAGTGGATAAAATACTCACAATGACGCAGATAAGGGACTTAAGGTTCACCTTTGATGGAAGCCACTGTTTGGAGCCCTTCCCATTGCGAAGTGAAGACAAACCTTTGTATCCGAAGCCAATTGAGTTTATATACTGAGAAGTATCCGAGACGTGAATAATGACAAAGAACACACTAATAGTAGACGACTCAAAGTACAAGATGCTCTTTCAATCCCAACGAAAATTGCATATGCCCACCTTCATGGCAGAAAAAGTGATGTTGAAGACATGTGTCTCTTGACACTTCAAACCATGGCTAGAGGGTTTGTTGATAGCACCGGACACACAAACAAATGTGAAGCGTAATCCTTTACGCAATCCATCCGATGTACTAACAACAAATGCTTGGAGGCAAATGCTTTCGAGAGGGCTACAAGGGATTGAGATGGCATGTCCAAGCTATGGACAAGCCGCAAGAAAAAGTAACATATTGAAACAATGAGAATAGTATGTCTTGGCTTCACATCGGTTTGTGACCACTTATTTTGATTGTAAATTAATGTTAATATAAAACATGAACAACAGACTTGTATATATTGGCATCATATCTGATATGACCAGGTTGTATATCTTGTGATATGTAATACAAGAGTTTTTGTCTCCATACATGTTCCACTTTCTGCTTTGTTTCATGAATCAAAAGAAAAGCTATTGATATCCATTATAACAAACAAGTTCCGCAGAGACTAGTTTAACTTCCTCATGCAACAATTGATGAACATTTTGTACTTTCTCGATATACATTGTGCTTGGAAACAAGATATTGTGTGATACTGACATTTAAGTATCAAAATGCACTTCGATTAAAAATAAGTAAATAAGAATACACTTGCGAAAGAATCGACTAGTTTTCTCAACATAACACGTACTAGTTTAACTTCTTCATGCAACAATTGATAAACATTAAGTACTTTCGATATACATTTTGCTTGGTCACGTAAGATTGATCGTGATATTGAAATTGAAGTATCAAAATGCACTTCAGATTAAAAAGAAGTAAATAAAAAAAAACTTGCAAACAATCGACTTAGTTTTCTCAACATAACACAGAGACTAGTTTAACTTCTTCATGCAATAATTGATAAACATTTTGTACTTTCGATATACGTTTTTTGCTTGATCACGTAAGATATTCTGTGGATAATCCGAAATTGAAGTATCAAAATGCACTTCGTGATTAAAAAATAAGTAAATAACAAAAACTTACAAAGAATCGACTAGTTTTCTCAACATAACGTAAGATGATGGCAAATATGAAAGTTCCTTTGTACGTAACTTAGTCATGTGCACTCAACAATCTCGGTAGGCTTGATATAAGCATGTCATGCACCTCTCGTGTGATCATATATGTTTAGACGTGCCCCTTCAACTTATGCTTGACTGGCGTGATCGTGAACTTTGCTCCAATTACGATTCAGGCGGTACTAATACTATTTTGTCATCCAACAACTTGTACTTGTGCTTTGTGCCTTGTAGCGTTGATAGTAATGACCAGCTATAACCCCGTCACCAAAGAAGCATTCTATTTCCATAGTCGCCAATCACATCTTCACGAAGAATATGCATCTCCTTCACGCAAAGGAGGACGGCAGTATGGAACATTTTCATGATTCCCCTCGAGCAAAAAAAGATGCAAATATGTCTCCAATTTGGAGTACATCGGACGATTCTTGCTCTTCTTGTTCGGTGACTTGGGCCTAACTAGGCTCCAATTTATGCAGCTTCCACGCACCACAATGCTCGAGATTCTCACATTCTCCCCATCTGAAATTCAAGCAACCATTGCAAAAACATGACAGGGGATCTATACATGACAAGTGTTGGGTCACCGGATTAATAGTAGACACACAATGTATAGCTAGAGTACTGTGCAATGTCTCACAACTGCGAACGAGGGTCCCTGCACGTAATGTCTTCACGCCATCAACTCCCATATGACTCGGCTCCATTTTGCACTTCTTTTGTCTCAAAAAGTGCAAGCGAGTTGGCACCCAAAAATCGGAACACCATTCTTTCCTTTGCTCGCCCTGCTGGGAACCTTTTTCTCCAAAGCGACTGCCCATCATGTTCTCCTTTTTCCATGGCCTCGAGCCAAAATAATTCCACTTGCATCCTAATTTTATACCGTTATAATATTGGGCCACATTCAAATAAAAGGCTCGAGAACACTTAAACCGAAAGCAAAGACACCCATCGGACCACATGACATGGTATTTGATGTGGCCAAAACCTTTTGCATCATCCAAATATGGTGCTTCTTGAGTGCAAAAAACAAAGAAAGCATCATGCTTCATAACATCTAAACATACAAATGAACAGTTTTTTCAGCTCGCCATTGACTTTCATCATGGTTATATGCACCAGAATAGTTATCGATCATTGTTCCAATGCTCTGGACCAACCTCCCCGAATGGTCGCAAAGTGTAGTTCTCTGCAAAGTCCATTCTTGACAAAACGAGAATCATCCCTCAAATTTTGCACGATTTCCCGAATTGTTTGCTCGCCAACTTGCTGAAAAGTTGTGAATAGTGAACTTTGTAAGGTGTTTGAAACATCTTGTCAAGCAATGTACCTTGAGTCCCGCTTTGAATAACAAGCTTCAACCTCCTTGAAGTGCCGGCTTTGGAAGATTCGTTCACGCATTTTGTAAACTTGCCATTCAATGTTCTCATTCTCGCGACTCTTTCTCCTTAGGACGATTTTTGAATATTTTCGCCACAGCTTCACGGCACTCTCCCTTGACACAAATCAAACTATGCCACTCTTAGCCTTCCTTGTCACGTGGCCGTAGCTCTCCACATAGCACCAACATTTTGAAATGTTTTAGAAGGAGCTTGGCAGACGCCATTGTTCTCATCTGCTGCACAAACACCACAAGAACATGTACAATTGGCATAAAATTTGCTCCTCAGGACGGTAAAAGCTTTTCTGTATAGATCAGCTTGTTCATGCTTCACGCAGCAGCATGTGTTCCTCTCTTTCAACCTTCTCACACACGAGGCTTAAAGCAGCTCGAACTTTCGATGCTAATCGCGACTTCGGGATGTTCATCTTTGAACATCTCATACAATTCACTCTGCAAGGAAAAAAGCGACATGTATAAGTAAGATATAAATTAGAACTACTTACGAATTCAAAGATGTTGCAGACATTCCATTAGTTCTATGGCACTCAGATCATGATTTGATATACATTCAACTACTATACCACAACATCGTACATACCATATACATGATATGTATAAATGTATAAAGAATGTACTCCAAAGAGTTCCAGATGTACATAAAAAACTCAATATGTAACCAGGTCACAGACAGTGTCACTGTATTACAGATGTATGTATTTCATACTTTTATTATGGAAGGAAGTACATTTAAATACTTTTATGTATCACCCTATCTTTAAAAACTATCTTGAGATCGTGAAAGCTTAAAATGTAATTTGAATGTACTTGGAAACTACAAAAATCAAGACTATAATAACACAGCCTGACTTTCAACACATTTTCTGCCTTATGCCACATTGGATGTAATTGGAAGTACATCCTAGTACTTTTCCTGTTAAACATAGCTCATTTAGTACCTCCAAGTGTAAAAATATAATTACGGTAGTTGGATGTACTTCAATGTATATCAGATACATCCCTTACATGGAATGCAAATAGGATTACTAAACTTATCCAGGGATGCACGTAAGCTAGCTTCTATCAAGCTTGCAAAAAGAGGATTAAAAGACTTAAAACTGACACGGGGCATGTCCAAAACCGGATTGGAAGTGTCCTTTTCTTCCCGACATCCCCGTACTTTGGAGAAGTTTTGTGTGGGTTAACCAAAACTCATTTACCAACTGCTTGGTTGATTCCTAAGCATGTCCGCCTGGTTGCCTTCACGCCGATGCCCACATATTAGCACGATAATGACATCCGCTTTCTTCTAATTGCAGCTTTTTGTGAGGTTTCTTGCTTGCACTTGAAGAATTCTGGAGGCTACTCCTTTTGCCTGAGTTTTCCATTCTCACCAACAATCATTGATAACAGGGAATGCTTAGCTGCTAATTTATCATTGCTATTTGCTTGTTTCACTTCCTGCAGACCTTCACGGATATTTTGTAGCATAGTATCCTTCCGAATTGCTTGTTTTGGATTTCCAATGGCGTGTTCAAAAAAGAAGTGCAGCCTTTCATCCCGGACGGTTTTCAACGCTAAAGCTCTCCTTTGCACGTGGCGTAAATCTTGAACTCCGATCATATATAAATTTACAAATTTCATCAATCTTACGCTTCATTTTCTTTGTCACATTCCCGATATTGCAATCTTCTTGCGCCATTTCGCTCCTTCGTTGTTCATCATTGTTCTTGCGTGGTTTAGGGTTAGGAGGAATTTCGCAAGAAGGAGGGAAATCCGAGTCGGGCGAAGTTTTAGCCGTAAAGTGGGAAATTCTCCTAACGTTCGGCGTTTCTTGGAGTGGTTAGAGCGCGTGGAATTGAAATCGCTTCATGATTGCGTTTTAATTGACGTGGCAAGTAGTTCCGAAAAAAAAGATTCCATAATATAGCTATTATGTACATACTGAAAAAACGGTTATGTATTTGAAATGTGATACATCTCTTACTCTACATTTGGCCAAATGTAAGACACCCTAGCTTTCTTTTACCCGGAATGCTCTGTTCCTCTCCAAATGTGCTCTGTTTTCAGCAATTGAATTTACCTTGCATCCTTGCACTCCAAAAAATTGAAAGGCCCCATATCTCAGAATCCAACTTTGGAGCCCACAACTACCGACTTGGTAGTATCGAATTTCTTAGTGTCCACCCAGCGAAACCCCTCGATAATCTGTTCGACCTTTGTATATTTCGATTCTTATATTTCGATTCTTGAGACATCCATCAGTCCGCTAACCCTAGGCGGCTTTCGATTTCTACATTGGCTCAACATACGCCCCCATCCTTCGCTTTTATACCAACAAAAAGAACAATCGAGAAGGTTCGACACTGATCCGGAACTCTCAAGGCATGGACAATCCAGAAGCTTCGACGCCGGTCCTGCCATGTGAATGGAGCTTCCAGAAAACTCCATACCGTTCTTAAAATTTTTGGGCCTTACACGTATACATTTTAAAGGTAGACCAGGTCTAGATGTCAACTTCTGACAGGTTTAATCTCCTCCCCAATATTTTAGAGGCATACACGTGTACAACACTAACCAAAAATATCAACTTCCATAACAATAGCGCTTACCTCCAAGCTGCCCCCTTATCCTCCATATTACAATTATATATTAGAGATAATATAAAAAATTCGTACCTTAAAAAAAAAAAGGAATGTGTGCTCCCCAAAGCTGCGGGTGGACTCGGTTTTTTGGACCTCTCGCTCCATAGCAAGGTCCTGTTGTCTAACTTCATCTTTGCGATTCTCGAGAATGCACTTGACTCCCCGGGCATGCTCTTGTTTCATCGGTCATTTGTCTCACTTTCGATAGTTTTAAAGCCGCCCCGTCTGCGATGCGGCTTCCGTGGGCGTTATTTGTGGATATCAGGCCGTATGTTAATGCCTCTCCCTTTCTAAAGGGGCTCCTATGAGCCTGGGAGCAGGTCCGTCCGCTGTTTGCGATTGACGCTTCCAGTTGTATTCAGTTAGAGGCATCGCCATGGTGGATCCCGCTAGTGCATCACCTTTGGTGCTGGCAGCATCTGTCGATCCCCGTGTCCAGCCTTGGCAATAGGCCTGGGGGTCTTGGCGGTGGAGGAGTGGTATGTCGGCGGGCGGTGGCACCACTGGCGTTTGTTTAAATACAGTTTTCGACTTGAACGGGAATGTGCTATCTGGGCGCGGGTGGCTAATGCTCTGCCGCTAAACTCCCCGCAAGCGTCAGGACGTGTATGGAGTTGTCATCCAAAAGTTGACCCCGCAAATTTCGTAAAGTCCTGTTATGAGTTTTTGGCAATTCAGGGATGAGTGCCTCCTCTGCGGCACCGGCCGGAGTCTTCAGTCTTAGGAGATGGCCCGGGGCAACATCTAGAGCCGGGTGTGGATCAATCCGTTGTCGGGGACCGGCGTCCAATGTGTGGTGCGGTGTTGAGACCACGAGCACCTTTGATGTTTCTTTGCTCTGGAGATCCACCGGCTGGCGATGGGTCGGGGGGCTTCTTTCACACCTCGCTCCGAAGTCAAGAGGTTCTTTTGGGGGTGTATCCTAGTGGGTGGACCTAGCTTCAGGGTCTGGCCTTCCATTTGTGTAAAGCTTGGTTACTGTGGCTCATTTGGAAGCGACGACGTATGAAAGTGTTTAGGAATGAGGAGGTGCAGCCTGGGGTTTTGATCCCGCAGTTGAGGTACAAATTATATCTCTCTTACCTGGCGTCCCCTCGGAAAGAGCAGTTCAAGGCAGCTGTCTAGGAAATGACCTTCTTCTTTGTAGACAGCATTGGCAGGTTTGTTTCATGAGTCGTAGGTAGGTGTGCGTGCCGTTTGGGTTCTCGCTCATGTATGGGCAGGAGTACCCTAGTATTGCTCTTCTTGTACTTACTCTGTATTTCCTTCCTATATAATTGAGTGTCCAATTTCTGTTCTCCTTCATTTTGTTCCTTCAAAATTCTTAAAACATGGCACGTGTACTTGTATGCATTTATTACTTATAAAGCATTTATTGCAGCATTTATTGCGGCCACTTAATAACCTTCTTTGCATTCATTTTTGCATTCATTGATTATATAAAGCATTTATTGCGGTAACCTCGAATATTTCGTGATGTTGACGTGATTACATGACACGTGTACATTGTGCATTCATTGATTGTAAAGCATTTATTGCAGCCATTAATAACCTTGAATATTGTGTGCATTCATTGATTATAAAGCATTTATTGCGGGCATTTATGGCGGAGGAAGATATGAGCATTACCATAGGATGACACGTTGCATTCATCGTATTTATGGCAGATTTGTGCACTTTGCATTTATTGCGGCCATTAATACACCTTGCATTTTTTTGTGGCCATTAATACGCTTTGAATTTATTGCGAATTATCAAAGCACGACATGTGTGCACTTTGCATTTATTGTAGCCATTAATACCTTTTGCATTTATTGCGACCATTAATACGCTTTGCATTTATTGCGGCCATTAATACGCTTTGCATTTATTGCGAGTTATCAAAGCACGACATGTGTGCACTTTGCATTTATTGCGGCTATTAATACCCTTTGCATTTATTGCGGCCATTAATACGCTTTGCATTTATTGCGAGTTATCAAAGCACGACATGTGTGCACTTTGCATTTATTGCGGCCATTAATACGCTTTGCATTTATTTCGAGTTATCAAAGCACGACATGTGTGCACTTTGCATTTATTGCGGCCATTGGCAAATTTGTTAGAAGATATCAATCCCAATATATATAGAATCTTAATGATATCCATTTTAGGATAATTATGGATATGAAATATATGATTACATGCGAGTTGCGATATAGGCACTTGGCATAAATATAGCCCTAGATTAGTCATGTGTGTCGATCATCCAACAAAACTCCATCTTATAAATAGAAGGCCTTCTTATTGTCTCGACACATTGAGAGCACTTGAAGAGCTATTGTGAGCGCTTCTCTTCTGCTTCACTAATTGCATGCAAGGTAAATATTCTCCCATTTTGAATTAGAGTTAGAATGTAAGATCTTACGAAGTTGCTTCACATCAATCTAGAATCACTTGGCCATTGCAGAAGAGAATGTTGGACGTTAACTGGGGTCCAACTGCACCGTTTTGAAAAAGAGAAATGTTCGCGGCGGCCTTGGCCGCCGCGATAAATTTCTTGTAATATTAATTAACTTGCTCTTTCAAAAAAAAAAAAAAACATTGTCACCATGTGCATAAGCACTTACCTATACGTTATTGGGCTCAGCCAAGTCCATTGCTTTTCTCAAGAATCTCAACTGCAACATACATCGGTATTTAGAAAAGAAACTAAGAGCAGATCATCTTGAATGATCTATTTTCCAATAAATTGACTCACCAAATAAGAAACAGGTGCAAAAGCAATTGGCGACTACCATGAATACCCCACTCTGTGGAAAGAGAGGTCTGTAAATACCACTACAGTATTACAGTAGGGATGCTACCCTCTATTACAACAATGACCAAGTTTTGCCTGTATCCCCTAAATGGAGGCAAAAGTATTAACAATAAATTTTTTTTTTGGAGGATCAAATTAACTAATATTAATATGGAGTAAAATATAGGAAGAGCGACACAAAGGAGCTCCTGCCCGAGCAAACGCTCGAGGGAGGACTCAGACTGCACGTAAACCTAACTACGACTCAGCAAACAAACCTGCCACTATCGTCTACAATGAGGAGGATCCTTTCCCAGATAGCCGCCTTGAACTGCTCTTTCCGAGGGGATGCCAGGTAGGAAAGGTATAATTTGTACCTCAACTGAGGGATCAGAGCAGCAGATGGCATCTCTTCATTTCTGAACATCTTCATGCGTTGCTGCTTCCATATGAGCCACAGAAGCCAAGCCTTGCACAAATGGAAGGCCAGACTCTGAGCTTGGGACCACCTACTGGGATACATTCCCAAAAGAACTTCTTGACTACGGAGAGAGGTGTGGAAGAGGGCCTTGCCATCGCCATGCTGGTGAACCTTCGTGCAAAAGAAACATCTGATGTTTGAAGTCACCGACACGAGGCACCACACATTGGACACAAGTCGGTCATCGGACTTATCACGTGAACCCGCGTTATTCACCCTCGGGGGTGGTGCACTATCCGTCACAACAACACTTTCGAGCAGGGGCGGGATTGGATTCCACACCCATCTCCAGATTTTGCCCCAGTCGTCTCACGGTACCCAGAAGACTCGAGGCGTCAGGGGCAGCTCATCTAAATGCGAGAAGCCCATAGCAAGATTTCACAAAATTTGAGGGGTCAACCTTTGGGTGCCATACTCGGCCCGTCCCATCTTGGAAAGTTCAGTGGCGGTATTAGCCACTCCGCGCCCGAATAGCACAATCTGTTCACGAAGCTTTGTGGAAAAAAGCTTGCCGGTAAATTTGCCGTCGGTGTACCAATCCCCTTATCAAGACCCCACCCGAGTCCACCTGCCGCACTTTTCGAGGATCCATGGATGCCGCCAACACCGAAGGTGACGCACCCGGGCCGAGAGGGATCCACCATGGTGATGACTCCAACTGGACACAGCTCGAGACGTCAATCGCAAATAGCGGGCGAACTTGCTTCCAGGCTCATAGGAGCCCCTTCAAAAAGGGGGAGGCGCTAACATACGGCCTGATATCCACAAATAACGCCCAAGAAAGCCGCGCAGGCACAAACGACTTATGGACAACTATCAAATGCGACAGCGACTGATGAAGCAAAACCATGCCATGCGAGTCGAGCGCATTCTCGAGAACCGCAAAAATGAACTTGGAGATCAGGACTTGCTGTGGAGAAAGAGATCTGAGATGCCCAGGCCAACCGCAGCTTTGGGCCACACACATTTCCACCACGCGACCTTGACGACCGCCCCTTCCTCATTACCTTCCCAGACGAAGTTATGGATCATGGAGAAAATTTCCTGGATTTTGCTTTCTAGCGCCAGGATGATAGGCGCCATATAAACATGTGTTGAGCATAAAACGGACTTTCGCTACTTTCGATCCCGCCGCCATGGAAAGTCCCTCCCCTCCCCCCCTCCCCAACCAATTAAGGTGCCGACCTTGATCCCTACGAAATGTCTTCCCAAATACCGGCCCCGCCCGAAATGTCGATGTCGAGCAGATACCCAAGAGCCTAGAGCATGTGCCCTGTGGCTGCATTCGCCAAGGAAATTAGGACAAAACCGCGAGCATGGGCTCTGTTAACGGCCACAACGCCGAGCACTTCGTCCAATTCATTAGGCAGCCTGAGGCAATCGAGAAGGTGTCCAGAAGCTCCTTCGTGTTTAACAAATTCCTTTCATCAGCCTGTAAGAAAAGAAAGGAATCATCGGCGTACTGACTACCAATCTGTTGTGACCCGTCTGCCATCCTTAACCCCTCTATAACCCCCGCCTCCACTGCCGAGGTCAGCAACTGCGAGAGGGCTTCTGCAACAATGGTGGAAAGGTAGGGCGCCAAAGGACATCCCTGGCGAACTCCACGTCCCACACTAAAGATCGGCGATGACTCGCTGTGACAGAGAACGGTGGCTCTGGCGGATGTTAAGAGTTTCAAAGCTACTGCTGTAAAGCTCTCACCACACCCAAGGGCTAACATCATCCTCTCCAGAAAATTCCAACGAACACTATCGTAGGCTTTTGCAAAATCCAGCTTCAAATACACTATCTACTGCCCTGTTCTGCGCGCCCATTGAATGCCCTCGAATGCCGCCGCTACATTATTAAGAATGTGTCTACCCGGGATGAAGCCAGGTTGCATGGGACTAATAACCTCCTTCAGGACAACTTGAAGTCTGAGCGACAGGGCCTTCGCAATTATCTTGTATACTGCTGACATATTAACAATAAAATTTAGAAAGCATGACATTTACAGTGGTTACTTCTTGCATTTGTATGTAAAAAGCAACTACCTGGAACCTAAAAATGTTGTGTCATGATAGAAATTAGAAAGGGTTAGGCTTTTCGTCTAATAGTAGTCTACTCGAATAATGACTAGATGTTATTAAGCTTACCTTGCCATTCTCATTATATTGTGTTACAAAGTAAATAGGTCATGAACAAATAGAACTTGGAAGACGTAACATAATTTGCATAAAGTAGAATTTTGACTTTGAAGGTGGAAGTTCTGACAATTATAGTTCCAAAGAATAAGTCACTACTTGTATAGTTCCAAAGAATAAGTCATTGCTCTCTTGTGAACAATCACGATAGATTGGCTCCTGAGTAGCTGCAATTTGCACGGCTATTGACTCTAGTAAGCAGGCCACGAAAGATAATTATAATTAGCAGCACACTAAAAATTTTCAAAGGCTATATATTTCAAAAAAGCATAGTCAATCGTCTTTTGAAGTGCACATCAACGTTTAGGTTGAGGGCTTAACGACCTAAATCAAGATTACTCATCTAATTAAGCTGGACATTGCAAAGCTAGGAGGATTGATATACGCCATTGACACGCTCTCAGTGTTGATGAATGACATCCCAACAGAGGAATCGTCGGCAGTAAAATTGACAATAGTCTGAGTGGGCACAGCAAAATGGAATTGAAGGGGAGGTTGGTGGACAAGTGTAACACCTTCTAGCATTTGCACCACCTCATCCATGGATGGTCTAGAAGAAGCATTTTCTTGGATACACCAGAGAGCCACGTGGACAAATCTGGTGGCTTCAGCCTCGGGCATGGAATCCCTAATACCGGGGTCAATGATATCCATGGGTCTGCCCTCTCTGACCTCGTTGACTGCCCAAGCAGGGAAATACCAACCTAGTTCTGTACTCGTTTGTAACACATCAACATTTTTTCGACCTCCTATCATCTCCAAAAGAACCATCCCAAAGCTGTACACGTCACATTTCTTTGTAGCCACAGAATGCAGCAGCCATTCTGGCGCCAAATAGCCAGGTGTCCCCCTGACACGTGTCACCACCTGACTGGCATCCCTGTCCACCTGTTTTGCCATCCCGAAATCAGCCACTTTAGGTACCATTTTTTCATCCAGCAGTATGTTGGGAGGCTTCACATCAAGATGAATTATTGCCTCTCTGCACTCCTCATGTAAGTAAGCTAACCCTTTAGCTGTACCTATGGCTATTTCTTTCCTCAGTCTCCAACTTAAATTTTTTTTCTTTGCATCACTGCCAAAAAGCCAGAGATCTAGTGAACCATTTACCATGAAATCATAGACCAACATCTGGTCCTGGTTTTCTATGCAAAACCCACATAGTCTTACTATGTTAACATGGCTTATGTTAGCCATAGATGCTACCTCTGCCACAAATTGCTTCACCCCTTGTGTTGTTCCTTCTAGTCTTTTCACTGCAATTTTTTTCCCATTTGGTAGAACTCCACTATACACAGATCCAAATCCCCCTGTGCCAAGCTTGTTACTGAAACCCTCAGTTGCAATCTCCAGTTCCCTGTATGTAAACCTTGGAGGTAAACCATCTAATCCAGACAGGCAGGTATCTAGCTCTCTGTTTTCCATTTTCTTCACAGATTTCCTTGAAAAAAACCTCATCAGCATTGCCAGAATAACTAAAGCTGCACCAACTGTTAGTATAATCCCTACCACTGTCCTGGTCTTTCTTTGCTTACCTGAAAATCCTGTACCTATTCTTCCTGTTAACAATACATCATTTCTGAACTTGATGAACCCCTGTGTGGTTGTATCATTCACAAATCCTCCTAGAATATCATCTACAAGGAAGCATCCCTTTTCTGAGAAAAAAAATCCTGAGCAAGAGCAGTTGGACAGGCAAAGTTCCTGGCAACCTTGAAGTGTATATCCCATCAAACCAGCTGAGTAAATATTAGAGAAGTAGTTACCTGTTCTGACGAAATGGTTATTCCTTTCAGTATTCTCTGTGCAAGGCGCCATTCCAGAGTTTGGAGCTCTGCATATTACACCAGCTTTCATGCTTGCATTTGCTTCAACAGTAATATTGTTTTCCACTAGACATTTGCATTCTCCTTTGTTTTGGCACAGCCCATATGGACCACATGTCAAAGGAAGCTGGCATGGATCATCAAACATTCTGAACTCATCCCAGGCACTGGAGCTGTTTTTCAGCCTATGCAGAACAAGGTTACCATCTGGTTTTAATCTGACAAACTGCATATCACTAGATCCAGAAATCTCCAGCAACTTCAACGGTCTGCACCTTGAAGATTTACCAAAGTCTAACTCAAGAATGTCAGCTCTGTACACAAGAGAGGCCTGGTTGCATTGACTAGAACTGAATGATTTGACAAAATATGGCTGTAAATCTTTACCTGTTATATTGAGATAAAAAACCAACCTGTTGGTTTCCATAATTACCTTATAGGATCCCCATAGCCCAGTAGATAAGTTTGACCTGCTTAATAACGTGGAGGTGAGAGCCTGCCCTGGAAGTAACACATCAGAAGGAGAATCAAAACTCTGCCATATTATTTGGCTATTATTGTCATACATGATCCAGTTGCCAGATTCGGTTAGATCTGTATAGGCTAAAGGCCTTGGAGGAAATTCCCAGGATAAGGCATTAGCATTTGGATTGAGAAGAAGAAACTTAGGGAAGACCTTGGCAACCGTCAGAGTTGCATTATTTATGGCAGGCTTATCTCTATTAGCAATCCATACAGGAACTCCAATGCTTGAGATATTTTTGCAGCCATAGACTACAGAAAGGTAGAAATTGCCAGGGTTCTTGTTGAATTCATAGAATGCCAAACAGAAGGTACCAATGTCACTCTTTATCAGATCATTCCCTTCTATTCCAGTTCTGAGGACCCTGTATCTCCCTTCAGATCCCTCATACACAGGCAAAACATCTGCAGAATTTTTCAATGTCCATTGCAAAGGTAAGCGGTAAATCTTAGCACTGACTAAAAGTGCCCACGAAGGCAAAATTACCAGAAACGCAATCAAGGAACTCTGCATTCTTGAATTTTGCATTGGAAGCAGATAGAAAAAAAGTTAGAAGAAGGTTAAGGGATGAACGAAAATCGAATAACAGAGATCCCATCTGGAAGAACTTTGGAATTATCCAAGAAAATGTGTCTCTGCCTGCAGCAGAGTACCTCAAGCTGTGCATTAAAATTGCCAGGTCCTGGCCTTCAATGGCTCCTGCACTCTGTTCACATCTTGTCATATGCTTTATTGACATGGGAATTATTAAAATATAATAGTTGGATGATATCCGCTGGCGAAGAATGAGGCAGACAATACGAAAGGCCAGCCAGATGCCCAGATCAGTTCAACATTGATTTTTTTGTTAGGACACAGATATATTGAGGGATCCCAAAGCAATGTGCATAGATAATAATGTTGCTGGTAGCCGTAGAACAAGTACTTTTCTTTTTGAATTAATCGTAAACAACGGGGAGGGCTTTTTTCCTCCTGGATTCCTGTTTTTGTTTCGTCCGTGGAAACTTTTGTTGTTGGCGGGGCTTAAGCGGCGCCGCCAGTATTGTTTTGTACAGAAACAATTTTCATACAGAAACGCCAGTATTGTTTTGTACAGAAACAATTTTCATACAGAAACCATAAGCCACCAGTTAAGCGGAGCCAGTATCATACAAAACAATTTTCAAAACAATTTTAAGCGGAGACAGTTACAGAAACCATAAGCCGCTTAAGCCACCAGTATTGTTTTGTACAAAGCAATTTCATATAATTTGACACAGTTAATACACAAGGCATACTGATCCATCATAACATCCTCTGCAGTCAGAACCGCCATTTTCTTGCATTCGCCAGCAAAGAACCGCCATTTTCTTTTGCAAAGAATTGCAATGAAACGAATAAATGGATTTTCTTGCAATGAACAGTGCATTTGCCGGCAAAGAACCGCCATTTTCTTGCAAAGAAACCCTTATTATGTCTTGAAACCACTCTTCATTTGTCACACTGTCCTTTGCAACAACAGAATCACAAAGCAAAACCTGCTTTCCTCGGCTGAAATCGTAGAAAACTCCAAAACGTATCAATGGACCTGCGCCGTCGTCGTCCGGAACCGGCCTAACTCGAAAAACAAGAGAAAGATCAAAGAACTACTTGAATGAAACTCGTCAAAACAGCTCCAAATCTGTCAAAGAAACAACGGAATGAATGCTACAGTCGAGGCGCCTCCATAGAAGCAAACGGTGGAGCAAGCTCAAACTCAAAAACTCAAAAACTCCAAGAAAGCTTCAAGAAAGCTCCAAATGCAGAAAAATCGGCATCAAAATGAAGCTAAGGGGATGGCGCCACCATCAAAACTACTACAGGCGCGGCGCCACGGCAGCCCTCAAAAAACGACTTCGAAATGCCGGGTTACGCCATCGCCAAAGCTTACGCTCAAAAGAAACAGGGGCCAATTCATCCGAAAAAATCCACGTCGGCGACACGTCAGCGCCACCTCGGAAAAAAGCCCTCCCCGGGTTGTTTATTTAGTAACCGCCATGCATGTCCGGAGTTTCGGTGGCGGAAACTTTCAGCGGCGCCCGCCGCCTGAAAGTTCCGCCACCTTTAAACTCCTCCCCGCGGTTTTCCTATTACTAAAACCCTATATTGGAAAGTAAAAACAATTCAAGATATGTAATCCTAGCAACTTTTTAGCTCATAATCACCAAGCTTATGTCGTATTTTTTGATGGGACGACACTGAAATTTTTTTGATAAAGGAAACCCCCTGTTATTGTATTATATATTCTAAACAAGGTGCACCCCCGGACTACCACAAATCGTGGGGATGCTGTTAATCCGACGCCCGGACTATCTTTGGAGCCTCGGACACCTCTCGTTTCGATTATGCTCAATTATGATTGGGGCGCTTTATGATTTTAAGATGTCGAATACGAGTTTGCCTAAGGTTTTGATGGTATATCGAGCCTCTATACGGTTTAAGCAGCTTTTAGAATATGAAATACCTGGGATTCAACCTCTACCAAAATAACTCAATGTCCTAATAAGACTACTTTAACCAATCTAACCAGTGAGCTAATGTGACTATTTTTTATCTTAAATCTATGTTTTTTTTTATAATAACCCATTGAATTGTTTTAGGGATATGGTCTATGGTTTCAAGAATTATATCTATATCAAATCCCCCTGGAACCCCCTGTTATTTTGCTACATATTGATTGATGATCTGTGCATGGCCTATATTGTGCATGGCCTATATTGATTGATGATCTGTGCATGGTGTCAGCCATTTGTAGATCACAATTTGCAGAGGTCAACACATAATCCACATACTTTAATCCTACTATCCTTGTTTGTAAACTTTTGTGAAATGTAATATAATTGCAATTTCTGATTTTTTTTATTCTTGTTTTTGGGTTCAGGGTATCTTAAATAGATGGAGATTTGTAGAGAAGCTGAAATGTGTATAGAATATGCTAAATGGATATGCTAAATGGACGTACAGAGATAAGAGCCAAAAAAAAAAAAAGATTCTAAACTCCACATACTTGCTATATTAAGTTTAAGTGGAATATTCCTTGGAAAACCAAATTGCAGTGGATTTGGCCTAAGAACTTCTTCTGTCTGCCTCCACCACTTGTGCAACAATCCGACCTTAAGAACCTTGAGCCAGAACCTTAAGAACCTTCCATTTCTGACTGCAAAGTAGAACAATGTTCCTAATATCTCTGTCGCAACAGTCCGGCCCCTTCCTCGTGGTAGGCTTTTGTTTTCATATCATTTATTTCAATTGGTCTTTTGTGGGATTTGTTGGGTTTTGCTTGTACACGTTGCATATGAGCAGATCCAATTTGGACGTTAGAGCTCCTTTTAAATCTTGTTTTGGATGCATTTTCCTGGGCTCTGTGTGTGGATTTGGATCTAGCAGCATATCCAGCAGTAGGTTGAAAATTGATCATCGGGTTTGGATCTACCATAAAATGCTATAATCTAAGATATCTCAAGTTCTAAGACAATAGATCTTGAAATATATCTAAGTCACAATACATACAGATGGTAGGAGTAGGTTAATGAACCAGACATTACAATAAAAAAACAAAAGTGTGGAAAGGACGGGTGTAAAATAAAGGATGTTTAGATAGGATTGTATGTAATGGATATGAATTCATGAGATAATTTATTGGTATGAATACGTAGACAGTTTTGTAAGTGTTTTGTAAGATGAAGAAGTTCGTTCACAGCAGCCAGCAGCCTATCTTCAACTACAAGGAAACTTCAATCGCCATAGACAGATTCACAACAGGCGTATTACTCTATAAATTGCTCAACGCTTCTCGCCAATGTCTTCTTTGCTAGAAGCTCCCAACGTCCCCATTCAACTACGCTCATCTCTCCTCAAATTTTGACCCAGATTAGTTTTTTTCCAGCCATATGGACAACCCTTTGTGCGAGAGCACCTTATTAAGTGGACAAGGACCGTCCACTGTTGAGTTTTTTTAAGGAATTGTGGTTTTTGTTTATAGGAGGTGTGGCTTTTGTGTTTTTTAGATGTGGCTTTATAAGGAGGTATATTTTTTGTTAAAAGACGTGTGGTTTCTGTTTTTTGAGATGGTGTTACTTTTAAAGAGGTGTAATTTTTCAAGATGTGCTTTATAAGTAAGCATAGTGACCAAGGAGGTGTTTTTTTAAGCAGCATGGTTCTCTAAAGTGGTGTGATCTTTTAAGGTTTTGTATAGCTATTGTTGTAAGCACTGTTATACAATCATTGCCTTACT
Organism: Isoetes taiwanensis; assembly: GCA_021234155.1. Lineage (NCBI taxonomy): Eukaryota > Viridiplantae > Streptophyta > Lycopodiopsida > Isoetales > Isoetaceae > Isoetes > Isoetes taiwanensis. The sequence goes on along the minus strand of JAJEKV010000212.1, from coordinate 438,732 downwards.
CTCATCCATATGGCTCACCATGAAGTATCTCATGTTTTCATTGCATGCCATATGTCAAATTGTCCTCATGGTTATAAAAAACTAGAATGCAAGGGCATATGAAGATCCCAAAATTAAATTGAACTTTAACAAGTCTATTGCCCCCGGGGGGGGAGGGCGGGAGGGAGGGAGGGAGAGTTTTGCCTTTTGCCTCAAATCCATTTTTTGAGCATAAGAACATGATCTCAGGTCCTATTCAAACTTGTAGGAGTTGAAATCACATAAAAAAATCTTATAGAAATCAAGATCCAAAAAACTGTTTGCTGATTTTTTTCTTACAATTCACTGACAGAAAATTACACCCACTTTGAACAAGTATTTCTCCATCATCTTAGTTCCAAATCAAGCTAAATTTTCTTCTTATGTTCTTATACATTTTCGCTAGTAGCCGTTTCAAAAATCACACAAAACTGTTAAATAACACTCGCAATATCATCATTTGAGTCTAACTCCCTTTTTCTGCCACAAGGAACTGCACTCGCCAAATTTGTGTCCACTTTGAACTCAATTTTCTCCGTCATTCCAAATCCAACTTGAGTCAAAATTTTCCCACATGCCATCATAAGTTTTCTCTTGCTTTTTCAAAAGTTATGTGAAAATAATCAGTATAGCTCGATCTACGTGCAACTGTCTCATTTTGCTATAGGGATCCCAAAGTGATTGATACTTTTTTGCAAATTCTGCATAAAGATTGGTTGCCTTAAAGATTGGTCCACTGAGATTGATCCAAGTGCCAGGTTTAAGATCAACATTTTCTTTTTGGATTTCTTAGGGCAATAGAAAGGAACATATAGATCCCTTATCGCAGGTGGGCGCTCTAGTGAATTCCCAGCCATTAGATAGGGGAATATTCTGCGGGATTTGCCCTCTAGTGCGATCCCATGCGTACACGTCATTGCGCAATGGGGTCAAACGCTGATGTGGCTCTATTTTTAAGGAGGGTTGACAACCATTGTAACAAAACCCAATATTAGTTTGACTCCAAATTAGAAAGAAGTTAAAATTAGAATTTATCCCTTAAACATAGGTACACGCCTAGGCATGCTATATTGGCACGCCCAACTTCTACAAGGTTTCTTAGCGGCCTACAATCCTTACAATCCACGATCTGATTCTTACCTCAAAGTTCATGCTTGTTGCGGTCATGCCGACCGCAACAACCGCCACCACCTGAAGATTAGAAGCACACAGAACTGCTACCAAGGCGAGCACAGAAGCGGACAAAAGAATGCTATATTGGCGTCCTCCAACCTTATGCCACAAGTTTAAGGCCCACACAAAATGTGCTCAGACAAAGAACCTCGCTACCAATGTAATGTGAGGCACCCCGAGAAAAGATTAAACCACGTATGGGCACTCGCATAAAGATTAGACCAACAGACCGGGATTCGAACCCCCAACAAGAATGCGCACTCCAAGCAAATTGCCCAATGCAAGCGCACATCACAGTTTTCAAAGTCTTTCTTATTTCCTAAGCACATGAAATTCATCTTACTTTATTTCAAACCTATTTCCTAAGCAAAGATGCATACGTAAGATGTATTAAGTAGGTGTCAACAACAAGGATTCACGAGAGAAACGGGCCTCTAACCCTTACCTAGAACTCGAAGCTTCATGAGGCACCTTCTTCTAATCATAAAATCGAGGTAGCAGAGCTTTTCAATACATGATGAACATGGTCCGGTAGTCGGCTAGCACCTTTGCTCAAGAAGTTTGAACAATCGTAAGAAACTACTGCCACTATGCCAAGAAGACCAGATTGATCGCCCCTAGCCACCAAGATCGCCAAAAGCTCGCGAGAGAAAAGAAGAGCGCACGTGCTCGTCGCCATAGCCGGATCATGCATCCTCTTCTGTTTTTTTTTCACCGTCTAAAACCAATGGATGGTTGGGCCTAAAAAAAAACCTTCCCTAAATACAGGAGTTGGTAGAGATTCCTTTTTGCCATATTTTCATACTCTTTCTTATACAATACAGCCCTCAAACTATCTAAACCTTTTGTTATAAATATACCGTTTCATGAACTAGCACACCTTATTCAAACATGGTCAAATAGGATTTGACATAGTCAATTAATGGTAGAAAGTGCGAAAGGGCTCTAACAAGACATAGGTGTTTTGGCAAAACCTCCATGGTGGGGAAGTCGCCCGTCCATCGCCAGGGCTTTAATAACTAGAAGAGAGGAAAGTTGCTTCCAGCATCGAGGCCCTAAGTTTCGTGGTTTGTTAAGTTCTCTTGAACCGGCCTTGGATTTTTGTGGACCTGCTCAAAGTAGGTTGCTTGAATGGAGGATTCAACAGTCGAATAGGGGAACCGAGCTCCAAAAGGGGGAGGGGGGGCATTAGCATACGGCCTCCAGAGACCAATGCAGACAAGGGTGCCAGAACACACCCATATTCCCCTTTCAGGTAACTTGTTGGTAAGCAAGCTGGCAGCCTTCTCCATGTCGAAAACGGTCAGGACATTGCCTTGAGGCCGCACAAATGAGAAGATGCCATACCCTAGAAGACGGACCAAAAAAGTTCATGAGCAGGCTTTTCCACTTGCGCTCCTTCGCATGAGGTCGTACGCCAATGCCCCTTCTTCGGCAGCTTTGTTCCCCTCTCTGATCATTGAAACCTCCATTCATAGACAATATTATGAGTGGGTTCAAAAAATCCATAATCTCTCTGGCAAAACTTATCGAAATGCGAACCGTCCTGTGGGCTACGGGGTAGAAACCCAACTATTCTGTCATTCGGGCAGGATGATAAGGACTCTGAAATGGTAAGTTGACGCATCACATCGTCCAAACATCAAAATTACCTCAAGGACCAAGTTATATAATCAGTTTCTCAAAGAATAAATATGAACCCTCACCAAACAGTATTCCCAGGCACCATCTAGGCCAATTAACTGCAACTGTGTTGGGCTTGAGGTCCTTTAATGCTTCTCGACTAAGGTTGGTCTTCTGCCCATAGAACCTAGTCTCTAGGGTAGTTTCAACATCTTGAGACCACTGGCAGAGGCAATTTAAAGTTCCGAGTCGGGTAAATGGCCTGTACATTGCCCCTTGACTTGCATTTTGATTTGCATTGATTTTTTCTTTGACTTGATTTCATTTTGCAATTTCTCCTAGCTCCCAATTATTTTGCTCTTGGGTTTTTTTATACTAGCACTTCTGGTTGCCTACTTGAAGACCGTTTCTCCTCTTTGCAAAAATTCAACCATCAAGAATACTATAAGAAAATGAATCTCACCAGTTTTTTTTTTTTTTTTTTTTTTTTTTTTAAATTGGGAGTTAATTTTCCATTTTGAATGCATATTTTTCCATCATTTCAATTCCAAATCAACCAAATTTTCATCCATATATTCCCAAAAGTTTTTTCTGATATGGATTTCAAAAGTCAAAAAAGGTGATAATCTATGGCAATATGGCAGGATGGAAAACCAACAGACTATGTAAATGTTTCATAGACCCTTTTTTAATTTAGTATGATTATCAGAACGGACTTTGAGCACTTTACGAAAGAACAAATTTGTTGCTTTTTTAGCTCAACTTGCATGTTGTAAGAAGTAGTCCTGTGCTCTTGAAAATAAACATGCATATAATCTAGGATTGAGACAACGGAAACTTACAAATGTAGAGGAATAACGAACTCCAGACATGAAGAATCATGCAAAGCGTTTCCACCAGTTTCTTTTTTCTTAAATATCCATAAAGTGATTGATACTTCCTTGCAAATTTTGAGTGAGGTTTGATTGCTATTCTTGGGTATGCTTTCACCTAAAGAAGCAATACTAGAGTTGTTGCTACACCATCCATATCAAAGCCTGTGTATGAACTAACACACCTGAGAAATGTTCATCTTGTATAGACGTATCCCAAAATGATTTAGGTGGGCATGGGAGAGGAGGACAAGCCATATGATCATATTTTGCAAGATGCACTGGAATTTATGACAAGCTTAATAATTCTGACTCTTTGGGGTACTTTTATTGAAAATAAGCTAGCTCTTGACTTCAGTTTGCCACATCAGGAGGAGGATAGATCCAAACCCCATTCTGTCAATTCTTATTTTTTTTGTTGTCAACTATAACTTCTCGACCATGTCCCAAGTGCAAACGACCAAAACTAGACCTAAAAGACGAAAATCCTTCAACAACTAGCAACCCAGAGGGTTTGCGTTTTGGACGCCGAAAGTTGGTCATTTTTATGGATAACCCTTCACCGGAACTACCATGTCATTTTAGTTCTGCATGTGCTTTCTTTTGCATCTCAGAAGTCGTTTTGGACTCATGCCATGGTATTACAAGCAATGGAAGATGGTGAAGTAAGCAATTGATCCACTCATCGTGCAAGGTCTTGTTATGGCTGCCTTGCCTGTACCATTCTTACCAGTTCCCAGGTTAGTGTTTCAGCTTTATTCAAAAGATTCCCGCTTTGTACTTTCGGCCAACATGGATTGCCGGGGGTAACATCCATCCGCGGATCGGTATCCGTGGATCGGTATTGGGAGGGTCATCTGCGCCGCGGGAGGTTTTTAAGGATCGATTTGGCCTTCTTTGGGACATTCTGGACTTGGGCGGAATTGCGAATGCTATTCCATTGCGCTTGTCTTCTCAAGTCAATTGCGCTTGGAAGTCGCATAGTGGACTTGATGCATCTCGGGTTTGTAGCATCGGGCTTATGGGCTTCTAGCGCCAGGACACATTGCCGCTTTCTGGATAAGTGGTCACTTAAGCTTCCAGGGAGTAAGTGGCCCGCCATGTGGAAGTGGGCGTGGAATACATTGCCTCCTCCTAAAAATCCAGTACCCTTTTATGGCAGATCTTGCACCGTAGCCCTCGTGGTGAATGTCCGAAAAGGCGTGTTCAAGCCTCGTGTAGCGAAACATGCCCTCTATGTGGGAGGCCGAGACCATTGAGCAATTTGCTTTGTCCTATGCACGAGGTAGGGGCAGCTTGGTCCCGGGTGAGAGCCCTCTTTGGGTCTTCACTATGCAAATGGGCTTCTCATGGGAGTCTTTCCTAGCAGCTTGGTCAATGGGCCAAGCAAAGAAGCGCTCCATTTATGCAGAGCTTGGCTTCGTGGTTGATTTGGAAAAGACTAGAGCGAAGGTCTTCCGAATCGCTAAGCTTAGCCCTTTTTCGTTGGTTCCGATCTTGAGGCATAAGTTGTGGCAGGCTTACCAAGTCTCAAGCTTGTCTGGCACAGTTAAGCGGGAAATTTGGTCGACATTCCTACAGATTGTGAATCATGATGGGCACTTCATTTCTTAGCACCACACTTATCATTGTACTTGATCATATTCTAGTGGTTTAATATATTCCTATATTCTTCAAAAAAAAAAAAAAAAGATTTTACCCGTTTTAGCCATGAAGTTATTATGAGATCTGCTTTTAAAAGACATTGCCTGGAGGTAGTATTGTCTTTATGAGCCCATAAGACCAGTGCCAGCTAAGGTTCTTTTTATTTTCCTTTTTGATGCACAAAGCGGTATTGATAAGAATTAGCATAGACTAGAGCACTAAAGTGTTTGATCTTATTTTTATTTATAATTTGATCTTCCAACTTTGGTAGAATCAAGGCATATAGTTAGGCATCTTAACCATATCTGTTATATATTTTAGCTGCTCACAAGGTGGGGATCTCTGGCGTTAGGATGTGCATTGTAGCACTGTGAGTGGCAGATGCTAAATATATGAACCATAGAAGGCCTCATGTGAACTTGTATTCCTTTCAAACTTCAGAACCATTAATGTGACCCTTGCCTTTTGACGGTGTTCAAGAAATACAATCGTTCATAGTAAACCATTTACTAGGACATTTTAACTGCAAAACTGAGACTGCTCCACAATAACCAAGTAGTAATACAACAACGTTATTCTTTTACTATGTTGCAGTACTCCAGTTTAGGTGTTTGTTTCACTAGCTAAATGTCAGTTAAATTGCAAACGGAACTAACATTTTGCACATCATAGGGAATTTTGATAACTTTATCACAGGCTGATGGACGCTATTATATGATTATGCAACTATCCCATTATGGCAAAGCATTATGTATGATCTACTGTAATTTATAATTACTTGTCTGTATTTTTATATGTTGTGTAAATTCCAATGGTGTATTGTGTACCGAATTGTTGTTGCAGCTTATTGTCTCTGCATTCTTGCTCACTACTAGAGAATGGGTTGTTTGCGACGTCAGTTTGCGACGTACATGAAACATCCATGACGTCGCATAAAATTTAAACGACGTCGCAGATAGAACGTCCCACGTCGCAGTTGGAACGTCTGGTCAGGCGTCGCAATGGCAAAAATCGAGTACGTTTCTATGACGTTGCACAAAATTCAAACGACGTCGCACGTAAAATGTCAGACGTCACAGTTGGAACGTTTGGCAAGACATCACAATGGCCTACTACGTGCCACGCCGCACTAGCGACGTATCACGTCGCAAGTGCAACGTCATTACAACGTCATTGCAACTGCAACGTCTCATTGCGACTTAAAGAATAAACACAGAATAAATACAAATACGAGTATTGAGGTGTTGGTAAGGCCTTTGGTTTGTTAGCTAGAAGTTATGGGTTCAAGTCCACGAAAAAACATTTTGGGTGCACATATATGTACGTCTTAGCAACATATGAGTGACGTCTGTAAAACGTCATACGGACATATTTTGTACATATTTGGGACGTCCATGACGTCGCTAATACATTGCACATGCGATGTGGCATCGCACATGCGACGTGGCGTCGCGTTGCGACGAATCCACGGCGACGTCATTTGCGACGATCGGGAAACGTTATTAAAGCGCGTGCATGCGACGTTTGATGTCCTTGTTACGTCGCTAAGATGTCGTAAACAACGTCGCAAACTGCCTATTCTGTAGTAGTGGCTTTGGAAAGAATACAAAAGTTCTCCAACAATCAAAATGACTGTAGACTGGAAAAGCATACGGTTGTACCCGGTTCAATCCATCATTAGTGAGATACCAATACCGAAATATAGTACCTAGTCTGATCTGACATTTGGGCATCTGTCTTATAGGGCCTTTTTAAAAAGCTTTCAAATTTGCAAGTGGATGGCTATAAATTTGTTGGCACTTGGAATAACTACAAGCCAGGTTTGAATGGGCAAAGACGAATCTGGTGTATACAAGGCATATATAGTTATCTCTCTGACCTTGTACTGCAAATAAAGGGTTGTGGGGAGTCAGACTGTGGCAAACTTTTCTCTGCACCCATACATGGGTATATGTTTGGTATATTGTCAGCCTGCCTTTGAGCATCAGCAGGAGTTTACACGGAGTTTCTAATGAAGAAGGATAATGATTCCCTGTATTGGCAAAACTTTGCAACTCTATGGGTGAATAATTTTATGTCTTTAACATGTTCTCCTGCAGATAAATCTTCCAAAATTTAACAACAGATATGACATATAGGTCTGCAAGTTTGGAGTTCTGTTCAAAATGCTAAGGTTGACAATGGATGATATCAGCATCAATTTTGACAAAGGTCCATGGTGGAGCTGGCTACTCAATGGTTATACATTCACAACTTGGCTAGTTGTGAATCTTGGCTGCACTGGCTTGCTTGTTTCATGGATTATGAAATATGCTGATAATATATTGAATGTGTTGGAAAAACTCATCCTGCTTGCTTTTGGTAATAATTCCTGCTACATGCTTTTGACACGACTGATTATATGCTAGGTTTATGCCACATCAATGGCTATGCTATTAACAATGGTGCTATCGGTTTTCCTTTTCCACTTTAGACCTACCTTGCAGGTTCTCCACAACCTTTTGTAGCATTTTGGAGTTCTTTAATGTTTCTTGCTCCTGATAGTTGTGTCATGATTTCAGCTGTTTTTGGGCATTCTAATATGTTGCATGTCACTTCAAATATACTTTACACCACCATACTTCTTCATTGATTATGCTGCGCCTTACAACTACCACATCGTCAAGGCAATCAGGGACATCATATTGCGGGAACATAAATTTGTATTTATTCTTATTATTCCTTTATTGTTTACACAGTCATCATGGCCATTACACTGGTGCAATATGAAATATTCCCTGGCAACCTCAGAAAATCGGATGCTATTTTGATGTTCATAGACAAATGTTCTTATACGGTGAAAGGTGAGCTGAATTTCCATTACACCCGCAATAAGTCTAGTGAACTGATGTTTAGTTTAGAGGGCTAGGTTATTCTTGAGGGTAGTCTAGGCTTAATTTTTTGACGTATGCAGTTTATCAATCTCTATCCACTTGTTATTTTCCGTTTTTCTTTTTTTGTTGTCCACGGCAAATTCATTCTTATATTCACATGCTAAAAAAATGCACAGGACTTTTTGAGCAGATCACCCAAATCCATGAGCTCGTTCAAAGTGTTCGGAACATTTCTTTGGTTTAGAACATTCTTATGGAGATGAGCACATACTTGTTCATATGGAGATGAGCACATACTTGTTCATATGAGGGGCAGTTTTATCTATGCTTTTAATTTATTTCAAAGACAAAGAAAGAAAATTTATATTTTAATTTATTTCAAAGACAAAGAAAGAAAATTTATGGAGGATGGGGATGTGTGTGAAACCACTCCAAAAATAAAGTTCAATTTGCCCTAATACAAAGATAATTCAATTATCTTTTGCTATCCATTTACCTTGCCCTAATTTTCTTGCGCCCTTATTTTTTATGGCCTATGGCGTGCCTTTTTGCTAGTTTCTTTTTTTTGGGAGGGGAAGGGGATGTCAATCTTTCATGTGTGGATTTTTTTTAACAAAAAGATTACTGTCTTTTCTAAAAATTTTAGATAAAATGGCCACGTGATCTTTTGATACAATTTTAGTGTTGGGGTCTAAAACAACACTTAAAAATAATTGTGGACCAAAAATTGGAGTTAATGTGCTCTCCACTTGGTCCAGGTCATTCCAGGCAGTATGGGCCCCAGAATTCAACCAAGAATGGGCTCCATCAACACCCTAAATACATGTGACCGATGGGCCCAATCATACATCTATGCTTTGTAAATTTTGTTCTGCATTGTATACAGTGCCTTCCAGTGCACTATTACTCGTAATCGGATGAAAGTGTCCTAGTATATGATAGACGGAAATTCTATGCCCAAGTACTTGTAGGTGGGTGCCATCTCCATATTTTGCCCCTGATAAGAGGAGGAGAGAGGCTTTGCCTGGCGCACGGGATATGACTAGGCTCCAAAGTTCGACTCCATACAAAATAATGGTCCAAAATAATGCTCCAAAGTTATTAACGGATTCCACCAACACCCTGAATAAGTATGACAGATGAGCCCAGTCATATAGCTCTGCCTTGTACTTCTTGTTCTGTATCATGTACAGTGCCTTCCAACCCATTGTCACCCATAATCGGATGGAAGTGTTCCCATATGTGGCAGTGGAAAATGTTAGGCCTAGATACTTGTAGGTGTGTGCTATCTCCATATTTTGCCCCTGATAAGTCAAGGAGGGAAGCCTCAGATGGCGTGAAGATAGATGGCATGAAGATGAGATAAGTAGTACCTTAGTTTTGGCCAAATTGACCTACATTCCAGTGGCTGGACAGAAAGACACAAGGCACCCAAAATTAAAACTAATATGGGTTTTTACCCTAGTTATATATATAAAACCGCTTAATAAAACCAATACATCTTTGTGGGTTGATATCATTAAAAACCTTATATGAATTTTATATGGTGTTCACCAAGGTGGTTTTCTAACATGTTTAAAAGCAATAATTAAATAAAATGCTTTATATGCATGGTTTGTGAATGTGGTGTGGTATGGTGGTAATAAGACGTGGTTTAATATATTGTTATATATATAATTGGTTTTAGAATGCTAAAATAGCATGACTTATTGATGTGGTAAATTTATATGGTTCTCCTTGTGTTTACATGTCATAGGTCATGATTGTTTAATGGCCTAAAGCCTTGCATGTTTATGCATCAAACCCGTAATGCTTTTAGTATGGGACTATGGTTTAGTAAGTTTTTTATGGAGTGGTTAAAGGTCATAAATCACTAGTGTTTTGTTTTCGAAAGCAGATTAAGATACTTTATTATAACACCATATAATTTTATTTTCTTAACTTGTAGTGGTTTCTTTGTTCAAACCCTTCATAATTGGTGTCTTATCTGAAGCATATATTATTCACTATCGTCTTGTTTTCCAAAGCCTAGGTGTATATGACTAGTGGTTTCTAAAAGATAGTCCCAAATTCCATAAGCTTGCAAGATCAAAAAATAATAAAAACAAATAAATCAAAGCTATGAGGATTTGAACCCCATTTTAACCATATATTGTGCATTATACCCAAAGTGGATACTTTAGTCATGCACTAAATCACTTTCTTCATATCTGACTTATCCTCCGCACATTTTATTCAAAAAAAATGACCTACGATAATTTATTAAATAAAAAACTACTTGTATATGTACACTAGTTACTTCTAAACCATACCTCTGGAGTCACTATATACAGTTGAATAGTTAGTCTTTCAAAATAAACAGATGAGCCATCTATCACCATCGCATCTATACTTGGAAGACCACGTGAAGTTTCATGTTACCAAGGCAAGTTGAAATAGCTGTCAGTGCTCCTGCTACTAGCATCCTACAAAATGCATTGCCAATGTTAAAATAAAACCTCATTTGCAACTATACATTATATTGTGTTATCTTTTAAATCTGATCTAATGATTGCCTACTGGCCCTGGCTCCAAAGAACACCTCGGGATGCTCTTACAAATCTAAAATGCATGCAAAAACATGTTCATGGTGTTATGATGAAGTCTATGGAAGCCCAACAAAATCATATGCCAAATAATCCGGAAGCTTACGTTTGCTTGCCTTGCATAGCTATAGTGTTAAAAATAGAACCCATACTTACTGGGACTTGCCAGTGAGCATATAAGAACTAAAAAGAAAAGAGATAAATGAACCTTGCCATGCACCATTTCGAAAAGAACCGCATGATCGGAACCCATTTCCCAAGCTAACCAAGGGATATGTTGTAGACACAGACATTGCAAATGATCCAAATGAACATTTGCATAATGCCACTAAACAATAGGAAGAACCCTTTATTTGTAGTAAATGAAACCTCCGGCCACATATATTGATGTCGAGCACAAGAAAAGAACAACCGCAATCCCCAAAACAGGATGATCATCCATCCATTAGCTGAATTAATACTTTGTTTGAGTTAGCTTTCAAGGGCAACTACATTTCAAGACGACAAAGAAGGCATCAAGCAAAGAATAAAAATGGAAGCATCGCATTATTGTGGTAAGGATAAATAAACACAAGCCACACAAATCCAAATGTTCTTCCGTGATCCGGCTAGCAAATTCGGGAGAATCATAACAAATAGAATAACCTGCATAAATGCATTAAATTAAAAAAGCATTAACAAACAGAATAACTAGAAAACCATTTACAATGCAAGAAAATGGAAAGCCATTTACAATCGCTCACCTTGCTCTATCGCGTGAAAACATACTCATGATGGACACCATGAACATGCTTGTAAAGCCATTTCAAAGTGAAGAAGTCTATGCTCCCAATAAAATATGAAGTCTTCAAGAATGAAGTACGAAATTATTTGAAATATAATAGTCTTCCCTCGAAAAAAATGAATGTGCAAGATCCCAAACAAGAAAAGCTTTCATTATAACCAAAATCTGAATCTGCCCTAAATAGTATCGAAATTCTCAATAATAGATTCGTCATGCTTATGTACCTCAAAAATCTACATCATTGGCAACTTCACAAAGCACAATCTTCTGGGGTAACCATAAGATTTACAAGCGAATATGAAAAAAGAGGCAAAACAGAGGCAAAACGCACTGGTTGATGGGGAAATTACCCGCTCTGCAAGAAAAGGCTCGAGCTTGGTTCGGGAGATGCTCAAGTTCGAGATTGATCTCGCTACTCACTTTTTACCCTTCATATGCAAAAATGCTCCAAATCAACCCTTTTGGGAAGAAAATACATTATATCCTTACCCCCCTGTTTCTTCTTGCAACACCATTACCCGTAGTAGCGCCCACCACCATTATGCAAAAGTAGAATGAATGGTGGTGGTGGGCAATCTTGCCCCATAGCTCCCCGCCGCATTTTCGATGGAATGGGGCGCTTTGGAATGAGGACGCCCCTTCTTCGATTCGCTTGGCCCATTTAGGTTTAGGTCACCAGAGGAAGAAATTAAGGGAAAATTTAAAAATGCCCTTCCATTTGAAGAAATTGTCAAAATGCCCTTAATAATTGTGGGCTACTTACACCATCACAGATCTTTCTTATTTTATCAAGTAAGGCATTGCAAAAATGGTTTGCCGCTCCAAAGTCTCATCCCCGTGATTTTTTCTCACAAGCAATCAAGCAAATTCGCCTACATTTTGAGCATATGGATCCATGTTGTCTTGCTTAACCTAATTTTCTTCTACGTAATCCACCTATTTTCTAACAACTGTATGCTCCAAAGGTTCGTTTCTCCCAAGAACAAGCTCAAGCGAGGTCATGCTCATAGCCTGATCAACTATAGAGCTATTTCGGAGAACCGGCTTGTAATCTTCTCTTAGATCATTAGCAGAGTCTAAATCGGCCAAAATCACAGCCCATAGAAAACCAAGATCGCCGAGATGTATGGCAAAGAATGTTATACTCGATTTCTCCTCCCGACAAATGATCTTTGGGCGGAAAAACTATGTAATCGGCCTCTAATTTGGGCACACAATCTCGAAAGCAATCCTCTATTTTGTGGCAAAGCCATAGGCTAGAGCGGGAGTTCTTTTCAACCCATTGTAGAAACCGGAAGGACGCGGTCAACATGGGAAAGGAACAAATTGATTGCGTTGGACTGAGAATTAGGGGCAATTTAGTAATTTCTGCAAATACAAGGGCATTTTCACAAATACCTCAAAATACAGGGGCATTTTTTAAATTTTCCCAAAAATTAAAGGAGTATTTTTACTTAATAAGAGCATTTTTAACATAATCATAAAATAAGAGCCGACAATGACTACAAGGCATAATCAATTGAACTGGTTCTTCATTACCCGATAATTTCTTGATGGGGATGCTTATGGATTATGGTGATATGCTGCATAGCCCGACAAATAAAAAATAACAGTAAAACCTGGACACCACAATCAACATTTCTTGCCGCAAAGCAAGGTTTATCAAGTGGTCAACACCATAAGATGTTCGAACGTAATAGAGTATTCCATTATGGTCGCCATCACAAATATACATCAATTTCTTCAAAAATGATGATCTCCTAGAAAGTTGTAGAACACTCCTATGAGGAGTCACAAGTCTCCCCTGAGTCCTCATGTGAAATCTTTCTATGTACAGAAGGCTGCTAAATGTTAACAAAATGAGCTGCCACTTGCATTATGAAAAGCCTTTCAGCCCTTCCACAATCTGATACCATGTCTCTAAGATGTTATGAAGCTCCCGAAAGATAAAGCAGCTGCAGGTACCTCTCTCTTAACTCAACTTCTGGCTCCTTTTTTTTAGGGCTACAACTCTGTGATTCCATTGCGGCAGTTACATTATGAAGCCAATTCAAAATAGTTTAAGATCATATTATTGAGCAAATCTACGGCAAAATCTGTCTGGCACTTGATTCAATTTTTAAAGATCAAGGATCAACCCTGCCAATTAATCGAGTGTTTGGGAGTTAAAGCGGTAGCATTTTTTGTTTTAGGAGGAGTATTTTGGTAATTGCTAAATGTTGCATGGAATTAGACGGCAAGTGATAGTTACGACGTGCCACTATAAAAATGGTTCATCATTATCTAATTCTTAGAATCCGCTCTAATGAGCTCATCTTGCTATGAACAATAATAATCTTCTTTATATGATAGAATTTTAGCTTTCCTTTCTAGTGAGAAATAAAAGTATTAAACATATCTTTTAAAAAATTTCTATCTCTAAACTTCTTGGGGGGAGGGGGCAGATGCATGTAGAAATTACTAGTCAACTTGCAATCCTCAAGCATAGAGAAGATAAGGAATGCAGTATGGGACCCAACAAGAGAACAAATGCGTTGAATCTTGTTCTAAGCATGAGCATCGTCAAGATCAGATGTAAATACTTCATCTGTGTGTGTATCCCTGCCAAATATATTGTTCATTAGGTATGCCAAGTCCCTGGCTTTGCCTCTTTCATTCCCTTCTTGTGTATATGAAATGTTGCTATGATGTCTAAACTGGATACAATTCTCTTGGGTTACAACGTTTGTTAGAACTGATGATCCAAATTAAAAAATCGTAAGCAATCGCCTACTCATGGATGATCAGTCTAAGCTGAAAGCTTTGAAGACTGTTGCAACTTTTGCGTCTTCTACATTCAAATCAGATATATGGTGTCTTTTGAGCTTTAATTACATTTTGCAATAAAAAAAAGTTCTATGGTCATAAAAGCGGGGATTCTAGCCAGCGCTGGAGCTCCACAACATTTGGGTGATCCCCATTAATAATTCAACATGAATTGGGAATCAAGAGAATGTTCTTAGCTCCCCCACACAACACCATCAAACAAGGGTTTGCCCTTTCGAGCAACCCAAAAATAATTATACCTATAGTGGTCTGGTAACGATTAGTTATAATAGCTATTTCCTTTGGATTCTTGTATTAATAGCCATCATGAAATGATGACCCTTTTGAGTGAAGCTTATGAGTAACCACTAAAGTGACCATAATCCAATTTATAATAAATCAATGTTGTAATAGAAAAACCAACATGAATAATCACTATGAAATTTAAAATAGTATTAAAAACTCCCACAATTGAAACCAATGTGAATAACCATCATCACATTGAAAACAATATTGAAAAACTCTTACGACAAGCCACTACCAATTCGATAAACCATGGTACATAAAAAAACCATAATGAATTACCACTATTGCATTAAAAACCATATCAAAAACCATTATCAACTCAAATAAACCATGCTTCAACAAAAAACCAATATAATTAAGTATGTACTAATTATAAAAACCACAATAATATGTGGTTTTTATTAAGGATAAAAAAATCTGCATAGAAAACCACACCAATAGTGGTTTTTTAGTGGTAAATTATAGTAGTTAATTTTTTGGGTGCCTTGTGAGAGTCTAGGGCATGTTGTTGTATTTTTTTGTGATATGGGCTAGGCGGTTGATATCTTCGACATATATGAGCTGCTTAATAATCTAGTGCACAAGCTTCCCATGTGTTCAGTAAGCCACCTAAAAATATATTGTCTTTTTGCTCCTTAATATGTATTTTTTTGCTTGCAATTATTGGATCTTGAATCATGCCTCTTTTGGACCATGTTCAAATTAAACAATCACATTATTCATGCTTTTTGAGAGTAGTTGACTATAGTAACATGTCATGTCGTAAACTTTAAAGGTGCATTTAGAGATGCCTTGAGGGGGTTGACAATTGTTATACATGCACATTTATGAAGGGCTTAAATACTACTCTAAACATGCAAGTTGGGAGGTGCAAGTGTGTTTACTTGCTGCTATAACCGAGCAGGGGAAGCTGAGCCCTTAACCTGCATGATCTAAAATTTTGCCACATGGCAGGATTATCTTCAATCTGGAAGTAGATCTGTTTATCTTGATAAATAGTCCTGGTGGAGCTTACGATGGCTAAGAACCATACCATGATCAACGATACATAGTGCAGCGATGGAAAAACCTGCTGATTAAAGATGTCTCTTGAGGGGATAACTGTTGTTACATGGAAAGGATACTAGGAAGCTATTCTTGGTTGTCCCCATTAGAAGTGAATTGGGACAGTCAAGAATGTTAGACCAATATGTCTTCTACATTGTTATGGATACGATGCATGTTGATGGCTTATCCTTTTCCGTTGTGAGATGCCATAATGGCTACCCCATATGCAAGAATGCCTTGCAAGTGTCCTTGAAGTCTTGTGTAAGTTGACAAGTATATATCCTGTGGAACTCTAGACGACCTGTCCAAATCTAGACCTCTACAATTTCCATCAACGTACCTCATCATATGCCAAAGTTGTTTTTTCACCAATTGAACTTTATATGTGACGCGACGATTAAAGTATCATCCTGCAATTTGGATAATCACCTAGTTTCTTTCCTAGGGTCACCTTGTGAAATATCTGATATACATATACAGAGAAAGAATAGAATATATGTATAGAGATTGGCTAGAAATGCCCTAGTCGTGCCACATAGATATACGCCTCCAAGAGGCACACAGTAACAGACATGACTCTAGGCCACATAGGGGGATTGCCAAGGTGGTAATCCACGTGGCGATGTGTGTGCATAGGCTCCATATCTCAATAGGCCACATAGGGGGATTGCCAAGGTGGTAATCCACGTGGCGATGTGTGTGCATAGGCTCCATATCTCAACACACCTTGCATATCCACTGTTTAGAATTTGATTATGTATGGTGTGCGTCCCTTCATGCGAAGTTGTTGGGGATGAGGGTTCACCTTGTACATCCTTAATTGGAAGACCCTAGTGAAGACAATCCACCCCTTGGTTCGGGAAATACCAAGGTATAAGCCCATGTGTCAATTACTTTCTGAAATTAACATGCATTTCTGAAATTAACATGTTGGTTCGGGAAATACCAAGGTATAAGCCCATGTGTCAATTACTTTCTGAAATTAACATGCATTTCTGAAATTAACATGCAGGCAAAAGGAAAATTTCACACTACAATTAAAAGTTTTTCTTCATTTTTTTTTTTTTTTTTTTGGCAATTTTAAAGAATAGCTTTATAGCTTGCTTTTGGACAGGTTCAAAAGTGCAGGAAACTTATGCTCTAAGATAAAAAGTTAGTTTCCCGAACCAAGATCCTCCCTCACAAAAATATATAATACATGATCTAATTCAAGTTCCAACATTCCTTTGCCACGTTATTTGGCGCCGCATGTCAACAGTCAACCCAACAATTAAGTTTAATGACCGATAAGTCAACAAGCATATGACAACGATGTGACATATGCAGGGGCCATATGCGGCTAGGAGCTGGCAGTTTTAATGCACTGCAGAGTTTTCCTTTCGAGGACACTTCCAGCCGAATGCTAACACACCGATGAAGATTTTTTGTATGTTAGTTTTCATTCCATACCCTTTCTCCAGTCGTCCTCTTCCAAATGCATGATTCGAAAATGCAGTCTTCCTTGGTCCACTTCCTTGTAATTTTTTCCTTGTCGGCAGTTCTAGTCAATGCAAAAATTTACAGCTTACCGCTGCAATGGACAACGAGAAATTCTGCAGATGTTTTGCCTGTGTATCAGGGATCTGAGGGGACATACAGGGTTCTCAGAACTGGAGCAGGAAAAAATGATGAAATGATGAGCGAAAATAAAACATTTTGTTTGGCATTCTATGAGTTCAACAACAGTCCTGGAAATTTCTACTTTTCTATAGTCTTTGGATGTAACAATGTTTCACGCATTGGTGTTCCTATATGGATTGCTAATAGAGATAAGCCTGCCATGAATAATGCAACTCTGTTGATTGGCAAGATCTTTTCCAAATTTGTTCTCATCAACCCAAATAGTAACTCCATTTGGGAGTCTGCAACGCCTTTAGCCTATACAGATCTGACTGAATCTGGAAACTGGATTATGTATAGCAACAACAGCCAAAGAATATGGCAGAGTTTTGATTTTCCTTCTGATGTGTTACTTCCAGGGCAGACACTAAGGTCCATGTTAGTTAGCAGATCAAATTTATCTACAGAGCAAGAGGGATTCTATACTGCTGTTGTGGAAACCAACAGGTTAGCCTTCTATCTCAACATAACAGGCAAAGACGCACAGCCTTATTATGTCAAATCCTATAGTTCAAATCAGTGCAAACAGCCTTCTATTGTGTACAAATCCAACATTGTTGAACTGGGTTTTGGTGGTTCTTCCACCTGCAAACCAGTGAAGTTGTTGGAGGTCCCTAGTTCTAACAGTTCATATGATAATATGCAGTTTGTCAGGTTAGAACCAGACGGTAACCTTGTTGTTCATAAGCTGAACAAGCGCTCCATGGTCTGGGATGTGTCCAAAATGTTTGAAGATCCATGCCAGCTTCCTATGGCATGTGGTCCATATGGACTCTGCCAAAATAAAGGAGAATGCAAATGTCTTGTGGAAAATAATGTTACTGTGGAAGCAAATGCGAGCATGACAGTTTCTAGTGCAAAATGCAGAGCTCCAAACTCTGGAATGGCGCCTTGTACAGAAAATACTGAACGAAACAACCATTTCGTTCCTACAGGTAACTACTTCTCTAATCCTTACTCACCTGGCTTGATGGGATACAGTGTTGAGAATTGCCAGGAAATGTGCCTATCAAACTGCTCTTGCTCTGCATTTTTCTTCTCAGAAAGGGGATGCTTTCTTCTAGATGACATCCTTGGAGGCTTTGTAAATGATACAACCACACAGGGGTTCATCAAGTTCAGAAATGATGTGTTATTAACAGGAAGAATAGGGACAGGATCTTCAAATAAGGACCGAAAGACCAAGGCAATACTAGGGATTCTGATAACGGTTGCTGTAGGGTTGGCCATTATACTTCTAGTAATGCTAAAAGTTTTTGCACGCAAAACTGAAAAGAAGGTTGAAAACCAAGAGCTAGATAGCTGTCTGTCTGGACTAGATGGTTTACCACCAAGGTTTACATATCAAGAACTAGAGGTTGCAACAGATGGTTTCAGTAAGAAACTTGGAACAGGGGGGTTTGGTTCTGTGTATGGTGGAGTGCTACCAAATGGGAAAAAAATTGCTGTGAAAAAACTAGAAGGAACAACACAAGGGGTGAGGCAATTTGTGGCAGAGGTTGCATCCATGGCTAACATAAACCATGTTAACATAGTGAGACTATGTGGGTTTTGCATAGAAAACCATGACCAGATGCTAGTGTATGATTTCATGCAGAATAGTTCATTAGATCAGTGGCTTTTTGGAAATGAAGAGAAAGGAAAAATGCTAAGTTGGAGCCTTAGGAAAGAAATTGCCATAGGTACAGCCAGAGGGTTAGCATACTTACATGAGGAATGCAGAGATGCCATTATTCATCTGGATGTGAAGCCTCAGAACATACTGCTGGATGAAAAAATGGTACCTAAAGTGGCTGATTTCGGGATGGCAAAACAGGTGGACAGGGACGCCAGTCAGGTGGTGACATGTGTCAGGGGGACACCTGGCTATTTGGCGCCAGAATGGCTGATGCATTCTGTGGCTACAAAGAAATGTGACGTGTACAGCTTTGGGATGGTCCTTTTGGAGATGATAGGAGGTCGAAAAAATTTAGATGTGTTACAAACAAATACAGAATTAGGTTGGTATTTTCCTGCTTGGGCAGTCAATGAGGTGAGAGAGGGCAGAACCATGGACATCATTGACCCCAAAATTAGGGCTTCTGTCCCCGAGCTTGAAGGCTCCAGATTCATCCACGTGGCTCTTTGGTGCATACAGGAAAATGCTTCCTCTAGGCCTTCTATGGAAGAGGTTGTTCAGATGCTTGAAGGTGTTAAAAGTGTCCAAAGACCTCCTCTCCAGTTCCATTTTGCAGTGCCAACTCAGACTATTGTCAACTTTACTGCCTCTGAATCCGGCTTTGGGATGTCATTCATCAACACGGAGAGCGTGTCAATGGCGTATGTTAATCCTCCCAGCTTTGGAATGTCTAGCTTAGTCAGATGACTTGCTTCAAGAATCTTTTCTGGATACCCCATCATATATATGAGCCTAAGTTGACACTTAATAGAGAGAGGTTTTGCTCTAGACTTAGTTGGTTGAGAGAATATATGGTGCTTTACACACGCATGGCAAATGACACCATGGTTCTCTGGCATAACTTTTCAAAATATTCCCTAGTCCCATTAACCTTTTGCTTCATTCTAACGTTAATGGGACAATTTGAACTTTATTCTAGCATGTTCTCTAGGTTCAACAGGAATTGCTATAGTAAACACCATGCATGTTCCATTATCTTCCATTTTCCCTTCGATTGTTTTCTTTTAAGTTGCATTGGGAGTCGGTGTTTGTTATATCAAGATCGTTCTGCGCATCTCCATGGAAATATTGTAGATCTTTCCCTTAATTAAGATCATTGTAGTTTCTGCTCAAGCGGTCGTAAGATGGCCTATCGAGACGAGTCTGGTCACCTGTTCTACCAGTCAACTGGCCCAGTTTCATCCAAGCTTCATCCTGGTCATGGATAGATCATCGGTTGGCATTGATCATCGAATGATATCATCAGTCTCTATATGCCTTCAAATGCGCAGATCATCCATGGTTCGAGATCTAAATGATTGACATAGGTATAATACTTTCTTCTTCTTTTTCGTAATGGTTCTTTCAGTGGTCACTGAATGATATCATCAGTCTCTACATACTTTCAAATGCACAAACCATCCATGGTTCGAGATCTAAACGATTGTCATTGATATAATATTTTCTCTTTGTAGTGGTTCTTTTTACTTCAATCAGTTCGGATAAGTGTGCTCCATCCCTATTGCAAAGAAGGGACGAATGGAACAATCACCTATGAATGGATAGTAAAAAATCCTTCCGCATTTCATATTTTTTCATTCGAAGTAGGGTTTTTCTATATTATTTTTGACATGGATATCCAAAATGGCACATGAACATAGATGGCACGTTTCAACGCCATAACTATATACGAGAATCTTCCCTTCATATACATGGAGAATCCCTCAAGATGGTTGGTTCACGTTTCAACATTGGAGCTTTACACAGAAAATTCTTTTCCTCATATACAAGAGGAATCTCTCCCTTTGACTTTACATGTCGGCAAAGAAATGTAAGGTACAGTGTAGTTATAGTATGCAGAAACACACAAAAGAGTAATTCTTTCAATTACTTTGAAGGAAGAAAGGAAGTCCCATTTAAGATATACGAGGAAAAATACCCAATGTTGTTGGGCTATGTTGGAAACCCTGCAAAAGATATCCAACCATAATTTTAGTATTCTTTCTCTAGTTTTTCTCTTTGTTTTTGGGTTGCCCCTAGGGGGCAAACCCTCGCTTATGTGAGTTTGTGGCATATCTTAGGTATATGTTGAAATATACCTAGAATATGCTGGTGACTGCTCGAAACTACTGGCGGTCACTTGGCGTTGTGGGCTGCTGATGTTTGATCCTAATAATCGGCAATATAGACAGAGCGTCCAAGGCAAATGCGGGCTACACATGCTGCTTCTTCCCACTTTGCATGCAAAATGTTTTCTTTAATCTCGCTCTTTCTTGCAGAGTCTGTAGCTCCGGTGGAAGAATAAACGCTCTACAACTGGGTTTCTGGATCAAGCTCCACTTCCGAGTTTCTCTGCACAACAGTGTTCTTGGATTTCTCTAATCTGCTAAATCCAGATTACGCGGATCCACCTCCGCTCGCTCAGAAAAGCCGCAATCAAAGAAATTTCCTTCCTCAGAACTACTCTGGCGGACCACCCAGCAGACCCAATGCATCTTAGCGAGAGCATGTAGCAGACGGATTTGAAAGACTCGATGTTGTTAGACCACTGTTCTAGACGGTAGCCCCTGTATTCTCTTGTTGTTTAGTTTCTCATTTAGAAAAGAAATAGAAGCAACTACTGTAACTTGCATATCGCGATATCAATATTAACTTACGATCTCATGTTCAATTTTGCTCATCGATCTGTTGAGATAAAAAAGGAATTAAGCACGCCCACTTTGTGTTTTTATGTTGTAACTGGCATGTAATGACATTATAGATAGTAGACAGGTTATATCTAGCTTGAAAATGGATTTTGGTTTCTTTAAGTTCTGTAGCTTTTCATTGAATGCAAATGTGGTTATTAAATACTGCCTCTACAAAGCTGGATCATTACCGCTTTACTATAGCACCAAAGATGCTAAAAAAAATTTTGTTAACATCTAGGTGCAAAATCATTTGCTTTTCGCTAGTCTTATAAACAGCTCATTTGTGGTGCAGTTTTATAATCTATGTTGTTTTTGAAGCACTTGGGCCCCGAGCCGCCAGCTTGCCATTCACCCCTGTGAGGTGAAATTTTGGCTTTATTTTATGTCTTTTGCAAACGACTTAACATATGTAATCCTTGCCAAATGCCAAAGACATATGATGCAATTTTTTCATATTTAAAAATGGGATGTACAAACTATGGGGCTTAGCTTCTACCGCTTTTAATACCATGATCTTTTTTTTGTCAAATTCTTAGTCGGTCCTAGCATCGCAAAATTGATCTTCTATACATGACATAGAAGTTCTATTTAAGCAAGATATTTTTGTGGCTCTCAGTGGGGGTTTTTCCTCATTCTTAGAAGGTCATGACTAGCATCCCGTAAAAAATGAAAAAAGCTATTGATCGCTTTTTGCACCTTGAAACGTATTTCTTTCTGGTCTTTTATTCCATCATCAACAAAATCATTACATTTGTATGAAGCAAGATACTTGGCCCTTCTAGATGAGGTACTTTTGGCCTTTTTATATTCCATGTTGAATATATTAGAACAGCTATTGATGTCCAAAGAAAAAGCAAAAATATTCACCAAACACTAAATTTATGGCCAAATATGATAATTCGTTTGCACATATTGTGATGAAAACGGGGTTATGCCCGGATGAAGTTGTTTGCACGGGTACCCGGATCGACCTATTTCATACCTATTTATATGGTTGTTTGGCATATGCAAAGGAGGTTGATTCTTATGTCTATCTCTACCCTGAGTTATTTAAATCAGAAAAATTCAACTCACTCAAATCACACCAATGTGCAATTGAATCTACTATAATGACCATTATTTCCCTGTATGTTTGTAGCAAAAGTATTTGCAAGTTCATTTTTCAAGATTGTCACCGATTTTAATTGCGGGTTAGGCGGCTTGAAATTGAGCACCGATCATAGTAAGAGGGATTGGTGTGTCAATGTTGCGCAAATGACTCGGTCCTTCATTAATGGAAGTCTAATCGTCCAATTTTTTTAGAATCTGATTGTAGGTGTTTGCAGCATGAACCATTTATGAAAGGATGGCTGGTATCCCTTAAGGATGATGTTACTAATGATGCTCAGTGTTTGTCTTCTACTTTAGAAGAACTAAAGGAAATTTTAGCTGATGTGCAACAACTCTAAATAAGATTGAGGGTAAACAACGCATCCCTTTGTATGTCTGTCCTAGAAAACTTAGGGCCATTGGTTATTTTCTCAAGATGCAACGCTGATGGTTAACTTATGGAGTTTCAAAACTAGCTTTATTTTCATGTTAGTCTTGTATTTAAGCTAATATATTGTTAAGGTATTTTTCATGGAAAGTGAATTCATAGAATCAATGAACCATGTAGTGAAGCTATAATTTGTAGTTTGAGCTTTTTCTATATTGTATAATCATCAATTTCATGGCATGTTGTTCTTATTATCACGGTTGTTCATGGCATTGTCTTTCTTATTATCACAGTTGTTAAGTACACAATTAAACTTGTGCTTTGAAAGGTGACAAAAAATGAAACTTTGGAGACTCCATTGGTTAGAGCAATGCAATGGGCTGAAAAGAATAATGTAAAAGATTCTGCGACAAGATTTTTGCCATCAAAAGAATAACTTATTTCATTTTCTGCCTTGCAGCGTGTTGCATGTAGTTATCCAAGTTCACTCTTTGTTGATATTGGTTTATGATGTAAAATGCTACTGTTCTCATTCCTTAATAGATGCAAGTGCTGGAGAGCTACATAAGCTATTACAAGAATGACTTACTACAATGGAAACTAAAGATACAATGCAAAGGCTTCAATAATCAATACAATATGCCCAACAAAGCAGGGCATCTCTGGCTGCAAAGGGTGCCTTGCAATCATTGCAGTTATGACCCATGAAGGAAATTATTTTGTCTTATTCCATCCCATGATGATGTTGTCCATGAGAGTGCATTTCAGAGGCTGGCTTCGCAAGCAGAACAAGTATTTGTTGCAGCCTTAAAAAGGAAACGTATACTTGACTAATTTTGTTCAGCATGCTCCGGCTTCTTCTAATGTACAAGTTCATTTATTTCCTTGAGATATTTTTGGCGTTTCAAAGGTGTAAATCTGGTCAAAGGCCCAAGCATCCGCTTTTAAAACACGTGCCATGATAAAATGAGGAAAATAATGTAAATGAGGAAAATGAGAAAATGAGGAAATATGTAACTTGCAAAAATGCATGCATGTTGCTTGGTAACACGGGTCGAATTTAATGGTCCACCCATTTGAGGAAAATGCTACCCTCCATTGATGCTACCAGAGAATGAACATCTCACCCTTTCTTTAAGCTTATTTTTTCGTTTTTGGGTTGCCCCCCCAGAGGGCAAACCCTCGCTTATGTGAGTTTGTGGCATATCCTAGGTATATCTTTGAATATACCTAAAATATACGGGATCGCTCCAAACCTATTGGTCCCCGCAAATTGGTCGCCACCGTTCGTTGGGCCGTTGATATTTGAACCGGATAACTGCAATACGACATGTAGCCTCCAAGGCAAAAGCGGGCTACACATGCTGCTTCTTCCCACTTTGCATGCAGAATGGTTTTCTTTAATCTCGCTCTTTTTTGCAGAGTCTGCAGCTCCGACGGAAGAATAAATGCTCTACAAACCGGTTTCTGGATCAAGATCCACTTTCGAGTTTCTCTGCACAACAATCTCGGATTTCTCTAATCTGCTAAATCCAAATCCGCCTCTTTGCTTTTACTTATCGATTTTCGCCAAAGCCGCAATCAAAAAATTTCCTTCTTTAACTACTCCCCGCCGATTTCAAGCAATTCGACCGGGGAGTTCCACCTACTTTTGTGCTTTTGTATCTCTCAAATAAAAAGTTATTCTCAGTCACTTGCGTTTTGTCTATGTACTTGTATCGGATCCTTAAGTTCTTTGATGTACTTACTATGTATCTCCCAATAATATGAGGTTTATTCACAAATGTTTAAAGGTTGACTGTATGCTAGAGATTAATGATTCTAATGTGTTCTAGATAGCTTTGATGTCTTTGGGATTCTTATTAATACACACATTTTCAATGGTGATCACATTGCATAGCTTCAAGCGGAAGGAAGTAAACAAAGGCAATTTTGGCCCCTGAATCCACCTAATTTTTAGCATTCTTGGTATGTCCCATTATGCACAACAAACACAAACATTTATGCACATGCAAACTTTGTTAGCTTGTCATACGCTTAAAGGGTATAAGATATGGCTACTAATGCTTTATTGCAAAAAGGATAAGTGAAAGTGGTTGGCAGGAAAGAAGTATGATTTTCTCCTATACATACAACTATTATGTAGGATATACAATAGCTCATCTTTTATTTTCTACCTTCCATTTGCCACAGACAACCATAAATCTGCTTCAAGGGGGATGCATTGCAAGAGTTGTGCTTACTTTAAGCTGTGCAGTTGTGACAATGAGGACTTGCGGAAAGATGATTTGGGATCAGCTGGGTGAAACTCCTGACTTGGTTGGTATGAATCAAACAAACAATATCATCTTTGAACAATGACCCAATAGCAGATGTGCACACTCATTTGCATGCCATTGTAACAATAGACTACACTATGCATGTCATTATTATTGAAGGGTGGGGTGCCCACTTATAGAATGTGGATCATCATTCTTTAATAGATACACATGTAGCTGCATATATGGGTTACAGCTCAGGTTTCCATTTATTTATTGCACATGAAAAAAATCATTCGTGGTGTTTGCAAGCTGGGATGACATGGAACTACATACACGACCAAAAGATAGGACGTATAGCTTGAAGCCTATTTGCGCTGCATGGTCATTACTGCTGTCATGAACCTACGCAAAAACAAGGAAAATACGTGGAAAATATGCAAGAAATAAGCCAAGATCGGCAAAGAATCTGATATATGAACAGGAATCAAGAGTACAATGACCCAAAGGCAAGCAGAAACACGAAACAGATGCCTAGAAGGCTCAAAACTGGCGTTGAACCGGAATGGTTCGACAAGAAGGAGGTGCCTCCTTATATATCTAGGCCAATGGTCAGGATTGCGCCACTCCAATGGATGAGATCGCGCCAAGTGTTGCGCATCTATTTAGGTTCTAGAATATTCTAGAACCTCTTGGAGATAATCCCACGTATGAGAAAGAGGTGATGGAGTGCCTTCAACAAATATTGGTAGCGCACTTGGCAAGGGTGTGTGACTCGCAACTGGAAGGTTGCGAGTTCAAACCCTGTCTTATGCAACTACCCTTTCGCATCCGTGTGACGGCCATCTTTTATATATATGAGTATAATGTTCGTATGATACAAATATCCATATGGTCGTCACACCATCCCCCTCCTACGACGTCGACGTGTCCTCGGAGCTGGGGCCCGAGTACTCAAACTTGGCTTGTTTGGGTAATGTTGGTGAAACTCCGCAATTTTGTTAGGCGCATTAGTCAGATTCTCGGCAGGCACGATAACAAAAAGATCCAAAAACTCCGGAAAAATATCGTTAGCCATGTGCTGAAAGACCGCTGGGGCATTGGTAAGGCCAAAAGGCATGACGGTATACTTAAAATGACCATACCGAGTTTGAAAGGCTGTCTTCCACTCATCACCTTCCCTGATGCGGATAAGATTATAGGCACCTCGAAGATCAATTTTCGTGAAGTATATGCACCTTGTAGCCGCTCAAGCAACTCTGGAATCAGAGGGAGAGAATGCTGATTACGCACAGTGATCTTGTTGAGGCCGCGATAATCCATAACCAGCCACAAAGAACCATTCTTCTTGGAAACAAAGAAGATAGCAGCCCTCGGTGGACGAGAATGTCGAATAAACCCAGTTGCAAGATTCTCCTTGATATAGGTCCGCAAAGTCTCCAATTCTGTTGGCGACAAGCCATACATAGGGCCAAATGGCGGGGTCGTCCCTGGCTAAAGATCAATGGGGCAGTCATAAGGACGATGCTCTCAAAGCTTGTTGGCTTTGACCTTATCAAAACATCGCCAAAATCCTTGTACTTTTATCGGAAGGATAGCCGCAGACATTTCGGGCGTAGCTAGTCGGCTAAGGATGGACTTGGATTGCAAATGCTGATCTGGAATCTTGCCTACCAGATCTAATAAACTTTGAAGAGAGATCTTCGAGATATGGAGCTGAGGGCACAAAGAAGCCTCTACAGAAGCAGGATCAAGAACAGGAGTGAGAGCAGGAACAAGAGCGTAAGTAGGAGCAACCGAGCAGGAACTGGAGCGGTGAACCCGACCGAACCGGAGCGTGAACTGAACTGGAGAAAGAGTAGGAGCAAGAGCAGAGCGTAAAACCGAGTCGAGAGCCGGAACATCGTCGAGAATATGGTCGGCATCTAGGGCATGAACTGGGGCATAGGCAAGAGTCGAATCAGAACATGGAGCAGTGAAATCAGAACAAGAAGGGGACGTAATCGGGGGCCCACGATATTGCACGGATCAAGTCGATGTTGGTGTAGAGACCGATCCGCAGATGAACTAGAACTAGAGCTCGAACCAAAGAAACCGAAAGGATCTAGTACGCCAATCAATTGCGGGTTATGTAGCTCGAGCCGGGGTAGACTCAAGACTACCGCACATGTGGATTGAAGGAAATGCTACAAGAAGCTCCCTCAACAAAACGCGAAGAGGTGCAAGATATTCTATGACTCACCAAGAGATCTCCGCCCATCAATCAATCGCCGCGAATGGTGTGCTTAGTAGCGAACATACTTTCCATGAAGCAGGCATTCGCACCACAATCAAGTTGCACCATTGTCTCTATCCTCCCATTCTCCGACTTCAATGAAAGAGAGATAAAAAATTCTTTACTGACCTTGTCCGAGGGAATAAAACCTTCGTCACATGTGGGAGGAGTTGAAGGAATGTCAGGCAACCATCGAGAGACTTCTACTACTTGGACGGAGCTCGAACGGTTTTTTGACTAATTTGGGTGCTTCACAGGACATCCACGAGCAATATGACCAGCTCCTCTATAGTAGAGGCAAAGATTAGCCTCTCTCCGATGCTGCTTCTCGGCGGCAGATAAAGGTCTTCGAACTGCCTGATCAATCTGCATAGGCTTAGGTCTGGACCTGTGGATTGTACAGATGAAACTGAGGAAGGCATAGCCTACAGGCGCTTGTGTGATTGGGAAGACCTGATTACGTCTCTCCTGCCTGCGTTCGAAGAGCCGATTATCACATTGAACCGTATATCTGATGGCTTCCTCCAAAGTCTGAGGGTCTTCCATAGATAACAACATATTTTTGACATCCTCACGGAAACAATCTCAAAGTGCAACATCATCCCAAGCAGTTTCTACCACAATTTGACGAAATTCCGATGCATATACTGAAGCTGGACGAGAGCCTTGCCTTAGATTGCAAAGTTTTGTGACTGTTGTGCACTGACGATCGGTGTATCCAAAGTATGCCTCGAGCTCTGCAGTGAATAAAGCAAAATTTTGCAACTCGGGAGCCCCTTTCTCCAGCAAGGGGGGCAAACCAACTCAAGGCTGATCCAGAAAGAAGAGAGCCAACTAGTCTGACCTGTTCTCAATCTGTAGGATACCCATGAGGGTGGAGCCAAATAATAAGACGAATCTGGTTCAAAAAACCTCGGAGCTTGGATCTAGTGCCATCAAATTTTTTTGGCAGGCTGATCTTAGGTTCTGATGACCTCCTCCCAGAGCTAGAGGCTGACTCATGAGAAGTTAGCCATTCCTAGAGCTCCTTATTCTCCAACTGCAACTGCTGGCATACTTGAACAAATCGCTGGACCTGTTATATGTAGGATGAAACCTCCTCCATAGAGACAGGAATCGCCCATTATGGATAAAGAAATCCTTAGGATCAGAGCAGGCAAGAACCGGTAAGGGATTTCAGTTCAAACTGTCATGAACCTACACGAAAACAAGAAAAATACGTGGAAAATATGCAAGAAATACGCCAAGATCGGCAAAGAATCTGATATATGAACAGGAATCAAGAGTACAATGGCCCGAAGGCAAGCAGAAACACGAGACAGATGCCTAGAAGGCTCAAGACTAGCATTGAACCGGAATGGTTCGACAAGAAGAAGGTGCCTCCTTATATATCTAGGGCTAATCCGGGGATCATGCCACTCCAATGGATGAGATTGCGCCAAGTGTCGCACATGCATTTAGGTTCTAGAATATTCTAGAACCTCCTGGAGATAGTCCCACATATGAGGAAGACGTGAAGGAATATCTTCAACAAATATTGGTAGCGCACTTGGCGAGGGTGTGTTTGCTTCCTCTGTTTTTATTTCCTCTGCTTTAAATGATTGGAGGAGGTACTTAAACATGTATGTGGCTAACTCTATGGTGGGGGAAACAATTTCCAGTTTCTGTGGAGGAGGAAAGACATTGAAATTGCAGAGGGGCTACATGATATAAGTTGAGGCTAAAAATACAATTATCTTTGTCTGATATGTATCAAGAATAATGTAGAGAGTTATAAAAATAGACTCAACAATTTTGACTTTGAAGAGCAGAGTATTTAGATACATGCTTTACATAGAGTATGGCATTACCCCTACTGTATTGCTTGGGTCTTGTCATGGATGTGTAGAATTAGCTATATCCTCATCTGACTTGTATGTATATTTCATGATATGTATCTTTGTACAGTTTGATAGCACCCTTATGATTACCACGTTTTTTCCCTCGAAAACCCTTCGGGGCAGGGTTTTTTTTAACTCGGACAGTAATAAGCTAGCTATGCTCTTTCATTGGGTCTCATAGGTCGATTGGTCTCCATGGACGATAAAGGCCATTCTACTCTATTTTGTTCTATTCTATTTTATTTCTTTTCCTATAACTGCAGTTCTATAAATAGGGTCATATCATACTCTATGGAAGGTGGTAGTTTTTTTTCTTTTTTCTTTCCTTCCCCCTTA
Source organism: Isoetes taiwanensis (assembly GCA_021234155.1). Classification (NCBI taxonomy): domain Eukaryota; kingdom Viridiplantae; phylum Streptophyta; class Lycopodiopsida; order Isoetales; family Isoetaceae; genus Isoetes; species Isoetes taiwanensis. Next base: position 408,770 of record JAJEKV010000212.1, on the reverse strand, counting down.
TGAAGCATTTTTTGTCGTGAAAATAAGGATCCATGAATTTTGGTTTTAAAATTAGACAACACATCTAGACAATAAATTATGACTCAAGCACTCTTACATTATATTGGTACTATTCTTACACTATAGTATCTGATTAGCACTTTTGATCTTGGCCATGCACGCCAAACAATGAAATACAAAAATGAGAAAACACACCCTCGGACCACTAGATGGCAACCCTCCGTGTGCAGCACCTTGTTTCTTTCTATCTATCTATCTATCTATCTATTTTTTTTTTTCTTTAGTAGCTTTATATTTTTCAACCTTTTTATAATTTTCTTCTTCTTGCTTTTCTTATTTTTTCCATATTTTTTGTTTGCTCCTAAAATACCCTACCCTTAACCATATTTATGTTGAGATTATATATCTATTGTACTCTCTAACTTACATTTAACTCATTGCAAAAGAAGGAACATTAGTGGAAATAAGAATTGAAGTCATATTAACAATATTTGACATGTTGAACTTGATTTTGCGGTCCTTAATAACAGTAATTTTAGCTAGATTACCTTACAAAACAAATGCTTCATCATGGCATTACTTTTGCTAGAATAAGATGTCAGGATCCCCCTCTCGTAACTGTATGCCATGTCCAAGCTCGAAAGGTAAATGGTCTCGTAGGTATACATGCATTTTGAAACAAAAAAGAACCCCCTTCCACCCACGCATCCCTTTTATATGGAAAATATATGTGAAGTCCTCTTGCATTTGTTCACTTTACCTTTTAGTTCCTTCTCCTCTAATCTAGCGCCTCGGGACTGCCAAGATTCGGCCATACTACTATGTTCTACAATCAAGCTCCTTAGCTATGCCACTACAAGTTTAGTGGATCTCTCTCATGTGGTGCTTTACTAGCTAAGCGTCCTTTTGTGGGCATGGGGCTGTTGCTTTTGAGTCTTTGATGTGTGATTTTGTTCTACCAATAATTGTGATGTAAATTTATTTTTGAGCTTCCATTCATTGCATCACATGATTCTGTTGTAGTTTCAAGCAACATTTCTACTTTTTTGTTGGGATGTGTCTGTGCAGAAGGTAGCAGAGAATCTGCCTCTTATGGAGGTCGATGTCATGGAAAGGTTGGCGTGTCACGGGGATATTTGCAAAGGCAAGTACATATTTAGCTCCATATATTGCCTCCTCTTAGCTCAACAACCTATCGCACTGCCAAAAAGATGGCACTTGTAGAATCCACAATAAAATTGGGTTTGTACATTTGAGAGAAGTTGCTCCATCCAAAAGTTTTTATGCTTTAGTGGCAGGTTATCCATAGGTGTTTACATGTTAATGCCTTAAGACATCGCTATTATCTTGGAACGTCTGTAGTATGCTCTTCCGGGCTTCCAGACACTGATACTCTTGAGCATTGTCTCTTTTCTTATCCAGAAGTTCAATCGGCATGGTCCTGACTACAATGTTTACTTAATAGTAATGTGCATGTTACAGACTCATGTTTAAAATGTATATATAATGTACATGTACATGTAATGTATATCCAATGTATATAAAATGTACATTGGATGTAAAGATATAAAACTGTTCAGTTTCATTAACTAAAAGGACATTTAAGTATAGACGGATGTAAATTTAATAAGCAAGTACATGTTAAGTGGAGGTGGATGTTTATGTAAATGTAAATAGATTTACATCTAAAAAGTACCTAATAGCACGTCACTGCAAGATCTTTGCTACTATGTAAAGAATATAATAAACATTAGCATGCAATACATGTCATGAGAACCATGTGCATTCATTAATAAATACAGAAGAAAATTATGAAAGAAATGAGAAGAAAACATAAGATTTCAATGAGAGTTGATTCAATAGTAGAACCCAATAAGAATTGAATCAATTGCTTCGGTAGACCTATGAGATGTCAAGGTATTGTATTGCCTGCTGCTCTCTCTTTGTACTTGGGTCCCATAGGCCAGTTGGTCTCCGTGGACGATAAAATCATATTCCTATTCCTATTCCTCTTCATGACATCTCTAACCTTCGATGAAACTTTTGTATTATCAATCGAAAATTCGCGAACCTGACGGTTGATTGAATCATTGATTCTATTTGATCTTGGCCTCCTTCCTGCCAAAGCCCACATGTTTTCTCCACTTAATGACACTATTTTCCTTCTTGCTGCAGCTTTGGATAAATTTCTTGATTGTACCTTTAGCAATTTTGAAGAAACAACCTTGTTTATATCTCCTTTTTTTCCAACAATCATTGCTAACAACGAATGTTTTGCAGACAACTTGTCTTTGCTATTAGCAGACTTCACGTCTTGAAACCCATCTTTCAAGTTTCTGATCATTGATTTCATAACAATAACTTTAGAAGGATTTCCGATCACAGGTTCGAAAAAAGAAAAAAGACTGTCATCTTGCAACAAACGAGCATTAAAAACTACTTTTTGATTTGGACGAAACGCTTGCAAACAGCTAAGAATTCAATCCACCGATCTGTCAACACATTGCTTTATTTGTTTCGTGGCATAACACATTCCAATGTCAGAATATCTACGTTTAGAATCACCACTTCCAGTGGAGTTCTCGCCCTCCATCTGTAAAAATGAAATTGATTGGTTTTCCTTATAGATTGAATTGATATGTGTTTCTTGTAGAATTCTTGTTTTGTCGTCGTTATGGAAAGGGGGGATTTCGGAAAGGAAGGGATGGATCCATTCAAACTGAGTCCGATTCAGTGCATCAAGAATCCCAGGGGAAGGGCTATCATGGGATGTTGTTGCAATCATTACAGACCTGTCATAACAAGACAAATTGGAGTATCGCTCTGTGCATCTGAAATGTACCACGAAAATGGACAAATTCGTCCTTCAATTCAATATGATATGCATACACCCTTTCATGCTTTTACCCTTGAGAGGGGTTTTTTCCCTGGCATAATAAACAGTTAGTGAGAATTATGTCCAGTACCTCGCTGACATACTACAGACATTTTATCTCTCTCTCCCTCGGTTATGGTGGAGCGGGATCTCTGGGCTATGGTGAGTACTGCTAGATACAAAGTAATTCTCCAAAGCAAATCCAGAGTAAAGCTGAGAGCAAAAAGAAAAATTGGATTCATAGCAAAGAAATCTCTTCGGCTATGGCGGAGCGTGATCTATTAGCTATGGGAGCATGTCAGACTACAAAGTAATCGTCCAAAGCAAAACCAGAGTAAAGCCCAGAGCGAATAAAACTTGGATTCAAAGCAAAGAAATAACTGCATGGACCTTCTGTATTCAAAGCAAATGAATCCAAAATACAACAAATACTCTCTCTTTTCTCTACCCCGATCTCTTTTCTATCTGGCAATGGCTATGGGTTCCTAGACAATGACTATGGCTATGCAGATCTTCGTTGGAGCAAAACACAATGATAAATCCTTGTGCCACGCTTGTTAAAGCATCTAACATTAAGCCCAATGGCAACAGAGGTGAGTAATTAGGCAACGAAGAAAAAGCCTTGTGCTTGATAAAGAATACCCGTGCTTGACAAGGAAGAAACCTAGAAAACCTATGAGGTAAGAGAAAAGCTTCTTCACTTTGAAACTTCACTCAAGCAACCCCTCAAGGCTTGCTTCCAAAAAGAAAGTTCTTCCCTTTTTTTTGGGGGGAGGGGGGAGGGAGGAAGGACGACAATATATTATCAAGAAAAATCAAGATACATATAGGACTACTGTGACATGGGACTCAAAACCTAGAGGACAAAATAATCCACTAAGCAAAACCACCCATACACAGTGTATAATCAAAGTCCTTGTGCCACCTTGAGGCTTTAATGGCCTCATCACAATCCCCATGTTTTACCACATCCAGATGATCATCAATAGACATCATTTTATCATACTACTGAATAGTACGAGATGGGATAGCCTCATGAGATGACATAATAGAATTCTTTCTAGCTGCCTTCTTCCACTTGACCTATTGTCATGATTCTTTAGAGCATTGAAGTTTAGGATCATCAACCATAACAACCTCAGAACACAAGAAGAAGAAGCATCAACTTGAATAATAGAAAGAATAATAGGAGCATATAATGGTTGAGGACGACACTCATCAAAATGGAGGTAGATCATCTTGATGAAATAAGGAATACAAAACAACCGGCAAAGGTGATCATGAATAGATGAAGAAATAACAATGGGAGCTTGAACCTGAGAAGAAGGGGAAGGTTGAACAGATGCATGTGATGCACGAGGGCCTCGATGAAAGCTAGCAAATGCTTTTATCAAGAAATAAGCGAGCCAATTCTGGACTATTCAAAAGCTTAAGATCCAATTTCTTATACCAAGGTCCACTCCTGGTGAAGGCGAGTCCACCGATATAGAAACACAAATCCTTGGCCATTCATGATAGAGTGTGAGATATGAACTCCAAGTTCAGTTGCAATTGCTACTAAAAATTGATGAGCCATTAGATCTGGAGGAAGATTAGATATCGAGAATCAGCAAGATATCTTTAATGCATGAACCATCTGATGTAAAGCCAGGCGAATAATACTAGTACATTATATATTCCCCACCAAGTGGATCAATCCCTCTAGACACCAAGGAGTCCACTCAATCACTATTATAAAAAATAGAATAAAGTTCTTTGCCAACAACCTGATGGACTGAAAAGGAGGAAGTCAAGGCCCGCGAAAAAGACGAGAACCATGAGAAATCTAAATAACTATCAAGAAAGTAGCCAAATCGCATAAGAGGACAAGTTCATAGCACACTTAATAATGAGATTGATGGTCCACCTCAACCATGGGAATACCCGAGGCTTGAACCCCGGGAGATTCACACGTAAGACCCGTATAAACCAAGAGTGTCTGGAATGGGTATTTTTCTGATGTTTCCATATGTATACTAGGGATTTTATGGAAGGGGTGTTTTTTCAACACTTTTATGTATGTATATAGGGGTGTTACTTCTCACCCTAAGCATGCAGGTGGCATATGCTCATGTGATAAAGATGAATCCCCTGGGGCTTGAACTACATTGTGGCAATCAAACTAGCAAAATATATCATCTAGAGGTAATTGCTACTTAAAGTGAGTCTGCCGAGCTTTCAATATTTCCAAAATTGCTGGCAACTCATCCTTACTCCCTTTCGATAACACTTGTAAAGTAGCTGATACCCTGACCTTTCTAGGTGCTGCAAATTTGTAGTGCATAAATAACATCAATGAATAATTTTAGGGGTTTTTATCAAGACTTTGCTTCGATATATGTACTAAAAAAAAGTAATGCAAATTATAGGCTTAGTTGCATGAAAAAAATACATTAAGGGTACAAAATATATATAAAAACATGTAAAAGGATGAGTATAGGCAGAGAATATATATACATGTTTACTAGTTTCTCTCAGAGAAATATTTTACACAAAGACACATGCGAGGGATGGATAGGAGTATGAAAAGGCATTTTTCTGCTAGAACAAGGTGGTAAATAAGGGCTTGATCCCATCTGCTTGGCAGATGGCATGATCCAATATACATATAGGTGAATCCCCCAGGCTAGATATATCCTACAAAGCCAATCACTAAATCTTTAATATGAAACTTTTGTAAGAGAGTCAGATGACTTCCAAGCAGCATCATTAGCTTGAGGTTGAGGAACTACATTAGGGTTGCAATCTGCACTGCTTTTGATGTAAATTCCCATTGACTTCCGCTCCTTTACTCCAGTGCCTTGCAAGGGAGGAAAATCCCTTTCTTCAAAAACCACTTTGCAAAGCGCCATCAAAGGCAAAAGAACCTTCCACTATTTACCTCTTTTGCACAATTGAAGGTCACGTATCACCAAGCCGGGTGGTAGAATCATGCCATTTTGTCGTCGCATTAGATGAAGCAGTATCTGTCTTTTCCATCTCTACTGAAAGAGGCCGAAATCAAACATGCCTAATCTGGCCCCTAAGGTGATAACAAACCTAGTAAAATTGATATTTTGGAGAGATCCTTGAACAAGCTTTTCAACAAGCTAAAGATCATTGAAAAACAGAGTCCTGATACTCAAGCTACAAGGAAAAAGCACCAAATCCCTAAGTGCCATAATCATGAGCTACTTCTAGCTTCTTCTCTTCTAGAAGAAAGTTCGTGGCAGAGCCGCTCAAGCTTCCAGAAGAAAGCTTGAGCGACGTCGCCACGAACAAGCCGAGGAACTTTTACCTAGTACAAAATTAAAGGAATATACCAGTAATTCTCACTAACTGTTTATTGCATATAGCTTATCAGCAAGCCTGTTACTACTAAGTTTTTTCCTTCAAAAACCCTTTGACGAGATTTTTTTTTTTTAATCCTAGATAGTAATAGGCCGATTGTTCTTTATTTGCATCCCCTAGGTCGATTTGTCTTCGTGGATGATTAAACACAATTCAACTCAATTCTTAGACTTTGTAAGTCGATCGTTTTAAATTTCCCCAAGTAGCGGATGTGATTTAGAGCTCTCTAATGTTTAAGTCTTGAATATAATATTTTTATAGAGATTAAGCATCGTTACTCAATATCAGTCTCCATGAAACATTTTTCAATTCCGAGTGTTACACAATGATTCTTATGCAAGGGTAATACTAAAACACTTTTTGAATCTTAAAAATCCAAATGTTGGCTGTTTTTGTTTCGATCCACGCTCCTTCCCATTCCAAATTTTAAGCCTGCATTCTCGTTCCGATTCTGGGTAACTATGCTATTAATAATGTAAGTTCTCGAATGGAATGTGAGTTTGACAATTGTGGAAGAAAGCAACATTTACGAGGTAGGCTATTGTCTATGATTGGTTGAAAGTTATGTATACAGGAAAGGCATGTAGATCGCCTTTCTTGTAACGTGGAAAAGAGTTAGGAGACATTCTGATGCAGGTAAAAAGCTTAAGAATGCAGATAAACAGTTCGGAATGCAGGTAAACAGTTCGGAATGCTTGGTAAACTCTCCGGAATGAAGGTAAATGAGCAGTAGAAGCAGAGCAGCCGCCGTAGAAGCTCTGGTCCGTGATCGAAATTTTTTTACTAACATTTCTTTGTTTGAAACAGTGCCACGTGGCACGGCGCTACGGACGCAGCAGAATGTCTCCTGTTTTTTACGTGGCAAGGATCCTACCTTGGCAGGTTGAATCTGCCCTTAGAGCAAATCATGTACTTTAGCCGCAGGTGAACATTTCTATTAGTTTGTTAAACTACAGTACACATTTTCAACTTTTCTTTCGGCTGTTTATATATATATCTATTTTGGTCGTTCTCGAAGCGCGACAGGTACAAACAAGCCAGCAGATTTTAAAGCTTTGCTCAGAAGCTTTAAACTCGTCCTTCACTTTACAGCTGCAATGGTGTTTTTGCCGTGCCTTCAAAACAGATGAAGAAATCAACGACATTTGTTTGATGCAGCTGCAGCATTTTTCGTTTAACAATAATGTGGAGTCCGGGGGTCCTTTTGCTTTTGATTTTTGCATTGTGGGCTGTTGAAGTTTTTGCTAAAACGTATAGATTGCCTTCCTTATGGAATGTAACCAACAGTGCACCGTATTTGCCTGAATATGTTGGATCCGAAGGCAAATACAGGGTCCTCAGAACTGGGTTTGGAAGAAATGATCTGATGCAGAGCGACAATGGGACCTTTTGTTTGGCATTTTACGAGTTCAACAACAATCTTGGAAACTTCAACTTGTCAGTTGTTATGGGTTGCAGTAATAATGTAAGCATCGGTGTTCCTGTCTGGATTGCCCAGCAGAAATGTGCTGCCAAAGAAAAATCCGCCCTGTTGCTTGGCAGAATTAATTCAAAGTTTATACTTTTGAACTCGGGCTCAGAAAATGGAGGTTTAATTTGGGAATCTTCAACTAATGTATCTTCTACAGAGCTGAACGAGTCTGGCAACTGGATAATGTATAACAATGAGCGTCAAGTGATATGGCAAAGCTTTGATTTTCCTTCTGATGTTATACTCCCATGGCAGAGCCTTGCAAGTCCCTCCATGCTGATGAGCAGAAAAAACTCTTCAACTGGAGAACAGGGGATCTATACTGCAACTATTGAACATAACAGGTTGGTTTTCTATCTCAACATAACAGGCAAAGTACAGCCTTATTTTGTTAAAGCCTCCAGTTCTGATCTTTGCAAGCAAGCTTCGCTCATCTACAAACCCAATAATCTTGAAATAAGTTTTGCAGATTCTAATATTTCTTCAACCTGCAAACCAGAAATGTTATGGCAGTTCCTTAGCCCTATTACTTCAAATGCTCTCCAGTTTATAAGGTTAGAAGCAGATGGAAACCTTGCTCTTCACAGGCTAAACATGAACACCATGATGTGGAACACGTCCAAAATGTTTCATGACCCATGCCAGCTTCCCTTAACATGTGGTCCATTTGGGATCTGCCAAAATAATGGACAATGTGAGTGTTTATTGGAAGATAATACCACAGTGGAAGCAAACGCAAGCTTAAAGCCTTCTAATGCAAAATGCAGCCCTCCACACTCTGGCTCAGCACCTTGCAACGAGAATACTGAGAGGAACAACCATTTCGTGCCTACTGGTAACTACTTCTCTAACCCTTACTCAACTGGGATGATAGGTTATACCCTTAAAAGTTGCAAGGATTTGTGCCTTTCCAATTGCTCCTGCGCTGCATTTTTCTTCTTCCAAAATAAATGCTTCATTGTGGATGAAATTCTTGGAGGCTTTGTGAATGATTCAAGCACTCAAGGGTTTATCAAATTTAGGAATGATAGGTTATTGACAGGAAGTATAGGAATCAATTCATCAGGTAATGGTATCAATATGAAGGCCATGGTAGGGGCAGTTCTAACTGCTTGTGGCATTATAACCATACTAGTTTTGGCCAAGATAGTATTCTGTAGAAAAAAATCTGCACAGAATGCAGATAATCAGGCCCTTCATGCCTGCCTAACAGGATTAGATGGTCTACCGCCAAGATTCACATACGAGGAATTAGAAATTGCAACAGAAGGGTTTAGCAGGAAGCTTGGAACAGGAGGATTTGGATCTGTGTATGGAGGTGTGTTACCAAATGGGAAGAAAGTTGCAGTGAAGAAACTGGAGGAACAACACAAGGTGTGAAGCAATTTGTGGCAGAGGTGGCATCTATGGCCAACATAAACCATGTTAACATAGTAAGGTTATGTGGATTTTGCATAGAAAACCAGAACCAGATGTTGGTGTATGATTTCATGTGTAATGGCTCACTGGATCACTGGTTATTTGGTGATAATAAGAAAAAAGGGAGTTTTAGATTGGGGACTAGGGTTGAGATAGCCACAGGTACAGCTAGAGGTTTAGCATACTTGCATGAAGATTGCAGAGAGCCTATCATTCATCTGGATGTGAAGCCTCAGAACATACTGTTGGATGAAAAAAATGGTACCCAAAGTGGCGGATTTTGGCATGGCAAAACAAGTGGATAGAGATGTTAGTCAAGTGGTGACATGTGTTCGGGGACCCTGGTTATCTGGCACCAGAATGGCTCATGCATTCTCTGGCTACAAAGAAATGTGATGTGTACAGCTTTGGCATGGTCCTTTTGGAGCTGATAGGCGGTCGAAAAAATTTGGATGTCGTGAATAAGAAAGAAGATCTGAAATGGTATTTTCCTGCTTGGGCTGTGAATGAAGTTAGGGAAGGTAGAATGATGGAGATCATTGACCCCAAGATTAGTGCTTTTGTGTCTGAAAAACAGGGGTCCAGATTGATCCACCTTGCTCTCTGGTGCATACAGGAGAATCCTTCCATGAGACCATCTATGGAAGAGGTAGTCCAGGTGCTAGAGGGAATAAAGGAAGTTGAAAAGCCTCCCCTAAAGTTTCATTTTGCAGTACCAACTCAAACCATCATGAACTTTATGGCATCCGAGCAAGGCATCGGAATGTCGTATATCAACACTGAAAGTGTTTCCATGGCATATGTCAATCCTCCCAGCTTTGGAATGTCCAGCTTGATCAGATGATCACCATTTTCCCGATCATATGTTGCTTTTATTTCTAACTTCATGTGCGTAGAATATGGAACGCAAGCTCGTACAGCTTGGACCTTCCCAGCTTTGGAATCTCCAGCTTGATCAGATGATCACCATTTGCCCTGCTTTTATTTCTAACTTCATGTGTGTAGAATATTTGGATATGGAACTCCAGCTAGTACAGCTTGGTTGCATACTTTTTGTTGCCAGCCTATTCTTTGTATTTGTAGATTCTGACAATCCTTCTTGAAAACAGAAGGCAAGACATATTATATTATCTTCTCACTTATATCACTAACTACTACCAAACAAGGAGCAATAAAGGCTCCCTTGTGTAGGCTGGAGATAAAGGGTGCTTTGTTCAAGTTGAGTACTAATTGGTCCTTTAATTTGTGTCAGGAGAGGTATGGCATGCATATCCTCCTGTGCAATTGACAACATACTTCAACTTGTGTACTGGATCAATTGATATTGCTACTTGAGACAAACCTGACTTGTCGAAGCATGGATAATTTGATACATATTCACGATAATTCTGAGTGATTCTTGAACTATTGTATGGATGTAACAAGCATGTGCCATACTGATGGCACATGAACGAGGGCCACCTGTGGAGGGATGTAATGCATAACTAAATTCTAGAAGCACCTCTTCAATAAATATCCCCCTTCTTTGCCAGATCCCATTAAGCATGTCATGTCATTATTGAAATGTGAAAGTTACCTGTTACCAGAAAAATTGCTGGTAAATTTTACTGAGTTGAAACTGCAAAAAGAACCTATCTGTCAACACACAACTTATGACACTTTTTAAATCGTTAGCCATATGGCAACCATAACCAACCGGGTCAAGCGGACTATCAGATGCCCATTTTCCCCACGCAAAGCACATTTTCTAGTCTATTTTGACGCCATCTTTCCATTTTCTTAGCATGTTGGGCAAACTTTATTGCAATCTGCAGATCTCTCTCTGGCATCGAAGACCTTTCTCTATCTCATCAAAGATTACGCAGTCCCATCTTCGTAAGGTTGGTCCCATAGGGCCTCCATACTGTAAGAAGCATTAAAACAATGGCAGTAGCATCTTCACAATCACAGAATCCGAAACTTCATCCGATTGTTCCAGCATTACCTAAAACTGGAAGAAAAATGATTCTTCCAGTTATAGAGTACGTGGCTGCCGGCAGATGTAGAGTACAAAACCAGAACCAAAGCCCCACAAACGCCATGTACCCTCCAGACGATCTGGGCCGTCCAATGCCCCACTGCATCTTAGCCGTCCATGGAGATCTTGGCCGTAGGCCTGGACACATGCCACTTTCTTGGGAGCCTCCGTATATGCCTCCGTATACGATTCTGATACGAGAGAGCTGTGCATCCAATCTTAACGAGGGCCCCCGAGATAACAAGTGAGAAACTGCTATTCAATCTTCTTCTTCCTCTTCGCTTCTGTCTCTTAACAGCAGGTAATTGGCCTGTTAACAATGGTAGTCAAGGCACCAGAAAAAGGGTATACTGAAAATCAGCCTCCACACAAAAATGGGAGCCTCTGCCTCCGAAATATAGGGTGAGCTCCCCTAAAATGGTGCATGTGGTCGTCACTAGCGATAGGGGGGCGATTTTATCCATGGTTATTTCCGTCTCCGGATCCCCATCAAGGCATCTAGGTTATTCCCTTCTCCGAGATCATGCCTAAGTGGCTGATATTGGAGATGATTTCATCCACGGTTATCCGCTTCTACAGGATCACCGCCAGGGCAGTCATTGAGGTCAACCCCTCATCCTGAGTGGCTGATATCGAGGACGAATTCGTCTTTGGTTACCCGGGTCTTTGGGATCATCTATGCTGGCAGATGAGGATGCTTGGTTGTCCTGCCAACGAGGCTACGCCATCCCAGATTCCATTTGTTAGATCCTGAAATGTAACTATATCCGTTAGATGCCTTGGGGCATGATCCCACCCTCTCCCACAATTCTATGGCTGTTTTTTTCAATCTCTAAGATCCACAATAGGCGGTCGTCGATCATATCGTCCACGTGTACGGATCAAATGGAATGATTTGAATTAAGGTTGAAGATTGAGTTAAATCGGGCATATTCTGTACGTAAACCAATTGACAACTACCACGTCTGCAAAGTGGATTGTAAAGGAGGGGATAACAATTTCGGCCTGGCATATAACAATCAACGAGGGATTGCAATGTCCGCAGCGTGGATTTCGGATGAGGGAAGAGGCATTTCGCCAAGATCAACTTGCATTCTCTCACAGAAAACCCTTGCCCTTTTAATCTCTGCCTCCCTGAAAGGGCCATTTTGTCACTTGGCTCCAGTGGCGCTGTCGCTATAGCTCTAACGGGTGATGTAAGGATAAATGAAAGTTGTTTAAGGTAAAAAACAACTTTGGTCCCCTCAGAAATAGTGTTTAAGTGTTCTCTAAAGAAATTTTTACCTTGTTTTGTAGATGGAACGAGAACTAGAATGGAAAAATCTGAAAGGTCAGATTGGTCAAAAGCATAAACGAGGACTAGAACAGGCATTTGAAGGGCACAACCTCTGATTTTCCATTACCAATATGTATCCATCCAAATGTGGTTTACAGTTTTGATTTAGAGGTTGAGGTGAAGTTCCCCACAAAATAGAGAGAAAGAGATAGTATAAAGCCAAAATGAAAAATAGGGGCAGCAGCTGAAAACCAAGTATTTATAGATAGATAGATAGATAGATAGATAGATAGATAGATAGATAGATAGATAGATAGATAGATAGATAGATAGATAGATAGATAGATAGATAGATAGATAGATAGATAGATAGATAGAGTTTTTTATGTCCACGAGAAGTCGAAACTTATGGGACACACACCTAGATGGAACCTGCCTTTATTACTGTACATGTTGAAGCAAGTCCTTCCCCTACTAACTGTACAATGATCATGGCCGATTTCACAACGAGACATTGAACCCGAACCATGGGCAAAGAATACTATTGCAATAGGTGAAGACGCAGTGCCTGAATTTTGTTATAATCAAGAAGCCAGGAGATGGCTTTGCCAGGTTGGTGATTATTCAAACATTTATAACTAGAAGGCGAAGCTTGAAAATCACATGATCGGGTTTATGACATTCCCGAAGTACAAAATTTCAGATGCTCCAGCCAGTGAGGTATGCCAAACATCTGACTTTGGTGAGGAAGAGAACTTATATAAGGATTTAGATCAAGATTTTTAATTCTCCCACAATCTGATAAGGAGACTTCAAAGGACAAGGTCAAACACTTGCTAGATTCCAGTGCTCGGGACGACTTTATAAACTTGCAGGTACAGAAGAGAAAGACACGAGAGCTTAAAGGCCAGGACAAGAAGATATATGAAAAAAAAACTCAAATTAAGAAGAGATATAACAATATTATAATGGATGAGGAATTGTAGCCAGCAATTTTTAAGCAATGACAGGTTAAAGATGATAATATACACAGGGCGCCCTTCACATTCAGCCATCTTTTCTCGAAATAAGTGGTTTTATGATGAATGTAAAGACCTTAAACATTGGCTCAAATATGTAGTTGATCCCATTTCTAGGTTGCGGGCGATCAAACAATATTCTCAAAGGCAAGACGACACTGTACGTTGCGGCACAACTAGGGGAAAATGTTCTACCTCTTTGATCGGCACCCCCGGACATTTTGGAGAAGATTATCACACGAACTTATGCAACCTAAGTGACATCTTATCATAACACTGGGTGCAATACCTATTGCAGCTTTATGATCTCATCGGGGTATGAAATGAGGTATGGGCATAGACATGCTCATCATTAGTTATAACGAAGACAAATGTCGCTAAAGGCTTGCAACATTTCTGCCAATGACAGGCTGCAGACTTAAATGGCACATGCAGATAGAGCTGTTAAAGTGGGCAGGGTCATAAATTATTTCCATCTTGGCTAGCCTCTTCAATAGAGCACTCCAAGAAGGCTCCCCCACAATAAACCGCCAGCGGAGTGGTTCCAATTCATAAGACAGGTGATCCTCACTGCCCCGCCAATTGCCGCATAATTATGGTCAGCTCATTGTTCACAAAACTACTAATATATATGCAATTTTTACGGTCAATAATCTAACAGGTTAATACAATAAAGAAATTCAGCTGCATGAAACGCTGTTGACAGTTGTCTTGGATCCATTGAAAAACTTATCTAAGCAGTACTACATATAAGAATGTACTTTTAATGAGAAGAAGAAAATGTACTTTTAATGAGAAGAAGAAATAAATATGACTTTATGTTGAGCCAAATTAGAGTTTGCTATTTTGGAGCTACTATTCCTGCCAGATCCAATATAAACCTCAAGCTGAACTCCAACAGCATGCATTTTGGGTATCATATCATAATGGGTATGAACTAGCAGGCGGATAACTAGTTTGACAATACCATAGAGTAGCATAGGACTTCGTCACAAATTGTCAAAAGGCTGTGTTTTTACTTTTGTTAGATGTGACTGGTTTGGTTTAGAGGGTCACTATGGAATGGCAGTATGGAGCTTGATTAGATTCTTGAACACATGGTAGGACCAAGATGGCAATAAGGATGCCAAAATTGGCCAAGTTGCTGAGAAAAAACAAAACAGTTTGACCAGGCCAAATCGTGGCCATACGATAAGTCAAAAGGAGCACAGAAGCATGCCGGGACAAATCCAGTGACACAGTTGCGCAGCTGAGAAAGTGGACTAGTTCCTTCAATATCAAACGCTGTATGCATGCTTGACTTCAATGTCAAACGCTGTATGCATGCTTGACTCTAGGAAGGCGGCCAAGTCTGTCTGAAACGTTAATAAATATGCAAACGAGGAGACTGGTATCAGATTCTGTGGCGCAAATGGCTAGATTACTGCAATGGGTTTTTGTATCGGCTCTTCTTCTTCTCGTTCTTCATATATCAAGCTGCCAAGTTTCTGCTCGTAAATTAATGCTGCAATCTGCCACATACATGGTAAACATACATATCATTTCGTTATTTGTTTGAAGATCCGAAGCATGCAGCATTAACTTACTTAACCGGGCTTTTTCTTTTTTTCTTCAGAACCATCGTGAAAAAACGTTGATTTTGGCTCTGCCAGAGAGTATGGAGGGTTTTTTATCTGGCTTTCTAGATTATACACCACCTGGACACTCTCCAAGACCCATTAACCTGGATTAATGTGTATGCGATATACCGTTAGTTAGAATCTGTGCCCATCATTTGGGTACTATCGGATCAGATCCAATCGAAATGTATAGTACCACCATGGTGCAATGGTTGCCCAGTCTAATTTATTCTGGAATTTGTGGTTGCCATGTTGTTTTGGGTCACAACAAGAAACATACTTTGAATTTAGATGAATTCATAGGCTAGGACGAGACAAATTGCATGAGGTTGCGATTGTAACAATATTATGTATTTGGGTGTCTATGTACTTGTTACAGTAGCAGACTTGATATTATGAATCAGCTATGAATATTATGATCAAAGGTCGACTATGGCAGACAAGGGAGCGTACAAGGTGGAGTTTCTGCTGCATTTTTAACCGTATCAACGCATTCCACAGAATACGCTTTATAAATCGAACAATTTTAACAGATCACATCGACCTGCTTCTGACTCTAAAAATCTTTTTGCTAGAGTTGGAGAGGCTTTTGGGGCCTTTTGAAGCTCTAATCATGCTCTTTCCAGAGCTTATTAATGCGCAAAAGCCGCCTGATTTCATGCTAACCTCGACAAATTATGACACGTTTAAGCAAGTAACCTCTTTTTGCCCCAATTTGCTAACTCTTGTGCTAAAATAAATACCTTATACTTTATTGTCAGAAGATTGAGAACATGGCCGACATTCATCTTTCAAATATTGCATATGCAATGGCCATGAGTCACTGCTAGAAAGAGAAATGTAAAGGATGGCTCTCTAGATAAAACATGCAGAAGAAGCAGGCATCTACCCGAATGAATAGTAGTATAGAGCTCAGTGGCTCACATAATTGTAGCAATAACTTAATGCCTAATTTCTCAGTATTTTTTGGTAAATTTGTGCCTCGGAAATGTTTAGACATGACACTATAAATTGTAGATTAATTCTACACTGGATCGGGTTCACAACATAAAAGTTAGCATGTTTACCCATGAAGAGACGTAGAAAAATTGCATCTATTAACAGACATCCACATCATCTCAGAATTGGAACATGCAGTGTGTCTATGAGCCGCATGAAAATAGGTTATATCAATTGCTATGAGATGAGGGCAATGGGGTTGAAGCGTGGAGTTGGGGGCCAATTTTCGTGTCCTGGACATATAGTGCTTTATGGGTGCTTTACTTGAGTTCAATGAAAATTTTAACCCGTCAAGAATAAAATTATGACGAGTCTTTTTGTTCAGAGAGCGCGAAACCAAAATCTCCCAATTAGCAAGTTCGTTGGCCATGTCATCGATCCGAATCTGTGGGATGGTTCTCCCACTTTTTGGCGGATTCTACCAGCTCGAAATCATTTTCAAAAATCTGGATGGAAAATTTCTTTGTTTTGGAAAATTCCAGAGCTCTTGGCCTGGAATTCAATGGATTTTGTTTCCCTCTATGCATTTGAATTCACATCTCTGGTTTGGGAGGCCAAGATCCGATGAGCTTGCTTCTCTTTCTAGGAATTCACATCCAACATTCCATTCAGAATTAGATGCGCATTTATATCATTCCCAATGACATGCAGACTCAAATTTCCACTGATTTGAAGGCATCTCAGGTAATATCATGTCTAATTTTGAATGATAAAATTCATGGGACCTGTGCAACAAGCAGTGGTTCCAGCAAGGTCTGCAATTGTATCTCTCCTAACACTGCATGTAAAAGAATATTAGCTGCCAAAAAGAAATTGCAGAGGAAGAAGAAAAAGGATTCTAAAAAAGCTGGCCTTCAATCAGACAATAGCACGGGAGGATTGACCACTAGGAAGAAACAAAAGCTTCCAAAGGTTATTGTGGATTTCATCAATGAGATATGCTTGAATTTGGATTCTGATGATAGAAAGGAAGTCATATCCAGGGCTGCTGAATAGTTACCTGAATTTGACATCATTGGGAATAAGGCACTTAATGTATACAAGCATGTTGTTGAGAACGTGAAAGAGACTCTTCAAAGCCAAAAACATGGCAGGACTATAGATGTTAATCAAGCGAGGTCATCTACTTTGATGATGGCTGTCAATTCATGTAGCAATCGATCAGCGGTGCTGCGTTGGACAAAAGGAAATGCGCTGAATTTGGAGGACCTTGGTCAATGTTCAAGAGGAAGAGCAGATCTGATAGGCTTTCTGATTCGGACCGTAAAAAGGTACACAACTTTTGGATTTCTGAAACTAGAGTCTCTCCAAATAAAAGGCAGGTGATTAAATTGAGGAGACATAGTAACGGTCAAAAGATAGCAAAGCCATATAATCTGCATCCCATTCACTTACTAGAAGAGACACAGGTGTGTAATTGCTTGTTATCTTTTGCTAGAAATAACATTTCGTGTCTTACGTTCTATTCTTTGAATTGCAGGTCATGTTCTATAGAAGATTCAAACGTCAATATCCGGACATGAAGATAGGGCTTAGGTTGTTCGAAGCTTTGAAGCCTAAGTTTGTCAAAAGGCTTAAGGAAAGGGAAACATGTTGCTGCATTTACCACATGAGAATGGAGTTTGTTAGGCAAGCAATTAATAAAGTAAGACGTGATCCTAACATTCACGGTCCAAGTTGTACATGCAAGTGTTCTATTTGTGGTCCAGGCCCAACTTGTGCAGCAAGCGAACACACCTTCAACAATGTTACTGATATATGGAGGTCTATGGCGTGTCCTAAGCAAGAGACTGCAAATTGGCATAACTGATTTAGCAGGCAAGAGGTAATTCTAACAGGTAAATATTACAAGTTCCTGGCCGAAGATAGATACGAGTTGTTAAGTAATATGTCTGATGTTAATTGTTATTCACACCTCGTCATAAGCGCAAAGGTAGATTTGATTGCTGATGTAAATGAAGACAATGTATACCATTTACCTTTGGAAGCACACGAGCATATCATTGACTCTTTACTACCACCTGATTCTGAAATACTGGCAAGTGCCCATTGCGTAGCCAAGAAGAAGACACGACGGAAACAAGACATCCTAAAGGCAGTTAGGAAGAAGGTAGTGGCCAGAAATAAAAAGGCTGGTACATGTGGCCAATGGAAGAAGCAAAAGAATGGGATAGGCAACAGAAAAAGAACCAAGGCAAAGAAGAAGGTTTGCAAGCAGGATAAACCAAGGAAAAAGACAAAGGTTTAAGGTTGTATCAGAAGGAAGAATTTTGTATTCAATATCATTGAATAATAAAGAACATTTTTGAATTTTCTTTCTCACTTGGATTTAAAGAAAAAGTTAACAGATTTCTGAAAACTCTAAAATGGAGGGATTGGATAATTTCTGTGAATGTTTAATATACTTGAGATTTGCAGGCTTGGTGGTTGGTTTTTGCAGGCTAGTACCAATACAGCATGATGGTCATGCTTATACTGTGGCCCATAGATTCACTGTCATGCCTATTCTTTTATGGTAGATATACCAAACTTGGCAGGTTCTTGTGATGGAAGGCAAGTAAGAACACATTTAATACGAATTCTGGTTTGATATGCACATGATAAAAACTGTTCAAAGGCTTGTTTACAGAGCTAAGATGCAATAATCTTCTCCTATACCATGCATGCAGTTTAAAGTCCAGGCCAACATTGTCAATCTCCAAGTAAGAAGATTCTGAGAATGGTTGGTAGTATAAGACAAATGTCTACTGCTAGACCTTTTAAAGTATGGCTTATTATGTCATTACCATCCGCTTATAGGTGCATGAGCCATGAAGAGCCTTCCTCTGCCTAGAGGCTTGTTTAATTTCATGTTTCAACATTTTAAAAGTTGACGAATGCATCTTGCAGCAGCTCAACCTGTAACCATTTGCAGATGTGCTGCTCGGTGTTCCCAAGACTTTGGTAGATAATGTAGGTCCAGACACAAAAGATGCGTTAATCACCTTGTCACATGTTGCAAAGGGCTGCCTGCATTCTTCCTCCAATATGAGCCAAAAGCTAACCTTCAATGTAGCCGTGACAATGGCAATTTGGAGCAGAGTAAACATGCATTTGGCACATCCTTTAATTGGCATTTCTTTAATATGACAGATAAACCATGGTTTATTAATGTGTTTATATTGCCTCAAAATGTTGTAATTGGTGTTCAATCAAGACGTTACTGTATATTGAAAGAAATTGAGTGCCCTTGTTTTGTCAAAACGGGCAAAAGTTTGGACAGGCTTGATAAATTTGAAACCAAATTAATGAATAAATTGTTTCAGACTTCAATTGTATGTTAATTGTGATTTTTGGATATAAATCAATCTGTTATATTCCTTAGTCAAAACATAGAGAAATAGGTGCAGGACATTACAGACATCTACAAAGACAAAAATTGCTGCACATATCTAGAAGACAAAATTGCTGCCTATTCATGACATAATTAAAGCTAGTAACAGTATATTTTGCTGACTGTAATACAAGTCAAGCTATGGATCTAGTGAACTGAGCCAAGGTCATGTCGTCATCACTGTCACCTGTATCTATATCCGAGCCATGGGAACTGACTTGTGCATTAACTTGAGGTACAACTTCAGGAATTTGAACATCTGCAGTAGCTTGAGTTGTTCCAACTTCTGTATCGACATGAACATCTGCATTAACTTGAGAAACAGGATCATGTTATTCCTTGATAAGATCGATAACTTTTGGCAGTGTAGCAGGCAAGTTCAATACAGGTGGGATTTGAGAAGTGCCAAATGTGTTTTGAAAAGTGCCAAAGGTGCTTTGGATCTCAGAGTTATAGTTTTCGGGAAACCAGAGGTTGTGAATCTGACTGGAGTCTCAAGATTCTGCCTTGAAGCTAGAAGTCATACCTGGTTTGCAAAGTTAACATGTTAGCTAAGTTAGAAGACATATTGAGAAAGGAAATACATTACCTATGCCTGAAGTTCTGTCCGTTCATGATTGAGTATCTTTAACGGCTTCTTTGACGGATTGAGTTTCTTTAATGGCTTCTTTGAGGGTTTCAGAAAGTGCTGGATTTGTGGTTTCTTCTACCTCAGGTTTCTTGATATTCTTTCCAACATTTTTTCCCCTTGCCTTTTATATGTTTTGGCTTACAAGGTTTTGCTGTAGCAGAAAATAGAAAACGTTTGGGAGTCGTCTTCCTTCCCAACTTAACAAACTTAGGTTCTTTGGCTTTCTCTTGTTGCAGACTTTTGGGACAACTCTGACCATCTGGTAGTGGATCTTCATGTGCATCTTCATCCGCTGCAAGAGAGGAATTCAAATAGAAATCAAGAACTTAAAAAATACAAACGTGTCAGCAACTTACTTGCATTATTATTACCAGCTCGACCATCACTATCCGAACATTCAGCAGCACTTACATGTTTCTTTTCAGTCTTCTCCAGCAAACCATCTTTGCCAAACGTAAAGCAAGTCAGATTTTAACATTGATTGCAAGATATAAGTTAGATACTAACCCAAAGCGGAAATATGAACTGGAGCCTTCGTATTTGAGCATGCAGCACCACTATCTTGCTACTTCTTCCTCTTATTTTCTGATACTAGTTAAAGTAAAGGAATTATTTCGGCAGGTGCTATCAATGGTATGTGGGAGATAATTTTACCTAACTGTCTTTTGGCAACAGCACGCGTTTGAAGACGTCTTCTCACTTCTAATTTCTGTGGACTAGTTTATTCAACATCTTCATCATCAAACTCTGCAGAAGCTACTTTACTGGCATTGTTAGTATCTTCATCTTCATTATTAACAATGTCGGGTACAACCAGATTCTGTATAAAGATCTTTAGGTACATCTATTTTGCACACGTAACATTGAAAGTTCTCTATACACTTGTGGAAGCAGAAGAGATGAAATTTGTGACCATAAGATAATTGGACATACAAGGAATAATCTGCACAAAGGCCATGCCACAAACCAAACAACCCGAGACTCCATCTGCAAATGGCCAATTCCCAGCTATAGGTATTATGAACGTACTAGTTACAAAGTTTGCTCTCAAATGCTGCAAGTTTGAAATTCTAGTTTGCAGGTCTGCTTGTGCTTCAACTTTAATTGTGATCAACGTGTTCAGGTGACTAATGGCATCTTCTATTTCCTGCGTATTATTCGCAGATTCCTTGTTCTTTAGGAGGGAAAGCAGAGTAAGTCCCAGCAAGTTTTCTTCATCTCTAAACTTAGATAGAGCTACATCCTCTTCGGGACAGATTTCTTCCAACGCTTGCAATTTTTCCTTGACTTTCTTGATGTCTTTGCAAATAGATGCAACTGATGCATCATATCCACGAAGAAGACCTTTTGTTTCGACCAGCTGCATCTGCTTTTCCTTCAATTGATTTTCTAATGTCAGAACTTCCTCACTAAACAAGTTCAAATCTGCTTCCAAATGGGATATGGAATTGGCAATGTTGGAATAAGCCATTTGTTCTCTCACAGTCCTTGTCTGGTTATTCCTCATTGAAATTTGCATCGACTTCCATGCAAATCTTGCCCAATTAACTCTGAAATTTACAGGATTTGCAATTGCCTTCTTTGTATGCTGCCACGCAAATGCCCTAGCAAATTGAGTTCTTGCTTCCTTATTTTTCAAACCATGCTGATAAACCCTTTGAACCAAATCATGCAGTTTCTTTTCAAACTCAGGCCGAATTTGGCGCAGCTTGATCTTATTATTTTTTAGGTTGCAATTCCATACAGATAGAAAATCATTCTGATTACAATCATCCCAAGTCAATGCTGATGGATCTATGCCTTCATTACACAGACCTCTATACACAGCAAACTCCTCTATTGAAGATGCTATCCGCATTTCCTACAGAGCGATTAAACACAAGCATGCAATGAGGGGAAAAAAAAAAGGCATAAAGAACACTGGCGCTTACCTTTAAATCGTAACTTTCTGCTGAAGGAAGTATTCCGCAGCTTTCTCCGGAATGGTTATGAATGTATGTCCATCCCTGCTTTTGAAAAAGATTGGAAATCATGAAGGGAGGATGGGATGAGCTCAGCGGGTCTGACATGCCCGACACGAAGAATGATGATGGCTCGTCATCGTCCTTCCTTTAAAAAAAAAAAAAAAAAAAAAAAAAAATTGGCATATTAGTGCTTCATGGGTGCTTATCTAACGCGAAATTGCCCCCCAACTCCACGCTTAGACCCAATGGAAGATTGACGTCATACTCTTCAAATGTGTCCAGCCTTTGCAATTATTACAGAAAAAATCTCAGTCTAATTACACCTGACCAGCCGCACATGCTCTATTAGTGGCAATATTAACATCTTATATCATGGACGTTCTAGACCAATCAACCCATCTTTGTCTAGTTTTGACATATCGATTTGCATACATATTTATAGGTCTTGTTTTCAAGGTTTCTTCTTAGCAAACCTTTAGGGCAGGGTTTTTTAAATGTATAGTTATGGGGTTACGATGTACTTTTTGTATTGGGCCGCAATACGAAGTACACAGTAAGCTAAAAAGTCGCCAAATATTTAAGTTGGCCTTAAATTATGGGCTTAATGTTTACTTCTTATATTGGGTCCTCGAATGATAAAATCCATTAATGACTGAAAGCAACTTGGACATCTGCAGGACATCAAATTTGTGCCCATTAGTGCATGGTTTAAGAACGTGCAATGTAATTAAATTCTCTCGATGCCAATGATAAGCAAAACAATTATCTTTTCTTCTACCATTTTTCCATCATGTAAGTTGTGTCACCAGACTTAGATTATGCAGTTGCAAGGCTTGAGTACGATAACCTAATAAGTTTGAAATACTCAAAGCTCCTCTATACTTCCATTATGCCAAGTCATGGTGTAAAAGTTTTCTATATAGAATTCCAAAAACCAGGTTGGCTTTAGCATCCAACCAGCCCATTTTCCCATTTTTTTCGCAAGAAGCTGCCATCGTAATGACTTGGCACACAATACCAATTGAGAACATCCTTTACATGGCCTTCAAAGGGTTTGCACTAAACACATCTTGCTCTTGCAAGATAAACAATATTCAAATCTTACAGCTTAGCATGTTATATACAATCAAAATAAGCCTGAAAACTCGATGAAAGACATATAGGATGTCTTTTATAGGATGAGTTGGTGGAAATGGTCATTTTGCAATTGATGTAAGAGAAGCATGTACTTTAGCCTTTTAAAGACAGAAAAACATTGAAAGAATGAGAATGAGAATGATTTTTTATCGTCCACTGAGGCCAGTCGGCCTATGGTACCCATAAGGAGCAAAACTTATTACCGTCCGGTTAAAACCCCGCCCGGCGGGTTTTCGAGGGAAAAACGCGGGCGATGTAAGAATCTTTATCAAACTGTACAAGTATACATCAATGTATATATACATGTCAAGTGTGTGCCCGAGGACATAGCTGATCTCGCATGTCCATAACCTCCTGAAGGTATGATCCTAGCACCCGTACGGATGCTGTGCTCAATGTCACATGTAACGGTTGGCCAGGCCTGACCAACCAAAGATAGCGTCCGGAATTTGATCATATGCTGGGCAACTTTGAAGGGTATGAGATTCATCCTCAATGACTCCCATTTGGCAGCATTGACAGAGCCTGTCCTGGCGTGGCTCACCAATCCATCTGCCCGTCTCAATTCGAAGATGATGTGCCCCTGTGCGAATGGAGGCAATGAGTGAGTCGCGCCTTTTTCATGGGCAAGTGGGTATGCAGGTAGCATTCATCCTCGTTCCAATGTGGGATTTATGTGGCGGCCGGTAGTGTCTTTGCCTTGACATGTTCAAGGGCATTGGCATCCCAAAGCTTGCCGAGGAAGCAAGCGCCAAGATATTGCCTCAAGCTATGGTGATCGCCTCTGTTTGCACATGTATGCACCTCGTGCTCACCGCACATTCCATCCGGCCAACCATTGAGCTCGTTTCCCTCCAACCCGGGCCTTGAGGCGGCGCCCCCATTGCCATGATATAAGCTAGTTTAGGGAGGCGAGCATCGTCCATATTGACCACCTTCCGAAAATAGACAATGTGGCGATCAAGGGCAAGCCCTCACGAAGAGGCAAGAATCCTGTCTCTGCAGTAGAATTTGATATGGGACTGTGGACTTCACCCCTAGTGCTTTCGTACTAAGAAGGCTTTCTGGACCTGCTCCAAGTCATTCCAAGTAGCAAAGTGATACTACTGGGCCCCATACTTCCACCCCGTATAAAAGGACAGGCTATACTAAGACCTTGAACAGGTGTGACTGATGGGTCCAATCATACAACTCCGCTCTATGACTATTGTTTTGCATTGCATATAGTGCCTTCCAGCCTGCCGTCACTCGTAGGGTAGCAGAAAAAAGTGTGTAGATTATAAGGTAGCAGAGTGTTTAGATTAATGTAGTAGAATGAATTCCAGGTCAGACTAATAGGTATTTCAATGTTTGCATTGTTCGATTAGAGCTTACAAAGGGCAAAAGTGAAATAAATTCTATTTGTATGTTGAGTGAGCCCAACTACATGTTCATGTTATGGGGTTTTCACAAATATATTAAAAAACAAGTAAAGGCACAATTACTTGTCATTAAAACATTTAACCCATTTCAGCACAAATGCAAACTTTCATTTTAAAAATGAACCCATTCAAACTTCTGTTGCGCCCAGCATCTCTCTTTTACAGTAGCATGTATAAGTTGTACCCACTTGAGGAGCTCTTGTATACGCAATAACAATTTAATGTCCTCTTCAAATTGATGAATTAATTTATAGAGACTCTTTTACAATGGCATGTACCTGTCATGCCCCGTTTAAGAGTCGCAATGAGCAATAACAAATCTAAAGTCCTCTTTATTAAAAGCTTATCACTCATGTAGTAAGTTGCAAGATCTCTCTTACATCCAGAAGGTGATCACTATGGATGATGCTCGTCTCCCCATCTTGGCTTATACTATGGCAATGGGGTTGTAGCGCCTCAAGGCCTGCTAGAAGGAAAAGCGAGTTTAATGGCTCGCCAGATGGAATGTACAAGAGCGGAGGTGCATACACGTGCACACAGGCAGATCGTCATAGCTTGAATCAATATCTTGACGCTTGCTTCCTCAGCAAGATCAGGGATACCAATGCCCTTGAATAAGTCAAGACAGCACATTACAAGTGCCACATAAACCCCACATTGGAACTCAATGCTACTTGCATACCCATCTGCCTATGAAAAAGTGTAGACTATTTGGCTCGATTCACATAGGTGCAGACCATCTTCGAATTGAGACAGTCAGATGGATTGGAGAGCCACATCAAGACAGGCTTTGTCGATGCTGCCAAATAGGAACCGTTAAGGATGAATGCCATACCCTTCAGAGGTGTCCAACGTATGATCAGATCCGGACACGCTATGCTGTGTTGGTTAGGCCTGGCTAGCCGCTACATATAATACTGAGCATAACTTCAGTACAGATGCTAGGATCATACCTCCAGGAAATCATAGATGTGCGAGATCAGCTATGTCCTTAGACACTTGCCTGACTTGTATACATGTTCCATGATATATATGTTTGTATAGCTTGACAACACCGTTATTATTGTCACAATTTTTTCCCAAAAACACTTCTGGGTGGGGATTTCGTAATTCAGATAGTAATAAATTTGTTGCACTCTTTTATTGGGTCCCATAGGTCGATTGGTCTCCATGGACGATAAAAAACCATCCTATTCTGTCCTGTCCTGTCCTGTCCTATCCTGTCCTATTCTGTTCTGTTCTATTTTGTTCTTAAAATTGGTCTCCGTGGACGTTAAAAAAACTATTCTATTCTATTCTATTCATATGATGTTGCACCCCTTGAGGACCTCCAGTAAGCATTATAAATTTTAAGAAAATGTAGCAATCCTCGGAAAGGTAATGTGCAATCTAAACATGACCCATGCAGTGGCACAATGTTAACATATACAACTGCTCTTCCAGTTACATTATGTAGTTGGTGGCACATTATTATTTATCCAATGGAATCATATATTGGTGGCGCATTATTATTTGCACATAATGGTGGCCTTTGATTTCAATTCCTAATATACCCATCATTTTCACTGATTCTATTGTGGAATGTGCCCATCAATCTTGTTAATTTGGGATTTTTCGGTTTGGCAAAAAAAAAATTGGATCTTTTTTTAAGTTTGATTTCCTAAGATTATGATGTATAGAAATCTGGCTTTGTATAATTACATTGGCTAATGCTTTTTATGGAATTTTGGGTGAAAAGAAAAGTTTTAATAAAAATTAATGGATTTTTTTGTTGGGATTTTAAACCATTGTCAAAAAGCCAGATCTTTTCCCCTAATCCCTAATCCCTGTGTTTTTTTGGTGCTGACCTACTTCACACAAATCCAGTTTCCCATTCTCCCTCGGAATGCTGCCCCCAACTGCTATAATTTTTTTTGTGCCACCCACTAGATTCAGCTGTGTTTTAAGTTCCAAAGCTTGTTTTTAGATTTTCTTCTGTCGATTCTTGGTACTTTAGGTCTTCACCATGGGTTGAACCATGAATAAACGTTTTGGGCTCTATGGTACTCCACAGTGTGTTTCAATGGCTTATTTCCTCTCCAGTAAACAATTTCTTTCTTAGTTTTGATATTTTTTACCTCAAATTGTTGATGCAGAAGCTTTTTTCCAGAGTCCGACCCCAAAATTCGCTCCTAAAATTTTTCTTTTCTTGCATGGCTTTCGTATTTTGCTTTTGCGCAGGTGTCGAGATCTCTAGATTTTTGTTTATGGGAAATTAAGGGCTCAAGCAACAAAATGTTGCATCTTTCGACCATGAAACTTCTGTTCATGCACAAATTTTGTCATGAATTTCATTATAGAGTAGTCTTTATTCTAATGCAAGCTTTACATATGGAATATCATAAGTTATAATACCTTCATACTAGGTTTACTTTGCAGTTATAATACCTTCATACTGCTTTACTTTTTGCAGGGAGATCATATATAGTGATGCCACATTTTGATTTCCTTGTCTTGTGACTGCCAAGAACTTTCTCAGGTCTGCGAAGCTATTATGTTGGTTTATGTTTAATTATTGTTGAGTCTTGCCTATTTATTTCAGGTGGTTGCTTGCTTACATGTAAGTTTTGGTATTGTCCTGCTAGTAGGCTGTAGATGTTGCAGTATGCTTGAAACTAAGTATTCAACTATGCCTTGGCATAATGAGCAAGGGCATGCATTCAAAATTTTTCTAATTCAACAATGTCTAAATTACTATCCACGAACATCTCATACAAGATGCTCAAATACTCCTTTTTAGTTTACTCGTAGAAGCTAGGATGTGTTTGAAGTTGAAGTACCGCTTGAAACCAGTGATTTTTTTGTGTCTTTGCAAAATCATTACAGTCTTTTACGATGGCCAGAGCTACATAAAAGGTTCGAACAACTTGACCGAGATGTAGGTAAATTATCACAAACAAAGGTCTATGGTTCAAGCGCATAAGCTATAACTTTCAACTCTATATTTGTTACAAAAAAGGTTTGACTATATTTTGTTTTGGAGGTGTGATTGTTGTTGCCCGTTCTTTTTTGTTTTTTTTATCAAACCAGAAAAACATCATCTTCTTCAGTAAGCTATGGGATGCCAGCACCTTTGAACAGGTCAAGACGACACATTATCAACGCCACATAAATTCCATGTTGGAGCAGGGCCCACAATGCTATCTGCGCACTCATCTACCCATGAAAAAGCGCAAAATCCATTGCCTCTATCCGCACAGGCGCACACCATCTCTAGATTGAGACAGGGAGATGGGTTGGGGAGCTGCGTCAGGAGAGACTTTGTCAACGCTGCCAGGTTGGAGTTGTGGAAGACGAACGCCACGCCCTTCAGAGTTGTCCGGCATATGATGACATTCGGATACGCTATGCTGAGCTGGTCTGTCCTGGTCAGCCCCTGCATGAGATGCTGAGCACGAGCTCGGTACGGAGGTTGGGCTCATATATTCAAGAGATCATGGATCGCCGAGATCAGCTCGGTCCTCGGGCACTTACCTGATACATGTACATATTTCTGTCTCTATTTGTATTTGTATTTGTACAGTTTGACAACAAATCTATTCCTGTCACGGTTTTTCCGCCAAACAACCCTTTAGGGCAGGGAGGGGTTTTTTTTAACTCAGATAGTAATATGCTTGTTGCGCCTCCTGTTTGGGTCCCATAGTCAACTGGTCTCCGTGGACGATAAAAACTCTATTCTATTCTATTCATAACATACCCACAACAAAATATAGTCAAAGTTCGAGAGGGGATTTCTAGGTGTGATGGATCATCTCTTTTTGAAGATTTTGGTGAAGTGATGGCATGAAAGACACATATTTTCTGAGACTAAGACATGAGGCTTTTCATAATTGATGCATTATCTGATGCCACAGATCTCGACTAGCCCGTATTCTTGGCTGGATATTGAATAGGATGCCAGAATGCATAGATGCGGGTCTAGCAAGCATGCAGTTCCTGCCACTCCAATCGGTTGCACAACTCAAAGTTCTATCTCAACTTCCTATGATATCCATGTCACCCAGAAGCTATAGTTGGATCCAGGTACTCGATTAGCTTTTTTTTTTTAGATAGTTAATAGCTGTTGATTTTGTGGTGTTTCGTTACTATATCATCTTATCTTCTTGGTGAACCTGCAGCACTTTAAAGTAACATTTTTATGATCTGATCATGCACAAAAAACCACTCAGATTCAAGTGTTTTGCCTTGCCATTGGTTTCTGCACAAATAAGTATGATGATAATACAAATCTATAGTTTTCTTTGCCTTCTTTGGAACTCCCCCTAGGCAGTTCTTCAAATGGTGCTCTGGCAATCAGTATCTTTGTACTTTCAAGTCCAGATTAAGACATCCTTCTTATATTTATTTGTGTTTTGTACATGATAGAGAGTATTTAATATTCTTCTCCATCTGAAGGCATTAATGCAACATACCATGGCCAACCAAATATGTTTTAAGATTCTAACGAGATTGCAGATGGTCCTACGAGGGAAATTGGGTTATGCTCTGGGATAATCCAAAAGATTAATTGAAGAAACAAGTTCAAAATTTTTATAATGATGTAATGAGTTACTTTGTAAGAATGATAGCATTCTCTCTATTTGTTACGGATTCGTAGTAGTAGTGGATATGTACTTTGTGTCTTTAAAAGTATGAATATCATAGAAAGCTTACATGCAATACCACTGTTATATGCATAATAAAGAATTGGCATGTTAACATGCAAAATACTTTTACCTGTAGAATAAACACTGGTGTGGTTCATTGATGCTTCATATCTATGATCAGATGCACTAATGCGATTGATCGATGCTTTAAATCTATGCTGGATACTTCAAATCTATGCTCAAATACATGGTGCGATTGATCAATGTTTTGTATCTATGCTGAGTTGCAACATTATAACAACCCTATAAGACATCAGGACATCAGTGCAAGTCTATATGTTTATGATCAATGCAAATCTATCTCTAGCACATAGAGAATCATTCTATATAAATTTGAACAGCAATCATGGTCTCCATTGCTACAAGATCCAATTTATATTTCTGCTAACACATATCTAATTGGTTTTACATCATGTCGAAACATCAGGAAATCCTAAAATCCAGAAACCTTCTATGTTTAAATTTGTTTTATGTCATATTTGAAGTTGAATGATTTTGGAATGCTATCACGGCCACTATTTGGGAAATGTCCTTCGCTGGTTTGC
The DNA here is from genome assembly GCA_021234155.1 of Isoetes taiwanensis. Lineage (NCBI taxonomy): Eukaryota > Viridiplantae > Streptophyta > Lycopodiopsida > Isoetales > Isoetaceae > Isoetes > Isoetes taiwanensis. The sequence goes on along the minus strand of JAJEKV010000212.1, from coordinate 378,950 downwards.
AGGTTGATATGCCAGAAGCTGCTACAATGTACAAAATCTGCAAGGAAGACCTAAACATCTAATCTACATCAGCACAACTCAAGCATATGCGTTATTATCTTGTTCACTGTGATTTGTTCTATTATCTTGTTCTTGAACATAGTTTTAAGAGGTTGCCATAAAGTTGAAGGCCACTTTGAAAAAGCATGAGAAAACCAACTCTGCCTGAAATCATTTGCATTGCTTAGGCTGAACAATGCTCAGGAACGTATTGGCATATCTCGAGTTGTAGGTAGTCCCTACTTTTATTTGAAGAACTAGCCAAGCTTTTGACTTCCAAAATCCCATTGGTTACGGGTGCTATTTTTATACGAACCAAGCATATGGACATATTGACATTACGACATCAATATTTGACATTTTCCCATTCATACATTATGCAAGAATGTAATCCATCCAGACAAAAGGACCAATCATCATCCCTTGAGCTATGATTCTGATACCATGCTAATAAGCTTTTGAGCATTACATCCAAGTAATAAATCCTCCTCTAAGTAATCTCTTTTGTAGTAGGAGCTTTGACAATCTCATCAATTGCTTGTAATTGTAGGAAAAGGTCAGTGCCAAACAAGTCTTTTACAATGATTTTTAGAGCTAATTGAGTAACATTTCATGGTCTCTCTTGCAAAGTCGTATAGATGATGCAGTTGATGATCCACCAGGCAATGGGACGTTTTGTTCTTATGATGCACTGGATCACATGCTTTGGCTGATCATCTATGAGGCAGTGGATTGTCTAGTCTCATGATGATGTGAATCACATGCTTTGGTCGTTCTATGTCTTATCATTTTATGTCGTAAGCAAAGCAGTGGATCATTCGGTCTCACGATGATGATGATGTGGGATCACATGCTCTGGTCGTTTTATTTGTTAAGTGAAGCACTGAATGGTTAACAATGTATCTAAGCCATGAAATATATTTCACCAAATGGTGCAATTCTATGGAAATGGGTTTGTCTAGTTTGTCATGTAGATCAAAGAACAATTTAGAAATAAGATGGATGTGATTTTGATAGTATTTGAGGTTCTACTCTATTCTATTCTCATCCACAACATGTCCTATATACTATCATATATTAATATCCACTATCTAACACTCACATTTCAAACATACTTATCCTACACATTCATAGCCACAAGTACAAAACCGCAATAGCTAAGCATCCAAATGCACTTCATGTGGCTTTCATATGCTACACTCCTGACTTATACAAAGTCTCGCTCATTTAAATCCATTAGGGAACTCCTCAATAATGAACATATTTTCCCACTGAACTAACTTGCAATCTACTATGCCTTTATGATAAGCAAGGCTCCACTTAACTAACTTACTCTTACAAGAGGATGAGTATTTCTTACATTCACTTGCAACACCACATTGCAGTGACATAAGACGCATACGGAAATGAATACGCGGACCCAAAAATGAATACGAAATACGAATACGTGAAATACGCATACAGAGAATACGGAATATTCTCTTAGAATATTCCATAAAATATCATATTTGTACTTGATCTTATCAGCTTAATCTCTATTTTTTAAATATGAAAATTGTAAATTCTTCTATTGCAATAATAACAACATTAAGAGAAGAAAACATAAAAGTAAAGTTTATCATATTAAAACATAAAAGTAACTCAAAAGTTTTGTTAGTTACATGCACATTTATCTACATATAAAACACAGAATTTGTAATTGGGTACATTGCATAATTTGAAAGCAGTCCACTGACCTCATTGTTCCCACCGAGAGTATCCTGAAACCAAGATGATCCATGAGATCTGGTCTCTTCGTCCATTCTATCAAATGCATGGCATGTATCTTCAATGCTTTCACATTTTACATACATGCCAATAAGTGCATTCCCCAGATTCAATTCAAGTTTATTCCCGATTTACTGCGAGATGACTATGGGCGTACTTGCCCCAACATAGACATTTTATGGTAGCACAAGCGAGGGCGATCACATATGTCACCTTGTTTGGTTCTAAACCAAAGCTGCATCATTTGCATAAAGAGCATGATACGTGAGTGTCCATCTCCGCCGTGCATACCCATCAATCATAGTTGTCCGGTGATTATGTCACGTTACGGCATTTCTTCAAATACCTTAAAAGCATATTGGGCAATACGGTTTGGCATAAATGTTTAATAGTATATTCATTAATAGAGGTGGTGGTGGTTGTCCGGACACGATAAGGTGGGCATGGACTCCTTCCTTTTGAAAGAGCGGTTGGTGCTCTACATGTTCTCGAAATAACAAAGCGGGCATGCCAGTACAATTTACTATGAGGATCTATGCTATCCAAAAGCTCAAGTCGCCATTAATTTTCTGGTCTTAGATAATACCCTTAAATCCCACGGCATGATCTAATCCGAAATTCAAAAAATCTAATATCAAATTCCAACATCCGGGAAGAAGCCATTATTGACTTAACGATGCGGTTAGCCATTGCCAACGAATAACCTAAATGAATACTGGTACTTCGAATTTGAGTTCATGAGAGACCAAAATAATATGGAAATGGCAACAAACTTACCTGGCTCCGTAAGAAGCATGGGTCTTGCTCTAGTGTTCTTAACGTCCTTAGCCTCTGCATTTAGCCGTAGGATTAAATCCTAGCCGTTGATTCTAAGAGGTTATATCCAATAACAATTTTGGGCCAAAACTGTTATGTCCATAACAAAAATGTTATGTCCATAACATCCTCTGCTCTGCTGTCACGTACTACTTTTTCTGGGCTGCACTCTGCCGTGGTCGATCCTTAGCAAAAGCCCGCCATAGCCAGGCCTCCGGCCTCCAAGCTATAGCCAGATCTCTAAAGCCTCCCAAAAAACTTCATCTGTCTTTTGAGCGACACGGACTTCATTTTTCAGATTTTCTTTGTTTGATCTGGTGTGGCATCTCGTTTTAAAAAGCGAGCTTCTAGCGACATTGATTTTTCTTTGTACCACCGCATTTGGAGCTTACGATACAAAAAAGGCTGGAAAAGGGTTAAAGAAACTGGCAAGAAAAGATGTTACAACTCAGACTCATTTGATGCGTTTGATGCAAATCAGACTCCCCTGCTGTTTAAATCCGCCTCATTTGATGCAAATCCGACTCATTTGATGCAAATGATGCAAATCGACTCCCACACTTTGTTTAAATCCGCCTCATTTGATGCAAATCCGACTCCCCGCTGTTTAAAATCCGCCTCCCACATTACCGTCGGACTCCCCTGCTTTCTGTTTAAATCGGCCTCCACCTTTCGTCCACGCATCACATGTTCTTGATGCATGTTACGTTATGAAAGCGAGGCTTACATTTGGTTTTTTTTTTGCCTAGGAATGCGGTCAGGGCTGCCAAAACTTGGCTATGGCGTCTCGCCAAATCACCTCGGCCAGGGGCGTTAAAGGTCGATGCGTCCTCCCCTCGGGTTATGGGCGGAAAAATGGCCTGCGTGGCCATGTGGCCCACGAAATTCCCTCGGCCGTCGACACCCTCCGAATTTCGTGGCCACATGGCCACTCAGCCATTTTTATGGCCCATAACTCCTCGAGAGAGGACGTTATCTACCCCATCTCTGCAGGTGATGAAGCACGAGGTATACGGTGTCCACATTAAGAGACGAAGCAACTTTAGCGGCCCACTGTGTGCTTCATTTGGTTTCCTTCCCAGCCGTTGCTTGAAAGAAAGGAAAGAAGTGTTAGCTGCAGCTGCTGTTCTAGGGTAGAGCTTGCTGATGAAGTCGTGTCTAGTGAAAAAATGGAAGCGAAGCAAGATTGGCCAATGGGGATGCAAAAACCTCTTCGAAATACCTCTTCGACCGCAAAAACTGTGACAACAAGGAAGCAGCTCGATGTCGCAAGCAAAATACCAAGGCAGAGGCTCGATCTTAGGTCACCTGCGTTGAGGTTTTTTTTCATTTAAAACTTAATACGGCCGTATTCTGGCCCGTATTCCCTGGAATACGGGCGTATTCTGTTTTGGCATTTCCTTACGGCGTATTCATTTTTGGAATACGGTTTTTTTTAAATTTACGTATTCGCCGTATTCTAAAGATCCTTTCTCCAATTACTTTACATTGATCATGTGCCAAATTCTAATGCAAGTTGGATTGAATTATCACAAACACAGGTGAGCTAAATAATCAATTGCTCATTTATTGAGCCTTAAATGAGCTTTCCATTTGTTAGTTTCCATCTAGAATACAAGAGGTAATATCTAGGTAATTTGCTCGAACATACTCAAATTTAAGATGATCACACGTGTTTATTTAGAATGTTTAGTAATATGCACTTTCTTTGTGCAAATTATCTTGGGCGATGCATCACATATTATATTTGGCCTTTTGTGCTTTCATGGTTAGATCTTGAACTTCAACTGCATTGGATAATGCTTCTTTGAATATTGGATAGTTCTATTTCAATAAAAATAAAAATCTATAGCTAAATAGATGCACTATTGTTTCAAGTCAATCTAACACGTGCATTCTCTTTTCTCTCTAATGCAATGGCCCCTCTATCAAATGTAATGAGGCATAGTACATGTGTCTGAAATCTCATAAATGCCTATTTAAACAATTACTTATCCCTGATTTTAAAATGTCATGACTAAATATGTATAGACAAACCAAATGTGCATTATAATTTAGAACACCTTATTCTATACCTTAATTTGTATATATCTCTAGCCATTTTTATAGGACATGCGTAGGCATGGATGCAAGTAGCACATGATCAAAGGGAACTGTTTTGATGTTGAAGAAGTTGCATTTAATGATGCCTTAACTAAATATACACTATTTTGCTGCTGCTTTTCTTACTTTCATCAAATGATGGCTTGACCAATACATATTGCTCTATGGTTTGGATGCTATATCTTCCAATGATCAACATTGATAAGGCATGTAAATCCGGTTTCAAAAACTTGATTATATGATGACATTTATTTTCCACTCCTTCACAAATAGTTACTAAAGGCCGGCAATGTCGGGCACCATAACTAGTTGTTATTGATACCTCCAAAATTCATGAATAAGTGGAAGCAACTTGGACATCTTCATGACATTTGTGCCCATTAGTGCATGGTAAGGAAGGAAGGAAGGAAGGAAGGAAGTTTATTTTAACGTCCACGGAGGCGAGAGGCCTATGAGGCCCCTTACCAGCGAGCAAAAAAGCAAAACCCCAACACCAAAACAAACAATGTAATCATGCAGTGGAACCCTACTACCGGGATGAAAAAACCCCCCACTTGGGAGGAAAAACCCTAACGATGGGCTCTCAAATACCATGCCCCGGAAGAGCAAGTCCGACGAAAATCTGCGGGATGTAAGCTCCCAACGGTCGGCTACCATAGGTGATGCGAGTAACCGATGTAGCGGTGTGTCGAGCATCTAAGATCGGTGTGCCTTTGCTGGGACATGGGCATATCTTTGGAAATCACCGGGAGGGCATGGTGCTCATCCTCTATCACGTGCATCTCACAACACCGACATATCCTCTCCTCCCTGGGATCCTGCGGCCCGCCATTCACCCCCAAATGACTGTCTCAATTAGGGTAATGGGAACTCGTCCTTATGGCGGCAATAGCTCTCCGTTTCTTCCGCAGAGATGTGTGCTTTCAAGTACCGATGGGGTCCATGCTCAAGGCTGGGATTAATCTGAGCGTGATAGTGCTCTGTCTTGGGCTTTGCAAAAGGACATGCGATGTGTTCAAATGCATTCAATGCCCATAATAAAGCAAAGCATGGGAACCTCTTCTTCTTTCATTTTCTAAGTCATTATTTCAAAAATTCATCTTTACGAGGCTTCTTTATCTTGGAATATGCAATTACAAAATCGGATTAAGAAGAAGAAGAAGAAGAAGAAGCAGTTTTTATGTCAAGGTAGCATAACAACTTCAAAAATCCATGAAGATTCTCTAAACTTCCATCATGTATATCATGATCTAAAATATTTCTGTGTAGAAAACACCAAGAATTCGCTTGACATTAGCTTGCAATTAGCCTAATTTTAGGCCTTAGAAAGGAACTGCAAAGTCAATGACGATATGCAACATGTGAACTGAGAATATTCCTTAGCAAGTCTTCAAAGAATCTCCACCAAAGACATCTTGCTCTTGCAAGATAAACAATCAAGGTAGGAACTTCAAGGCTTACAGCTTAACCCATCATAACAATCTTAATACGCCTAAAAAACTGATGAAAGAATGATTTCTAGGATATATTCTATGGGTTGTGTTGGTAAAATGAGCATTACATTGTAGCTAGGGTAAGAGAGTCATGTACTTTGGTCGTTCAAATTAAAGGAGTAGAACATTGAGAGAATAAAGTAACAAAAAGAACCAAACTACAAAAGACCTACTCAACTTTAACCATTTGCGTAAATCTTTTCCTCTGTCTATAAAATATAGAAAGATATAATGCTTTAAAATCAGGACACATCGTATTTGGGTGCAACGTAGCCACTCTACAATTGCAAGGAGAAACAATTTGGGTTGTGCCAATGTGCTAGAGAAAAATCTTCGTCATGAACACTTGCATCATATTGTTCAGAAGCACCAGCGATGCTTACTTACTTTTATCAGTTGCGCTAATATTGCCAGTTCAATTAGTTCATGGCAATCTTCAGTTTGACACAACAATTCAAACTTTGATGGCGTTTCCGAGCTATATCATCTAGAGATCTTGCAAGCAATTAAACAAGCATGAACTTTTTTAAAGACACCAGACATGCAGTGATGATGATGATGTCCACGAGAATCCGTAGCTTATGAGAGAACCATAGATTGATTCACAACCCAAAAAAAAAACAAGGTGCTGCGCACGGAGGGTTGCCCTCCGTGACCCGAGAGTGAAATGGCTTAAATCACACTTCAAAGTCATGTTTTCGAGCATATACTGACATATACTTGGAATATGCCACAAACCCACATGGATGAGGGTTTTCCTTCCTTCCCTTAGGGGTAGAGTATATCTCTCAATTTTGAAGACGATCTTGAATATGTGGGATTTGAACCAAACATATGGCAAAGAAATCGTAATCACGTTGCTTGCCTAGGAGTTACAATTTACTTCTTATATTCTATGATATAACAATAACCTTAGCTACAAGGCTTTTCTAAAATACTACAAACCGCGGAAAGAAATGCCATTATATCCTATATGTCTTGTTTAAGGAGCCGCACCACACTTTGGAGCACATCTTCATGCAATGTGATTTGTTTGAAGAAGAGTTAGACAACACACTCAATTCAAAATCATCTACTTGTACTAAACCATTAATTGTTGCAGGTTGGCTAGTTTGAAAGGCTGATTTGCTTCAAAACGCACTCCAACTCTTTATAGTTGCATTCATTATGTTTTATGGCCCTCCCTTTCACTAGCTGGAAATCTATCCATTCATACTGTGTATCTTTATCATCTGCTCAACACATGTGAGCCAATGCTCCACACTTCTCGCAAATCACAAATGCTTGCTACCTTCAGGGGATTTATTTATTTTGAATACTTCTACGATTGTTTTCTACAATACCTATACATAACCATAGAAATCTCAAGTTAGAAATATACGTCCTTACAATTGGGCCACTTTATACAGTGCTGATCATATGGCCAATGCAAGAGAGCTCTTCACGCATATGGCTAGTCCAAAGAGAGCTCTTCACAGAGTACCAGCCCATCCTAGTATTAAGAAAGAAAAATGAAGATTGGCAAAGGCCTACTTAAAATTGATGGAGATGTATATATCTGAACTGGAAGTTAATCTCCTCTCTGTGTCCAAATTGGATGATATCAAAATGTCAAGTAACCTTTTGGAAATGGAAAATGTGTAGTGAAAAATCTTAGGCATAGAGTAAAAGGGAAGGAGATCTTTGTCAACTTGACTTCGGCTTTCCAAAATGTGTAGTAAAAATCTTAGGCACAGAGTAAAATGGCCTCCAAACATTCACACAGAACACAAAGTTGTAGAAGAATCCATGACATATTTTGTGTGCTCTATGATTGGTGAAAACACATTAAGTACCATGCCTTTACAGCATGCCTTTACATATCAAAGGAATTTTCCAGATAGTTTTGTAAAGGCATTGAATTTTCTAAAAGGGTACACGAAGCAATAGTGTCTTGTCTTATTGCCAGAGACATACTCAAGGGCTTGTGGTACTTAGGGGCACACTGAGAATTTGCATCTTTGATTCCCTGAGAATCTGCAAACAGGTCCACCTGCTTAGACGTTTCAGGGAATTCCCCACACAATAACGGACACTTCTGATTCTGGTAAAGACATCACAACTGGAATTCCTAGATCGGAAGTCTCTCTAATAGATGGATTCAGTGGGACCTAGCATTAAAACAATCAGTAAATACCATGTCCCAAAAAAAATTATATTAGTCTACATGTCATTGCATGATCTATAAGAGAGACATTATCAAATAAGAAAATATGCAGCGAAAATGCAAGTACAAGCTTATCGTCATGTGTCATCCATGAAAGGTATCAAATGAAATTTGCGGTCCCTAAAATACGTGCCTACAATGCAACCACCAGCCTGTTGTTCATCATTTGTTCGACATTAATCTTTGCTTGTGGATGCTAGATAAAACAATGACTACCCGTATAAAAAGACTACTCTTTTTACAATTTGCAAAATCGCCGCCTATATTTCAAGTTCAAAATGCGGATAGCGGTAAGGCAAGTAGTTTACTTCCCAAGAAAATCAATGCCCAACTTTGTTGCGGTTTCTTGCCCCTCCATGCCCAAATATATGCGCCATCTCTCCACATTTTGGGCATCTAAAGTAGCTCATGTTCTCGACTATGCCCGAGAATCGTGAACATTGATAATTACCGGTGCAAATTGGCCTTCATTCAAGCAATACGAACCAACACTAAGACTAGCTTACCCACATCCACCTTTTGAAACATAATGCGTACCCTGAAAGCATCCAATAAAGCAAGGTCTTGGGGTGTTGACACAATTCACAAAGACACAGTTCAAAGACTTTTCGCATAGCAACTTAATGCTTATGATAACCATATTATCTTCAACTTATCAAAGATAGCATAGAAGTCATAATAGGCGTAACCGAAATCATCAACGACCTCAATCATCAATCGCACACCATAAATACAATAATCCTACGTCCAAGATAAATGCAATCGGAATAAATCTTTGTATCTTAGAGATAGAAGTTCATACACTATCCAAAACCCAAACCCCATATTATGGCCTCCAAAAATTCATCAAAGTGCTCTGTTTTCCCCACCCAAACATCTCTTTACTGATAAAATAAATATTAAGCTATGCCATCGCTTCATCCCCTCGGATGATGTCATAGTACAATCTGAACACGAAAGCCTCGGTACAGAGAGATTGAGATTTGAGCAACACCGATTACCGGGGAGGCATGTCAACGACCATCCGCGTCAAGCTTCCCCATGCCACTCCGGTGCACTTATCACCTACAAATCGACTTTTCAAATTTAGTGTGCTTATACATCAACCAAATCCACAGAAGTCCAGCATTTGACATGCAAGAGTAATATTGAACTCTGCAATTGACTCTCTCACATGTTCTGACCTATCTTCTACAATCTGAAAATTATCATAGATTTACCAGTTGCATATAAGAGTACATCTATTTTATGTGCTAATATTGCCTTACAAATTACCATAAAGAAGTAACATGAAAATCCTGATGTCTTTCTTAGTTTTTTGATATAAATGCATACCACTTCTAATTTGTTCTTTTTCCATTCATTACTGATTTTGAAGTAATTTGAGAAACTTGTAAGGCCCGATTCGCAATGCAATTTAAAAATTCCTATACACAGACTAAGATAAAACCGTGAATCGAGTACAAACATACCATAGGTCCTCTCCAAACAACTGGAGAATCTTTGTCGACCAGAAAGCCCATGGACATACAACGAACTCAATAATTCTCCAAGGGTATCATTCTTGACTCTGCAGTTTGAAGCATATATATAATCTTCTTTTCCATAATAATAAAAATAGCATATATGTACGAAATCATTGAATGGACCATTTCAAGTCAAACACCAATCCACGATGGGGTCGCCATTAAGTTTCATTAGTGTTGGGACTGAGGGACCATATCGTCTGCATCTAAAATTCCCACTCTAAGGCCACAATGCATAGCCATTGCAACCGCCAAATTCATTTGTTGTAAAAGCGCAAAATGCCGATAAAGAAAGGTTATCCTAGGCATCATATTACGCACCCTAATTTAGAATTCGATATTTTTTTTTTTTAAATTTGTGCAGTACAACCCAAATTTTTCAAGTTTCTTGGTTCAAAAATATTGATGCCTTCACCCAGAGAAGTCTGTAGAGATAGCCAACAAATAAACTCATACCCGCTTTGTCTTGGACTTTCCGGCTCCACCCTTGCCGGATGCTTCAAAGAATTATATGATCAACCCCGGAAGCTCCTGGGCCGGTTAAAGGGGCCTTCACCATTCCGGGTACATTAGCATAAAAGCAAGGCTTACGCCAACGACACCACGTTCTTGCATCACCCGAGAAAAAGAAGGCCACGCATCATAAAAACCATGACAATTTAGGGTACGCCATCCCCGGCTCATCATCCTGCCGATGCTCTACTAAACTAACGACTCCAAATGTTCACCTCAAGGCTAGCTCCTAGACAAGCAAATGTATTTAGAACTGTGCCCATTCATAGCTGCATGCAGAGTCGGCAGAATCGGCTATGAAAACAAGGTGCTGCATGCAGCCTCGAGCAAGATGACCGAGCATTTACAGGCAGTAGACAATTTTTAGCAGTCACCAGCATATGCTAGGCATATGCCGGCATATACCTGGATATGCCCACATACCCACATAAACAAGGGTTTGCCCCCCTACTAGCATATACCTGGATATGCCCACATACCCACATAAACAAGGGTTTGCCCCCCTAGGGGCAACCCAAAAAAAAAAACCTTGTTGGAAATGAAATGGAGCCCGACATGACACTTGGATCAGGTTTTGTGGCACACAAGAAGTGCATGCGCAAAAAAAATGTGAATAAAAGCATGAAACTAATAACAAAGATGGTAACATAAGATGGAAGCAACAAGAGAAGCAGGAATTAGAGGGCAAGAAAAAGCCCAAAGCATGGTGCACAAGATGGCCTCCAAAGCGCCCACTTCTAGACAATTTGTCAGACTTGTTATATTCAGTGCAGCATTGCTAGCAATACTTGCCCTAGTCGGCCTCATGCTTTCTGCATCTGCAGTTACGCTCCTGCTTGCTACACCCATGTTCTTGTTTCTCAGTCCTGTGCTTTTCCCTCTTGGAATTTTTTTGTTTATGATTACAGGAGGTTTCTTATCTGCTGAGGCTACCTTTGTTGCCTTCACTTCTGCATTGTCTTGGGTTTACAATTACATAAAAGGAAGACATCCTGTTGGATCTGATCAGATTGATGCTGCCAAGACTCGCATTCTGGATACTGCACACCATGTCAAGGGAATCGCTCAGAATTATGGCTCGCATGTTATCTCCAAAGCTCATGAATTAGCTCCCCACTCTTGACCTGGTTTGTTCCTTGGCATAGATTTATTATAGATTTATGTTGTGTGTTACACTATCAAATTTTTCTTGTTTACTATCATTTTTAATAAGAGATATTACATGATCATGCATTGTTTCTTGTTGTTGTAATGTTTGATGTGAATTAGAAACAGCCTCTGCTGTGTGAGAGGTCAATTCATGGTATTATACAACCTGTCATTCTGTTTGAGATTGAACCTCAGCCAAGGTGCATGCAAACAGTGCAATTGGTTTGCGTACCATATAATTGTTAAGGCAAGAGCATTGATTTATGGTAGATTAGATAGCAGTTGATGCGTTTCACTTAAGCTTTGACAGATCGCCTAAAGTTGCTAAGTCCCATATTTCTGCCATTGAAGGTAACAGGGAAGCTTTTAGTATATTTATTTGGTGCGTTTCATTCAAGCTCTTCCCCTTAATTGCCTTTGTACATTTGCAACGATGGTGAAAACGAGAAAATTCCTGACATTAAGGACTGCACCCTAAACCTCTGGCTATGGCATTGTCCATGACAGCTGATAGCCATGATATGAACATATTCAGTTATGTCCACAACGATCAATGGCCATGGATACTTATTGATTGATTAGAACATGGTCTAATTATATTTTCTTGAGTGACTTAATCAGAGTAATCTTTTGTTTTTTTGTGGGAGTTCTTGGATTTTTTTTTCTTGCCTGACTTCCAGATTCAACTCCAGCAGCTTCATTTGGAAGCTTCTCTATAGTTTGCAGGAATATGCTTCTCTATTATGCACCTAGATTGTTGAAAACTAGAACACAAGCACAATTAGAGAATTGTATTGATCAGGTTGGTCGATTGGAGAAAGCCCCAACTGTATCTATATATAGATGATTTTTTAGGACCACAACTGTCTGTAATGATCATGATCCAAATTTCAAATCATGTAGTTATTGCCTCAAGCCCTTTCATGCTTCCAGTCGTCATTCTGCCTTAAGACATTTTCTATTAGAAGGCCAATTTGTGCTGGTACAAATGAACGTAACCATTTTCAGCCACTGTATACTGAGCTAGCAGATTTATGCACACACCCAAGGAATTTCACTGGATAGCTGCTAAACAAATTGTCCTATTTATAAGGTGCTATGCATGGAAGTATTATGTATCATAAACAGGAACACACAGACCTTTTGCTGTCCAGATGCACTTTGATTGACTTTAGCAAGTTCTGAGTACTATTGAAGTAGAAATCAAGGCACCCACCATGGTACTTGAGAAAATGATCTGGGTTCTTCATTTGTTTCAGATTTTACAGCTCCCAGTTAGGTCAGCTAAATTATTTTTTGACAATCTGGGGCTTGACCTAACTATTTGTTGAAATTCTGGGCTATAGCTCTTACCAAGACCTCAAATATTATTTCCCCACTAATCATTTCGATATGCGAGTTGTTTTATAAGAGAGCAGCTGCATCAGTCAATTTTACACCTTCAATATTGCACAACATCAATGCAGCATGTAGATAAGATGATTAAGCCTCTCACAGGTTCAAATTTACTTTCAACAGATGAAGCTCTTTGGGTCCAGAGTCTGACAGGTTCAAAATTACTTTGAACAGAAAAAGCTCTTTAAGGGTCCAGAGTCACAGCCAAACATCATTGTGTAATTTATCAGTTATCCACGTTTTTTAGTTACTCTTCCTCTTGTTAAGTTAACAGTAATGTTTCGGAAGCAGCGTTGTTAAGAAATATTACTCTAACTCACTTCACAATGTTTTCCTATCAGTAAAGTGTGTTTTCTCCCTTTCAAGGTTTTCCTGTGACATCCTAAACATAACAATTTTCTTATACGGAGTTTTTACATAGCCCAATTATATTTGTTATGATAGCACATTTATGCTTCTAATGCAGTTATACCTGGCCTCATAATGCAATGGCCTAATTGTTTAAATCGACTCATAGAAGAAAAATTATCCACAGATAGGTATAAACAGTCATGCAAAGGAAAAACCTTATCTACATTAGTAATACAGCCTTATGTGAGTAGACGGTGGGATGATTCCTGGCATAGGAACAGGATTGAACCGGCATAGCAGCAGTTCTCTTCTTATCCACTGTTTATGAGGGAAAAATATACATACCTGTAATTCTTGATTTGGAATCACATAAAAAAATCAACAATATCCGATCCAGATATACCCAGACAAGGGCCTGATTGGTTTGATCGATTTGAAAACAGACGGTAGAAGGCTCCCGGCAAAGGAATAGTGTAGTATCCAATCTTCGGAGAGATATAGACGGTCGGATGACTCCCAGCAAAGGAAAGTAAAGAAAAAAAACGGATGGGGTGTAAGTGCAATGGTGATAAAAGTGTGGAGGATGAAGATTGTTTTAGCTATCCTGGCGTCTGTGCTCATTCTGCAGATGGCTGCAGCGGCAAGGATGGGAAAGCCAGTGCCATTAACAAAGCAATGCACCCGCGACGCCGAGTGTGACGGCGGCTATGGCTGCTGCAGCGGTCTCGGCTGGTGCAACCAGTGCGGCGTTGGAGTTGCAACGACGGAGAAAGTCGCAACGGAGGCGATGGAAAACCCGCGATGCTGAGTGTGACAATGGCTACGGCTGCTGCAGCGGTCTCGGCTGGTGCAGCCAGTGTGCCGTTGAAGTTGTAGCGATGGAGAAATGATGTGCATGGCTTTTAGGCCCATTATGTACTGCATTTGCAATCATTCAAGTTTCCTAGATTCCTTTGCTTCTTCTTCTTTGGGTTTTTCATCTATCTTATGTTTCAAAGCTAAGGCCTTTTCATAGCTATGGGCTAAATTTTCGATTGGAAAACAATTCTAGAGGCTACTCTTTCAGATCTAAGGTCCGCACTAGAATAGGTAAGATTCAAACTCGCTATTTCTTAGCTTGCAAATTGAATGATGTAACATTTGTTTTATTGTGTCATTGAGGCAATTATTAGGAGTCCTTCTAAGCTTGCAAATTGAATGATGTAACATTTGTTTTATTGTGTCATTGAGGCAATTATTAGGAGTCCTTCTAAGCTTGCAAATTGAATGATGTAACATTTGTTTTATCGTGTCATTGAGGCAATTATTAGGAGTCCTTCTATGTGCAGAACATAATGGAACGGAACGGAACAGGTACTTGTCTAGTCTGTAGGATCTATCTAGGACTAGTCTAAGGGTCTGAACCTTGTCTTTCTGCCCTAGTTGAACTAGGTACTCCACAATATAGATAATCTTGTTCTTGCATATTATCTTTGTCTAGTATATGGTGTAAAGCATGACTAGCATGTTTCCGTCAACAATGAATATGATAATGTGCATGTAAATAGCAAACATTAAAGATAAGATAAGATAAGATAAGATAAGATAAGATAAGATAAGATGAATTTTTACGTCCACGGGAACCCAACGGGTTATGGGACGACACATGCAAGGGCAACAACCCATCTAAAACCTGGGGACTAGGCCCCATCACTAAACACAATAACCAAATATTAAAAGGCTACCAAGAATAAAATAAGATAATGCTAATGCTAGTGGTAAAGTTATGCTTCTAAAATTATCTAGACATAGCCAGTCCAAGGATTGGAAGGCCATTGATCTAGAATAATTGATGCGCCTCCCCTGTACACTGCCCTCACCTTGCAGAGCTCCTCCTTACGGTTACACAATTGAAGAGGGGAAAGGTCCTCCTCAGATCGAGAAACTAGTCCCTCCTCGAGATGGTTTCCATGTCAAGAACATGTAAGCGGCTAAGAGTGTCTTGAAACCAAACCAAAAGATGGCGAGGACGATCAAGTCTTGCCGCCCCCACCCTAGTAGCGAGACAACTCCACCAAATTTCACATGCATGACATTAGTGAAAAATGCAAAGCAAAGATCCATATCAGAAAGGGCATCATCGTCTGCCTCTAAAACCCCTATAATACGCAAGTTCAGGCTCCTAGTAACAGAAGATACTGAGGCAGCCTGCCCTGGGCCGCTAGCTCCGAGATCACACTCCCCGGTCCCCTTGGGATTGTGGAGATGTCTCAGACACCTCAACATGTTCCCTTTCCAATGTCTGCACCTCTGCTTCAACACAATGTTTCTTCTGTGGCTGTAATTCTGTATCTAGTGTCTGTACTGAGGCATCACTTATGCCCACATACTGGGCTTTAGGGTCTGGAACGAAGGCATATATTAACTGTAATAAGTGTGTCCATCTCTCAATAGACACGATCATAGATGTGGCCGTCATTCCTCCTTCAGAATGAATGAGTCGTACCTGGTCACGAAGTGCAGGCATGTGCATTTTTTATTTCTTTTTTTGCTAGGTGCATGTTTTGGTGATTCTAACCTAGACTACATTTTAAAAAATAAGGATTGCAAGCTTACCTCAAATAAGGACTCAACGGGAAATATTTACAGTGTCACCTGTATGGACAACACCACTGGGAACTCAGCCATTGGGCTATTTAACATGCTCAACATCGGAGGTGCGCTTATGAACGTATCAGATATTGTCTTGAAGTCATCAGTTGAATTGAAAGAAGGTGGTTTTGATTTATGGCAAGGTTGAATTAAAAGGTTGTGGACAATTTGAGGCATATGCATCTACTTGTCCAAAATCTTGTTTGTTGAATGGTAGCGAAGTTAACTTCAACTTTGACTTCAGTGATGGAACAACCAGCTGCATTAACCCTCTGACGTCGAGTGGGACGATGGTCACAGCTACCCAACCTCGGCTGGTGCAGTCAATGGCAAAAAAAAAAGAAAAAAAAAGGGAAAGAAAAAAAGAGCTTAATGGTCTCATCTCTTTTCTACAAAATAAAATAATGTGCATGGCTTTTAGGCCCATTATGTATTGCATTTGCAATCATTCAAGTTTCCTATATTTCTTTGCTTCTTCTTCTTTGGGTTTTGCATCTATCTTATGTTTCAAAACTAATGCCTTTTCATAGCTATGGGCTAAACAATCCTAGAGACTATTCTTTCAAATCTAAGGTTCCACTAGAATAGCTAAGATTCAAACTCGCTAAATAGCTTGCAAATTAAATGCTTTAACATTTGTTTTATTGTGTCATTGAGGCAATTATTAAGAGTCCGTCTATGTGCATAACATAACGGAACGGAACGGAACAGGTACTTTTCAAGTTTGTAGGGTCTAATCTAGGACTAGTCTAAGGGTCTGAACCTTGTGTTTCTGCCCTAGTTGAACTAGGTACCCCACAATATAATTAATCTTGTTCTTGCATATGAACTTTATCTAGTGTATGGTCCCTAGTTGAACTAAGTACCCCACAATATAGATAATCTTGTTCTTGCATATGATCTTTAGCTAGTGTATGGCGTAACGCATGACTAGCATGTTTCCATCAACAATGAATATGATAATGTGCATGCGGATATCAAACATTAAAAGCAAAGGCATGTGCCTCTCTCTTTTTTGGGTTGCCCCTAGGGGGGAAAACCTTGGCTTGTGTGGGTTTGTGGCATATCCTAAGTATATGCTGAAATATACCTAGGATATGCTGGTGACCGCCCCAAACCCATTGTTCCAGGTAAACTGTCAGTCTCCTACGTTCTGATTAGGTGTGTGATTTATCTGGCCTGCCAGTTACCCAGTCACTCTGGAGCTCGAGCTATTATGGAGGCCAGGAAAATTTGCATCGTCGGAGCAGGAATGAGTGGCCTGTGTGCCTGCAAGCATCTGCTTCGCCACCTGAATGTGCCTCTCGGGATCAGGTCATGGATTTTTTTTTATAGCTATGCCGTTAAGTTTGATGTTCTCCCTAGGATCAGATTTGGATGCAAAGTCTCTAAAATCTTCTTCTTGGGCTATGTAAATTCCTCAAATCGTGGTATCTGGGGTTATAACAGTGGTGCATTTCATCCTCATGATGAGGACATCTAGCAAGTTATAGTACAAGAAAATAAGAGCCAAGAAATCACAGAAGGGCCATTCTTCTGCCTAATCTGCATTTTTCAGCTATGGCGCAGGCAATAGTCAGAGCAACAGCATGCTTCCAGATCAGAAACGTTCCCTTTTCTCTATTTACCAATCAGAAATTTAGCTCCTATCTAGTTTTATGATGATAATAGACCTAAACTTTATTATCTTGGGCTGAAAGTGCCATCTAATGCAGATGAATTCAAGTCTACACATTTGCAACAACAACTGGACGAGTTTTTGTGGGGAATCTTTATCTTTTGCTGAAATGCCAAGCCTTTGTGTGCAAAAGCATGGCTTAGGATAAGGGCTAGAGTTGCTATAGCTCCACCAGATCTTGAAACAGCTCAGGAGCCCCCTATGAACTTGTTTAAACTGAAGACTCCTTATACTGCCATCATTAAATCCGTGGAAAGGATTGTTGGTCCATAAGGCCCCGTGTGGTAGTGGGTGGCTTTGATATTGCTAAAAGAGCTACCTTGGAGTTTCTTGAAAGCTTTAAAACTCCAGTCCAGATTGGCCGGTCTCTAGATAAGGAGATTCAGAGAATGGTTTCTAGAACAACTCTAAGAACTAAAGTATATATAATGCTAAACCTTCTGCAAGTGCTATACTTTTTATGCCTGATTATGTCTTTGTGGGTCTCGCTTAGGTGCGAGGAACTTCCTGCCAGTTAGATGATATATTGTTGTTAATGCGGTAAAAAAAGTATTGTGGTCTTTTTTTTCCACAAGCATCATTTTCGTGATTTATTTTAACTGATGCATCATTATGCGAATTCTTGCTTATAATTTTGGGTATAAGCATGAAAGGGTGGGTAAAAAAAGTGCCAGTATTTTACATTTACAAGTTCAAAACGTAAGGAAATCCCTCTCCTCCCCGAAATTATTATTCTTGGAATGAATCATTAATAGGGCAAATAATTTTGAACTCTCCTACCGCTCTCGCTTCAACCTCCCTCCCTTTCGAACCTCCATAGCCGAAAGCTTGACATCCCAGATTGAACCTCCATAGCCAAGATCGGGACCTCCATAGCCAAAAGCTTGCATTTTCGGAGAGCTGAAGCACCGGGGAAGAGATCATGACGGCGGTTTGGAACAAAGACATCTCCAAGGAAATCTCCTCATAACAAACCTTGTAAAGCCCATGCCAAGGTCTCCCATTAGAACTGCCGCCCAAAAACTCAAGAGTTGGTCTTCTTCAGATCGAGGTCTTGCTTGCCGAAGTTTGGATGTAGAGTAAGCATCAAAGCGACTTAGGAGTACAATTTTGACAGCATGTTTCCAGGGCTAAGTGCAAATAGTGCAGGATGTTTGGGGTTCTGAAGCCCCTACTATTAGGGTTATCAAGAGT
The DNA here is from genome assembly GCA_021234155.1 of Isoetes taiwanensis. Lineage (NCBI taxonomy): Eukaryota > Viridiplantae > Streptophyta > Lycopodiopsida > Isoetales > Isoetaceae > Isoetes > Isoetes taiwanensis. Next base: position 360,089 of record JAJEKV010000212.1, on the reverse strand, counting down.
GCAGGATTAAGCCTATTTGGATGGCAGATTTTTGTTTTCTGTGTATGAGCACGTTTTTTGTAGGAAGGACATTGCAAATCATCACATTCCATTGTATTTTGCCCGAAAGCATATGCACTTCATTACAAAGGAGTAAGCATTGATTGGGATGAGGTGAAAGCAAAAGTGCAAGTCTTCATTCAAAAGGCTCTCAAAAAGAATCTGACCCTAATGAATTAGCTCTGATGAAAATCTTCCAATGTTAAAAGCTATTAAATGTATGCCCTCGTAGAATTGGGGCAGCAGCTTGGAAATGATGAAAAGGTGGAGGGAAAGAAGAGCATTAGATTCCGCCTCCATGCTTGATGAAATACAGACTTTAAAAGAGAAAAGAAAAACAATGGAAATTGAACTGTTGAAGCATGAGAGTGATAAGAGCTTCTTGACAAGACTTGTGCGGAATAAAGATGCAAAAATATATGAGCAGTTCAGCATTATGGCAGGTTTAAAAGCAAGCGGAAAGCCAACTAATGTGCAAATGGCTTTGGCATCCCATTTAGAGGAGGAGAAATCAAGTTATATTGCTTTCCAACTGTGAGAATATAATAAAGGAGATGACTAAGCATTTGGAAAGATCAGACCCGCATTAGGGCGGATTTGGGGTCTCAAAATGGCCCATATCTTGGGTTAAAGATTTCCACGTCAAATTCGCCAGGACCAATCAGGTTTGCGCCTTTTTTACGAAAGTCAGTATTACTTGGCAGGTAGAAGGATGAGCAGGCTTACTTGGCATCCACATGGCGTATTTTCATAGGGGATGCTGGCAGCTTTTTATTGCAACCATTTTAATGGCCGTATTTTTTCGGGGAGTAGCCCGCCCTTAAAATAATGGTGACTTTGACCGCCATCACCGTCATTACACCAACTCCCTTGTCAAATTTTGGCGCCAAACCAGATCTTGTCACTCAGGCCTCTCACGTGCATCCTCCCACCCCTTCATCCTCATCGCAATCCATGTCTCCCTGTAATTTCGTGTTCTTGCCCCATTTACATAACTCCCAAGGTGAAGAAGTGGGGGTTTTGTCTCAATAGGTTCGTGGGTGAGTATGCTGCCATCAACGAGGGGCAAGCATAGAGTTAGCGACAAAGGCGATCAGACGTCTTGGACACATTGGATAGGTAGGATAAAAGAGTTCAAGTTGAATTCTAGCGGCGGGAAAGTGGAAAAGTATAACAATACGACATGCATATACCCATTCGATATGGCCAAAGAGCTAATCTCCACCAAAAACAGCTTCCCGGTTGCCCGCAAATGGTAACCACCTTAATCGGATCACACGCCGCCAAGCTATCACGTAGCCTACTTAACTAGCGTGAGATAGTTTTGGCGTCGTGTGATCTCCTTATCTTTCATTTCTTTCGTTGACACGTGTTTACAAACAAATTTATTGTGCGGGTTTATGTTTATCGACGCGTCGTGGATGTCATTCCTACCGAAAAGTATTAGTAGTGTACTTGTCGTGTATCACATAGACATCGGAATTGTCCTTTTCAAGGTATGGATGCCGTGACCTTGCGGGGTATAGGCATCCGGTTTCTGGACATGATTATAACGTAAAGGTCGTGAAACCGAAGCTTGTGGCGGTTGAATTGCCCCATTTAAGTGAACTTTGTAAGCCACGCACTAATGAGAACAATGTAATTGCAATGAAGAAATGCATGGTCGACGAGGTGCAAGCGGAATGTCCGAAAACGGAGGCGAGAGGATGAGTTTCAAAATCTTCACACCATTTGAGGTATTTGCTAACATATTCCGGATGGCGGCAGGAAGTTCGAAAAGCTCAAGACATATCGTGCTTTCTCCCCTCACAGATTTTGTGGATGGCTTATTTTTGTTCCGACTGGATGTTCGATTCCACGAATCATCCGGTCAACTAACAAGGTCCACGTAGTTAAGTCCTCCTTTAAGTTCAGATACTTTCTTCCAAAACAATATTTATCGTTAATTGTCAACTAGAACAAAGGAAACGTAAAAAGAGAGGTTGCACAACTTTTTGGGAGCCGCTTGAGGACCATATAATGCACAATTCGGCGCGGTGGATATTCGAAAGTATGGCGAGGGGAGGAAGTCATTTATACAGCCACCATGGAAGCGAATGGCCATTATCGAGCTAAGAGTGCTAATGGAGACAGAGGAGATTGCTAACGACTTCCATTATTTCATTGATGGCATTAGGGTTGGTTACGGGCAAGAGGAAATGTAAAGTTTAGTGAGTTAGCGATCAACAAGAAATTGTCTATCGCCTAGCACTTTGAATCTCGGGTTTTTATTTGTGTTTTTTGTCCGATGTTTTTAGGGTTCCGTATTTTTTGTCCCATTTTTTAGGGTTCCGCATAAATTATTTAAAAAGTTACCATCATATTTTACTTTAACTTCGTTTTTACTATTTATCTCTTGCCAATTGTCTATTTTTGTCGGTGTTAAGTAGTATAAAAGCCCATCCTCCGAGAAGCCATGGCGCAGAACTAAGCAAACCGCAAGGATCCATCCGTGTGGTGTAAGGCCGGTGATTACATTAGTCCGCCTCCTTCATCCGAATCAAGTCTCTCGATAGAGATTCTCCTCCTCCGACCATGCCTAGCAATCCCCTAAAAGAAATCCGCGATGACGGATGGTGGGAGAAGCACCGAGGAGTAAGTAGGGAGGTGCACTTTCCCTGTTCGGAGACCAGGAGGATGAAAATGTGAGAGACCATGCAGCGTAATATGACGCTGATTAATTATTGGGCAGCCGCCTCTTCTTGCTCTTCTTGCTCCTCCCCTGCCTCCTCCTGTGGAGGAGGCCAGGACCTTCAAATCAAAGGAGGAGGCCCAACGCCGAGAAAGGGAAGGCGACCGTAAATGTGAAGAGATCTGCCTAAGAGTCGGCCGAGCAACAATACCGCAAAAATGCCGGGTGAGGAGACGGGCCGGAAGAGTCTACCGAGCAAAAATTTCCAAATGCCGGGTGGGTGAGGGTAGTGGCCTAAGCGAAGACGAAGCCCAGCATTAAAAGGCCAGCGAGATTAAGAAGGCATCGAAGACCACCGAGATGGTCATTCCGCGTCTCCCATTTTGCCGGGCTCTCGTGAAAGAGATTCTGCAAGAGTGTGGTCGCGATACATCATACTGATTCTGAGAATTCAAACAAATCAGCCTTAAATACTCTTCAAATGGCTTCGAGCGGTTGGTGTCTGGTCTGTTCGAGGACTCGCAGCTTGCAGCAATACATGCCAAGCGGGTGACTGTCATGCCCAAGGACATGCGCCTCGTCTTACGCATAAGGGATCCCGAGTACTATGGTCAAAATTTTATGGCTGAATACAACAAGAAGAAAGACCCCCCAGAAAAAAGGCCGTGAAGTGCCTTTGTGTTTTTTTCATATGTATAATATTCTTTAATGTAATGGCTTTATAAGCTTAATCTCTTAGTCCATTTCTTTCTTAGAAGCCTAGGTTCGCACTTTGTATTTTTTTTTTTTTTAATGTTATACGTGAGGATCACACGACGCGCAGCAAGCATTGTGCTTTTTTGTTGCACATAGTAGTTTTCGCGTCGTGTGATCCAACCCTAACCCTAACCCTAACCCTAAAATGTACGGACAAATCTCCCCACAACGGCTGTGTCCCCTTTCATAATCGACAACGGCTACTTGAGTTCAGAAGTGACGCCAGCTCCTAAACATCTTCTTGCTTTCATAAATGCCGCCATGGATTGTTATGTGAAGTTCTGGAATGGTATGCATCCAGCCCCACATGACAACGAGGAAGTTAAGCCGATTGCGATTTATCCGTTCTATTGCAAGGAGTTGGACATCATGGCAAGCGATGGCGAGCTTGGATGCTATCGGCGAGGTTGCTTTAGCTTTTACGGACCGCTTGGTCTCGGTATACGTCCTTTGCGGATGTCCCCGCTCGTGGATTCCAAAACCAGCTCTAGAGGGCTGCTTCCCATTTGCAAACAATGAAGATGTTTTTCAAGAATGCCACAAGAACGGGCTCCTCCTGGCTGCGTCCTTGTACTTAAGAAGGTATCTTATTTCTCTTTGCCATTTGCATTTGCTAGTTATTGCATTCTGCTCGGCCAAACCAAAGATACACTGGAAACAATGAAATCTTTAAGCCAAGGGGGGTTAGTTATGTGTGATGGTGCTGACTATGACGTAGAAATGGAGATAGGATGAGAATGAAAATGAGGATGAAAAGAAGTTGTCTGACATACCGCCAATTTTAGTGGAAGGCAAAGAATACCTATTGCTAAGTGATATACGAGGAACCCGTCTTTGTTACGAATGTGTGCTAGGGAAGACGAGCTTATCAGTACCTTGGCCGAATGGGTAAACCTAGGCCTAGATTTTGAAGAGGATTTGGACAAAGAGATGTTTGAAGTGTCTTCTTATACCGGCAATGCTATAAAGCTTAAAGAAGCCTATGAGAGGCTAGAGTCTCGATTTGCTCAAGAGGAGGCGAATCTACCAACGGAAGAAGAATTCCAGCGTCTCCTTGCAAAGCTGCCAACAGGATCTACAGGTTTGGCAGGCCCTTCAGTCAATCGCGGCAACATAAGCCTCATAGATGAGGAGAAATGTGAATAAGCTTGAGGGTTTCTATTTGTGGGAAGTAGATGATTTTTCTTGCCGACATGCATGCGGGGGACAGGAAAGATTGAAGGACTCTACATTGTTACGATATATCTCAAGATTCGTTAATGGGGAGATAATCATCTTCAGCAGAACTTTCAGTCCAAAAGGTGCAGAGTTTGTCTATTACATCCGTGCATTATGCATGTTCGGGAACCATTCCCAATTGGCATCAAACACTGAAAGGGTGATAGCAATTCGGCAGGATGTTGTGCTACAATATTTTGACGACCAAGCCGGTCTGCGGGCGAGCAATATGTTAAATTTTTTAGCTGCTGGCTTGACTCACCCAAGGTTGGAAGCTGGGGTCGATAACATGGAAGTCATTGCCTTGTTGGATCAGTGCGGCAGGGGATTGAAAGAGCATGAAATTGACGACGAAGCTTGAAAAATTGGAAGTTATATATTTTCCAACTTGTATCGGTAAAATTATTTATGTATAGATTGTATTACCGAAATTACTAATAAAAATTATTTTATTTGTATTTATTCACATCACGCGAAATACATCAGTCTGATTTTCTGTCATATCTAGGTTTTCGCGTCGTGTGATATTTCTCTCGAAGAAATGAAATATTATTGGAAAAAAACAATTAATTTATTTATTCCTCATACGACGCGAGAAGCAACTCGTGTGACTCAAGCTACTACGAAATCTATGTTATAAATAGAAGACCTATGTCCACTCTGACCTCCGATCGCCTTCCACCTTCTGCCCATCTTCTACTTCCGGCTTCCGCCTTCCACCTTCTTCTCCGATGGCATCATCATCTTCCTCTAGCAAGCGACCACGCCAAGATAGCACTCCCCAGCGCCCAGAGCTGCCCGTGGACATCACCCTTGCAGTGGTGATGAAGAGATTCAAGGAGATCCATGATGAAAACAACCGTCTCGTCGCCGAGAATATGGAGGCGGTCGACAGATTAGCCTTCACGAGGGCGCTGCGCATGAGCGAGACATTGAGCTCGCGGAAATATTCGCCATGTACCAAGAGGCGACGAGCCACAAGGCCGAGGCAGTTGAAACTGCTCACAGTATTTCGCAGGCCTTAGACGATATGGAGAAGAAGCTCCAAGCTGCGGAGGATGAGAATGCAGTCTTATGGCTTCAGCTGCAGGACCATGAAAATCAGCTAGAGGATCATGAAGATCCCTAGCCATTGTATCTATCTATTTTTTGCTTCAAAGAAAAGTTTTCTCTATTTTTTGCTTCTATCTATCCTCTCGTTCCAATGTATGTTCTGTTTTTATTAAAGATCACCACGACGCGAAATGCCTTGCTTGCAATTAGGTAGCAATCAATGGATTTGGCGTCGTGTATCTCCATGCCGCTCTATTTTGCTTCAATGAGAAGTTCTATCTTTAGTTATGTATCGGTAAAATTACTTATGTATAGGTGTATCAAATTATCAATAAAAATTATCACCACGGGCTTTTCAGCGTCGTGTGATATTTCTCTGGAAGAAAAGGCGAGAAGAAGTAGCGGTCCTTTTCCTCACCGACGGCCGAGAAGTAATCGGTCCATTTTCCCCGACCGGCCCGGCATCGCCGGCGTCGTGTGACTCAATCTACTCACGAAATCTATGTTATAAATAGAAGACCTTCTATCTTGCCTTCGACCTTGATCCTCTTCCTCCTTCCGCCTTCTGCTCATCTTCTACTTTGTATACGCCTTACGCTCCGATGGCATCTTCATCCTCCTCAACAGCGGCCCACTTTTGGCTGCCGTGGACATCACCCTTGCGGTGGTGATGAAGAGATTCAAGGAGATTCATGACAAAAAGCGATCGTCTGCGTCGCCCGAGAAGATCGAGGCGGTCGGCAGTGATTAGAATTCACGAGGGGTGCTGCATGAGCGAGACATTGAGCTTCGCCGCAACATTCACCGAATCTGAGAGAGGCCAATAGCCCAGGTAAAATCGAGCGATTTTAGCGCACACAATATTTCGCAGGCATTAGAAGATATGGAGAAGAAGCTTCGAGCTGCGGAGGATGAGAACGCAGCTTTACGGCTTCAGCTACAGGATCATCAAAATCAGCTACAGGATCATGAAGATCCCTAGCCATTGTATCTATATATTTTTTGTTTCAAAGAAAAGTTTTCTCTATTTCTTGCTTCTATCTGTTCTCTTGTTGTGTGTTATTAAAAGATCACACGACGCGAAATGCCATGCTTGCAATTAGGTAGCAATCAATGGATTTCGCGTCGTATGATCTCCATAACGTACACCTCATTGTATGTATAAATTCCTAATTTATTAATGGAAAACTATATGTAACACAAATATCTAGCTAGATTATGTGATAACTTGCAGGTTAATGCGAATTAGTCATATCTAGGATTGGCAAGCGCCAGCACCCAAAGCACGTGGCATGTGGATGACAACGTCTATTCACATACGTGGCATGTGAATGACAACGTATGCCAAGGGGCGTGGCATGCGCCGCCACAATAACATCATTTTGTAACGGCCTCGCATACGACGGGCTAGATATGACGGGATCCCATGATGCGAACATAGGCTACCGTTGCCTGATTGCATGCTATAATTTCGCCAGTAGGATTATTACACAACTTTATCTGGTACCGCAAACCGTGGAATTCCAACGATATCTCTAGTTTCCATATAAAACCTCGTGAGGCCTTTGTCTTCTCCTATCCGCCATCTCCTGTTCTACTACATCCGCCTCGGCCATCTCTCCTGTTCTCCCATCACTTTCAATGGCCTCCAGCTCCGTTCCATCCCCTTGAGATCTTGTCTCAAGTTCTCTTCAAGGAAATTAAGAACATTCGTCTTTGAAGCGGAGGAACGGATCCGGCCTACGAAAGAAAAAAGAAAGATGAAGACGCCGCCCAAGTTGGTTGGCGGCAGAGGACAAGGCCGCCTTCTATAGGGAGGTGATTTTAGTCTTGCGACAATCACGGGCTGCCATAGACCGCTTGTTGCGCCCACGAGATCTAACCTCCAAGAGAGGCTTAGGGCCCAATCGAAGCTGGGGGCTGCCGAGCTCAACTCGATGAGCGGGAAGATAAGATTGCGGTATGAGAACGTGGTTGCGGGGGCAGGCAATCATGTTGGAGGAGCAGAAAAGATTATCACTGCCCTCCAGGAAGAGCTTGCCCGGCGATCATAGGCATCGGGCTCCTCCTAGAGGGGCCCGTTTTTTTTTTTTTAATGTTTGTAATTATTTTGTTTCTCAATGGGAAAAGTTTTTGACAAATGTGCCAATATTACGTTCCTATTTTTTATTTTCAATATCCGTGGTAGATAGAATGACAAGACAGTATCACACGGGCGAAACCCTTCATAGGGTTTTAAAGCGCCGCGGTGCAGATTTCGCTTGGTGTGATACAAAGTGTAGTTAGAATAGTTATTAATGTGTTCCAAATGACAAGACCATTAATGTGTTCTAGCGACAACCCGATTGAATCCAAACCGACACGCATGACGTTAAAAAATCGTTTTAATATGTTCAATCGCTAATATGTATAAATTGAGGTCCTTGCATTGTGCTCCTTCCGCCGGTTAGAGTCTTTGCTCCTCACTTCTATAATCTTAACGTCCCTCCCATTTGTCATCTATGGCCTCCACATCCTCAACCGGCTGATAAGGAAAAACGCGAAGAGGATAGAACTCCTTCTAACATAGTGTTGGGTGTTCTAATGAAGAGGTTGAAGGAGCAAGATGATCTTCTAAAGGAAAAATGCCGCTACAATTCAGCGTAAGGAAGAAAGAGAATGAATTCAACCTTCTCATGCTTTGTAGCCGGAGAGGCAAATCAAAGTGGTTGAATAGAAGGTCGACACAGGGGGATGCCCCAACAACCGTGACCGAGGTGGTTATGATGGCAACGAGGTTGCTAATTCAGGCAGAAGAACACGTTGTGCTATTGGGACAAGAGCGGGACATGTACAAAGAGATGGTGGACAGATTGGAGGAACGTTTGGATCGCTTGAGGAGAAGAGATGAAGACGAAGACGAGGACGGAGTCGATGATGATGATGAAGATAATGAAGAAGAGCTCGCCGCCGAGCAACAATGAGTCGTTGTATTTTGTTTTTCAATGTAACATTTTTCACAACTTTAATCAAAAGTAATCTTTTTTTATTATTATCTTGTAAAGCTTCACACGACGCGAACCCACATAAATGCAAGCAATAGCGAACTCCATTGTTCGCGCCGTATGATACAAATAAGATCACATGACGCCGGGCTACAGTTATGTAAACAAGGTTGGAGGCAAGTACCCGGTCGTGTGAACATGCTACATTACAAGTATACTTTTACCGATTCTTTGTCTCTTAGATCTCCACCGCTATGCGATGCTAGTGGGGCCCTAGAATTTTGCCACTAACTTTCCGCTTTTCTCTTCAAAGATTATGCCAATGGTGTTTATGACTTCTGGGTTGCTCCTTAAAGCGACCTTTTTGTCGATTTAAGCCATTGCCCTTCTATAAAACCACTCACTATCCGCCTTAGAGGGTTGGTTCCCACATTTCCACCCCCTCTTTGAGTGTTACGATGAAAGGCTATTTTTAGCTTGTTTATGCGACTTCTCCATGCCTTGTGCACTCCACAATCGCTAGCCTTCCATACTTCCTAAAAACCAAGGTGCATGAGCCCAAAAGATGTGCAAGTAGTCGCGACTTCACTTTCTCCCCATGCCCATGAAAGCTCTAATAAATTTGTTATTAAACTTGCACGAACATTTCGCATCTTCTCTTGTGAGGTCCATTCTCTCAATGTATGGGAACAATTCGCACAATGCATCCCATGCTTTTTTCCTCAATGCCGAACGAACGCCATCTGTAGGCGGTCCAAGCCCGCATCAACCAACAATTTTCCAAATTCATAGACCTTTTCTCCCATCTGGTTCCGCTCGTAGCCTCTCTATGATTCTTTATGAAGCGTCAAGCTTTCACCCTCAATTGACACCTTTACGAGGCACACTTGTTCTTCCCGCCCGCTTTCTCATCGAGCTCTAATCTTACATTGCCACCATGCAAACCACGCTTACGGTAGAACATGTTCAACTCTACTAATTCCTTCCTCTCTTCTCTTCTTGTGCCGAAATGTTCCACGAATCAACTGCTCAAAAATATCATCTTGTCGATGATTCTCACAAAGCCGTGCAAAGTGAGAGATATGAACCCTCTCTAATGGAATGGGGAAAATGCCATGGAACTTGGGATCTTCTTCTCCTCTATTAGGAGCATTTGTTTGGTTAAGGGACAAGGTTGAAACAGTCTTCCCAAAGATTTGACTTCCTTGCATGATTGCAGTCTGATTAACTTTTGCATGTTCCTTTGTCCTCTTCCACTTATGTTGTACATTGCTTTCTCAATTTTTAAATCGGGCCAAGTGAAAAAATACTTTGTAAGATCCATAGTGATCTACTTGCAATTTTTCCCTCCCTCAAATCTAGATATTAGACTCGGGATGTCGGTTTGATTGAACACCCATTTCAATACCTCGTGGGTTTCTTTAGAACTTTAAAGAGACCTAACCACCGGTGTCATCTTCGATTGACATGAGAACCATTTTTGGCACGCTTCTTCTCCTCGTCCACACCTCTACATCTTTTTTATTATTCTTGTTGCTCTTTGATTTAGCATGTGCAATTGCATTCTCAATTGCTCTATTCATGATGACAACGGATACCCTCTCATACTTCTCAAACTTGGTCAGTTCCATTTCATCCAATTTTATGCAAACTTCAATCTCACCATTAGTTTACGCAATCATAAGTCATAATATTTGACAAGGAATTGTAAGAGAGTAACCTGTGTCAACCCAAAGATTATTATGCTTCATTCATTCCAACTATATCACAACAATCCTTGCCATTCTTATCTTTTATGGCTATGGCAGGACCAGCACATTCAACGTGGTGCATCTCTCCTAATATGGCATACACCATCTTTGTCCTAGTAACCCTTGTATTCTCGACAATTTGTGGACGTGGAGCGAATACTTTTTTTGTGCCCATTCTTTTCAACGCTTCGTGGAATGGCTTGAATAGAGAACGGTAACCAAGCCTCACCGATGCCTACATCATCACAAACAAATCTACATACATCCGCTTCTAACTTCTTGTAGATCTCTCCTAGTACCATTTCCAATACCATCTTCTTGAGAGAAGAGTTGTAGGGTCGACAAATCATGTCCACTATCTCCCCTGCTTGTCGCTAGGTTCTTCACTACGTAACCAAGATTGCTTCTAGTTTTCCCAGATCTTAATTGGCCTTTGCTAGTGTTGTAAACGGACCTTGTGGCCGTGACCCTGCGTCTGAATGCATCTGATCCAAACTTCAGTTCCTCTATCGGTCGAAAGTGCTTCTTCCTTTCTCGCAAAGCCAAGGGGTGTTTTCTTTAAATTCTTTAACCTACATTGAAGCCCAAAGTTTGCTCTTTCGAGCTCTTGGATCTTTTCTTGCAGCTGCCCTATCACCAATTTGGACTTGTCCACTTCGTATCTCAAAGAAGTTTCCCTCCCCAAGCCGTCATTCCTTTCCTTCATTACAATTGGAGTAATGAAGCGAGAAAAAAGAGTCTTTGGTTTAAGTTATAATTCTCTTTGTGACAATGGGAAGCGGCTCATCTCAAGGAACCGTATTCGATTCAGAATGCCTTCATCCTCTCTCAATCTCTCACAATATCCCAAGAGGCCGAGTTACCGTCACCACAAAATCGGACTAAACTTGAAGCGTCCGAAATGACGGTTTTTTGCCACTCAATGGATCCAATGGATATAAACCGCCATCCGCCCGGATGATGTCGACACCTTTTGAGCACGCAAGGCGCAACACGCCGAGGTCTAAGTTCTTATTTTTAGACCTCCTTTTTGCGATTGAAGACTGGAGCATATTAAATTGAGTCGGTTGGATCCTTATCCACACATCATTTGGAGCTTCCATATGAAGGCGTGGGATCGCGACGGCGCCAAAATGAAGGTGTACAATTTGTATGCCCCAAACAATTAAACCGTGTGAGCGAGCGTCCATTACTAACCTCATTTTTTGAAATTTGCAACGTGCATATGGAAATCGAAAAGTCCATTCTCCTACAATCCATGCTTTTATACATTAAGCAAATTCAAAATTGAATTGTAGGGGGCGGGAAGCTTGTGTTGGGAACAAGTAAAGATCCCGGTTTACGAACTTTTAAGGCGCAATCGCAGCCTCGAAATGAAAAGTTCGATACAAAGCTTCAACCTACACATTCAAATTTTGAAATGTAGAAGGCGGGAAGCTTGTATGGCCATGGCCTCTAAATAAAAATAAGCGAAGACACGAATCGGTGATGATGCTTGGTATCCGACAAACCAAGAGACACCGCCATGAGTTGCCGGTATGCTATAATGCAAGTGGCTTTTTAGAAGCGCCACATGTTGCATCAGTCTGTCTGACAACCAACAGAATTAGATACATATGGCGCCATGAATGCACGATCCCCCTTATTCTGGGAGAATATTCTAAGTAAATCTGTAATGATGAGATTTTGGTATCCTAGGTGGCATGGGAAAAAAGGAGCGGAAATATGACGTGGAATGGCTGATAGGAGGCCATTTTGAGACCCCAAATCCGCCCTAATGATAGGCCTGCAGCTAAACTCCCATATTCACGCAAAGAAGGCGGAGCTTCATCCTCACATATTACCAATACTTGCAAAGAGTTGTAATGATTGCCTTGACTTCGACCATGGTAATATCTCCACTTTGTGGTCATACATATTGTCTATTTTGTCTTGTATTCGTGGTTTCAACGATTTAATACATGTGTACATGATTGTTCATAGTCCGAGGACCTGCGGCACTACTTAGGAATCCCTTCTGAAGGTACATCTATTTCTATTTTCATTACATAATTAGTTTGAGTGTATGTAGTTAGATTCCATCATGTACATAACTGTATTAGCATTTGATTTGGCGTGGTTTTGTCTTTACTGTAAAGAGGAAATGTATTTGCTTCTGTTCTTTACATTTACATGTGCCATGAAGTGCTTTTCTGGAATTCCTTTACAGGGTGTATTAATAGGGTGTATTGCATATGACTGTACTTTGCATTTACATGTGATCAGAAATGCATATGAATTTAGTATTTGACTATCCTTTACATTGATAAAATATTTTGTTCTTTACATTTTACATATGTTCTGAAATGCATTTGAATTTAGTATTTGGTTTTCCTTTACATTCTGATAGCTATGCACACTAATGTACTTCTATTTTGTCGTTACATTACTAGCAGAAAGTTTGCCTGTAGTAAAAACCTACTTGCATGTAATTAACATTTGTTCTGTTTTGATTTGCATCTGATTGTAGCTGGGATAAGAGAGTCATGTACTTTGGCCGTTCAAATTAGACGAGTAGAACATTGAAAGAATAGAGTAACAAAAAGAAAATGCCTAGATCAACACACTAGAATGAATTTCAAGTCAGAATAAAGGGCATTTCAATGCCAGCATTATGATGGAGTTTAAAAAGGGCAGAAGAAGAATAAAGTCAGTTTGTATAAAATATTAGTTGGAAAACTAGCTATATCTTCAAAGCTATGAGATTCATTTAAAAAGAAGTAAAGCCACAATTGCTTGTCATTCAAATATTATTACAAAAGAAACCATACTACAAAAGGCCTACATAACTTTAACCGTTTGCTTAAATCTCTTCCTCTGTCTATCAAATATAGAAAGATCTAATGCTTTAAAACCAGGACATGTCGTATCTGGGTGCAACATAGCCACTCGACAATTGCAAGGAGAAACAATTTGGGTTGTGCAAATGTGCTAGAGAAAAATCTTCGTTATGAAAACTTGCATCATATTGTTCAAAAGCACCAAACTCCATTGGACCTACCAGATAAACCTTAGCAATGCCTACTTACTTTTATCAGTTGCTTTAATATTTCCAGTTCAACTATTAGTTCATGGCAATCTTCAGTTTGTGATGGCAATTCCTCTTAGAAGCTAGATATGAAGCTATATATTCTAGAGATGTTGCAAGCAATTAAACAACATGAATTCTTTTAAGATACCAGACATGCAGTGATGACAATGATGATGTCCACGCTGTAGCTTATGAGAGAACCATACATTGATTCACAAAAAAAAAACCTTGTTGGAAATGGAATGGAGTCCGACATGACACTTGGATCAGGTTTTGTGGCGCACAAGAAATGCATGCACAAAAAAAATGTGAATAAAAGCATGAAACTAATAACAAAGATGGTAAGATAAGATGGAAGCAACAAGAGAAGCAGGAATTAGAGGGCAAGAAAAAGCCCAAAGCATGGTGCACAAGATGGCCTCCAAAGTGCCCACTTCTAGACAAATTTTGTCGACTTGTTATATTGGTCAAAGATTGCTAGCAATACTTGCCCTAGTCGGCCTCATGCTTTCTCGCATCTGCGATTCACGCTCCCGCTTGCTACACCCATGTTCTTGTTTCTCATCCCCGTGCTTTTCCCTCATGGAATATTTTTGTTTATGATTACAGGGAGGTTTCCTATTTGCCGAGGCTTGCCTTCACTTCGCATTGTCTTGGGTTTACAATTACATAAAAGGAAGACATCCCGTTGGATCGATCAGATTGATCTTTGCCAAGACTCACATTCGATATCGCATGCACACCATGTCAAGGGAATCGCCAGGATTATGGCTCGCATGTTATCTCCAAAGCTCATGAATTAGCTCCCCACTCTTGACCTGGTTTGTTCCTTGGCATAGATTAATTGTAGGTTTCTGTTGTGTGTTATACTATCAAATTTTTCTTGTTTACTATCATTTTTAATAAGAGATATTACATGATAATGCATTGTTTCTTGTTGTTGTAATGTTTAATGTGAATTAGAAACAGCCTTTGCTTGTGTGTGATGTCAATTCATGGTATTATAACCTTGTCATTACGTTTTGCGATTGAACATCACCAAGGTGCATGCAAACAAAGCAATTGGTTTCGTGCATCATATATAATTGTTAAGACAAGAGCATTGATTTATGGTAGATTACATAGCAGTTGATGCGTTTCACTTAAGCTTTGATAGATAGCCTAAAGTTGCTAAGTCCCATATTTCTGCCATTGAAGGTAACAGGGAAGCTTTTAGTATATATATTTGGTGCGTTTCATTCAAGCTCTTCCCCATAATTGCCTTTGTACATTTGTATACAATGGTGAAAACGAAAAATTCGACATTAAGGGATCGCACCCTAAACCTCCTGGCTATGGCATTGTCCATGACGGTGATAGCCATGATATGAACATATTCGGTTATGTCCACAACGATCAATGGCCATGGATACTTATTTATTGATTAGAACATGGTCTAATTATATTTTCTTGAGTGACTTAATCGAGTAATCTTTTGTATTTTTCGGAGTCCTTGGATTTTTTTCTTGCCTTTAATTCAATGACTTCCAGATTCAACTCCAAAGACTTCATTTGGAAGCTTCTCTATAGTTTGCGAGAATATGCTTCTCCATTATGCACCTAGATTGTTGAAAACTGGATTGAGATAACACAAGCACAATTAGAGAATTGTATTGATCGGGTTGGTCGATTGGAGAAAGTCCCAATCAGTATCTATATATAGATGATTTTTAGGACCACAACCGGCCTCAGAATGATCATGATCCAAATTTCAAATCATGTAGTTATTGCCTCAAGCCCTTTCATGCTTGG
Organism: Isoetes taiwanensis; assembly: GCA_021234155.1. Classification (NCBI taxonomy): domain Eukaryota; kingdom Viridiplantae; phylum Streptophyta; class Lycopodiopsida; order Isoetales; family Isoetaceae; genus Isoetes; species Isoetes taiwanensis. Next base: position 344,756 of record JAJEKV010000212.1, on the reverse strand, counting down.
TCCAGGTCATCATTCTACCTTAAGACATTTTCTATTAGAAGGCCAACTTGTGCTGGTACAAACGAACGTAACCATTTTCAGCCATCGTATATTGAGCTAGCGATTTATGCAAACACCCAAGGAATTTCAATGGATAGGCTGCTAAACAAATTTTGTCCCTATTTATAAGGTGCTATGCATGGAAGTATTATGTATCATAAAATGGGAACACACGCACCTTTGCTGTCCGTGATGCACTTTGATTGACTTTTGCAAGTTCCGAGTACTCAATGAAGTAGAAATCAAGGCACCCACCGTGGTACTTGAGGTAATGATCCGGGTTCTTCATTTGTTTCAGATTTTACAGCTCCCGCTTAGGGTCAGCTAAATTATTTTTTGACAATCACTGGGCTTTGGCCTGACTATTTGTTGAAATTCGGGCTATAGCTCTTACCAAGACTTCAAATATTATTTCCCCACTAATCATTTCGATATGAAGTTGTTTTATAAGAGAGCAAATGCATCGATCAATTTTACACCTTCAATATTGCACAACATCAATGCGAAATGTAGATAAGATGATTAAGCCTCTCACAAAGTTCAAATTTACTTTCAAATGATGAAGCTCTTTGTCCTGGCGGGTTCAAAATTACTTTCAACAGATGCTCTTTAAGGGTCCAGAGTCACGCCCAAACATCATTGTGTAATTTATCGGGCTTATCCACGCGTTTTAGTTACTCTTCCTCTTGTTAAGTTAACGGTAATATTTGAAGGCATTGTTAAAAATATTACTCTAACTCACTTCACAATGTTTTCCTATCGGTAAAGTGTGCTTTCTCCCTTTCAAAGGTTTTCCTGTGACATCCTAAACATAACAATTTTTCTTATACACGGAGTTTTACATAGCCCAATTATATTTGTTATGATAGCGAAGAAGCGGACGCCGGTCGGAAATCGACACAGGTCCGACCAGTATAATCAATCGGGGCCCTATGGCCCCGCCATCCCCAATGCTAGTGCGAGGCGGGCCAGCCCATCCGGCGGACCTCGAAGGTGCGCAAATCGCCCCCCCGATGGGGTTTTCAACAGTTCTGACCCAAAAATTGGGGCTTTTGCCCTGCATAAGGTAAATCATCCTGCCATTGCTTCATATAAGAATCTAGGATCATTTGCAGCAGCCCCTGCTCCACAAAGTACAAATCATTCCCCAAAGGGCAAGGGAGTAGGTAAGGCATTAGCAGGGGACGATCTGGCCTCCAAAGCAAGTGTGAGCGCCATCAGTGCCATCCGAAAATTGAAAACTGCAATGTTAGGGGCGGGGGGCGAGATAGTGCGGTGGGCGTAAAAAAATTCACACAAAGGCAAATGGTCGATTCATCCATGGTATCTTCTCCGATGGAAGAAGCAGAAACCGAAGTAAACGAAAAAGAACTAGATGCAAATAAAAATTTAGCAGAGACGAAGCACCAACAAGGCTCTAAGGAAACGCCCCAGGCTTACAGTTCACCCGCACCACATGCCCCAAGGCATAGAGCAATCAACGAAACCGATAAGATCATGATGGAGGCTGAAGCAGATGATAATCAAGCATTCCAAAGGACTTAAACAGAGGTAAGAGTTTTCCCTCTACATCAGTAGATAATGTGATCTTTCAGAACCAGAAACATGATAGTGAAGCAGACAAAGTAAGAGTAGGGGAAGATCGGGGCCCGGCTAGAGGTAATGCAAGGAGTAATGCAAGGGAGGCTTGGAAAAACAATGACACGATAGCAAGAGTTAACAAGCCTAGATTCTCGAGTGGATAAAGAATAAGATGCCAAATGTAAAACAGCCGAGTTTGAGAGTAGATGCAAAGACTTAAAATAGTAGAAGCGTGTTTTGCTCAAGATCCGGGCAAACCGAACAAAAGCCAACTTGAAGAAAATGGAACTGAAAGTGCTGGAAATATGGAACTAGGCGAGGAGTCTAACTATCCAATAGCGTAGATAGATCATGGTATGCACGTAAAAGTGGTGGAGAACCTGGTATCACGATCGTCATTTGTTTCTTTACAGAGGATTCCCCGGACCTCCTCCAACTGGAATAATCGGGTTTCAAAGATACACGAAGAAATTAGGCCTACCTCAACACGAATCGCTAAAGGCACCGGGAAGTAACTTCTTTCTCATTCTTTTGATAGCGAAGCGATGGTAGATAAGATGGTGTCCCGCTGAGAGACTCATTCATGGGAGAGTACATTTTATATCAATATTACTCACCGGCTTCTCTCCCCATCAAATCTCGGCCATCAAAATTCCGTGTTGGTTAGAGATCGAACACTTACCTCCATACATGTTGGTACCTGAATTCTTGAAGGTCATTGCTAACACAAAGAGGGAGCATATATCTCACATTCCATGTGCCAAAGGACCAAAGATTTGTGTAGCAATACCGCAACATCGGGCATACCTAAAGGGGTGGTGGTAGTTAAGAGTGGCAAATGCTCTTTCAAGTTCCCCTGAAATTGACCAATAGATGGGAAATATACGAGAATGTTTCCTGACATAAAGATTGAAGGACTAGAAGAGAACCCCAAGTCGGTCTAGAAAAAGCTGACTCCTCAACAACAAGCTCCAATGGCCTTAATGATCCTCCCACATCCAATGGTGCACCAGTTAGCCATCCCAAAGACTCAAGTAAGTATCACCCCATGCGCCCCTAACCAGGGAGGTGAGAATCACTGCTCCAACATCGTGGGAAAGCTAGCTAATGAATCGACAATACAGCCCAGTAATCTCATAAGTTTACCAAAAGCAAATGATCACCATGGGAAGTGGTAGGTTCCAAACAAAAAGGGAGGACTAGGAACATTGCTCTGAGGAGCCGGAGCACTCCGGTCAAAACCTCTTCCCAGCATCTCCGAAAGTACTCACATTGCTCTAGGAGTAAAAAATCTTTCTCTCGGTACATTCTGGAAACAACAAACACAGAGAAGGGAACGCTTTCTGAAGGGGAAGGAGGGATTGGGAGAGATATAGTGGTATATGGGGAATTGGATGAAATAGAGGGAGTCATTCCCCCAAACAAAAACAAGTGGGCGGATCTAATGGAAGAGGAGGATATGGTGGATGAAGATCCCCCTACTCTAACAGGGAAAAAAAACAAAAAGGTAACAAGCACAAGTCTAGAAGAAGAAGGTTTGGATAGGAAAAAGGGTCCGGAAACATCTCTTTATGAATCATAAAATTCTCAGTTGGAATATTAGGGGAGTAAAATCCTCTGAATACAAGAAGAGTAGGTTAGCAAGCGCCATAAAGGGGATCAACCCGGATGTGATATGCTTACAAGAACATAAGTGCAAAAAGGAAGAAATACAGGAGTTGTTCAAAGTAATAGGCAATGAATACGTGGGTATTGCTGTAGTAAAGGAAACTTCTAGTGCAGGGACCCTCATCGCGTGGAAAAAAGAAGTAAAAGTATGTGAGTCACAGGTAGTCAGATTTGGGAGATGGTCTTTAATCTTATGGCAACATGAAGGTAAAGTATGGGGCCTGGTGAACGTTTACGCCCATAACAACCCCAGAGGTAGAGGAGCCCTATGGGCCACTCTTAGGCACAAATTAAAAGGTTTCGGGAACAAGGTAGCTTGGCTAATGGTAGGAGATTTCAATATGGTGGAGGCAGCTGAGGATAGACAAGGGGTATCATCTGCAATTGTGCATGGGTTTGAGAAAGTACAGTGGTGCAAACTGTTAGAAGATATAGGCTTCATGGAAGTAGACGGAGATAAGGGCTATACATGGTGTAACGGATGGATAGGCATGGGTAGGACTTATGCAAGACATGATAGATGCTACATCAACGATGAGGCACTTACCATCCTTCCAAATGTGCATAGATCCAACCTTCTACAAAATGCTATCTCGGATCACAATCCACAGGTCATATCTACCCAGATTTGCCAGATTAGAACCTCTAAAAGCAAGATTCAAACTCAACACTAGATATCCGAAAGATCCGTGAATTTGTGGAGGCTTGTAAAAGCATATGGCAATCCACCTTTAGAATGGGCTCGGGGATGGAAACCATGATAACGGCCCCGGTAATATAAAAACTATGCTAAAAAGTTGGGGTAGAGCTAAAGTGCAAAGGGAGAGGGAGAGTTGGATAGCCTCTACAATCAGCTCCACTCACTCGAGCATTGGGCCCGAATGATGGGATAGAGGAGAAGGGAATAATTGAAACAGATAAAGGCACTAGAGGAAATCAAAATAATGGAGAAACGGATGCAAAGCGGATTGACTTGGCTAAATGAAGGTGATAAATGTACCAAGTTCTTCTTTAATTCAAATAAAAAAAAAGAAGAGGTCGCCTACTCTATCAACCATTGCACTAGGCGACTTTCGACCCTCAAATCCCCTGGATCTAAAAGGTACTTACATAATCATTTCCAAAGTTTTTGGGGAACATAACTTGCCATTCCAAGATACATATGAAGAGCTGGTGATCTCTAAAGTTTCACCTATAATGAGCTCTAGCCAAAAAGATATTCTGAGTCGCTCTCTCTCTATGGAGGATCTTGAAAAAGCCACCCTCTTATTGGCTAAGAATAAATGTCCGGGTATGGATGGAATTCCCATCGAATTCTACCAATGCAATTGGGAGTGGATTAACAATGATATCTTTTCTGCATACACAGACTTCATGCAAGCTGAAATCCAAGATTGAATACAGGCTGCATCGCCTTAGTACCCAAGTGTAAGGAGCCAAGCACAATTAACAATTGGAGGCCTATCACACTCCTATCTGCATTTTACAAAATCATAGCAAAGTATTAATAGCCAAATTCATATGGATGATTCTTCAGGAAAAGGTGAAGTCTCCAGGTTCGCACCTCATCAACCAAGCTCTATTATATTCTTGTAAGCATAGTAAGCCCTCCGTCAAGGTCTCGCTTCCATGGTCTCTCTTTTTTTATCTCAAGCCATGTAAAGAAGCCTCCCCCTTCCTGAAGGGTCTTATTTCGGCTTGGAATGCCATAAAGAAACTATTCACGCTTGATATCAGCAAATTTAAAGCAGGGACCTCCCCTCCATGGTGGGTACCGGTGTATAGTGGTAGACGCGAGGATTGTGAAGAGATGGAAAAAGCGTGGTATACATTCTTGTGCTTTCTGGTATATGGGAGAGCACCGCCGATTGAGAAGCATTTCAAGTCCGCTTTTGGTTTAAAGGAGGCGCATAAGATAATTTGGGAATGTGTGGCTTCCAGACTCCCAAAACACAATAAATAGAGGAGATCAAAGTCCATGGGTCGTACATCCTTCGATCATGACCAAACAAGTTTGTGAAGTCATGCTACATGGTTTGAAGACTAAGGGATTTCTTCCATTATCTCCCAAGTGGGAGCTAGTGATCACGGAGGACATCCTTAAAAACATCCGGAGAAACGCTTGGCTGAAATTCCTCCCCCCAATAATCAACTTTCTTTGGCAAGTGATCCACGGGGTCCCAAGGGTCAATCATCTAGTCTCCAAATGGGACAATAACGTGAGCCCACTTTGCCCTATGTGTGAAGAGGAAGAAGAATCCATAGAACATTGTCCGGTGGAATGTGGGATCTTTGCATGAAGTATGGGCACAGAGTCCGGATAGGTTCGAATACCCCTTAGGAACCAAAGAATTGCTTTAGGAATTCTCCCTCGAATGGTGTCCCAAGAAGAAGATTTCTTTTCACATAGCCGGGGCACGGGCGATCTAGTCAATATGGAAAATGAGGAATGCCCATGTCTTCGCTGAGAATCAGGAGGTATTCATATCATCAACTCAGCTACTTCACCTGGTACTTGAAAGACTTAAAAAATTTAGGCTACTTTTTAAAAGTGAAGAAGAGATAAAGGAAGAAATATGGGGCACCTATTTTAATCTGGTCTAGGTCGGGAAAGAGAATAGTACAAGCTGGAGCTACGTAGCTACCCCCATCTCATATTCGTGGATGGGTGCACCTCTGCCATGTGGCTTTGTATCATTCTCTCTAAGTAAATAAAATCTTTTTAATCCCTCAAAAAAAAAAAACATTTATGCTTCTAATGCAGTTGAACCTGGCCTCATAATGCAATGGCCTAATTGTTTAAATCGATTCATAGAAGAGAAATTACCGACAGATAGGTATAAACAGTCATGCAAAGGAAAAACCTTATCTACATTATTAGTAATACAGCCTTATGTGAGTAGCCGGTGGGATGACTCCTGGCATAGGAACAGGATTGAACTGGCATAGCAACAGTTCTCTTCTTATCCACTGTTTATGAGGGAAAAATATACATACCTGTAATTTCTTGATTTGGAATCATATAAAAAATCAACAATATCCGATCCAGATTTACCCAGACAAGGGCCTGATTGGTTTGATCGATTTGAAAATAGACGGTAGAATGACTCCCGGCAAAGGAATAGTGTAGCATCCAATCTTCGGAGAGATATAGACGGTCGGATGACTCCCGGCAAAGGAAAGTAGACGGTTGGATGACTCCCGGCAAAGGAATAGTATTCAGTCCTTAGAAAAGAAAAAAAAAACGGATGGGGCTATAAGAAGGGTGTAAGTGCAATGGTGATAAAAGTGTGGAGGATGAAGATTGTTTTAGCTATCCCCGCATCATTGCTCATTCTCGCGGTCGGCAATGACAAGGATGGGAAAGCCGATTGCCATTAACAAAACAGCAATGCACCCGCGCGCCGAGTGTGAGGGCGGCTATAGGCGCCGCAAATGGCCTCTACCGGGTGGAGCCAAGTCGCGGCATTGGAGTTGCAACGACGGAGAAAAGTCAAACGGAGGCGATGGAAAAGCCACCATTAGCAAAACAATGCACCCTGATGCGGAAAGTGTGACAACGCGGTATGGTCGCCGCAATGGCCTACCGGGTGCAACCGGGTGCTGCGTGAAGTTGTAGCGATGGAGAAAGTCGCAGCAATGGAAAAGCTAGCGCCTTTAACAAACCGATGCACCAGTGACGACGAGTGTAGCGACTGCTGCGAAGGGTTCGGTTGAATGCGGCCGGTCGCGGCGTATTCATAGAGGCAATGGAACAGCCAGCCGCATTAACCCTCTGACGTTGAGTGGGACGATGGTCACAGTTGCCCAACCATGGCTGATGCAGCCAATGGCAAAAAAAAAAAGAAAATAAGAAAAGAAAAGAAAAGAAAAAAAGAGCTTAATGGTCTCATCTCTTTTCTACAAAATAAAATGATGTGCATGGCTTTTAGGCCCATTATGTACTGCATTTGCAATCATTCAAGTTTCCTAGATTCCTTTGCTTCTTCCTCTTCTTTGGGTTTTGCATCTATCTTATGTTTCAAAACTAAGGCCGTTTCATAGCTATGGGCTAAATTTTCGATTGGAAAACAATTCTAGAGGCTACTCTTTCAGATCTAAGGTTCGCACTAGAATAGGTAAGATTCAAACTCGCTATTTCTTAGCTTGCAAATTGAATGACGTAACATTTGTTTTATTGTGTCATTGAGGCAATTATTAGGAGTCCTTCTACGCTTGCAAATTGAATGATGTAATATTTGTTTTATTGTGTCATTGAGGCAATTATTAGGAGTCCTTCTATGTGCAGAACATAATGGAACGGAATGGAACAGGTACTTGTCTAGTCTGTAGGATCTAATCTAGGACTAGTCTAAGGGTCTGAACCTTGTCTTTCTGCCCTAGTTGAACTAGATACCCCGCAATATAGATAATCTTGTTCTTTCTTTGTCTAGTATATGGTGTAACGCATGACTAGCATGTCTTCGTCAACAATGAATATGATAATGTGCATGCAAATAGCAAACATTAAAAGCAAAGGCATGTGCATTTTTTATTTCTTTTTTTTTTTGCTGACGTCAACATTCAAAGTGAAAGCAAAAAGTATAAGTCAATATACAACATGCAAGCATAATAAAAATAGCCAATTACATGTTTTTTATGTACAGAATTGGACTTACAAATAGAGGTGCAAGTTTAGGTGATTCTAACCTAGACTACATTTAAAAAATAAGGATTGCAAGCTTACCTCAAATAAGGACTCAACGGGAAATATTTACAGCGTCACCTGTATGGACAACACCACTGGGAACTCAACCCTTGGGCTATTTAACATGCTCAACATCGAAGGTGCGCTTATGAACATTCAACATATAAAAATTAAATCCCCCCTAAAACCCCCTGTGGTTTGGGTGCATATTCACACGGGGGTGACTCCGGGCATCGAGAGCTATTGGATGGACATATTCATGAGTTATGCTTTGATTTGGACCATAGATAGCGATCCTCGTTTGTGGGGTATGCTCGTATAAGTTTTTTTATACTGTATAGCAAGACTTGTGAAATACTATAAGGTTTGGTGCAATATACTTAATGGTGTTGATTTCAAACATGTATTATACCATTTTAGGCAGTATAAAAAGGGCTCTCGCTACCCTACGTCACCCCCCGTGTGAATATGCAGCCAAACCACAGGGGGTTTTAGCGGGGATTTAATTTTTATATGTTGGATGTTAATGGTTTGTGTTGCAAAAAAAAATTTTTGGCCTCTTCGGGGCCTTAGGACGTCATCCCCCCCCCCAAAACCATAGGGGGTTTTAGGGGGATTTTAATTTAAAAGTGTTTTATGTAATGGTTTGTGTTGTCTAAAATTTTTGTTTGCCCCTTCGGGGCCTTGGAGATGGACAACATAACGATAAAAAATGATATATAGCAATTGTGGAGCCTCAAAAAAGGTCAACAGGTTATTAAAGTAATTTTGAAGAGTTATCAATGGAATAAAGAACATTTGTTAAGAAGATGACCGTTAGGTCATGTCATGGGGATTGAACCCAGCATATCCTTGTGCTTTATTTTAACACTAACAACTTTGAATCAAACAATTTAAACTTAATGACATGAAGTTTCAATAGTGCAAATGTGTTTTGCTTTAGCACTAAGGCCTTTGAGTCCAACCATTTAAACTCAATGAATGTGAAGCTACATAAAACTAAGCATTTGCTTGATAATAAGAATTTAATTTGAAACAACTTTAAGCAAAGTGTGAACCTGCTCATTGCAACACGCCAAATTATATGTTTCAAGCTTTCTTGCTAATTCTAGTCCCTAAACATTAGGCGACCAACAGATAAGTCATGACTAAGATCCAAATGCGAGATGCATTAGTGAAAGGACAGAAAATAAAGAGGCACAAACAAAAATTTTAGAATTCAAACCAGAAAAAAACTAGAATTCATTTAAGGCTTTCATCACCTTTAGCTTTTAAATTTGATCACAATAAAACAAATAGAACATAAGTAAAAGTTACCATAAAGATAGAGCAGATTGATCCCATTATTCTGAAAGTCATAAAGTTTGCAACACCCATACACAAACATTTTTCAACTGGAATTTAACAGCAGCCTTTGGCCTCCATGGATTCTTGTGGTGAGAAACCAAAGTGGGAAACTTTTCTGCTTGTTAGCACAAGGATCTAGAAGCCTTGGAATTTGCTTAATAACTGCCTCAAAATCTAAAAATGCATGTTAATTTTTTGCAAGCTTCATTCAGAATGAGCCATAAAACATTATCCAATAGCGCAATCCTGTATTAATCAGCTGGTAGGATGTGAAAGCCTACCAAACCCGGCCGAAAAATTGCTGTTTTAGCATAGATAACTTACCAAACATATCCATATCATATACTATCAAAAAGATCTCGGAGAGAGCTTTCCAATGCAATAAATATCATCTCAAACAGAGCTCTGGATCAAAAGTTATAATAAGAAATGTGTTGCCGGCGGGGAAACTGCACTACATGCGCCCTTCAAGCCCTTCATGTGCCCATTATGCACCACACACATAAAAAGAGGGCTTTTGTTGTGAGCCATTGGTTGTTGACCATTGAAAAAAAAAGGCTAAAATCAATGGCCCTTCACGTGCCCATTATGCACCACACGCCCAAAAAAAGGGCTTTTGTTCTGAGCCATTGGTTGTTGACCATTGAAAAAAAAAAAGCTAAAATCAATGGCTCAATGGTGCACTCTAGATATACGCATTAGTACATCCATTTGAATACATCACGAAATCATAGGAAAACCTTAGTGAAAAGCGTACAAAAACACAAAAAAACCCCCTGTTATTGTGTTAGATATGAACGTTATTGTGTTTGGTGATGGGGCCTAGTTCCCAGGTTTTAGATGGGTTGTTGGGTTCCCGTGGACGTAAAAAATTCATCTTATCTTATCTTATCTTATCTTATCTTGAAGACATCAGTTGAATCGAATTTATGGCAAGGTTGAATTAAAAGGTTGTGCACAATTTGAGGCATATGCATCTACTTATCCAAAATCTTGTTTGTTGAATGGTAGCGAAGTTAACTTCAACTTTGACTTCAGTGATGGAACAACCAGCCGCATTAACCCTCCTCGACGGGTGGGGACGATGGTCACAATGCCTACTCCCTACCTCTGCCCAATAGCCAAAAAAAAAAAAAAAAAAACAAAAAGAAAAAGAAAAAAGGAGCTTAATGGTCTTATCTTTTTTCTACAAAATAAAATAATGTGCATGGCTTTTAGGCCAATTATGTATTGCATTTGCAATCATCCAAGTTTCCTAGATTTCTTTGCTTCTTCTTCTTCTTCTTCTTCTTCTTTGGGTTTTGCATCTATCTTATGTTTCAAAACTAAGGCCTTTTCATAGCTATGGACTAAACAATCCTAGAGGCTATTCTTTCAAATCTAAGATCCCACTAGAATAGCTAAGATTCGAACTCTTATTTCTTGGCTTGCAAATTAAATGCTTTAACATTTGTTTTATTGTGTCATTGAGGCAATGGCAATTATTAAGAGTCCGTCTATGTGCAGAACATAACGGAACGGAACGGAACAGGTACTTTTCTAGTCTGTAGGGTCTAATCTAGGACTAGTCTAAGGGTCTGAACCTTGTGTTTCTGCCCTAGTTGAACTAGGTACCCCACAACATAAATAATCTTGTTCTTGCATATGAACTTTATCTAGTGTATGGTCCCTAGTTGAACTAGGTACCCCACAATATAGATAATCTTGTTCTTGCATATGACCTTTGTCTAGTATATGGTGTAACGCATGACTAGCATGTTTCCATCAACAATGAATATGATAATGTGCATGCGGATAGCAAACATTAAAAGCAAAGGCATGTGCCTTTCTCTTTTTTGGGTTGCCTCTAGGGGGCAAACCCTGGCTTGTGTGGGTTTGTGGCATATCCTAAGTATATGCTGAAATATACCTAAGATATGCTGTTGACTGTTCCAAACCCATTGTTCCAGGTAAATTGTCGGTCTCCTACGTTCTGATTAGGTGTGTGATTTATCTGCACTGCCAGTTACCCAGTCACTCTGGAGCTTGAGCTATTATGGGGTGTAAATTTGATAGTGGTACCCCAAAAGCACTGTCCGGACACTTGCTTTAAGTGCTTTAGGTGCTTATTCCTCGATCAAAATTTAGAGTAATGAATTATGAGGTTGTTATTCTAGAGATAGCAATCCTCTTCCGATGAGGAAGGGATCAATGACATGGATTGATTCTTTGGGCGCGAGATTGATTTCTTAGTTGATTCTACCGGATGGCGGGATTTCTTGGATGGCGGGAATTTGTATCAGTTCTTGCTATCATTCTTCAATTCCGGAATAAACTAGTTCATTTCAATTGCAATTCTAACAAATTAGAATTGCAATTCCTTGATCATATCAATTTCATGGCAAGTTCTCCCCGAAAAGCATTGATTCTCGCTAAAACGAAGAATTTACTTGGAGCTAGAATCCGTAAGAAAACGAGAATCCGAAAGAGGATTAGAGAATTGGAGAAGAAGAACATTGCACCTTTAGTACGAAGAAAAAGAACGCTCTCCCGAGTCAAAGAAGACAAATGAACTTTCAAAAAGAGTTAGAGGATTCTTTTTTCACATTGCAAGGAATTGTGCCGATGATGATTCAAAAGGAAGAGTAGCACACAGTTTTTTAAAAAGGATCAAACATTTACCACATGTTACTATAGTAGATCCCAAGGAATTTCATGTGATGAAAGATATGATTTCCAATGTGAGAGAAACCATGCAGGCATAAAATTTCAAAGAAGTACTTGATGTACTCCAAGCAAGGAAGACCACCCTCAAATGGCAGCTTCCACAGCTTAAAGGGATTAATCAGAGAGCAATTTCAAGGCTTCTTTCAATTCCCAAGAAAACTCAGAGCCTGCATTTAGAAGATGAATATGTGCGAGTTTGATGCTGGTCCATGGTCAATGCATGCAAGGAAGAAGAGATTTGATGCACTTTCCCTAGAAGAGATAAGTGTTGTGAGAAAGGTTTTGGCATGAGAATACCCGAAGTTTCACCTTATAAAAACATGTTAGAAAGCATGTAAATCGAGGGTGGTGAGAAAAAATTGATCATCCAATACATTTGCTAGAAGTGATACAGGTATTCTTTGAACCATTTATTTTTTATTCTCATGCTTTTTTAGTTTCTATATTTCTTACATGGTTATGAAATCTAAATTTGTTTTTTTTTGGTTTAGTTGCAACTATACCTTGCTTTTGAGAACATCCTGACATGAAGATATCCCAGCGGACTTTTGAAAGATTGAAACCAAGCTATATCAGGAGGCTTCAAGAAAGAGAAACATGTTGTTGCCAATACCATCTGCATCTTGAGTTTGCCATGCAAGCCATAAATAACATGAGGACTGATCCTTATGGTGTACACAAAGATTGCAAGTGTAAGTGCAGAATTTGTGGTTCGGGTCCAACATGTATTGCTAAAGAACACACAATCAAATCAACTAGTGATTATTGAAGACAAATTGTGTGCGCTAAGGATGAGAATGATGAATGGCACAAGCATGCATGTCTAATGCAGACATGTACAAAGTGTGGTTTGAAGAGGCAAGTGTGGTTTCCTTGCAATTTCCAGTTTTGATTGCCTTGATTTTAACATATTTGATTGCTTTAATATAGGCTGCCAACATGCCCCGAGAGAAGGTTAAGAATAATAAGCGGGATGTTAATTGAAAGTGTTTGAACAGTAAAAGTAGTTTAGATTTTACCGAAGTTTTATGTGTGTCACCAGAGGTAAATTAAAGCTTTATCCTCTTTTGCAAGAAGAAAAAAAACGTAACAAGAAAACTAGGGCTGGCAAGAAACCTTCAAAGGTTACAAGATTGGCATACAAATCAGGTTCTCCTTTTAAATTCTATCAGCATGCAACTAAAACTCTGAAGACATTTATTCCACATAATTACAGAGCTCATTGGCAAGCAAAACAATTCAAGCAATGTTTGACAAAGATTTGCAGATGATACTATTGTCTCGTGATAGATTTTGCGCAGAATTATGGATTTAAAATTCAACAAGAAGCTCAATCCTGCCATTGGCATACTGATCAGGTCTCCATTCTTGTACACATCACTTATAGAAGAATGAGAAAATCAGAGGCAGAAGCAAGACAAAAGAAGGAAGAAGATGACAAAGAGATTAAAAAAAAAAAAAAAAAATGTCGCAAAAGAGAAAAGAAAAAAAACTCATTGAAAGGAATTGTGAAGGAGACTCACTTCTATATCGCTGATGACAAAACTCATGATAATTGAAGTTTGTCCAAAGATTGTCTCCAAAATCATGCATTGGCTAAAGTCTATGGGAATTAACTATAACAAACATGTTTTCCTCGAGTGATGGTCGTTCTTCACGCCTTCAAGACCATTTTACTTCCTTGGTAGGTTTCACAAAAACATCTTCAAAAGGATATTCTCTAGAATTTTTTGCTAGCTCACATGGAAAAAGGTGAGCATGATGGTGCTTTGCCGCCATCAAAAAGGATTCTAACAAAGGAACAGATGAAATATGATGGAAAGAAATTGCAGTGTGCAAAGGAGGTGGTTGCATTTCTTAGGTGGTACTTCAACAACAATCCCACTGATAATGACATAACAAGGTAAACTTTACTGGTTTTCCTCTGCATACTTAAAGCACTTAAGCACTTAGAAATTAAGGGCATGAATCTATAAATTGTTTGTGTATGTGGTTGTTAATGGGCTAATATTTCCCAGTCCTAAATTTTGATTGTCTTCTTTTTTTATTTTTTGATATCGATATTCTTCAACTGTTTCAGCACTGAAAGCACTTATAGCACTAAGCACTTGTGCAGGTACTTCTGGGAAATTGATCCCTCAAAAATAGATAGATCTGAGAGATTTGACTGTCATACTTTGAAAGGAACTACACAACTCCATTGCATAAGACCATGTGACAAGGACAACACTTTAAAAGTAGCTTATAGACCTCTCTCATGCTTTTGTGAGAATTGTGTTCAATTCCAGTGGGACTCCTGCACCACTAAGTCACGCATTGGTGGTTGGGAAACTACTGAACTAAAACTGAAGGAGATTAAAGCAACTAATGATGCTAATAAAGCATCAGATGAAGACTTGCAAATAGAAGATGAACATGAAGAAGAGGATGATGAGGAAGACTATGACATAGCTAGTTCTATGGTAGAGGTTGGAGATAATTTTGCTGTCAATGTAGAGGAAGGTAATGAAGAGGGGGTTGATTTTTATGTATTGAAGTGCACAGAAGCAAAGAACACTTTGCTTGAGGATTATGTGGATGGATGGGGAAATGTATTTGGAGTTGAATCTGTTATTGTCTCAGGATATTACTATAAACAGGTGGGTGGTCTCAAATTTGAGCTACTGGATGACCAGCCTGTGGCTAGTGTGTATAGCCACCTTGTAAGATTAGCTAACTTTGAAATGATTGCAGATGAAGAGGATGGTATGTTGTATACTATAGCTGAAGACACTTGCCAACAGATTATATGTAGCCTCCCAAACTCAGCTTAATTCATTATTCATTTGGTATTCAGTCAAAATACTCTTCATATGGTATTGACTCAATTACTATTCATAGTTTGACTATTAAAGCAAAAGCACTCACACAAAAACATCAATGCAATTCTAACCTGAAGATCATGTATTTATGTTCCTGAGTTACATCAAAATTGTGGCATATCTGCCTGTATAACATGTACAAAATTGTGGCATGTCTGCCCGAGTTATATATAAGTCTTCACTATTTCAATATATAACATGTAACCTGCATGAATCTGGTCTGTATCAACTTAACCTGAATAACCTTAACATATGTTAATCCTGAATCAACTTCTGCATTCTATCTCTGTGTCCTGAAGTATGAAAAGTCTCCCTTAACCATTGTAGCTGACCTTTGCAATATGTTTTTACCATTTCAGTGGTTTCCTTTTCCAATTCACGCTCTGACATTGTTTCTAGAATCCTGAGAGCATCCTCTGTGTACTGATCTGGCCTACAATGCTCCTTTAGAATGTTAGAGAAATCATCAACCATTGCCACATCCTTAAGCACTGGCAGGAATTGGTCATTAAAGCCTGGAATCAAAAGAGATGTGAAAGGTGGAGAGGCAAATGTTTTATGAATACTATCATCCAACAATATGCAATTGCCCTCATATTAACCTTGTTCATAGATAACCAAATTGCTATGTCAAAGTGTACCATTGCTGCCTGCAGAAATTCCCGTGCATGGGGTCTTAAAACAACCAATTTCCACGTACAGGATTGTTCCTACTGTATGTCCTTACTAGAACACCATTCACATCTAAAATAAGAAGTTTCCTCTTCAAAGAGGACTTTGCTGTACACCTATCATTCAAAAAACATAAAGTAAACACCAACTCAAACACAAACACAAACAGAAATTTGAAATACTAAAATAATAATAACCTGTCAACATTTTGGTCAACATTTTGATCAACCATTTGTTCAACATTTTGGTCTTGTAATACAATTGCACCTGAACATTCAAACATTTATAGTTAAATCAAAGATTTTAGAGACACATTTGAATTGCGTCTTAAGACCTCCATAATTGCATTCATTTTGGTACATGTTTCTTCCTTTTCTGGTTCTTCCTTTTCTGTTTCTTCCTTTTCTAGTTCTTCATTTTCTGGTCTTGTTTCATCCTTTTCAGATTCAACCTCAACGTCCTTTACAGATTCCATATCCTTTGCCAATGCCCTCCTTCTAAAATTGTACTTCCTGCCTTCTTGACCTGTGTTCTTTGCCTTCTTAATGTTTTTGCTCTTCTTTGTTGCAACCTCTCCATCTTTCCTTTTCCTTTTGTTGGCTGCTTTCTTCTCTCTCGAAGGGGTACTTTGTACATCCTTACTACATCCTGCATCATCCTGTTCAACAACAGTTTCATCCTGCTCACTTGCATAAAATTCAGTGGATGCTTTTGTAGCTGCTCTTTGCCTTAACTGCTTTTTAGGACTCAACAATACATCTTTCAACACTTTTTCAATTCCAGAAGGTGGCACATAGTCTTCAGTAGCAGAAGAGGACCTAACAAGTGAATCATGCTGATTTGTAGGTATATCTACTGTAGGCATATCTACTATTTTATTTCCTTCTGCTGCTGTCACATGCATGCCAAGCTCAAGAAATAAATCTGGATGAATTACACCCTCACATACCTTGCATTTACCTTCCTTCAACAAGGCTGCACAAGCCACATGGTACTCATAATCACAACTCAAAATCAAAGACAATTTGTACCTATCATGAAAAAGTAGGCCACAAGCACAGCAAGCACCAAAGTTGCAGATTCCTGGTAGTCTTCTGCTGGTAGTGTTGATGCAGAATGGATTACAACTTATATTCTTCAGTTTTGTAAGATTAGAAAGATTAGCTCTGAGTTCTGAAATTCTGGCCTCTTTCTCTTTGATCTCCACTTCCAAGGTATTCTTCCTCGAGCTGCTTCCTTCTGTATCTGGAGACTTGAAAAGTTTTTTAACTCGGTTACAGTAATATGTCTCCATTTGTAGTGTGAGCTCCAATTCCTTCATCAGATCAGAATTTGCATTATCTGATTGCAACTCAGATATTGAGATCTTCAAATCCTCAACTTTCTTCATGCTCTCTTCAAGTTCCACACTGAATTTTTCATTAGACTTAGCCTCTGCAGCTAAACTAACCTCAATTGCATGCACCTCTTCTAACATGCTTGCCCTTTCATTCTCAAGCTTATTTACAGCTTCCTTAATCAATTCAAAGTTCTCTTTTAAAGCAGAGTGGTCTAATTTTGAACTTTCTAAGCAAGTAACTTTGCTAAAAGTGGCAACATGGACATCCTTTCCCCTAGACCTGCAATTTCTATACTTCATAACTTGAGCTCCAAAAGAGGCCCAATTTATCTTGTGCTTTGCATGGTTTGAAATGGCAGTATCACAATTTTCTCATGCAAAAGCATAAGCCACCTGCTTTCTCACTTCATTGTTTGGCATAGTTTCCTTTTTGATATAATTTTTTCAACAATCATTCAATTTTTTCTCGAACCGAGGGTGGATCATAGAAACTTTCATCTTATTGCTTGGGCCTTCTTGCCAAACCCGAGGCCCATTGTGCATCTGTTACATTCTCTTCCAACCATTTTACTTTCAAAGCAGGCTGCAATCCTTCACCAGAAAGTCCATGAATGTCTATGAAATCTTGCTCGGTCACTGCTTCGGCCATTGTAAATTGAACGGATCAAAGGATTGTGTGATGTCCTCTGAAAAAAATTGTCACTGCTCGAATTTAGGTGCTTTAGGTGCTTGGTGCTTTCGCGCATTTTAAGGTACCACTATCAAATTTACACCCTATGGAGGCCAAAAAAATTTGCATCGTCGGGCCAGGAATGAGTGGCTTGTGCGCCTGCAAGCATCTGCTTGGCCATGGTTTAGATCCGGTGGTTTTGAAAGCCCAAGACGAGATCAGAGGGATTTGGCACCGCACATTTTCCACAACCAAGCTGTAGATACCTAGCCTTGCTTATCAGTTCTCCGACTTTCCTTGGCCTCAGAACACTCCTGAATGTGCCTCTTGGGATCAGGTCATGGATGTTTTTTTTATAACTACGCTGTTAACTAGGATCAGATTTGGATGCAAAGTCTCTAAAATCTCCTTCTTGGGCTCTGGAAATTCCTCAAATCCTGGTATCTGGGGTTATAACAGTGGCGCATTTCATCCTCATGATGAGGACATCTAGCAAGTTATAGTACAAGAAAACAAGAGCGAAGAAATCACAAAAGGGCCATTCTTCTGCCTAATCTGCATTTTTCAGCTATGGCGCAGGTAATAGTCGGAGCAGCAGCATGCTTTCAGATCAGAAACATTCTCTTTTCTCTATTTACTAATCAGAAATTTAGCTCCTATCTAGTTTTATGATGATAATAGACCTAAACTTTATGATCTTGGTCTGAAAGTGCCATCTAATGCAAATGAATTCAAGTCTACACATTTGCAACAACAACCGGACGAGTTTTTGTGGGGAATCTTTATCTTTTGCGGAAATGCCAAGGCCTTTGCGTGCAAAAGCATGTTTTAGGATAAGAGCTAGAGTTGCTATAGCTCCACCAGATCTTGAAACAGCTCAGGAGCCCCCTACGAACTTGTTTAAACCGAAGACTCCTTATACTGCCATCATTAAATCCGTGGAAAGGATTGTTGGTCCATAAGCTCCCGTGTGGTAGTGGTGGCTTTGATATTGCTAAAAGAGCTACCTTGGAGTTTCTTGAAAGGTTTAAAACTCTAGTCTAGATTGGTCGGTCTCCAGATAAGGAGATTCTGAGAATGGTTTCTAGAACAACTCTAAGAACTAAAGTATATATAATGCTAGACCTTCTGCAAGTGGTATACTTTGGATGCCTGATTATGTCTTTGTGGTCTGCTTAGGTGCATGAGGAACTTGCTGGCCAGTTGACAGATATTGTTGTCAATGCGGTAAAATTATTGTGGCCTTTTTTACCTGAAGCATCATTTTCGCAGTTATTTTGACTGATGCATCATTATGCAAATTCTTGATTATAATTTTGTTGTAATAATTTAGCAGTGGATTCTGCTCTTTAAAGAAGGGAAATCATCACATCATAAGAACGTAGAACTTAGGAATTTAGTTCTGACTGGATGCTGCATGTACTTTTAGGTTCTTTGTATCAGGAAGCCAGAGGAATCGATTGACCTATTCATGGTGGAAATCACGCACATGAGACACAAATTTGAAATGGACTCTCGTTTGGTATGCATATTTTACCTGGTGTTATGTCTGTTACAATGAGGTAGTGATTATATGCATATATAGGTTGAAGGTTTAGTTCTTGATCATGGTGCACGTCACCCAGATATGAAAAAATGAGTTGAAAACTGTTACATTTTGATGTGCAATGTATCTTTCGAATATGAGAAGAGGTACGTTATTGTCTCACATGGTAAACATATGACCATTCGCACTGTAGATTCTACCTGGAAAACTCTACGATTCATTTTTTAATTTTTAAAAGCTTTACTCTTGCTACTGTTTTGTGGAATAATCAAGTCTCTGCGATATTTCTTATTCCTGTGACGGTTTTGTTTGGTCGTGAGATCAATGCAGGATTCTTCTATCAGAATGCAGAACAAAGGGAAAAAATGGTTGCTGCTAAACGGAGACAGATTGATGAAAAAGTCATGAAGATAATTGCTCTAAAGAAGAAGGTAAAAATGTTTTGATGTTCTGCACTGTTGGTGACACGTAATGAGAATGTTATTTTATTCTATGCTTGAAATGTTGTTTTAAAGAAGGTGCCCCATAGACTCCAACATGCCTCTCTGGCTCAAAGAGGCCCTGTAGGCTCCAACATGCCACCCAAGGTGGCCCAAACATGCCACGTGGACTCCAACATGCCGCCTGGGCTCCAACATGCCATGTATGCTCCAACATGCCAAGGTGGCTCAAACATGCCATAATTTGTCTTGACATTCAAGATGGCTCAAACATGCCACCTAGGCTCCAACATGCCACGGTGGCTCAAACATGCTATCTAGGCTCCAACATGTCAAGGTGGCTCAACCATGCTGGCTCCAACATGCCAAGATGGCTCCAACATTCCAATTCAAACATTAATGGCCTAAAAATGCCATTTCGGATGAAATATTTTTCGATGGTTTAATTCATTTCATATGTTATTTTCTTATGGTTCAAATGTTGTACCCCTAGGATCCACCATGATGTTACATGGGCTCTAACATGCCACATGGGCTAAAACATGCCATGCGGGCTCCAACATGCCAAGGTGGCTCAAACATGCCACGTGGGATCCAACATGCCACCTAGGCTCCAACATGCCAAGGTGGCTCAATCTTAACGACATGCTTCTTACATGGGGATACCCTTGTGTTGTATTTTCAAAAGTCCACCACTAGTTTTCTATCATCATAAGATAATTTGTCACATCTAATCTTATTCTTGAACATGGACCATGGTCCATCACCATGTTCAACACTTAACTCTTCTTCTTACAACAGTTGTAACAATCTTTCTGTTTAGGTATAGAGTTCTAGAGAAAGATGACTTGTTAATGTCACTATTAATAACATAAACTGTGGCAGCATTTCTTGCCCTCCTAATATCTATTTCCTTCTCATTCTTCTGAGTTGTGAAAGATTTTTTTAAATTATCCACAATACTCTTCATTACGGTTTCTTCTTTGTTGCTAGGAATAGCAAGTTCAGAAAGCCACTTTACAGCAGATTGAAGTATCTCTTTTCTATCCCTAGAATTTGCACTATAAAGAACCTTTTTCACCTTCAGTGCTACTTTTTTTATAGCCTTCTCTTTTTCCATATGCTGAGATCTCCTTGGAGAAATGCTTCTTCACCTGATACACGTTCTCTTTCCCTTTTAAGACTCCTCTCTTTCATCCTTAACTCAGCTCTATACCTTCTAAAAGCATCACCATCTTGAGAAAAAGAATCTAAAGATGGACAACTCAATGTATGAAAAACGATTCAAAGGAAATAAAAAGAATTACCTTGGAAATTACCTCGGAAAGAAGGTTGCAAAAACTTTATTACATTCATTGTCCTCAAATAATTGCACATTTGATTCACTTTGTTCGTAAGGTTCAGGATTAGGACAGTGAAAAGATTCTAGATATGAAAGTAGTTCATCGGCACAAACAACAATTAAGATAACAGCAAACAACAATTATAAAAGTAAATAATTATCTGAATGTATGGGATCTGATGTAGCCGTTGGGATCTGATGTTCCACATCATTCATTTCAACGTCTACTAATAGAGTAATTTGTTTATCAGCACAAATAAAAATGTAATGAGTTATGAGTATCCAGTTACCATGGTGCAATTCTTGCGTAAATTTACTTGCATTTACCCTGAAAACAGATTATCCAGTTGCAAATTGCTAAGAAATTATATCAACAATTCGAAAACAAATGCTGGAGAAATTTTTCTTGTTTGATTACGAAAAATTGAAGGCTAGGCAATGATGTTAGACATCAAAATTAACATGTGTCTTGCACAAAGATACACAAAATGCCTCTCTCCATTCTGCCATAGCCAGAACTGGAGAAAAGGTGTAGCAAAGAAACTCATGAAATTTATGCTGTGAAAAGCACCAAAACTGCCAAATCTAATTTCAAACTTGAGGTGCATTTCCGATCCGCGACCTCGCATCAACAAAGACGAATCAATAATTCTTATTGCTAAAAGTGGCAAATTCTGGTGCTTCGGATCGACCAACAGAATTTGACGCCCAAGAGAAAATGCTGCGTGAAGGCCTTTGACGTGCAGTGATAATACAATGTGATGGGTCCAGCACCCGCGACCAGCACTTGCATTGCCCACATCCGACATTGAGTATATAAAAAAGTACACCCATATTCTAACATCTGTAACGAACTTAAACAAAATTAGACAAGATCAGAGTTAACCACAATGCAATGCCTGGCCGCAGGAATAAACATAGCGAGAACTTGATGGAGCGGCAAAAACATCCAAAAACTCACAGGAATGTTCACCAATGGGAGGCCGCAGGAATACAAGCACCTAACTGCGGTACTAAAAACCTCTAAGAATCGCCAAAACTCGTGAAGAATCGACAAAAACTTCCAAGAATCAACTAAATGCTTGCCTTACAAGCTAGCATCTGAGCTCATCCACAAATCAAAGCTTAGAAACCACGCATGCTGCTAAAATAGACAAAAGTCGAGCTAACGCCATAGCTAAAGCTTGGACTAGCAAAAATGGAGGGGGCTAACGTCATTTTATACTTGGCCTATGTGGATCCAAGGTGGCAGTAAAAAGCCCATCTGAATTTCACGTTGGACGAATAGCAATCTTCCAGACCATTTCACAAGTTTTTCCTTGATTCATTAATCCAGGTGTATGTCCACAGGCAGGTTCTCTGTGTTGGCGGATTCCTCTGGATAATCACATGTCTTTGTGTGCTACTGTACATCCATTGACTCAGCGGCGTTGGATGCGTGCTGGTATTCTCACAGTTGGTGCTTGGTATGAGGCAAGACACTTGTTGACTTGGGATGCTTTTCAGACTAAGTTTATGCTATCTCGATGGGACAGAGCTCTGTGGCAAAAGCTAGCTGGCATTCTGCCAGACGCTCCTTCACAATCAGTTGATGTGCCTATTTGGGCTGGTCCCCAAATTGTTAATGCACAACGTCTTGTGCATTCATTATATCAAAAGCTGGTTGATGTTGACATTGTCCCCCCTCGGGCTGGTTGGTTGCTCCGCATTCCCCTCCTCGATTAGGCGTATATGGTCCCAGGTGCGGAATAAATTCTTTGATCCCAAAGTTTCTACCTTATGGTGGCAACTCCTTCCACGGATGTCTGCTGCGGGTTAATGTCTTTGGTTCATAAGTTTTATCCCCGCATTTCCCCGAACTTTGTCCCTTGTGTAAGCGGCAAGTTGAGAGTATCGAGCCTTTGCTTTTTCTATGTGACCAAGTTCGGCCCGGTTTGGTCATGGTTACTATCTCTCTTCCATGTGATCTTGACTAGCCAGCAGTGTGCTTCTCGCCATTTATCCTTCCACTTGGAACGGCTTGAAACAACGGGCTTTCCACTTAGCTTCAGGCTGGTTGTTGTGGTCTATTTGGAAAAGAAGGCGAATGTGTATCTTCAAAGGCTTATCAATTAGTGTCGACCAACTTCTTCACGAGGCGCAAGACAGATTGGTGAAGGCATATGTTCTCAGCTTGCTCCTGAGAAAAAACGTTTGATTTTTGAGGAATATTTGGGTATCTTATCTTATGTATAGACAGGTGGCTGCACTCAGTGGATTATCTTTGTCTGCTGAGATTTTACTCCTGTCTCTGCATCTATGTGTGTACTTCTTCTGGAATATTGAATTACAGTTTGTCGTCCTTCAAAAAAAAAAAAAAAAAAATTAATCACAACGTTTATTTCATTATGCATTTTTATGGAGCACCCAAGTATTGTTGGAATTACTGCCTTGCCAATTTAGAGTGATATTCGTCAACTTGTTGAAAACTTTTGCATGTGGAATTCAACTTGATAAACTTGACCACAAAAGATCACGGGCAAAGGTTAAATTAATGGAGTTTAATTGTTGTACATTAATGTCATCTATCACCAACATGTTTTAGAACCATGCATGGGATTCTCCATAATGCACCTTAGTACTATTTCTACCGCAAGTGTTTGTTCTATAGGGAAGTGCTGAATCAACTTTTAGAAGAATATGCCTAGACACTGACAACTTTTACAGAACTGAAATGCATTAAAGTTTTGTCTAGGTAGGCTAGTGGCAACTGGTTGGTATTTGTTTGTTTATAAGTGTTGCACCAATTTTTACAAACATAGTGAGGACTAAACGAGCACCTTTTAGAAGTCTTTGTGCACACAAAATAAGGGCAACCAATAGTGGCAACTGGAAAAGAGTCATGGACACGAGTTCACGAGCTTTGAGTACTGCCATTGTATGGATACGAGTTCAATAGTAATTTACTAATTTTCTGTGCCATTGTACTTGGCAAAAGAAAAATCGACTACAGAGGCGCAAAATCCAAACCTACTTGTCTAGTGCCTTGTGTCCTATTCAATTTTCTTAAAAATACTTTTACTTTACTTGACCATTAGTGCCGTGTGTCTCATTGGTTTGTCTTGATAAGATCAATACTTAAAGAAACAAAAGAACGTCTAGTAGGTCAATCTGATGTGACAAAATATTGGAAAAACATCAACTTCCATATTCAACTTGCAACTTTTTCCATCAGATAGATGTTCGGTGCCATCCACATGAGAAGGTAACAAAAGACAAAGAAAATATTAGAGGTAGGCAATTCACTCACGGCAAAAAATGGAAGCTTCCCATTAATCAATCTATAGCATATTGTACAGAAAAAACTCAATCTGTAGAACTCGTGTTTGAAGACCTGATAAGAGAGTTCTGGTAAGAATAATATACAATGAATTGAAAGCCCCTCAGATGAGATTTAATGTCCTACCTGATCAAGCTAGACATTTCAAAACTTGGGGGATTAATATATGCCATTGATACACTCTCTCTTGAGGCAGAAATGTTGACAACAGCTTGAGTTTGGACTGCAAAATGAAAAGACAAGGGAGGTTCTTCAACTTCTTTTAGGCCCTCCAGCATCTGCACAACCTCATCCATGGAAGGCCTGATAGTAGCATTTTCTTGAATGCACCATAGTGCAACTTCAATACACCTTTTAGCCTGTTTCTCAGGCACAAATGCCCTGATCTTTGGATCCACCAGCTCCAGCATTCTTCCTTCTCTGACCTCATTCACTGCCCAAGCTGGAAAATACCAGTTCAGACAACCGCTGTTGATCTTCGAACTGTCGAGGTTCCGCCGCCCAGCAATCAACTCTAGCAATACCATGCCAAAGCTGTACACATCACACTTCTTGGTGGCTATAGAATGCATTAGCCACTCTGGAGCAAGATAGCCAGGAGTCCCTCTAACACAGGTTATCACATGACTGATATCTCTGTCCTCAAGCAACTTAGACATGCCAAAATCAGAAACTTTGGCCACAAACCTATCATCCAGCAGAATATTCTGCGGCTTCACATCCAAGTGAATAATGGGTTCTCTACATTCTTCATGTAGGTATGCAAGGCCACGTGCTGTAGATGCAGCGATCTCAAGTCGAAGTCCCCAGTCTAAACATTCATCAGTGAAGAGCCATTTGTCCAATGACCCATTGGACATGAAATCATACACTAGCAATCTGTTACTACCTTCAGTACAAAAACCACATAGTCTGACAATGTTCACATGACTGATGCTTCCCATGGTGGCTACTTCAGCAACAAACTGCTTGGCTCCTTGGTTTGAACCCTCTAATTTTTTCACAGCAACCTTCTTTCCATTAGGAAGCTGCCCTTCATATACCGAACCAAAACCTCCAGCTCCAAGTTTTCGACTAAATCCCTTGGTTGCAACTGAAAGTTGATGGTATGAGAACCTATGAGGCAGACCTTGGAGGCTGGAAAGCAGGCTATCAATCTCTTCCTCATCTGGATTCTTTGAAGCCTTTCTTCTTGCAATTTTGATAATAAGCACAAGCATGACAATAAGAACAACACCTAATGCTGTAAGCCCCCCAATCAATCCCTTGCGAAGACTGCTGTTTGAAGAAGAGGAATAAGGCCCAATATCTTTTCTCAAGTTATCATTTCTAAACTTCAAGAACCCTAGATGAGAAGCCTGAATATCTGAATCAACTGACAGACTACCCAAAACATCTTGAAGTAAGAAACATTCATTAGTCTGAGAATTGTAAAAAGCAGCAGAGCATGAGCAATTAGATAGGCAAGAATCTGTGCAATCTGCTAGCTTAGAAATATTACTTGGGCTGGTGAATGAATTGGAGAAATATCTTGCACCTGATATGTTGACAAAGTGATTGTTAATCCTTGATTCTACATCACAAGGAGCAGTGCTTGCATTGAAGCTAAGGCAAGGTCCATTAGAAGATTTCAAGCTTGCATTTGCTTCTATGGTTACACTACCAGATTCTAAACAGCTGCATAACCCTTTACCTGTGCAGATTCCATATGTTCCACAGGTCATGGGAAGCTGACATGAGCTACTCATAGTGCTAGATAGAGCAAAATCTTTCAGCCATGTTGAGCTTGAATCCAGATAATACGAAACAAGATCTCCATCACTATTCAACCTCAAAAACTGTAAACTTCCTTTCACACTAGATGCAACCTGCCATGTCTGAGATGGTCCACAGCTAGAACTTGAATTCATACCTGATGATAATACAAGGTTTAGCCCTGTGTATGTTACGGCAGCTTGGCAGCTCATTAAGGCCTGATCTATTGTTCCTCCAGAAACTAAGCTCTTCACAAAATAGGGCTGAGCAGTTTTGCCAGAAGAATTAAGGTATAAAACAAAACCTCCAGATTCTACCTTCCCTGTAAACAGTCCCATATCTGCACTAGTGGAATTGGATCTACTCGTAAGCATTAAAGAGGTTTTCAGCTTCTGCCCTGGCAAAAGAACATCTGTGGGAAAATCAAAACTCTGCCAGACTACTCCAGAATCATTTCCATAGGTAACCCAGTTGCCAGATTCAAGAAAATCAGTATACATAATTTCAGGTGCAGTTTCCCATACCTTTGAACCACTTAACAGAATAAATTTAGCATAGATCTTAGCATACATCAATGTGGCACCGTCTTTCACCGGGCTTCCCCTGTTTGCTATCCACACCGGAATTCCTATTTTAGCAACATTGCAGCCCATAACTATAGAAAGATAATAGTCTCCTGTATTGCTAAAATCGTAGAAACTCAAACAGAAGGTACCATTTTCGCTCATTATTTTCTCGCCAGTGCTAGATATATTCGTCAATATAACTCGGTAACTGCTTCCATTATAGCCAGTAAACTCTGGCAAGTTATTGTCGTTGTTTATAGTCCATCCTCGATCAAATGTGTACCGTTTTCCCTCACCATGCATTAACAAGCTAGAAAATGCAAAACTGATCAGAATGAAGCGCCCAAAATTGTGGGGGAATGGTTGAAGCATTCTGGAATTGATATTTGTGATGAATACAAGCTGAATTTGGAAAGAAATTATGAAGATAGAAGCACTAAGCTTTTGAAATAATTCATAGACGCCGGAAGAAGAGAAAGCTGAAGACGCGGTGCAATTAATTGGCTGACGGCGCCGCCACGCTAAGTGGCTCCGCCAGGAGAGCCGTTGCTTTAACCCATAAATAGACATACTAGATATTGAAAAATATCTTCCGAAAACAATAAATATAAAACAGAAAATAAATAGTAAACTGGTGGATAACAGGAGGCCATGTGTAATTCAAATCATCAACAACTTGATATTCTTAACATACGAAATTGTAGATCACCATTTAGTCGTCATATCGTATGAGTCACAGGCCATCTGGTTTTAGTGGAGGATAAAATTCAACTCAATTTTTGTTCACTTTACAAAGAATACATGCTAAGTTTCAAACTACTAAGACTATTCCAAAATTTAGTCTACACCAGTCCAGTGTTGGGGAAACTTTGTAGGTCCCATCGGAAAATTGCCTATGGTTATTTTGATCAATCGGATATCTTATGTTTAGGACCGGAAATTTCTATTGTCTTAATAGAAAACCTTAAGAAAACTTGTCGGAAAAATTCCTACGATACACTAATCGAACCGGAAAATTTGCGATTTGAACCGGTTGGTTTATAGTGTTCCCCGGACTTTGCCCAACACTGCACCAGTCTCGCTGCACCTCACTCTGTTCTTCTCATAGTCCATTCCAGCCAATTGAAGGTCTATAAAATACTCTTTCATGTCGGCGCACTGAGAAAATACTATGGCGTGGTCTATCACTCAACCCCATTATTGAACGAAGTTAAAGTTGTTGATAATTTAGACTTCAAATTCATTGCAATCGAACCATTGGGGTGATATTTTTATGCTCACCGACTTGGCATGTTGGAGTTTCATTCGTACTTTGAGACAAGCATGAGAGAATTAGAATAAAGAAGTCAAGGTTCACACTGTAACTAGTGGATGTCTTAATGGCAAGTTAACTGTTGTAGGTTTCTGAACTTCATGCCATACTTGCTGCCACTATTATGGCCAACATGTCTTCAAGGCACTCATTCGGTTCCTTAATATCCATAGCAACGGTGCCGCCACTCTGAAGTGTCTTTAAGTTAGTCATGTGCATCCCAAGGTCTTTGGCAAGAATATAGTAGATATTACCAAAAAAGTATGGGCCCATCTACAAGTTTGTATATGACACTTATGTCTCTATGTTGGTGGCCATTTGCTATTAATCCAAAAAGTTGGTTGGTTTCATAGGTGTGATATCATGTTGTAGATTCTTGTGCTCTGCTCCACTCTGAAATGTCTTTAACTTGATCAGATGCCTCTCAAAAGTCTTTGACAAGGATATGTATGTAACCAAAAAAGCATGGCCCCATCAAAACAAGCTTGTAGATGGCATTTATATCTTATCTTGATGGCCATTTGTTATTAATCACAAAGAGTGTGTGTTATGACATTTTAAGCACAACACTCCCTAAGGTCATCCTAGCTAATAATGTTATGCAACAGCCCATATCTGCTTCTCGCTAAAATCGAGCCCCATTCCCATGAAGATCCTCTCCTCCTGGATGTAGCAAGCCTTAGGCTAACTCTGAAATTCAGGGCTCAAAAGTAGTCCACATGCATCCAACTCTATGGTCTTGTCACCCATATAAGTCAAGTATTCACATATTAGAACCCTCCCCGATTTCTAAATGTGTATTGAGCCCATCACACTTCAAGTTTGGTTAGGATTTCCTCAGAGCATTCTCCTTTTGACAGAGATCACGAGTACTCCAAATCCCCGGCCCTAAAGATACTAGTTCCTTTACGGGCATGGGTTAAAAAGGCGAAACAAAAGAGACCAAGTTTCTTAGTAGTACAACAGGTTTAGCTGCCATAGTTTCCTGCACTATCTCACGAAAATAGTTTAAGCCCCCATCTGAAACAATAAAGCAAACCAGACAATCCCCACCGAAAGATGTTCTTGCACATCGCCTCACATGTTACCTTAGCATAAGCATCGCCAAACATAATCTCAAGCCCAATTGATGCTTGCTTAATAAATCAGAAGCTAGACAAAATCTTTAGCTAACATACTTCACTAAAGTAGCTTAAAACGATTCAGAAGATAGAAAGAAAGAAACAAGACTGCAAACCAGCCATAGACAAGATTCGATCCTCAAGTAGGCCCCTTCTGCACATGCTTAGAGAAGAAACACTGATGTAGCAAGGGATTTAGATAAATGGCAAGTTCCAACAGCATACAACACATAAGCCCTCGAAACTCCTCTGAAAATAGCATGGATTCAGACATTTCAAGAACTTGTTCCCAACCGCGCGAGGTTGGAGATCTCTATTCTGTAAGAACCCAGGCTATAAAAATAAAGAGACTAACAGGCCTTCTTCATATCCGGCCAAGACACTGCAGTGAGTGCGTCATAACTGCGACTGAGCGGCCTTCCAACCAAAATCAAGACGACTGATATCCAAAAAGACCAAGTAACTCAAAGAAAAAATCGCCATTAGGGGCTTACCATAGTAGGCATGATCGGGTCGAAATGAATCGGGGCGGGGGTGCATATCCGTAGCTTGAGGCTACAGAAGAAGCTCCACACACCACTCCTTATCCGCAGCCTGAACCATGCCAGTCTCCCGTCGAGCTCATCCAAAGAACATCTTGGGAAGGATCTCAGAAGAGCAATTTCGGCCTCCCTGGCCCTAAAGAAATTTCTGTGCCCTAGCCGCCATCGCCGGCTCGTTGTCGGCTCCTCCCCCGGTCATCCACCACATCGGATTTTCCACGAATTCGAATTTTTAAGATTGACTTTATGCACGTCAAAAAATAGACATAAACTAACTTGAATGCAATTATATTTAAAGGCTTAACGACCTTCCACTCACGTTCAACCTTCAGTTCTTGCTCCCTCGCCTATCCAAGAGCAGAGTTTATATTCTATCATGTGTGCTCCTAGAGTGTTCCATCCCTTGCTCCTTTTAAGGCTGCTCCTGATTGTGTACATGCTTTTAAGTGTGAATGGTCTTGGATTGTTTAAAGGAGTGATGGCAACAAACCAAATGGAAGACTATCAAGAAGAAGGAAGAAGAATACTTTTAATACGAAAATGATGTCTTGTGCATCGTCTCCATCTCGTAAAATTGAATGGTATGACAACATGATGTCTCTTGATGATGAATTGACTGCGGGAGAGATATGTTGATTATGAGGCTATTAAGCGCCTCAAAGTAGCACAACCTATGTGATCATTGACTGCTTATGGATGGTTGTTCTTCGTGGACCATTTGTCTACTAGGTTTTTAATCCCATATTACATTCCCTTTTGATGTACCTTGATCTTTCTCATGATAACAGATTGATGTCCTTTCAAAATCAAAGAGAAAAGGGCTGCAGGGGACGGGGAGAGGGGGGTTGTTGGGGGGTTGTATTTAACATCAAAGAGGCCAAATTGTTGTTCGGCAGCATCCTTTAGGACATATGATGATTCATTCTCAGACACACATTTGTATTCTCAACACACACTGCACATGATGAGATTTGCACTCACCCTATGGGACAACTATATGCTAAATAGTGAAAGCACTGCTACCACAGTTGGAATACTGTAGCAATATCAATTACCTTAAGATAAAATAGGAAAGTCCTTGAAAATTGTAACGCTTAGGTAACAAATTAAACGTATCTTTTTGCCATATGTATCATTTTGCCATAGAGGTCTGGGGGCCTAAATGGCTTGATCAATACATTTACATTTAATACTAGAAAAGCAATAAATATAGTGGAATGTTTGGAGCATACCAATTGATAACTAGCATTTCAAAACAATGTAGGGAGCTTGATGAAGATTTACATGATAAATGAAATTTTGAAGACATTGTAGTTTAGATAGATAGGAACAAACATATACAACAACTTGTATGGTAGGATATGGAGAAAATTGTAAGGCATGGAGAATGACATGGATGGTACCTTCTTAAATGCACTGGAAAAAAAAGAAGGTGTTTAGCGAGCTCAAAAGCAAAACCATCAAGAATAAAACCAAAAAGATGGTTCCAATAGAAGATGCCAAAGATTAGACCAATGCCTTCTTGAGAAATGGTATCTAAGGAATAGAATAGAATAGAATAGAATATGGTTTTATCGTCCACGGAGACCAACTGGCCTATGGGATCCAAGTACAAAGAGAGCAAGAGGGCGATTACTACCGGATTAAAACCCCCGCCTCAGAAGGGTTTTCGGGAAAACCTTAGTAGCAATAAGGATGCCGACATACCGCCTGATTATATACATAATCACAAGTACAACCGAGGTTAATGTAGGACGGGGGGCATAACTGAGTCCGCTGTGATCCATTACCTCCCGAGGTACGATCCCAACAAGCCTACTGAGGCCGTGCTCATTAGCTCATGCAAGGCCCGATGGGGCACAACTAACCGAGCATACCGAGCCCGGATATGCTCGTGACACGGACAGCCCGGAGGGCGGACTTTCATCCTCAATGGCTCGCTGACAAAGACCGGACCTGCCCTCACGCGGCTCCCCGAATCCATCTCCCTGCCTCAATGCGGAGGTGGTGTGCACTGTCGCGAATGGAAGCAATCACCTTTGGCGCTTTTTCATGGGTAGATGGGTGCGGTGTAGTGGTGTGGGCCCCTCGTGAGCATGGGATTAACCTGCCGTCGATAATTTGCCATCTTGACATGTGATGTGGCCTCCGCATCCCAAAGCTTGGCCATGAAGCAAGCATCCAATCTTTGCTTCAAGGCGCCAAGGTTCCTTCTGTGTATGCACCGTCCACATCGTGTGCCTGCACATTCCATAGCGAAACCAACCGGGCTTGCTTGTCTTTCCAAAGCAGGCTTTGAGTCGCCGGGCCCATCACCACCGCCAAAGCAAGGTTGGGTAGCCGGGCTTCATCCATAGCCACCACCTTCAGAGTAAATAATGTGACGTTCGGTCTGACCCTCTCTTGAATGGAAGGAAGCCTGCCTCCCCGGAGCAAGATCCGATATGGGACCGTGGATTTCACTCCCGGTCCCTGCCAAGAAGGCCTTGCATATGCTCTAGATCGTTCCAAGTGGTGAGGGGATATCACCGGCCCCCACACCGCCCCATAGAGGAGGACCGGCCTCAACCAAGGCCCCTGAACAAGTGTGCCCGGTGACCCCATGCATACTTTCGCCCTTGTGACTGTTGTTTTGCATTGCATACGGGGCTTTCCAACCCCGCGGTGGACCAAGTAACCGATGGATGCATCCCAAAGTGTGGTAGTAAAAACTCAATGCCCAAATACTTATAAGATCGAGCCACCTCCACTACACCGCCTCGGTAAGTGAATGAGGGAAGGCGGGGTGCCTGGATGATGGGACCAAAGAAGACTTTGTCTTGGCCAAGTTAACTCTCATGTCGCTGAATTGGCGTAAAGTGTCCAAAGCATCCGGTGGCGTTGCATGTCCTCCGGGGGTATATGCAGCGAGTCAACATCATCGGCATATATGAGTTCTTGGGATTATGTGGTGCATCAACCGAAGCCTCCCCTCCATGCTCGGTAGCCATTCTTCTAGCTGGTCAATGTACAAGCCTGGCCGGCGTCGGGGGATAGAGGGCAGCCCTGGCGCACCCCAATGCTACTAACAACGGGCTCCCCCGACAGTGTGAGACGACCGGAAGCTTGCACCCGAGAGAAAAAGGCGATTGATGTAAATGAGATTGGAATTATTTAAAAATTTATAAAAGGATCGTGTTGTCCAGTAATGAAATAGAATAGAGGTAAGCGATGGACGTCCTTACGCAACACCTAAGTCCAAATTTGACGAATGAGGATTCATTGAACAAGAAAGGTAACCTTTCTAGCCGTCCAAAATTTAGGTGCACAAAAATGGTCAAGCAATGGTCAACAAACCTATTGTTTTTCAAGCACCGTAAACCGTAGTCTTTTGCCCCAATTCTGATCTACTTTACATGCAAGTGGTTTTGCATTGAAGACAATCACTCTAATCTACTTTACATGCAAGTGGTTTTGCATTGAAGACAATCACTCGCATGCATGATTCAAGGGCAAAGTGCGCATTCATGGCCAGAACAACGGGGTCCACATAGTCTTAACCGTAAGAAGTAGGTGAATGATCTGAAATTGTTTTTTTTTTTTCCTTTCTTTCTTTCTTTCTTTTTGCTTGAACCATTACATTTGCAAATGCTTTTTACAAATTTTTGGTTGGGAAAAAAAAGTTCTAATCAAAAATAAGATTTTTATGAGAGGTTTTTTTTTTACAAACCATTGTATATAATATCTAAGTCACTAAAAATAGATAAAGAAGAGAAGCACTAGAGAGAGATTGTCAAAATTGTTTCCGTGCTCATAACTTGAGCTACATAGGTCAGATTCAGATGATCTTGGGCTCATTGGGAAGCTTATATAGAGAGCTTTCCATTGGCATATGATTTAACCCAGATCTATCAAGATAGATACTCTTTTTGTACTTTTCAATCCGGATACCTTTTTGCAAAGTGCAGATTTGATGGTAATATGCTATTTATCATAACTCCGTAAGCTCTCTTTAGGATCTTTCAGGTGACGTATAATACACTCATATTTAATTAAGTTTTTTAGGTCAAAAACAAATTGTTTGGCAGATTTGATAGGGTTTCACACCTAATTAAAACATGATTTGCACATCAGCAAATCATACTCTCTGTCCAGCTGATCATTTTGATCATGCCTTTTATCTTGTATCATTGTAATACAGTAAGCTTTTATGAAGATATTGAAGAGATGATGTTATCATGGTTATATTTTGTATCGAAAAAAAAAAAAAAATTGAAACTTTCTGTTTTGGTGTGTTATGGAATTTGCGCTATATTTGATGGTTTATATGTTACATGAACTTACCAATGTTTTTTGAATGTTTATTTCTTTTTCAAACCAAAAAAATGACATCTCCCATAACACACAAAAACAAATAGTTATGATTACCTTGTTTTATATGTATACTCTTACCTTGCTTTTTTTAATATGATTCTCGTAAAATATATGGCAATAGAGGTAGATTTGTTGGCCCTACATGAACATGACGTACCACATACACAATAGGTATACCCCCTCCCCCCCAAAACCACCACGGAGAATTTGAGATGCACAAGGCTAGATACTGTGGAAAACTATAAATATTTGGGTTTGGAATTTAGCGTGGGTTATAAATGGAAAGAATGTTTGAGGAAGAGGATCACAGGCGACCATATAGCATCTTTAAAAGATGACATAAAAATAGTCTGACAAGCTGGGATTTGAAGAAATGTTGTTCAAAACACTTGTTCAAACTGTAGCTTTTTTTGGGCGCACAAATATGGGGACCAACAATGTCAACTGGGCATTGGAAACAGGTGGAACAACTATTAAAAACTTTTTTACATGAAGAGATGGGTGTTAAGAAACAAATACCATATGCAACCATACTTGCAGAGTCTGGGTTGATACCGATGGACGCGGAGGCACTATACTTGACGATAAATTTTGTAAATAGAACAAGCAAGTTGGCAGATCACAGAATATCCAAGAAAGCATTAATGAATCAATGTACAAAGGCTGGTTTAAAGATGTGATGGATTGGGCAGGGAGATGGGGAATCACAGCAAGAAATTGGCCAGACACTGATGTAGGTACAAGAAAATTGGTCCAAATGAAAGTTGTAGAGAAACTTTGGGAAAAACCAGGATCTAGAATGGAGTTTTACCGAGAAAAAGTAAATACTATGGTCCTCTACATAGAACAAGACTATCTAAAAGCCCACATCTCCAAGAAGAGCAAGCTGGCGATAGCCCGATACAGGATGGGATTGCATAGGTTGCAGATAGAGACTGGAAGATGGGCTAAGATTCCCAGAGAAGAAAGGAAATGCAAGGTTTGCGGTTGGCAACAAGTAGAAGATGAGTTTCATGTATTCCTTTGTTGTCCGGCATACGTACATATAAGAGAGAAGTACTACTAGACAGATTTGCCATACTTTTCTTCTTTATTGATGTTAAAACCAGGAATCTTAGGATGCTATATGCGAGAAATAGAGTTGCATAGAAGCTTATTGTTAAGATCAAACTGATGTAAAGTAAAAATTGCTGCTCCATGGCCCTCGGGGTCTAAGTGGGCGTGAAATAAATTTCATCATCATCATCATCATCATCATCATCATCATCATCATCATCATCATCATCATCATCATCATCATCATCATCATCATCATCATCATCATCATCATCATCATCATCATCATCATCATCTATAAAATGGGCATCACGGGCATATGGTGCTTTTGCCACATTGCATGTGTGTGTGTGTGTGTGTGTGTGTGTGTGAGAGAGAGAGAGAGAGAGAGAGAGAGAGAGAGAGAGAGAGAGAGAGAGAGAGAGAGAGAGAGAGAGAGAGAGAGAGAGAGAGAGAGAGGAGGAGGAGGATGACTCACCGGCCTAATTTATGGAATTTTAACGTCCACGGGAAGCTGTAGCTTATGGAACACTTTACACATATCCAGATGGGTCCTACCCTCACCATTGTACATAGCTAAAGTGTGTCCTCCCCTACCAACTTTACAACAATACATGGTCACTTTCACAACGAGGTATTGAACCCGTGATATTGGAGAGACAATTGAATTGAATTGAATCGAATTGAATTGAATTTAGGTTTCCATCCACAGAGACCCTGATGGCCTATGGAATCCAAACAAGGAAACAATCAAAGAACAATTGGACTATTACTATCCAGGATCCCGCCCTCCTCCCTCCCTCCTTCCTCCAGAAGGGTTTTCATGGAAAAAGACTTAGCAATAGTAGGCTTATTAATGAACTACACATTTGTACATGTCAATGTAATGTCAAGGGCACAATTGAGCATGTATATCCAGTATCTTCGGAATGTAAGATGCCAGTGCTCCTATCGAAGGCATGTGTATCACTACATTGTAGCGGTTGGCTGGATGCAAATGCTAGGCAGTGTTGATGAGTGCAATTCTCATATTCAATAACTTGACTACATGAGATGCCTTGACCACATGATAGCTTTGATATAAGGCGAGAGATGGGAAAAGGAGTGAAATTGGTGAGAGTTATTTTTCTTAACTTGTGGTCTCCAAGCCCAAGGTTCTGCCTCCACTGTTCATGATTGATCCTCTCCTCATAAAGCTTGGGAGAGGGGCAGACAGAAGTGGAACATTAGAATATTGCATTTAAGGGTAAAAGCACGCTGTGGTGTATCAAAAACGTGCATTTTGACGCCACATTTTGGCACCACCTTTGTGGTAGAATCGGGTGGTGCATACCGAAGCGGAGATTATGGAGTCTTGAATTAATGAGCGTCGGTTATTTTGAATTGTATGCCACGTCATTGTCCACCTTTTTGAATTAAGAAAGAATCACCTCTTCCTCTGCTTTTTTGCCGCTTCTTGCCGATTGAACCCTAATGGAGTCAGAATTGAACGCCATTGGTTACACGATGAAATCTCTCCTCAAAGAAGAGATTGTGCCCCACGAAGATCTAAAGAAGCTTTGGGGTGACAGAGTTCCAAATAAATCGGCTACGTGTATTTTCCCAAATGTTTTGTTCAAACCGCAAAAATTAAGGCATATGTTTTCTTGTACAGGTTGAAGAATCGAGCAATGAACAATACAAAGAGTTCATGCAAATTTACAAAAGAATTACAGGAAGCCACATACATGGGGCGAATGGCTCCTGGAACCCAGGCAAAGGCTTATTATCCGCATATAAAGGGGAGGTCATTAATTGGAAGAGCTTCTGATTATTATAAAACTCCCGATGAGAAAGCAGAGGGCCAGTTCTTCTAGACCCAAGAGAAAGCATAGGCAAATCCAACCCGACGAGGAGGAAAATAGTAAAAGTGACAGGGGATGATGAAGATGATAGGGAAAAAACCAAATCAGGTTCCTCTAGACCACACATTCAATCACGAACTCACAATCAAAAAAAAAAAGCGAGCAATGTTCGAGACCAAAACATGCCATTGCAGGTATGTTCAATTATTAGTTGTGTTACAAATTGAAAAAATCTCAAGCTTGATCTAGTTGTTTCTATCAACACGTAAAAAGGTAACATCAAATCCACTTCAAGAATCAGGTATGTCTACTACCATTTTGCATCATGTTGGCTGTATTGTCATGTTGTGTCTCTATGATGCCATCTGTGGGGCATTTCGTGCAATGGATCATTAGAGGAAAAATAAGATCACATTTTGTGCCATTAAGGGATGCTTAAAATGCCATGTCAACTTTTTAAACCGGCCCAATAAGAGAAGAGCTCCGGTATATCTCATTCCAAAGATATGTGGCAAACAGAATTAATGCAAATTGCAACTAACTTCAAGTATCATTTTTTCATTATAACTTTTGATCCAGAACTCTGATTCAAAAACTTTTTGTAGCAATGGGTTCGTCTTCACAAGATCTATCTAGTGATAACCCATTCATACATCTTTTACGATATAAATATATAAGAAATAAGCAAAAAATCATATTTTTTTAAGGTTAAAGCATATGACCATATTGAAATACATCATAACCATATATCATTGGAAAGATCTTTTCATTCCGCATCTAATGCAACAAACGCCACAACATTTTGACAAGTGGATCAAAAGTTATGGGGGAAAAACAATAGCAATGAAGTTGTTGGTGCTGCATTAATTGCAGTTAATAGAGGGTAGCCATTCCATTGGAGGATTCTTATGGGGATGAAATGAGATCACAAATTTCCTCTAATGGCCAGAATGATAGATGAGGTATGTGTGGTGGTGGTGAGTTGTTGGCATCCACCATGTCCCACACCACACCCCACGATCTCCCACCACTACACTCTACCATCTCCCACCGCCACACTCCCACACCACACACCAGGGTTGCCCTTAAAGGGCTATTTATAGCCAAATGGCTATATTTTGAATATTTTCGAAAATGAGATACTAAAGCTGAATAGGTTACCATTGAAAATAAATTATATTCTTTCGCCAAAGTTTTACCATTTCGTCCGCCCGCCTTTCTTAAATTAGCCGTGCATTCTTAAGCTCAGATCTAGAGTTTCGCCTCCAGTTCCATGGATCTAAGTGTTTAGGATCATAGAGGCGTCTATCCGCTTGCGGGTGACAGCAGGCTGGAAAGCGCTTTATGCCATGCGTGATCAACAACCACCTGTGTAGAGCTATATGATTGGGGCCATCGGTCACATCCGCTCCGCACCGGTCGAGCTGTCCTTCCGCAATGCGGGTCGAGGTTTGGGGCGGCCGTCTCTTTGGGCGACCTGGAATGACTTGGAGCAAAAGTGTAGGCATTTTGGCACGGGCACTTGGGGTGAAACCTTGATCCCCTATCGGATTCTCTGCGAAAATGGATTCTTGCAGCAGTGATGGGCAGCCCTTGATAGACACATCGTCTATTTTCTAAAAGTGGTTACTATGGGTGATGCTCGCTCCTCAGCACTGGGCTTACTTGTGGCCATGAGTCCGCGCGCTTAGGGCTTTGTTGGAGGGGTAAGAGAGATCGACTGGTTCGCCCGGATGGAACGTCGCGAGCACCTGAGATCGTCTGTTGGTAGCGGCGCAAATGTCGTGGCGGGATAAAATCGGGAGTACCTAGATGCTTGTTTCCTTGGCAAGCTCACGGGACCCCATTGCTCTAGAGCAGGTCAAAATGGCCCATTACAAGGAGCACATCAACCCCGTGTTAGCCCGGGCCCACAAATCTACTGCGTTCCCGGCCGCCCACGAAAAGCGCGGACTCATTGCCTCCATTCGCACGGTGCCCACCATCTTCGCGTCGAGATGGGCGTGTGGATTGGGAGCCCCGGGGGCGAACTCTGTCGGTCTTTGTCAAACGGGTGCCATTGAGGATGAGTCTCACACTTTCCAGAGTTGCCTAGTGTTCCCCCGTCGGTCCGGGCGGAGACGCTCCCTTAGTACCTACCGGACGTGCCCTTGCATTTGCTGATGAACACACCGTCGATGCGTGCCACGGGTCATACATCCAGAGGTACCGGACCTGCGAGGTCACATTTGCCCCTCACCGGGTGTCCGCTGACTAGGCACTACGGGGTGGTGCATGACTTGTATATATTGGGATGTTTCGCATTTTTATATGATTAGCACGGTTTGTCGGCCCAGGTTCTTTGTCGCCACGGTTTTTCCCTCGAAAACCCTTCGGGGAGGGTTTTTAATCCGGGCAATAATCCGCTTGTCTTTGCTTTTTGTATTGGGTCCCATAGACCGATTGGTCTCCGTGGACGATAAAAGTACCTTCCTTCCTTCCTTCCTTCCTTAACAACATTGTAGATCAAGTAATTGTTTGCTAATTCTAGTGGACCATAGTAGAATACTAAAAAAATCAACAACTACTCAAATTTTGCTAAACATAATAGGTTTCATTAATCCTGTAAGTTGTATATGAATTGACATCTTATTTATTTATTTCAATTACCACATTAACGTTGGCAAGGTTTGCCAGAGTTTCTATGAAACAGTTCAAGTTGCAAAAAGTAATCGCCTACAAAATTAATATAGAAAGCTTATGATTCGCCTCACCTTCTAAATCACGCCTATGCAGATATGGCCTTAAGGGCAACCCTGCCACACACCACCACCACACTCCACCACCACCACCACACACACCTCCACCATCACCACACTCCACCACCACCACCACACTCCTCCACCACCACCACACACCACCGACTCCACCATGTCCCACACCACAATCCACCACCACCACACTCCACCACAACCACACCACACCCCACCACCACACCCCACACTCCACCACCACCACACCACACCCCACCACCACACCCCATCACCACACTCCACCATGTCCCACACCACACTCCACCACCACCACACTCCACCACCACCACACACCCCACCACCACCACCACCAAACCCCACCACCACACCTCACCACCACCCCCACACACCACCACCACCACCACCACGCACCACCACCACCACCACCACCACCACCACCACACACCACCACCACCACCACAGTGTTGTGTGTGGTGTGTAATTATCAAAATGCGATGTTGTGTGGTGTGTGGTATGTGGTGGTGTGTAGAGACTACCTTGTGTTGTGTGGTGTGTGATTGTGGTTTTCCATCGAAGACGGGGCTTACTATGTTAGGAGGCTGACATATACGTAGTGTTTTGTTTTGCAGACTATGGCAGACTTGTGAAGGAATGGTTGCAACATCAGCTAGGTTTGATAGATGCAAGCAACGATTGCAAGCAAACGAGGATAGGAAAAATGATATCAAAAGAAAGATTGAGTTGATGGAGCATAAAGCATCAGAAATTAGAGCTGATTTGCACAGATGGCAATCAATCATGACAAAGAAATCCGAAAGTAGCGAGAGGGTGTTCGGGTTGTGTTTAACTAAAGGATGAAGAGCTAAATGGTACAAAGTTGCCCGGGCTGAAACAATTAAATAAGGAATTAACAGAAACTGAAATTGAGCTAAAGGCATGTGAAGACTTCATCTTTGGAGCTGCTACATCGAATGCAAAGATTTGAGATTTTTTCTCGGCGTAGTGGTCATGACACTCCTTTAGATCCCCGTGCACTTCCAATGCTTCCCGAGGCGTAAGAAGAGGGTAATGAAGGTTGTCCATTTTGTGGACGTTATCCGAAATGGGAGGGTAAAATGTTGCCGGTTATTGCTAGCGAGCGTACGATCCACCAGATCACATTCCATGTCTATCACACCATTTGAGGTAAATATTATCATCTC
The DNA here is from genome assembly GCA_021234155.1 of Isoetes taiwanensis. Lineage (NCBI taxonomy): Eukaryota > Viridiplantae > Streptophyta > Lycopodiopsida > Isoetales > Isoetaceae > Isoetes > Isoetes taiwanensis. The sequence goes on along the minus strand of JAJEKV010000212.1, from coordinate 304,035 downwards.
TAACCCTCGCCTAAAGACTCTATTGATTTGGAATTTGTTTTGCGACACTCTAGAACCTCCTGCAGCCCCCCGCCAGGCCACATTATGACTGAGACATGGCTTTTGACTTTTGGTGTTCGAGTGGTACCACAAGAACCAATAGACACAAGTAAGTCCAAAAAGGGTGAAAGCAAGGTTTGGGAAGTTTCGATGCTTGTACTCGTGTCTCTTTCATCCCGGCTTAGTCTCTTCCATCCTCGGGCCGGCTTAGTCTCTTTTGCTTGTCCCGCTTATTGTATCTAAAGTGCCCCTTCATCCTGGCTTAGTCTCTTCCATCCCTGTCGGCTTAGTCTCTTTTGCTTGTCCTATTTATTGTATCTAAAGTGCCCCCGGGATGAGATGGCTCGCTCATTTTAGGGGCACTTTAGATATATATAAACAGAACATCGAAAAGAGAGTAAAAGCCCGGTCGCGTGACCCTCTTGAATGGTTGTCAACTCACCAGGCTTGATATTGTTCACTGCAAACAATATACATTCGCCGCAAACAAGTGCCTTAACTAATGTTTATCGATGTTGTCACGTGGTCCATGACTTAGTGTTTGCAGAATTGCGTAAATTTGAGACTAAGGATATCCAACAGTTATCCACGCCTCGATCCCAGTTATGAAACCGCAAGATACCTCCCGTTGTACCTAGAATTCACCCCATTTGATACTCCTAAGTCAATCCCACCGACGACGTGGAGACTCCAAAACGAAATTTGATAGTCAATCAATGCGATCAGATCAAGTAAGTACCGATGCCACATACATGATTTATTTTTGTATTTTTCTCAGTAGTCTTCCTCATTTCAATTATGTTGCGTAGATAAATGCTACCTAATCGGAAGCCATCACGAAGAGATTCCTAGTGCATCCGATTTAGGGGGAAAATTAATTCCCTTTGAGATTCATTCCAGACGGGGTCCTTCACCGGAAAAAAAAGTTTTGGTGCCGAATATGAGCCAAATGCGGATGTAGGTGATGAAGTTGACAAAGAAACCCGGATCCCGGACAAGATGCGGATCGCTCCAACGAGTCCAATACAACCTCAACCAACAAAACCAAGAGGTTAACTGAAATTCTCCTTGTTCGGATTTTAATGGGGTTTTAGGCAAGTTTTATGACTTGAAAGAGAGGATCCCCGTGATCGGTAGAGCAGTGACCATCCGTAAATTGAACCATCAAAAGTTCGCAGCTTCCGTGCCTGGATTTCAGGAGTTCTTAGAATGGTGTTTTTCAAAATTTGAGATTGCATTGTGGTCCAAAGATGGCTAAGAGTAATGTTGACTTGTTGGACGAGAAAGTTGTTTGCAGAATATAAGGGCGATTTCTTTTATTTGGAATCGATGATGATCGCACCAAGATCTGTCCAAAGTGTACCAGAAATTTTGGAGATACCAGGTGACAAACACATTGTTGATAGATGACAAGAGATATAAGGGTTCTCGCCAACCAAATAGAACACAATGATATGTCCAAATAGTTTTGCTCCCGAGGTGTTGGATTCCAATTTCCTTTTGGAGCAACTCAAACCATGGCTTGAGGGACTTCGGCTGCGTAGTGTGCCTTATGTGAAGGAACATCAAATGTGGAACATGTGGGATTCTCAAGAGTCGGCAAGAATCGCATGAAAATGCTCGACAAGTATTTTCATAAATGAATCTTGTAAAACTCTTTGAAAGTCAATATAAGTAAAAAAAAAATTCTATGATATGTGTTGTACTTTTTCAATTTAAAATATTTAAATGGATTGTGAGCAAATGTTCTCGTGTGTGTTTAGAACTAGAGATGATAGAGCTTCCGGTCCCCGACTATCTAAAAGCCAAATACACATCCGAAGTGGTGCCGAGTGGAACCAAAACCGCCGTGATTAGCTCCACCGACATCAAAATTTTGGAAGCCGATACACGCAGTGGTTCAATGATCAATTGATCCTCCTCTTCTCAAGGTGATACTTTCATCTCGATTTGTGATCATCGATTGTGCCGGATGATATGCATATGTTTGCGTGATACATGGAATACTACTTGATTCTCCAAGGAATGAGCCATCCCTTTCATTTCTTTGACCCTCTTTTTCACTCGACATTGTCCAAGGACACAAATAGTTACAAAACAATAAGGAAACATGTGAATCTAGATAAGTGCCGATTACATGTTTTTGCCTCGCTTGTGATGGACATCAATCGGACCTGTTTTCGATTGTAAACCCACGCGTGTCTCGCATTTAGATATAAACCCGTGGATATATCACTTTGATAGCTCCGGCTTGCATGGCGTAAGTAGACATATTGAGAGGTTAGTGCTTGCTCATTGCATTTTGTTTGTTGTGGCACAATGACAACAAACTTTGAGTGCGTGTTCCCGGAATTGCTTGGACACAATAATTTCAGCTTTACAACCTCGATGTTGTGAAAATTTCCGTAACGCCTCTTCAAACCGATGGTCATTCATGTGGCAATCGCCGTATGTTCGTTTATGGACAAATTTGTGAGGGGGTACTTAAAAGGAGTGAATATATTGTTGCCCCGATCTAGTAAGTCAATCTTAAATGTAAAGCAGACAAACCAAACTCATTATTGACAAAGTGTGGTTAACTGCAGTTGTGGACATTTCGCACCGTGATCTAGTTGATATTAGAGTGTTCATGCTTGAAGTTTTAAGATTAGAAGCAACAAAAGCTAGAACTGAGAGGAACATATGTATTGGGAAGTCTGTAGGTGCATGAGTCACCTCGTACTTAAATCACTGTATATCTTTCTTATGTACATAATTGTTATTGTAACCTCGATTCATTTCAATGAAAATTCATATTCAATTCATCTCACAAACAAAGGAATCAAGTGTTTCAGAAGAATTCAAATCTTCAAAAGAAATCAAGACAAACTCATTTTCACAGCTGAAGCACAAGACTTCACATGAGTTCTGAAAACTACAGAATGGTTTTACATTTCATCATCATCAGAAAGAACCACTACAAGAGAATGGGTCAATTTATGTCATCAAAATGTCACCAAAATATTGGAAAGTATACACTATGACATTATTGGTGACATTTATCCATAGGTGATGCTATAGGTGCCACAATTTGTGCCACCTATATCCTCACTTTTTGTGTCATCGACATTGTCATTAATTTGTAATGACACTATATGTGTTGCTATTAGCATCGGTTATAGCGTTACCAGTTGTGGCATATATAATATCAGCATTAGTGTTAGTGCTCTCTAGTGACATTATAGATGTTGTTAATAGCATCAAATATAATAGCACCTTTAGTGTCACAAACATTGTCAATGTTTGTGTGGCCATAGTATATGCTACAATAAACGTTGCTATTAATATCACCAATATTGTCAAATGTTGTCCCATCAATTGTGTCAAACTTTGTGTCAAGTTCATGTAGTGATACTATGAGTGTTAATATTATACATTTGACTGAGGATGCACCATTTTTGACAACTCCTTTATCACTTTATGCCATCCATAGTAGGTATTAACATCACAAGGGATGTTACTTGATCTTGCCTTTGTGTTTCTGATTTGCTGAGAAGAAAGCGATACACATTAGGGTTTTTTTTAGATTAAAAAAGGGCCTTCAAAACATGCCAACTAAGCCAAATGAAGATAAATGAACTACCAATCAGAAATCAGAGCCTGACGGGTCCAGTCAGTAAAGCTGTTATAACTAACTTACTGGATCACATTTTCTAGCATAACTGTTGATAGGAAAGTCCAAATGAGCTCTCGTTTAGTGCAATAGATAGATCTCATTGAGATGTTTCTAACCTTAGATGCTTCACATATATTTTAACCACTTATGATTGTCAAAACTCCAAAAAATATGATTTTTACCATTTTTTACTATCCTAGGGGGCTAAAAGATATGCAAACCACTCAAGGTTGGAAAGATCTCAATGAGATCTATCTATTGCACCAAACAAGAGCTCATTTGGACTTTTCTATCAACACTTATGCTAGAAAATGTGATCCAGTGAGTTAGTTATAACTGTTTTGCTGACTGGATTACCAGTTCTGTTTTCTGATTGGTAGTTCATGTAGCTTAATCAGCAATTCTTAGAAGGCCCTTTTATGATCTCAAAAAATCCCTAATGAGAGTGCAAGGGAAGAAATTGATTAAGTTATTCCAGCCAAAGCTTTAAAATGGATGATGGTATTATTAGGAGCTATGTCTAAATAAATCTCGTGACCATCCATCCACATGAACATTTCTTTGGCCTCCGGGCAGTGATCTAAGTTCCATATATTGCCATTCTCCTTCGCGAGATTGAGATAATGCTTAATCCGCTTCATGCTACAAGAGCTTGGCAGTCTTGCTAATGCATATTTCGTGGCCATGGTAGACCTTCCCCTTCTCTTCCTCATCTCCCATAGCGGGATGCAAGAAATGCGGCTGCTCTGTATTTGTTTTGTTCTCTTGCCCTTCTACTTTGCTCTAACTTATGCGCAACAAAATTTGGAAATTAATTTGGCTTCAGGAGTTTGAATTTGCATTTGGAGTCTACTATATTAATGTCTGCTACACTACATTGCGTCTAGCTATGGCCGTCTTAATTGGATTCGGGGATTTGGCACTACAACGAAGAGGATTTATTAGGTAAGTTATAGTCTCAGCCTCATAAAATGGATTTAATTACCTAAACTTTGCTTTTTTTGCATCTAATCTTTTTTGTATAAGGGAATGGAGATTTACCGTGCATTTCGCAATTGAAACCATCCTAGCACTCACATTACCTTCCTAACTGTGGGCTTACTGGAGATATTCCAAACATATTTTCCTCCTAGCATTGGAATTTTTAGGCTTGAGTCGCAATAGCAAACATGGCGGCAAACTAAGGTTGCTGCATTGCAAATATGGGGTGTTAGTATGCACCTATAAACATGGTTCCAAGACACAAATTGCCTTCCAAGTAAAGTAGACATGAATATTTTAAATGAAGTCAATATTGATGAAGCCACAAATGCTAAAGGAAAAGCAGATGATGAGGTAAAGGGGCGAAGCACCAGAATTAAACTGTTCAAATCAACAAATTACTTCAGTTTTTATTCCTTTAGAATTGCATTAGAAAAAATTGGCACAACTACTTTTGAGACCAATTCTCCTCATAAGAAGACTGGCATCTTCAACATAACTAGAAGAAAATGATGATCCTCTTGGATGAACAAGAGAGGGATCTCTTAGGATGTGTTTGTACAAACAAATTATACAAATTATTGGTTCAATATTATTGTGTTCAAAAGTGAGCCTGCATTCCCAATAGCATCCTGCAAGAGCAAGTTAGACAATGCATTCCCACTTTTGAATCCTCATTACAAGATTTTTGAAGAAAGACACAACGCTTAGAAGTTGAATTCACATTTTATCTTAGTGACATTAAGCCAAGGATATGACAAATCTAATGGTTGGTTGCTTGAGGCATAAGAAAGGTTTGAAATATTTATTAGTTTTTCTCTGTTGCAACTTATCTAGAGCTACCAGGCTCTGGAGCCAATTGCATTTGCCTGTATACAATTAAAAAAAAAAAAATCGGTAACCGACATTGGTGCTTCTCCAATGTTTTGGAGCGATAGAGTCCATTTGGATTTGGAACTTAAAAAATGTTCGCGGCGGCATAAATTTCTCATAGATTATTATTAATTTACACAAATGCTCATTGCCATTGTTTATGCTTTTAAATTTGTTCACAAATTTTTTTGTTTTATTGTGAGGCCGATTCTTTCTCTTAGTTTTGATAGGGCAAAAACTGGAACGTTAGGGCAAGCGACCACAGCAAAGTTCGCGCGGCTACTACCTGTTGGTCGAACTGCTGTAAGAGATTCCAGATGATAGTTTCAAAGGCTTGATGCCACGATTGGTATGCTGGATTTGATCTGGGATACTTAGCAGTTTGCTTGCCTTCTACAGATGATTCTTTGCAGTACAGACCAGATTTTCCCTTCTAGGTTTGCTCTATTCTTCACAGATCTAGGCGGCTGCAAATCTCTGTTTTTACGGATAATTCAGGTAACAAATAGCATTCATATTTCTTAGATCATTTTAGGAAGAAAATGTAGGTGCAAAGAAGGGTTGATTAGATGCAGACGAATTGGATATGCAGACAGCAAACCTGACAGAACTTGGCAGATTTAGATTCAAAAAAAACGAGCTGAGCTAGTATTCTATAGAGTTGAACAAATTATAAATTATATATTAGTAGATGCTCAAGAGCCATCAAATTTCATGCAACAACTTCTAGTTATTGTCAGCCCAAGATTATATAGCACTAATCATATTTGCAGGTTTGGCCATCATGATTGTTGTTGTGCTTGCCAATTTCTGCATTATAGGAATACAATGTATTATAGAAATACGATGTAAGTACCATATCAGACTAACGAATCATTTTCATAACCATAACGATCTTCAGAGGACACAAGATGATTGTCTTTTAGCAGGTGCCAGATCTGCATGATGTTCCAGCCTAGCTCTTTTGAGTGTATCTTGGCATTTTTTTACTCGAGAACGATAGCAATAATTGCATTGATGGAGAAAATGCATTTTATGAGGAGATATTCTTCTGCAATGCTTCATGCAAGGCCTCAGTAGAAAGCATGCCAGCTCCATGTAATTATAACTAAGTTGAATTGTATCAAGAGCTCAAGTATTATCTTATGGTGGAAGCATAGAAGCGACAAGTGTTATTTATCATGCAGGTTTGCGTTTATTAAAATCACAATCACTTCGCTCATTTGCCGTGCCTTATGGAGCCTAGGTTCTTCATCATGGAACATCATGCTTTCTGCAAGCGCCAGCAAGTACATGTGAACAAGATTGTGCATGCTCCAACATATTAAGCAAGGGGAGCCAGAATCTTCAGTACTTGAATAATTTAGAAAATTTGAGAATATTGACTTCAATTGTATTGTTTACTATTTGTTCCAATTTTGTAGTTGATTTATAAGACGATGTTTTAATATATTGGCTATTTTCTTGGAGATTTTTAATGTATATTATGTAATAGCTTTATGAATTCATTATTTGTATTGAAATAAGTGGAATTGCTATTTTATGTAATACAATTGATTAGATGTCTTACAAGTGACACAACATCCTATGATATAAGTGACACTATGTGATATTAAACTTGAGTGACATAAGTAGTGCCACTATATGGGACAATCTACTATTACAGTCTGATCAAGAAATGCCCATAACAGTGGATCAATAAATGACATTGATACTGGCAAAATAGATGACATTGATATTCAGGAAATAGATGGCATTATTTACGACATTTTGGGTGGCTAACATTACCAATGCTGTTACCAGTGACCTTACACATGAGGTTACATGTGAAACTATAGATGATGCTATATGTGATTCTATAGTTGACCCTACCACTGACATTACTGGTGACATCGCAGTTGATGTTATTGGTGACGTACTAGTTGACGAAATATTTTACGCTATACTTGACTTTATAGGTGCCACTATATGTGACTTTACATGTGACACTATGTGTGGCATTACATGTGACATGGTGACTTACACTATAGGTGACAAACGTGCTGACATTATAGGTGACATTCTCGCTGCTGCATTTGTGTCAGCGGGCTTTGACACCGATAGCGTCAGCTATTAAAAAAATTTGAGTTGCAATTCTAGGCCAGAAATTGACACAATCAATGACACTAATTGACCCCATCTCTTGTAGTGAACTTCGGGTAAATTCTGTAAAATTTTCTCCTCATCTAAAGGATCCAAATTTATATACAAATCCTGCTTTGACGTTTAGTTGGTGGCATGTGAAGTCCGATTGCACAGATCGTGTTGTGAATACTATGCCTAAGGCGCTTTATCGCAAAAAGATCATAGCCGACGGTTGATCTTGCGCCCTTCTTGTAATACATACCTTCTATGACACTATCACCGGCGAGGTACCATGTTCCATTGAGTTGGAAGTCTTTTCTCCACTATCCATTTTGGTTTTGTGCACATCGAATCCAAAATTCAACCCTCATCATTCCCTTTCTGAGCAACGACAAAAGAAAAATTATCACCAACTCTAAGTGCCTCTCTCGCTAACATCGTGGATTGGAGGAGAACAAGGACCTGGCTGATTTACGGTCCCTCAATGTCGAGATGAACATTGGAGGATGGTACAATAACTTGAAGTTTCCAATCATCAACGTAGTGCTTGTTCACACAAACGTCCCACATGCCATCCAAGCAAGAGTCCGCAGCATGAAAGTTCCCTCGTGTGCAACCGCAATGGAGATTCGTGGATTGAATGCATGTACACAATGGATCCGCCTAGTGTCCAAAAATCCTTTCTCGCACCCCATGCTTTCTTTCTATCTATATCCTCCACCTTGACTTCCCAAAAGAACCTTTTTATATTCTTCATCTTATCGGTTTTAGATGTGTTCATCCACTCGGATGTTCCACAAGTAAACATCTCTTCTAACTTCTACCACTTCATGAGCATTACCCAATTTTATGTCACCAGATTTTAATTGCAGTTGTCTTAACCATCTCTTCAACTCGCCAGACTTTGCCATCGTGTTCACCTTTCCCGTGGTTAGAACCAAAAAATTCCACATCATATAGACATCGATTAATCGTTTGTGTACCTAGCCACAAAGTAAAATGGTCTAGAAGCCTTGAATTGATATGTTTGCACCATCCGAAAACATATAATGTCCGTTTGGAACCCTTCCTTTCTCGCTCCGATATTTGTGGTGCTTCATGAAGCGTTGTTGCACCTAACAAAGTATCGTGTTCCCTATCATCCGATACATAGTAATGTATTTCCTTGATAATCTCATCCGCCAATCGACTCATACCGATATGTTATTTGAACCAAAATGGTAATCTGGGTTATTGACCCAAATGATCGACCGCACCTCCTCTTGTTCCTTGAATGTATAGTTCTCTCGCAAAATCCACTACCGAGACATGCATCCGGCGGGAGATTCTCCGTAAGCTCCTTAAACTGCTTTTGCCCGCCATTGGTACCAAATTATGCAAGGAAAGATTTTTTAGACGCTTCTTCGGTTTATCCGAGCTCCTTGGGTTCTCGTCTCATTGTCTTGATGAGTCGGTCTTCTACTGTAACTTCGAGACGTTGTCTTTTTCATAGTCAATGTACTCCCATTTCATTTTCCTAACGCCACTTCCTTCCATGGGACAGTCTGAAAACTTCTTGATTCCACACTCCACAATTTCCAAGGATGCACGCCTTCTTGTGAAACTCATCTAATTCACTCTTTGGACACAATATAGATCTCCACAAGCTTCCTGTACTTGCAATTTTATGCTGGTGTGCCCTGCATTGACCAAGTTCATGTGATAAATCTCAAATTTTGAAAAACACCATTCTAAGAACTCCTGAAATCCAGGCCTGGAAACTGCGAACTTTTGATGGTTCAATTTCTGGATGGTCATGCAGGGATCCTCTCTTTCAAGTCATAAAACTTGCCTAAAACCCCATTAAATCCAGAACAAGGAGAATTTCAGTTAACCTCTTGGTTTTTGTTAGTTGAGGTTGTATTGGACTCGTTGAGCAGTCTGCATCTTGTCCAGGATCCGGGTTTCTTTGTCAACTTCATCACCTACATCCGCATTTGGCTCATATTCAGCACCACCACTCCACACTCCACCATTTGGTGTATGGTGTGTGGTGAATGGTATGGTGTGTGGTGGGGTGTGGTTTGGTGTGTGGTAATGTACACAGCACTAAGGTGCTCGCTCTGGTGAATATGATGAGTGTGGGGCATGGTTTGGTGCATGGTTTGGTGTGGTATACACATCCTAACAGTTTAGTGTTCATTTCATGCAGATGCTATTGTTCAAGAGGTTTCTGGACCAACATCCAGAAATTAAGATTCGTCTTCGAGCTTTTGAGAAGCTAAAACCCTGGTTTGTTGTGAAATTGAAGGACTTCAATAGTTGCTGTTGCATTGAGCACGTGAGGATGCAAATGCTAGTGGATGGACTCAATGGGATGAGAACCAAACATCCGAAGAATTCCACTTGCACCTGCGATGTTTGTAGAGTAATGTTGACTTGTTGACGAGAAAGTTGCTGCATGAATATAAGGGCAGATTTCTTTTTATTTGGAATCAGGTTGACTGCACCAACACAAAATTAAAAGTGGTTAACAAGCCAATTTTCCTTAAGGATCTGTCCAAAGTGTACCAGAAATTTTGGAGATACCAGGTGACAAACACATTGTTGATAGATGACAAAGATATATAAGGGTTCCGCCAACCAAATTTAACACAATGATATGTCTAAATAGTTTTGCTCCCGGCAAAGTTGGATTCCAATTTCCTTTTGGAGCAACTCAAACCATGGTCGGAGGGACTTCGGGCCGCGTAAAGTGTGCCTTTATGTGAAGGAACATCAAATGTGGAACATGTGGGATTCTCAAGAGTCACAAGAATCCGCATGAAAATGCTCGACAAGTATTTTCATAAACTAATCTTGTAAAACTCTTTGAAAGTCAATATAAGTAAAAAAATTTCTATGATATGTGTTGTACTTTTTCAATTTAAAATATTTGAATGGATTGTGAGCAAATGTTCTCGTGTGTGTTTAGAACTAGAGATGATAGAGCTTCGCAAACCCCCCCGACTATCTAAAGCCAAATACACATCCGAAGTGGTGCCGAAGTGGAACTGAAACCGCCGTGGATTAGCTCCACCGACATCAAAATTTTGGAAGCCGATACGCAAAGGGTTCAATGATCAATTGATCCTCCTCTTCTCAAGGTGATACTTTCATTCGATTTGTGATCATCGATTGTGCCGGATGATATGCATATGTTTGCGCATACATGGAATACTACTTGATTCTCCAAGGAATGAGCCATCCCTTTCATTTCTTTGACCCTCTTTTTCACTCGACATTGTCCAAGGACACAAATAGTTACAAAACAATAAGGAAACATGTGAATCGGATAAGTGCCAAGACATGTTTTTGCCTCGCTTGTGATGGACATCAATCGACCTGCTTTTCGATTGTAAGCCACGCTGTCTCGCATTGAGATATAAACCAGGGGATATATCACTTTGATAGCTCGGGCTTGCATGGCGTAAGGCACATATTGAGAGGTTAGTGCTTGCTCATTGCATTTTGCTTTGTTGTGGCACAATGACAACAAACTTTGAGTGCGTGTTCCCCGGAATTGCTTGGACACAATAATTTCAGCTTTACAACCTCGATGTTGTGAAAATTTCCAGAACGCCTTCAAACCGATGGTCATTCATGTGGCAATCGCCAGTATGTTCGCTTATGCACAAATTTGTGAGGGGGTACTTAAAAGGAGTGAATATATTGTTGCCTGATCTAGTAAGTCAACTTAAATGCAGCAGACAAACCAAACTCTGTTATTAACAAAGTGTGGTTAACTACAAGTTGTGGACATTTCAGACCAGGATCTAGTTGATGTTAGAGTGTTCATGCTTGAAGTTTTAAGATTAGAAGCAACAAAAGCTGGAACTGAGAGGAACATATGTATTGGGAAGTATGTAGGTGCATGAGTCACCTCGTGACTTAAATCAATTTGATATCTTTCTTATGTACATAATTGTTATTGTAACCTCGATTCATTTCAATGAAATTCATATTCAATTCATCTCACAAACAAAGGAATCAAGTGTTTCAGAAGAATTCAAATCTTCAAAAGAAATCAAGACAAACTCATTTTCACAGCTGAAGCACAAGACTTCACATGAGTTTTGAAAACTACAGAATGGTTTTACATTTCATCATCATCAGAAAGAACTTCGGGTAAATTCTGTAAAATTTTCTCCTCATCTAAAGGATCCAGCCTATATACAGTCCTGTTTTGACGTTTAGTTGGTGGCATGTGAAGTCTGATTGCACAGATCTGTGTTGTGAATACTATGCCTAAGGCGTCTTTACTGCAAAGATCATAGCTGACGGTTGATCCTGCGCCCTTCTTGTAATACATACCTTCTATGACACTATCACCAAGAGGTACCATGTTCCATTGAGTTGGAAGTCTTTCTCCACTATCCATTTTGGTTTTGTGCACATCGTAATCCAAAATTCAAACCCTCATCATTCCCTTTTCGAGCAACGACAAAAAATTATCACCAACTCTAAGTGCCTCTGCTAACATCGTGGATTGAGGAGAACAAGGACCCTGATTTTTACGGTCCTCAATGTCGGCATGCACATTGGAGGATGGTACAATAACTTGAAGTTTCCAATCATCAACGTAGTGCTTGTTCACACAACCGGCACACACCACCACCACACTCCACCACCAACACCACACACCTCCACCATCACCACACTCCACCACCACCACCACTCCTCCACCACCACCACACACCACCAGACTCCACCATGTCCCACACCACAATCCACCACCACCACACTCCACCACAACCACACCACACCCCACCACCACACCCCCCACACTCCACCACCACCACACCCCACCACCACACCCCCCATCACCACACTCCACCATGTCCCACACCACACCCACCACCACCACACTCCACCACCACCACACACCCCACCACCACCACCACCAAACCCCACCACCACACCTCACCACCACCACCACGCACACACCACCACCACCACCACCACCACCACCCCCACCACCACCACCACACACACACACCACCACCACCACACGGTTGTGTGGTGTGTACCGTGGCAAAATGTTGTTGTGTGGGTGGTGGTATGTGGTGGTGTGTAGAGACTACCTTGTGTTGTGTGGTGTGTGATTGTGGTTTTCCATCAAGACGCGGGCTTACTATGTTAGGAGGTCGACATATAACGTAGTGTTTTGTTTTGCGTACTATGGGCGGACTTTGTGAAGGAATGGTTGGCTGCAACATCAGCTAGGTTTGATAGATGCAAGCAACGATTGCAAGCAAACGAGGATAGGAAAAATGATATCAAAAAGAAAGATTGAGTTGATGGAGCATAAAGCATCGAAATTAGAGCTGATTTGCACGGATGGCAATCAATCATGACAAAGAACTCCGAAGTAGCGAGGGTGTTCGGGTTGTGTTTAACTAAAGGATGAAGAGCTAAATGGTACAAAGGTTGCCCGGGCTGAAACAATTAAATAAGGAATTAACAAACCGAAATTGAGCTAAAGGCATGTGAAGACTTATCTGGCTGGAGCTGCTACATCGAATGCAAAGATTTGAGATTTTTTTTCGAAATGTAGTGGTCATGACACTCCTTTAGATCCCGCACTTCCAATGCTTCCCGAGGCGTAAGAAGAGGGTAATGAAGGTTGTCCATTTTGTGGACGCTTGTCCGAAATGGGAGGGTAAAATGTTGTCGGTTGCCATATAGCGTAATGCGTCACCAAGATCACATTCCATGTCTATCACACCATTTGAGGTAAATATTATCATCTCTAACCCTCGTCTAAAGACTCTATTGATTTTGAATTTGTTTTGCGCACACTCTAGAACCTGGCTGCAGCCCCGCCAGGGCCACATTATGATCGAGACATGGCTTTTGACTTTTGGTGTTCGAGTGGTACCACAAGAACCAATGGACACAAGTAAGTCCAAAGAGGGGTGAAAGCAAGGTTTGGGAAGTCTCGATGCTTGTACTCGTGTCTCTTTCATCCCCGCTTAGTCTCTTCCATCCTGGTTGCTTAGTCTCTTTTGCTTGTCCTATTTATTGTATCTAAAGTGCCCCCGATGAGATCGCCGCTCATTTTAGGGGGGCACTTTAGATATATATAAACAGAACATCGAAAGAGAGTAAAAGCCCGGTGCGTGACCCTCTTGAATGGTTGTCAACTCACCCAGGGCTTGATATTGTTCACGCAAACAATATACATTCACTGCAAACAAGTGCCTTAACTAATGTTTATCGATGTTGTCACGTGTCTACCGACTTAGTGTTTGCGCACTGCGTAAATTTGAGACTAAGGATATCCAACAGCTTATCCACGCCTCGATCGCTTATGAAACTCGCAAGATACCTCCTATTATACCTAGAATTCACCCCATTTGATACTCCTAAGTCAATCCCAAATACGACGGCGTGGAGACTCCAAAACGAAATTTGGATAGTCAATCGAATGCGTCAGATCAAGTAAGTACCGATGCCACATACATGATTTATTTTTGTATTTTTCTCGTAGTCTTCCTCATTTCAATTATGTTGCGTAGATAAATGCTACCGCAATGGAAGCCATCACTAAGAGATTCCTAGTGCATCTGATTTAGGGGAAAATTAATTCCTTTGAGATTCATTCTCAGACGGGGTCCTTTACCGAAAAAGTTTTGGTCTTCAATATGAGCCAAATGCGATGTAGGTGATGAAGTTGACAAAGAAACCGGATCCGGACAAGATGCGTGATCGCTTCAACGAGTCCAATACAACCTCAACCAACAAAACCAAGAGGTTAACTGAAATTCTCCTTGTTCGGATTTTAATGGGGTTTTAGGCAAGTTTTATGACTTGAAAGAGAGGATCCCCGATCGGTAAGCCGGAGTGACCATCCGTAAATTGAACCATCAAAAGTTCGCAGCTTCCGTGCCCGGATTTCGTGGAGTTCTTAGAATGGTGTTTTTCAAAATTTGAGATTGCATTGTGGTCCAAAGATGGCAAAGAGTAATGTTGACTTGTTGACGAGAAAGTTGTTTAGCAGAATATAAGGGCGATTTCTTTTTATTTGGAATCAGGATGACTGCACCAACACAAAATTAAAAGTGGTTAATAAGCCAATTTTCCTTAAGGATCTGTCCAAAGTGTACCAGAAATTTTGGAGATACCAGGTGACAAACACATTGTTGATAGATGACAGCAGATATAAGGGTTCTGCCAACCAGCCGAACACAATGATATGTCCAAATAGTTTTGCTCCCACAAAGTTGGATTCCAATTTCCTTTTGGAGCAACTCAAACCATGGTCGAGGGACTTCGCCGCAAAAAGTGTGCCAAATTATGTGAAGGAACATCAAATGTGGAACATGTGGGATTCTCAAGAGTCACAAGAATCGCATGAAAATGCTCGACAAGTATTTTCATAAAAACGAATCTTGTAAAACTCTTTGAAAGTCAATATAAGTAAAAAAATTTCTATGATATGTGTTGTACTTTTTCAATTTAAAATATTTGAATGGATTGTGAGCAAATGTTCTCGTGTGTGTTTAGAACTAGAGATGATAGAGCTTCGGCAGTCCCTGACTATCTAAAGCCAAATACACATCTGAAGTGGTGCCGAAAGGGAACTCAAACTGTCGTGATTAGCTCCACCGACATCAAAATTTTGGAAGCTGATACGCAGTGGTTCAATGATCAATTGATCCTCCTCTTCTCAAGGTGATACTTTCATCTGATTTGTGATCATCAGGATTGTGCCAGATGATATGCATATGTTTGCAGATACATGGAATACTACTTGATTCTCCAAGGAATGAGCCATCCCTTTCATTTCTTTGACCCTCTTTTTCACTCGACATTGTCCAAGGACACAAATAGTTACAAAACAATAAGGAAACATGTGAATCTGGATAAGTGCCAGTACATGTTTTTGCCTGCTTGTGATGGACATCACTGGACCTGTTTTCTGATTGTAAGCCACGCGTGTCTCGCATGCGTATATAAAACCAGGGGATATATCACTTTGATAGCTCGGGCTTGCATGGCAGAAGCATATATTGAGAGGTTAGTGCTTGCTCATTGCATTTTGCTGTTGTGGCACAATGACAACAAACTTTGAGTGCAGGTTCCTGGAATTGCTTGGACACAATAATTTCAGCTTTACAACCTCAGATGTTGTGAAAATTTCCAGAACGCCTCTTCAAACCGATGGTTATTCATGTGCAATTTGCCGTATGTTCGCTTTATGGACAAATTTGTGAGGGGGTACTTAAAAGGAGTGAATATATTGTTGCCTGATCTAGTAAGTCAACTTAAATGTACAGACAAAACCAAACTCACATTATTGACAAAGTGTGGTTAACTACAAGTTGTGGACATTTCGCACCGTGATCTAGTTGATGTTAGAGTGTTCATGCTTGAAGTTTTAAGATTAGAAGCAACAAAAAAGCTAGAACTGAGAGGAACATATGTATTGGGAAGTATATAGGTGCATGAGTCACCTCGCACTTAAATCAATCAGATATCTTTCTTATGTACATAATTGTTATTGTAACCTCGATTCATTTCAATGAAAATTCATATTCAATTCATCTCACAAACAAAGGAATCAAGTGTTTCAGAAGAATTCAAATCTTCAAAAGAAATCAAGACAAACTCATTTTCACAGCTGAAGCACAAGACTTCACATGAGTTCTGAAAACTACATAATGGTTTTACATTTCATCATCATCAGAAAGAACTTCGGGTAAATTCTGTAAAATTTTCTCCTCATCTAAAGGATCCAAAATATATATAAATCCTGCTTTTGACGCTTAGTTGGTGGCATGTGAAGTCCGATTGCACGGACCTGTGTTGTGAATACTATGCCTAAGGCGTCTTTACTGCAAAGATCATAGCTGACGGTTGATCTTGCGCCCTTCTTGTAATACATACCTTCTATGACACTATCACCGGCGAGGTACCATGTTCCATTGAGTTGGAAGTCTTTCTCCACTATCCATTTTGGTTTTGTGCACATCAGAATCCAAAATTCAGAACCCTCATCATTCCCTTTCGGAGCAACGACAGCAAAATTATCACCAACTCTAAGTGCCTCTCGCTAACATCGTGGGATTGAGGAGAACAAGGACCTTCAATTTACGGTCCTCAATGTCGCGATGCACATTGGAGGATGGTACAATAACTTGAAGTTTCCAATCATCAACGTAGTGCTTGTTCACACAACTGCCCCACATGCCATCCAAGCAAAGAGTCTGCGGAAGCATGAAAGTTCCTCGTGCAAATCGCAATGGAGATTCGTGGATTGAATGCATGTACACAATGGATCCGCCTAGTGTCCAAAATCCTTTCTCGCACCCCATGCTTTCTTTCTATCTATATCCTCCACCTTGACTTCCCAAAAGAACCTTTTATATTCTTCCTCTTATCGGTTTTAGATGTGTTCATCCACTCGGATGTTCCACAAGTAAACATCTCTTCGCAACTTCTACCACTTCATGAGCATTACCCAATTTTATGCCGCCAGATTTTAATTGCGCTTGTCTTAACCATCTCTTCAACTCAGCAGCCTTTGCCATCGTTCACCTTTCCCGTAGTTAGAACCAAAAAAATTCCACATCATATAGACATCAGTGTCGTTTGTGTACCTAGCCACAAAGTAAAATGGTCTAGAAGCCTTGAATTGATATGCTGCACCATCTGAAAACACATAATGTCTGTTTGGAACCCTTCCTTTCTGCTCCAGATATTTGTGGTGCTTCATGAAGCAGTGTTGCACCTAACAAAGTATCGCGGTTCCCTATCATCCGATACATAGTAATGTGTTTCCTTGATAATCTCATCTGCCACCTTTGCCTTTTGCAGGTTTCTTGGGTGAACACCTAATACGTTTCCAAGATCTCGCTGGCTGATTTTGTCACTTGTTTCGAAATCGCACGACGGCGCAGTACGTACATTGCAAGGCAGCTATTCTTGGCTGCTAGGCGTCATTGCCGGTAGAGAGTTTGACAGTCTGCATGGAGTCCCAGAGGCTCCTTATAACGATGCTCTTGGCTTCCAAATCCTTTAATTCTTCACCTATGAATTTTTCCAATGTTTTATCCCTCAAAAAATTTCTTTCTTCGTGCTATCCTCCATTCTTTTGGTCTGTTTATGGAAAAACGTTAGCAAATTAAGGACAATACGGCATTTAATGCTTGCACTTCTTGATGAACCGGATCCTTTCCGCCATTCCCGCAAGCTCCATTTTTCTTCTTTCTTCTTTTCCTTTTTTTTCTTCAACATTTCTTGTTCCTTGGTTCTTCTTCGTTTTGCCGATTTGTGTACAGATTACCTCATTGACATCCATATCCACAATGGATTGGAGCTCGCAGTAGGGAGGGAGCCAAAGAACAGGACGTAGGCAAAGAACAGGAAGGGGCCAAAGAATAGGAATTTGAATTTGAATTTTAGTTTTTGAAATTAGAATTTCCCCCACAGCTGAGCGGGACTCTATTCTTAAATACCGACAGCTGAGCGGTGCCATAATTATACTTTCATACCACAAAAGTGGTGGATGCAACGCCACATTTTGGGGGGACAGGGGGGACAGCCGAATTGGAACACCACAGCGTGCTTTTACCCTTAACTTACTAGCCCAGTCAATAGCACTCTTATATTTACAAAAGGCCCCTAGCATCAGTATCCAACTCTCTTCTATATGCAGAATCTAATGTGTAGGCTAGGGCATCTCATACGTGCACTCGAAAGGTAAGTTCTCTATCTGTTACTCTCTAGGTTATGTGTGTATTTTTTAGATTGCAAGACAGACACACATCCTTCTTCACGAGGTCTAACTGTCCTACATAGCCTATATCCACGTGGAAGGGCTCGAGTTTGTTTCACCAGCAGTAACTTTGTACATGACAGTATTTATTTATTTATTTATTAATTTGGTCTTGCTCACTTAGAGCCTTGAGAGGCCATGGAGCACTAAAAAACCAGCAAAGTACATCGTATTTTTAATATCAAAGTACGATGGCTATCTATGGCCTTCAAGATAATCCTAACTCATAGAAAAAGATAGAAATATAATCCTAACTCATAACAAGAGATAGAAAACAATGATTGAAGATCTGACACTTGGATTTCAAACTATTCCCTGATCTCGTTGTAATGCAATGCAGGAGTACATGTGCCTCATCTTCTACACTATAAGAATCACAAGCTTTGCATACCCTGTCTTCAAGTGGAGTATTTGATCATCTGCCCGTCTCAACTCCCAATTTATGCGAGCTCGTTCTATAACAAGCTATGACATGCTTTAGATGCGTCGGCATTTCTGACCACAAATACTCTTGGCTTTTATACTCGCCCATGTAATTTATCTAAGTTCTGTAATGAAGCATTCTACTACCTTGGTGCTGCCATAAGCGTTCAATTGCAAGTCTTTCTAGTAATGCTCTTGCATCTTTTTTTTTTCTTTTTTTGAAGGACGCGAGACTCTTTTTATTGACAAGAACAAAGGCGCAATACCCAATGAACAGACAGAAATAAAACCCTAGTGGATAGGCTGACCCATAGGCACAAACACCCATCTATGCATAAGAAGAACATCATTTCTATCTTACATTCAGGCCAATTTTCATCATTCAGACCCCATTTTCCTGCTCAAGTTTTGAAATCATGCATCCAACTTTGCTGCTCTGAAGCCATCATTGCTTGATGGGATAAGCATTCTGGTGATTGACCTCTAATCCTATTAATGAAATTTACAGTCTGAAATAATGCTTCCAATTCTAATGGAAACATACCTGTCTCTGCAAGCATAATAGCATATGGTATCTGAGCTTTTATGCCAAGCACATTCCTCAAAAATAGCTTCTGAATTGTTTCTATTTGATTCCATAACTTGGCAGAGATGCTAGGTCCCCATATATGAACCCATACAATAGCACGGTTTGAACGAATGTCTTAAACAAAAGCTTCTAAGCCCCCAATCATGCAGAGAAATTTTAGAACATTTAGAAAGCATACCATGGATCTCCTTTTGACACAGTTTTTCCAGTTGTATCTTGAGGAGAAATCTACCCCCAGGTATTTAAAACTCTCCACCGTTTCAATTTCCTGCTCTAGATACATGAACCTCAGTCTCTCCCTTGTTCCGAACACCATAACTTTGGATTTTGCAACATTTACTTTCATTTTGCTTGCTGCACAAAATGCCGCTAAATTATGCAAATGCTCTTGTAGCACATGTTTCTTGTATGCCAATGGCACCACATCGTCAGCATACAGTAATAATTGTACTATGTAAGCTCCAAGCTGAGTCCCTGCCAAAGAGCATGCATGTAGCCATTCTTCAAGCTCGTCGATAAAGAAGCCGAATACTGTAGGAGATAAAGGACATCCTTGGCGCATCCCTATAGTGTTCCTTATCACAGGATTTACTTCCCGAGATAATTTGATTAATACCTTCGCATACAATTGTGAGACAACTTCTCTTATATTTTCTAGAATACTGAGCTGCTCCATTCTGTCACCTAACTCCTTCCTCTGCACTGTGTCAAATGCTTTTGCAAAATCTATAAACGCAATATACAATGATACAGATGGTGCATTTGCTTTCTCTACTAACACACGAAGTGTTAATGCATGAGCTAACATATGAAAATCTTTCTGAAAGCCCGCTTGAAAATTGGAGCACTTGCCATTCTCTTCTGCCCAGGTGCTCAACTTGTATCCCAGCAAGCTTCCCAAAATTTTGGCGAAAGTGCTAACTATCAGAAGGGAATATTGTTTAGTAAGTAGCAAAGCTGAGGGAATATTGTGTAATAAGTAGCAAAGCTGACGTCATAGTTATTGTTTATCCACACACGTGCTTATTCAAGGGTCATCCCTATTCAAATCGAAGGAGGTGCAAATAAAAAGCTGAAAGACGACACGATTCAACAAGAGAGCCAATTTCAAAGAAAATGCAGCAAAGAAAATATGCAGGACAGAAAATGAGAATGCATTATATAAGAGTGATATATTGTTGACAATGATGACTTTCAGGTGTGATATATCATGAAAATGCCAAATTTCATCAATTTTATAAATCTAAATTCGATGGTCTAGTAGGATGCGTTAGCTGGAAATTTTTTATAAATTACCAAAATTTGATAATATCGCATCCGAATTATATTAATTTGCCAAATTAATGGATATTTTATAGTAGGAGACTTAATTTTTGATAAGAAGTCTTAATTCTACTAAATTCGTTTCTATAAAAAAGTTGGGAAAATAGAAAAAAATAAAAATAGAAATTTCTATGGTTTAGAAGTAGACAGAGGATGATAAAATCATTACTGATTGTTGGCACAGTGCCAAATTTTATAGCTCTTTGGTGTTCCCTTTTGTCTCCTCTGGGTGTTTCGATTGAATGTTTCGCGGCATGCAAATGCTATGTTAGATTGTGTGGAATATGTTTTTCTCCAATGGAAAGGGATAATAATAGATTAGATAGTGCTTTATTGCAAATATGCTATTTTTAAAAACTCCATAGTTTCATGAACAGGTAAGTTATATGGTGTTAATGTAGTGCTCTAGAGGACATTAAGGAACCATTGCGAAAAATAAAAAAGGCTTTAGCCCATTAATAAATGCCGACTAAATTTATTGCAACATTCGCCTTGCTACTAGATTAATAAAAATAGTATATGCATGAACTTGTTAGAAACTTGTCATAATGGATAGTATCTATGAATCATTTATAACTGAAGTGTACTCATGGAGACAAAGATATCTCTAATCCAAGTGTGTTTCACACCATTGCATTAATAGACATTGCATGTTAATTTCCAAGTTTGGAAAGGCAATTATTTTACATTATGTTTCTAATCACGTATTTTTTTTTCTAGATATAAGGTGAGAAAGTGCAGGCTCAAATCTTGTATTTTTTGAAACAAGTAAATAAGACAAATGAAGAGAAATGTTCGCGACGACTTTGGCTGCCACAATAAATCTCTTGTAGAAACAATTTTAATAGATGCAACGTATAGAAATATTGAAGCAATTGGGAGATTATTGATGAGACTCAAAAGAATATTGCCTAGCTATGGTAAACATCTAGGACCTCTTCACTATGTATGCTTAAGGAACTGCATTCATTTGTTAAGTTGTCACCATGCTTTAGGAACTGCATTCATTTTTTAAATTGTCACCAATACCAATAATTATAGAGGAATGGGAATTCTAGGGTGGATGTAGCTAACGTTAGCAGTTTCCTTGTGATAATCTATCTATTTATCAATCTATCTATATACCTATCTCTCTTTTTTTGTAACTACTTCTTAAGGATATGCTAGTTGGCTTTCCATTTGTAAATTTTTCTTTAACAATGTAGATCTCCCGTTTACCATCTTTGCTAATAATAATACATCATAATCCAATTGTTAGGTGTTCCATGTTTACTATCTTTCATAGTTCTCATATTCTTAATTCTATCCCTTCTTTTTGAAGAATTTTTTAAAATGTTTCTCTTTTTTCGGCCACTTGATTAGAATTGCATACCAAGAGCTATAAAAAATGGCATGACTATGTGGCACCATAGAATTATACCTCTTAGGAAGGCCGAGGTCATAGGTTCAGGAATCCATGCCATGATCATTGTAAAGAGAGCCACTTTAGCCGCGTATAATGGTGGGGGTAACTTCCATCTGGGTATGTTGTGAAGCTCCATGAGTTTCTCGTATAGACGTTAAAAATATATTTGCCTATCTATCTTTTGGCTCTAGCCATGTATTCCTCTCCTATTGAGTGTTCTCTCTATTTTCTTGATAGATAGATAGATAGATAGATAGATAGATAGATAGATAGATAGATAGGTAGATAGATTTTTAACGTCCACGGAGACCAAATCATCCTTTGTATCCCTTAGATGTAAGATTTTATGGGTGGACGCTCCTCGTTTTAGTTCGCAGATGTTCTTTCGTGGATAGACGTGTTTTCTTCCCCATCCCAATACTTGATCATGGATGCTTGCTCTAGTTTGCAAATATACTTTTTCTAGCTAGGTGGATGTCTTTTTTGTAATAATCATTTTAGACCTTCACATTATGACTTTATTTTTTCCATTCACATCGGTGATGGTTGGAATGGACTCTATTGGGCTCAAGTTTTATCATCATGTCATTTTCTAGCGTTGAAGCTACTAACATGGGAGCTTTAAAGCTATTTAATTGTCTCCTGCAACATTTCTTCTCACTGTGGTTCAGATGAATGGCCACTGATATTTCTTCTTTCTCAGAGTGGTCCGGATGAATGATTACTGATGTATGCGTTTTGTCCTGTCAATATTTTATCTCAATGGTCTTCATCGATGGAGACTTTTGACTCTTGATTACTTATAACATTGATACAAATTCTTTTATTGCAATTTGAAGTCAGCAATTGTGTATATTTGGAGTTGTTTCTTAGATGTAGAAATTCTAGACTTTTCTTTGATTATTGGATCTACTGTAAAGATTTTTTATCTATTGTATTTTTTGTGAACACTCGATAAACAAAAGCTATTTCACTTGAAAATGGATAGTGAGGATTCCCAAGATATATGAATCTGCTTGAAACATAATCTGCAATGTGTACTGAATCTGCCTGAAACATCATTGCAATGTACAGGTATATGAAATTAGGAACAGTTCAGAGATCAGCCATGGGTGAGATGATCATGCACCACTTTAAACATGGGGGAGCCTCCCAAGTACATTGGCCTTGGTACATTGAAGTGCATGCCTCCCAAGTTATTGGCCTTGATATATTCTGTTTTCTCTTTAATAGACCTAGTGTTATCGTAAGTACAAAAGAGCTTTCTCTGTGGATTATAAGCATACGGTGCTTTTGCCTCATCGTCCCACCTTTCCTCAAATCCATGATGAACGAAGTTCACTTTCGGACAAAGGCGCAATATATCATTTGGAAGCCCTACCTTTGTCGGCTTGCCAATGCCATCGATGTTGCGTAACCCACAAACCTCATCAATAGCGGCCTACAATGATCTTAGAAGGCTCGGGATAGTCTTACCCTCGGTTTTCGGGATGTCCCCACGCTGACGCATCCGGGCCGCCCGTGGTGTTCCCCTCGGGCCTCGGATCACCATCTTGTGATCCCGACCTCCAGGATCCCAACCGTGGATTCGATAATCTGCATCACCGCCATGGAGATCCGGCCCGGATCACCGCCACCGCAGGCCAATAACGGTACCGGAATCGCCCGGGAGATCGACCTCCTCGGATCATCGATACCGAGGTCGTGGATTCCTCCTCGGGGATCACCCACGACGGGCCGAGTATCGGTGTCCATATCGGCCGTATCCCCTCGGGATCACCAATAGTGGGGGTTTATGTCAAGGTCCATATGTCGGTAGTATCCCCGCTTCCGGATCACCAGGTGAGCCCGTGGGACCATCTTTGCCGCCGGGTTCGATATTCGGTGTGATTCCCTCCGGGATCACCTTACGCATGGCTGATATCGGCGATCCGTCTCGATACGCGTTATCCCCTGCCTCTGGATCACCCACCCAAGGGCCATGGGACCATCTTTGTCCGGGCCGGGTTCGATATGTGGTGTGATTCCCTCCTCCGGATCACCACACGTACGCTGATATATCGGAGGCCCACGTGGACACATCGGCCCTCGTTTGAACGACGGATTAAATACCGGATTAAAACAAATGCATTTGTCAATGAACGTGATTCCGAGGGCGGAAACCGCGTAACTTTCCGTGACGTTGATGACTAGGGAGACGCCACGTGGACGGGTGGGGATTCCTGAGGAGGAAGGGGAATTCATTCAGCGATGGCTAAGTCCGACATTTGTGCGCCAAGATCCTTTGCCCTTTCCGACGGGCTCGGAACGGAAAGGGCCATTTTTCGCCGAATCTACGCTAAGGCGTCGTCGCTGGCGCTTGACTCTCTACCGATTAGTTTAAGGTAATAAACGAGAGCCAGCCATCGGGAACTCTCGCTTTTTTGTATTCAAAGCTTATTTTAAGCCTTCACGCGTCTGATAACGAGAACCGAATGGTGCATTAGAAGAAAACTTCGGCTGGAAGATGCTTGGGATTGCTTGAAAGAGGTTGGATCCGACACGAGAGGTTCAATCCCCAACGTAAAGAAATTAAGGGCGAGGCCGAGCCAAAGGGTTTCGCCAAAGAAGGTTTCCCAGTTCTAGAGGGTTCGGTGGATCTGGCCGCTGGGAGGAGGAGGCGGGGATCAAGAAAATGGAGAACTTGGTGCCACAAAGGGCGTGAGGGATGCAGAGGAGGCCTTCAAAAATAATGTAGAATGCTTCAATGTAAATCCAAAATAGAGGAATTAAAAGATTACAGGTATGATCGATTCGAGAGAAGATGGCTTTGCCAAGTGGGCGGCCGCCCAAAACATTTAGCAGAAGGTTGAATTGGAGAATCACAGTTCCGTGCATGCAATATATGAAAATTCGGGGTTCCAGATGCACCAAGGGGCGAATTCCCAAAAATAAAGCCGAGGTCGGGGGTAAGAGACTATGGGAAGATCGGGACGCCAGAGGTCTCTTGATCCGATTTCAAATTTAGCCACAATCTCACCAGAAACTCCAAAGGGCAAGGGCGGTAAATGAACGTATGGCGATGACCAAATCGAGAGCTCGGCCTTCTCGATGAAACGGGCGACAGAGTTCATTAATCTGCAGGTCTGCGAAAAAGGAGGCCCAAGAACTTGAAATGCGGGAAGAGCATATTCGGAGATAAAAGAAAGGATCGGGGGCGGTATGGCAATTTACCGGACAAGGAATTGTTTGGTGAACGGAGCTCGAAAAGCGCCAAATTGATGATGACGATGTGAGCAAAGAGTTAGAGGCTGCAAGGACCTTTGAATTTACTTCCCTCCTCCCAAAACCCGAGTTCTATTACCCGGCCGTGGCGTGCCCCCTAGGAAGCCGTCGGTGGTCAGAAGAGGATTTTGCTCGGATGGCCCCGAACCATATTATTCACGAAGAAGAGGACAAGGAGCAAGAAAACGAAGAAGAGCATGCATCCAAAGATGAATTGGCTCCCCCCCGGCAAGATCAAATTGTTTTATTTGTATA
Organism: Isoetes taiwanensis; assembly: GCA_021234155.1. NCBI lineage: Eukaryota > Viridiplantae > Streptophyta > Lycopodiopsida > Isoetales > Isoetaceae > Isoetes > Isoetes taiwanensis. The sequence goes on along the minus strand of JAJEKV010000212.1, from coordinate 278,303 downwards.
CGCTCGAACCCTTATTCTTTGAGAATGTATTATCCTATGACGTAGGGGATCGAAGGGGAGCTTTGGCGCCAATTTGTCTTTAAATTATCCAATTGTGGTCGAGAGTCCTCTTTGAAGGTGGGCAGCAAATCAACCGACGTAGAATTCCATATCTCGAGTCGGTCGTCAAATTCTCCATTTATTGCGGGTGCCCCGGTTCCGAGGATTACGAGATCGATGCCGAATTGTTTAGGCGTATTTAAGGGTAAGTGTGTACCTCATATAGGATCTATTTTTTCACTTTGTAATCTAAGTTCAGCGTTTCAGGGTGCTTGCACACACAATTCCGCCCATAAACGATGTCATCATGTTCTCCTCCACCCTATTTGCTTTTGGCCTGTTTCCTAAATGGTACCAAACCAGGGCTGTGTGGTGCCTCTGGCGGTTTGTCAAGCTAATTCCCGGATCCCCTTTTGGTAAGGCCGTGTGGAAAATCCAATATCTTGCATTCTACTACATACCGGTTAATGCAAGGTAAATTGGGTTTGGAAAGTGGAATTTTTGTTGCATTTCTAGTTCTGGTTTGAATTGATTGCAGCTTGTCCTTTGCAGTGGCCATTGGAGCCTGTTCATTTTGGTGGCTGATCCTTTGGCATGCCAAAAACTCAATAAGCCTTGCCCATGCATATTGCATTTCGATTCCTTCGATCCCCTCCATGCTCCAATACGCGGGTTTATCACTTTGTGAGTGTAACATTTGCTAACTATACATTCATGCCTATCTTCTAATGCCTTGACTTGCAGGTTTTTAAGTGATGTATTTAAGACGTGGAGGCATGAGGCATCAGCATTGCATAATGCACCAGTTATGTTGATGGAAGCTCCAAAGCAGCACAACAACCAGGATTGTGGCATCTATGTCATTGGTTGTATGCAGAAATTCATCAGGGAAGTCTACAACAAGGAGACAAATGTGAGTTATCATTGTCTTATCTTATGTCTTTTTGGGTTAGCAAATTTATGTAATGTTCACTTATAATCTACTTTCTTCAGATGGTGATCAACCGGGACTGGTTTGCCAAAGAAGACATGGACAATTTGAGAACAGGCTTCTTGGTGATCTTTGCGAAGTTAAGTGGCCCGTGTGTAAATCGCGGAAAATCAACCTTCTACTTGCCCGAGGGTAGCAACCAATTCGCACGGCCCGTGACCCGGTTGATGCTGAATGGTCCATGATCTGAAGTCTCCCCAAAACAGGAAAAGATGTTGTTCCTTGTAAAACATGTAAATACACTACTATGTTTCTAAATACGGCAGTTTTTTGATGGTTAATTGAATTGGGAACTTGCTTTCCTTTTCTCTATTCTGGGTTCAACCTTGACTGAATTTGAACACATCTGGGATCTGAATTTGAACACCTCTGGGATCCCGAAACTTGAATAGCTCTGGGATCCCGAAATTTGAACACCTCCGGGATCCCCAGGGAGCCAAACAATAAAACAACCATTAAAAAAAGACCTTGGGACCATTAAAAGACAAACCATTATAATGGTGATCCCGGAGGTGGGGATCATCAGCACGTGATCCCGGAGGTAGGGATCACCGGATCATCCCGCCTCCGGGATCACCATCTCATGGGAAAAAAATTTAATACCATGGGACCTTAGAACCTTGGAATAAAAAAAAAAGTTAAAAAAACCGTCCACGGATGGTGATCCGGAGGTAGGGATCACCCGAAGACGTGATTCCGTCCTCAGGGATCACCATCTACATGACGCGGGGAAAAATTTAAAACCATGGGACCTTAGAACCTTGGAATAAAAAAAGTTAAAAAACCGTCCGCCCGGATGGTGATGCGGGAGGTAGGGATCACCGGCCGCGTGATCCCGGCCCCCTCGGATCACCGACTGTGACGGAAAAAAAATTAAAACCATGGGACCTTAGAACCTTGGAATAAAAAAGTTAAAAAACCCGTCCCACCATGGGTGATCCGGAGGTAGGGATCACCAAGACGTGATTCCGCCCTCCAAGGGATCACCATCTCATGGACGGGAAAAATTTAAAACCATGGGACCTTAGAACCTTGGAATAAAAAAGTTAAAAAAAAAAACCGTCCCGGGATGGTGATCCGGAGGTAGGGATCACCGGCCGATCCCGTCCTCCCGGGATCACCCGGCTTTCGGGACGGAAAAAATTTAAAACCATGGGACCTTAGAACCTTGGAATAAAAAAAAGTTAAAAAAAACCCCGTCCGCCAGATGGTGATCCCGGAGGTAGAGATCACCAGCACGTGATCCCGTCCTCCGGGATCACCAGCTCGCGGACGGGAAAAAATTTAAAACCATGGGACCTTTGAACCTTGGAATAATAGAGGTACCTAGACATTGAAAAAAAAAGTCCACTTCACCACTTTACCATTACAAATCAAGGGTTAACCGTTGTACAACGGATAGTACAACGGTTGATTCTTGAGTCTATATATATCCTTGCCTTAGTGGTTCTTGCTAGAAAGTAAGTTGGTTTCAATTGAGTTCAAAAAGCTAAGTGACAGGATGGTGAGGACGGAGCAAACTTCTGACGGCCGGTGCCATCAATGCCCATGACCTTGAGGATATTCTCGTCCACTTGAATGAAATTCAGGAGGAAGTGGGGCTAGATCTCGCCCAACCCGACAGCATCAAAACGTTCCAAAGTAAGCATGTTGTTGTCTTCCTTCACATTTATGTTCTACTTTCATACTAATCTTTTCAGCCATCTTTTCATGATCCCCTCATGCAGAGACCGTGGAGAATGGGGAATACAGAGAGACCCCTAGGCCTCTGGACAATGATCCCGGTCGGCCAAGCCACAGGGCATTGCTTTGGGAATTGAAGAAGTGCATTATCCAGGGCAAGGCTTTGAAGAATTTGCTAGCTCACGGACATTGTATGCGGGAAGGCAACACCCTAAAAAGCCCAGCTTCGAGGAAATGTATGTTTTACCTTGAGGTCAGAAAGAAGGTTCTAATTGGGCAAGTCCTAGAGGGGTTCGATCCATCCCTATGCGACATCTTCGATCACATCATGTGGACACTACCCCCGTGGTGTGCCGGATGTAAATGCCGAGGACGTCCGGGCGAAGGCATGGCATGGCAAAGGTTTTGATGTTGATTCGTAATGATTCGAATTAGAATGTCGATTTTTAGGCCATTGTAAAGCCCCATTGTAACTTATGATCCATTTGAAACATGCAAATGAATTGAATTAAACCATTGAAGCAAAGGAAATAAATAGACCATTTAAAATTACCATTGTACCTTGGGGGGAAAAAAATTAAAATAATCCCGTCCGCTGTTTTGGTGATCCCTCCAGGTGGGGATCACCACACGTGATCCCATCCTCCCGGGATCACCAAAGCGACGACGATTAAATTGATAACCTTAGAACCATGGTACCTTAGGGGCTAAAAAGAATTAAAAATAAATCCGTCCGCTGTTGGTGATCCCTCCTAGAGGTGGGGATCACCACACGTGATCCCATCCTCCCCCGGATCACCAGCAGCGGACGGATTAAATTGATAACCTTAGAACCATCGTACCTTAGGGGCTTAAAAGAATTAAAAAATAAATCCGACATCTTCTTTGGTGATCCCGGGAGGTGGGGATCACCAAGAAAGCTGACGGATTAAATTGATAACCTTAGAACCATCGCACCTTAGGGGGCTAAAAAGAATTAAAAATAAATCCGTCCCACTGCTTGGTGATCCCAGGTGGGGATCACCACGTGATCCCATCCTCCCAGGATCACCAAAGCTACGGGATTAAATTGATAACCTTAGAACCATGGTACCTTAGGGGGCTAAAAAGAATTAAAAATAAATCCGTCCTTTTCTTGGTGATCCCGAGGTGGGGATCACCACCGCGTGATCCCATCCTCCCGATCACCAACGGCCCGACGGGATTAAATTGATAACCTTAGAACCATGGTACCTTAGGGGGCGAAAAAGAATTAAAAAATAAATCCCGTCCGCCTGCTGGTGATCCCGGAGGTGGGGATCACCACACGTGATCCCATCCTCCGGGATCACCAGCCCATTTACCATTTACATAACTTTACCATTACATTTACCATTACATAACTTTACACTTTACCATTACATTACCATTACAGTTTTCCATTACATTACACTCTACCATAACATTACACTACCATTACACTTTACCATTACAGTCATGTTTCAAGTCCTAAAATTTGGGAATCATGGTGCCTTGCAGGAAGCCTCCATCTCAACTTCCTTCCAACTCTTCCTTGCTTTCTTCACCCTTTGTTTTCCAAGTTCTATCACTGGCTTCAGCCGTGACAAGCTAGTACCACAATTGACCTCCAAGGTAACCTCAGGTAGACTTGATAGATTAGTGCTTGTGCCGACTATGTGATCCATCTTCTCAAGTCTAAAGTCGTCGGCCTCATGAGAGAATCGGTTGCAACTAAAATGTTAGGATCTTTTTTGAGCCCTAGACATCACTCTAGCAATTACCTCCTCCAAGGATGCCCTCGAGTCTTCTTCAAGTCCACTTGACTTGTTTGCAAGGGAGACTCTTCCCCAGGCGTACTACCTCAAGCACCTCGGATCCCTGGTCTCCACAACTCTCTTGCACAACCCATTGCTTCCGGGTGGTCCATGCCCCCACCTATTGTCCCATATTGGGAACCCAAGACCTATAAGAGATCTTGATCCCTGTAATTGCCAAGCATTTGCATAACTTTCACCTGATGCTTACATAGATTACCCTTGGCTCCCCAAGGGCAATCACAACATGCCCAATTCTTGTGTGCTCCAGCAACAAAATACGGGCCATGTCCAAGAGTGCGCTCGGTTTGCACTTCAGCCTCACCCTCCTCGAAGTTGGTAAATGTGACTTGTTCGTCTGCAATATTCCGAGCGCCTCTAATTGCGCACTCTACTATTTGTTCCTGTGAGGTGTTTACTACAAATCCATGTTCCTTCATAGACCTAGAACATAGCTATATATCAATCATTTGCAAGGTAAATATGGTAAATATGCAAGGTAAATTAGACTAGGTAGTGGTATGTAAATGTTACCTCATGTAAGCCATGTCGCCTCCACATTGTTAGTGAGAATGTAGAGCAACCAGGTCAATTCTCCCCGCCTCAAAGTGCATCGTTTACATATGCCTAGGCGCAACTTAAGGGCAGCATGCCATGCCTCTATGGCAGCATTGGTCTCTTGATTTGAGTGCATGTACATTCTTGTAGCCAATACCCATTCACAGATGTTCTTAGTCCACTCCTTACTCATGTAGGCCGACAATTTAGGGTATTGAGGATACTTCCTCACCAACTCTTCCAATCTCTTGATAGCTTCTTTCCTAACAGCTTCCCTGTACTCATGACCATACTCGTTGTCCCCTACAGGACCCTCTGTCTTGTACATTATATTCCCTAGCTCCTTGAACATTTCATTTCTATGCACCTTACTCCTTACATTTTTGCTTAGCCACTTAATCCAGGCTCTCCTCACATATTTGCACATGCACGTTTGGGAAGACCTACAAGTGCACAATGTCAGTCCATTGTGTTAGTGTTAGAAAGTATGCAAGAAAGTATGGCAAGAAAGTATACAAGAAAGTATACTTACATTTTTTACCGCCTTGATCTCAGCATCAGCATCGTCAGTAATGATGCAAGATGGGTGCCAATCCGGATCATCCAGGCATAATGAATCCTTCAGTGCTTTCAACCACTTAGTTATAGCCCTAGTTTTTTGAGAATTGGTTATGACATATGCCAATGGCAAGCCATTGCAATGGTCATCGAAGGCAATGAGTGTAAAAAGATAGTACCTGGATAATAGAAACCAATAGCTCACATTGGATCTAGATTTGAAATGCTATAGCCATTTTAAATGGACTATGGAAAAGATCTAGAATGGAAATGAACACAAAGTAGTGTACCTCTTGTCATTAGTTTTGAAGGTTGCATCCATGCAAATGGCCCTATTCTTTCCAAACTTCAGCATTGCCTCTCTTTGGATTGGAGTCATCACTCCCAATTGGAACGTGTCACCATGTTCATACAAGAACACGGACTCTAGATGTTGTTGCACCCACATGTTGATGCTAGTGGGAAGGTCTTCATGTAGCTTCCAAGTGTTTCTAACAACACTCTTCTCAATGTTGTAAACATCCCGGATCTTCAGCATGTCATCCCTACACATACTATCCTTGCCATGAACATCTAGTTTAAATCTCCACCTCTCCTCGTGCATGTTCATAACACTTCGTGGGGTGTGCCAATGCACGAGCTTTTCTCTAACCCATTCCCTCAATTCCTGAGAGATTTACGGTGCTAGCTTGAATCTGATCCCTTTCTCTACGTCAGCAAATTTACCATGCTCACCTTGGAGATTTCTATGCTCAAACCCATAATAAGTAACTTGCGAGCATTCTGGGAGAAGGTAGAGTTGCCTAATGGTAAAATGGCATTGGCAGCCCCTACGCACACTCTCACCCCTCTCAATTCTTTTCCTGCGTGTGCCAGGTTGACGTGGTCCATTAGCAACCAGGTGAGTGTTCAAAGTCTTGTCCTGGGGACCATATGTGCACCAATACCTAGTTTGAGTGTTCAAAATTAGTGCATGAAAGTAGTGCATGTACATCTAAGAAATAAATATACTTCTGCTACAATGTTTTCTGTTTTCTACTACAGAAACAAAAACAACCTTTTCATACATACCTTTTAGAAATACATACCTTTTCATAGTTAAATAAGAATCCTGGGTTGGCCTCTTTTAGCACCCTCTCGAGATTGGAACTCCTTAAGTAGAAGCCGCACGGTGCCACACAATTTCTTTGCTCTCCAAGAATGAAGTCTTCAACCCGGGTTTGTTGGGAAGTAGCAGTCCACACAAGCATTTCTCCACCTCCCCTGTCTGAGGAAGGAACCTGGTGCTCTTCCGGAAACCAGTGTAAGGTTCTTTGTGGTAAAAATGCCATTAGGGGTGACTCCACATGTATTTTCGCACGCATTGGGAATGGCGAGAAAGGAGCTTTCGGATATCGTTTCTTAACTCCTAAAATAATCTTAAGCGATAGATACGTGCTATCTTCTCCTCCAGCCCCAATCGTCCATAGTCGCCGGGCGCTTCGAACATCCGTCTGCGGCTTGATATACGTAGACACGTAGAAATTCGAAGACAAATGTGGGATCCCGGAGGGTGGTTTCCGGCATCCGAGGTGTCCAAATCTTAATGGTTGGTCCGCATGGGCCGACATGTTCAAACCGCCGCACGATCCGCCCACGCGCCCCACCCCCAATCCGATTTTCATGCATAAAGTACGGGTGATCCCGGAGGAGGGAATCACACCACATATCGAACCCGGGCGGACAAAGATGGTCCCACGCCCACTTGGTGATCCCGAGGCGGATAACGCGGCGATATCCGGACCGCCGATATCGGCCCACGGTGGTGATCCCGAGGCGATAACGCTACCGACATCGGACCGCCACTGGACAAATATGCGGTGGTGATCCCTTTAGGAGGGAATCACACCAGAATATCGAACCTCGGCGGGCAAAGATGGGTCCCACGCCACTCACGGGTGATCCCCCGAGGCTGGGATAACGCCGGACGAGATCGGGATCGCCGATATCGGCCCCACGGTGGTGATCCCGAGGCGATAACGCTGCCGATATCGACCACCGAGCATCAGCCGGCGGGTGGATCCCGAGGAGGGAATCACGACCGGGTATCGATGATCCCGAGGTCGGATCTCCACGCCTGATCGGGCCACGCGCGACGGATGATCCCGAGGCCGGATCTCCATGGCTGATTTCCGTACCGCTATCGCCCACGCTTTGGGGATCCCCGAGGTCGATCACAAGATGGTGATCCCGAGGCGGGGAACACCACGGACGGTCCGATGCGCCGTATGGGCGACGCCCAGATTTTTTGCAGGCGCCACACGGTGTCGTACGGGTGAAACGGGGGTCCCGAAACGATTCCGCCGAGCCCTGGTGGTGATACCCCGAGGCCGGTATTTTTCCTCCTCGATCCCCGCGAACCGTGGTAAGACTATCCTGAGCCATCTTAGAAGGATCCAATTATACCCAGATAGTACAATGCAATGTCCACCAGATTATCTACGGGGAGATGCTGAAGTCCTACCTTCGAAAGCCCGTTCAATGGAACAAAACAACATGCTGTTTTCCCTGTGGGTGTAAAGACCCGAGGCATCTTAGAGATGCTCTCTTCTCCAAGAGTTCTTGTGTACATTTTGAAATTCAACTTTATTCTCTTATTAATGTAACTTCGGATTTGCTTTTCAGTAGAAAACCATTGAATATCATCTTTCCTGATCAACACCTTTTCCATGAAAGCCCATAGATGGTCACAAATTTCCTCAAAGTTAGGGCGTTTATCCTTGTCTGGTTCAAGGCAATCACATATCATAGTGTAGAGATCCTTTGGAATAGGGATGCTTGGCAGGAAAGAAGGCATTCGACCCTCTCTTAGATCTTTCTGCATAACTTTGGTTGGGGGTTTTCCAAAGAAGGATCTCTGTGCAGACAATACCAAAGCTATACACGTCTACCTTCTTGGAGTATTTGCCTTCATCTGCAGCCATCTCCGGCGCCATGTACACCTTTGTACCTCTCGTGGTGTGAAGGTTAGAATCTGTAGTCTGAAACTCTGCTTTAGATTCACCAAAATCAGTAAGTTTCACAGTCAAGCTTTTATCCTCTGTATTCTCCTTCACTAAGATGGTAGAGGGCTTTATGTCTCTGTGAATCACATCAACTTCATGTAAGCCTCTCATTCCCTTGGCAATTTGGAATATGAGGTCAGTTGATTCATACAAGGGAAGTGGATGCTGTCTCTTATTCTCTATAAGTTTTTTTAGATCCATGTCCATCAGCTCCATAATGAGGGTCTTCTTGGTGCCATCGCCATTGCTTGAATGGCCTAATATTTGTACTACGTGCGAGCGTGGACATCAACTTCATCAATACCTTATATTCATTTTCAAAATCGTCATTATAGAAGAATTTTTTGACAGCAACTGGCATTTCGTCACCCCAAACTGCTTTGCTGACAGTTCCAAAAGTGCCCGTTCCCAAAGGTGTTGCCTCTTTTAATAAATCAATGTCTCCAATCTTGACTGCAATTGGACGCAAGTCTGTCTCCAATTCCAACCTTTCAATCAAGACTTCTAGAATATAACGTTTACGCTTTCCCCTGCTACTAGACCAGAAATTACTCTCAGTATCCTTTACACTGGATTTTAGATTGTTGATCAGTGCATTTCTGTCTTGTTCATGAGCTGATATAAGGTCATCATGAAGCTTCCTACAATCTAATTCTACTTTTTCTTGCAGTTCCTTAATAAGTTGCTTTTTATCTGGGTGAAATCTCACAATAGGCGCGATCAGTTTGTCTATCATTCTAAAATATCTTGTTACATGATCAACAATCTCACAAAACTCACCTGCACCGCAAACAATTGTGGAAAGTGATTTTAAATACTCTTTCTTTCCACATTGCCGAATGAGTCTTAGGCCCCTTTTCAAAACCCCAAGCAGCTTTTCTCCCACTGCGTTTGCAGACTCTGTTTTTGTTTCTTCTCCAAATTGCCGTAACATCTACAAGGCGTTTCAAAATAGAACATTTGTTTGTATGAATCGATTTGCTGCTACTATTGATTTTCAGAGACTCAGACATCGCAAGGATCTCAGTAGCCCAAGCACTTGGATTCTGCGCCATTCATGTAAATTTTCTTCCAGTTTGCAATAAGCAATAAGCGCGTTCGCACTAAAGCGCGTTGGCATTAAGTCTCAAGACTATAAGCGCGTTTGCACCAGGATAAGACACCAGGGCCCTGGCCAAGACACCAGGGCCATCATGGGTCATCACAAATTTCTCATCCTCAAATTTTACCCCATATATGGACTCCCCACCTTTGCCATTCCCTCTTGTAAAATCCCCTCCCTGGCGCATAAATTCTGGAATTATACGATGGAAAATTGATCCTTTGTAGTGCAGAGGGTGGCTAGACTTTCCTATTCCATACTCACCGGTGCAAAGGGCAAAAATTTTGAAGCTGGAACAAAATTTCGTCGGAGAATTTGAATGACCATCAAATTTCGGAAGGAGTGATTTGAATGACCTCAAATTTCTGAAGGAAAATTTCAGGGCCCGCGAGTGACCTGTGGTTCTGTAATTCTGTACTACATTCTTATCCCCTGATTTATGAATTGGGTGTACTTTATTTAACTTCCAACTATATGGTAGGCCTTGTCTGATACTCTTATTTAGCAAATCTGTAAGAATAGAAAGCATTTTGTCTCCTCCCCATTTAAAAAGCTCAATACATAGACCATCCAGATCATGTGCTTTGTTATTTTCCATCCCCGATAGCGTATCTCTTACCTCTATTTCAGTGAAAAGATCTTCATCAATGGCCAAGATTGGCATGCCTTCTAGATTGCCCACCTCATAAATATCTTGCATCAACTTTAGCAAAGTGCCTACCTCTAAATCTGGCTATCTTGAGTTTTTGTTTAATTTGTTCCAAAACATTTTCCGATCTTGTTTTATTTGCTCTTTCAAATCAGGTTGCCTTGCTCTTAAAAATGCTTGCTTTTTGCTTCTCAGAAGTCTCTTATACCAATTGGGTTTCTTGATGCAGTTTTGTGGCAGTGTGGCTCTTGCTTCTCTACACTCAGCATCCCACCATGAATTGTTGGGTCCATGCACTAGCTTTTTGGTGAGAACCAAAAGTCTCTTGCAACATAGAAGATCAAATTGATAAATTTCTCTGCATCCTCAACTATATTTCCTGTCCAAGTAGTAGGAGCGTTCTTCATATCGGATGTGTGGCTGATTTGAACTCTACATGCAAAGGGGAGTGGTTTGTCTCTGGCAACTTCCTCCCTACAAAGCATGCTTGCACCAATTCTAGATCACTTGCCATGAAGTAATCTACTGTATTTGATCCTGTATGACTGAAACAAGTAAAGCTTCTAGATTTTGGAAACTTATCAATGCCATTTACAATTTTCAAGCCACAGATTGTGCCCATCTCCAACAAAAAATCTCCCATTGTATTTGAAAGCTTGACTTCTGATCATCTTAAGAATGGTTCGTCTTGCTCATCTAAGTGCGCATCCATGAGATCTACAAACATTCTTGCTTGTTGGCAGCCTGTACGGGCATTGAAATCACCCATGCACACTGTATTCCAAAGCATCTGCACATAAACTACAAAGTGGGTCATCTATGTCAAAGTTTTTGTTATTGTACAGGCTTGCATGGAGTGGAGCAAAATAACCAACTGCTACAAAAAGATTCACATTTGTGGTCTTGATTTTAAGCCACAAGTATTGCTTATTCTTATCTTCTTTCATTATCTGGAAAGCATGCTCAACCTGCGTTTTACAATAAATAGCTATACCTCCATATCCATGCCCAGGTCCTTTCCTTTTCTCATTCTATAAATGATCAATCAAAATATGTCCTAGTATGTCTAGCAAAGAACGAGATTGATGCTCCCATGTTTCAACAAAAAGCAAGATATCTTGTTGCTTCCATGTCTCAATTCCTGCATCTACTTTCACTTGGCTCAATCCACGAGCATTCCACATGCTCATGCTCAAGGTCCCAATTCCCTAGCTTCATTTCTTTTTTGTGACAATTGCCTTGCCACTCTGATCCAAATAGGCTACAAAACCAGAATCCCTTGCTTTTTTAACCTTTGCCCACTCTGTTTTCCTTACTTCTAATTGCATTGGCGTTAGATCTAAATCTAGCCAAGTCTTCTGCCCCTTCAATGCAATTCTATTTTCAAGGACCCTATCTCTGGCCTCTTTTGGTCGAAACCTGACAAGAATTGGACGAACATCGAAATCGGGTTTTTCCAATCTCTTCCCCGATATGAATTGGGGTTCAGGTAAATGCATAATATCAGAGAAAAAACGTCCAATTACCTCTTGAACATTTTCGTTTTCTTCCTCCAGTAGACCGGATACCTTTAGGTTCTTGGCTAAGGATTCCATATCTGCTTGCTCTGCTGTAATGTGCTTCTGGTGAAGCAACATTTGCTCCTTAGTTGTAAGGCTTTGATCTGTGTTGTATAGTCAATCACTGGATGCTTGTTTGATTCTTCATTTTGGCTTTTCAGGGCTGAATTCTGCTGCACCACATCATCCAAGCTTTTCCGGAGTGACAAAACCTCACCCCTCAAGCTGAGGACTTCTGTTTTTAATGCCTGGATCAATACTATCGAATGAGTAGAATCTCCTTCATATTCGATCAGATCACCTAATCCTGATCCTGATTTCTTTGCCTTGAAAGGCATACCAAACTCTCTGGAACACTAACTGAAGGGACTAACATAGTATTGAGGACAATACTAAAAATGAAACATTAGTTTTTTCTTACAATGACACATAGTGACAACAATCTTGAGATGGCAACTATGCCACACAATTTAAAATAAGAATATGTGACTTTCATCATGATTTCATTTGGTAAAGCACAATTAATGGCTGCATTAAGTATAAATTTTTCTAAGAGATTTGCAGGAGATAGCAACTATAGCCATGTAGTTTAGAATAGAAGTGCCTGAGTTTCCGTCATTGATTTTAATCGAGCACAAGAATATAGACCCTTTGATATTGAATAGACTTCATTCAAGATATTTTGATTGCTCATCTTATTCATGGGATGTTTGTTTGAGGCTATTATACATTTAATAATGTCTTAGGATGAATATACTCATGTTCCAAGGACACAGACCCATTTCTGAGATATGAGACACAAAAGTGTGACAAGCATGTGGCAGGAACCTCTTCAAACTCACCCATGTCCAAGAAAAGGCCAAAGAAGAGTTCAATGTGAAGATTGTTATGCAAAGACACAAGATTATTCCTTCTATACAAGGGCAAGTCCCATGGGAGGAATCCTGACAAGAACATGCCAATGAAGAGACAAAGGGATCCCACGGCGTGAGGACATCGCGACCTTGGAGCATGAGTCCTTCACGATGGGAATCACGACCTTCATGAGCTAAAGCCACCATCAGTTAAGGAGATTCCTCAGGAGTCAGTTAATTGGGAGTAGGTAGTCACCATATCCAAACAGCAGTTTTGCTATTATACACTCAAGGCCACTATACACCCATGCACATCCCTAGGCCATCTTTTTTTTTTTTTTTTTTAATTTTATTTCGTACACATTTCATACAACATTCACACATATTTTGTAGAATATTTATATTTATTCCATGCAGATTATATAGCTTATTAGTAAGAATATATCAGTGATGATTTTAGTGACCTTGTATAGCCTTCTGGTTATATTTAAATTGGCATTTTTTTAGGACTAAAAAATTTTTACAAGGCGATACGTTTAACCCATTGCAAGGTTTATATAATGTAGATGGCCTATTGGTCTCCGTGGACGTTAAAATATTCTATTCTATTCTATTCTATATAATGCTCAAAGGCAAAATTTCTATAAGGCAAGTATTATTATATCAAGGCATTTAACTTTGAAGATATAAGGCATTTTAACTTTGCAAGGTTTATATAATGTAGATGGCCTATTGGTCTCCGTGGACGTTAAAAAAACTATTCTATTCTATTCTATTCTTTGAAGTACCATAAAATACAAATTAAAAGGTACCATAGAATACAAATTTAAAAGGTGTGTTATTTCGAACACACAAAATGTAACAAAATTAACGTTATTTGGTTTTTTAAATGTGGTACCAAACTAAAAGGCAAATTTCGAAGACATAACGTGGACTATCTACATAAGGTTTGCAATTAAGGTGAACTCATTGAAGTATATCGAAATGGTTTCGAGAAGGTTTATTAAGTCTTCACAAAACAAATGTAACTATTTAATTTGATCAGAATACCTAGACAATGTTTTTAACCTATCATTTGAAATAAAATAGTAGCAAAGCCCATGAACAGTGCCGAAAAAGCCCATGAACAGTGTTTTCGGCAGTGCCTCCACGTCCATCCAAGGTTCAATAGAAGTCTGATAGCTCTACTAATTTCATTGCTTCTTCAGAGAAAGTATTCTGGATTTCTTATGCAGCATGTGAAACAGAAACATGCATATGTTTTCGACCTAGTCCAAAGTAAATATCCAAACTTAATAAATTCATTTTCAAAATCAGATCTCTTCACACCCGTTCTACATGGAAGACACCCTCTTCTCCTAGGTTTAGTCATATACATCTGCTGATTTTGAATAATAAAAACATTAAGACATAGTAATAATTCAAAATTACAATAGCAATTCTTACCTTCACAAGTCTTGAATGCGCCTTAATACAAAGCAATCCCTTGCAGTTGTATATAAGAAAGCTTGTACTGTTTTCCCCTTCTATTTGAATCAACTTATGCCAAGCGGGAAACTTATCCTTATTATATGACACACTCGAAGTACATGTGTACAAACAATCTAGAGCTATGCAAACCAACTTTCGAACCCTAGAATATTCAGAAATATATAAAGTTCTAGATTGTGCCAACTTTGATAATATGCTCATTTCTTTCAACATTGGTAACAACCCTATTAGATATGGTAATTAGTAGCAACAATAGCAGCATGGAATCAAAAGCAATGTAATGGCACTTTACTAACCTGCTAATGTCAATAAAGTTTCGATGTCGGTGAGTTCTTCGAGCAATTGTAACGCTTTCTCTCCCCCTTTTCTTGTGGATGCTAACTTGTCTACCAGAGCAATAAGAGCTTCATATTCATTGAAAAGCCGCTTTGCTGGAGAACTTAGTGAAATCCACCTTGTCGCCACATTTTTTAGCATTTTGTTTCCTTTGGTCAGCCCCATGGCCATCTCCTTAAACTTCTTAAGTCTGTAAACAATGAGCCGAATGTTATAACAGCTCAAAACCAAACACATCATACATTTCCATTCCATGAACATCTTTCCATAGCATACATTTCAATTCCATGAACAATTAAGTTAGAAATCCGAAATTTGAAAATCTGAAATTTGAAAATTTGAAAATCTGAAATTTGAAAATCAACTGAAGTATGGCAGTGAAGTGAAGCGAATGTGAAATCTGAAATTAAGTAATTAACAATTAACACACATTATCAGAAATAAGAAATGTATAAATTAAAGCAAGCATTACAATACGTACCTCTTTGGGCTGCGACTAAAGAATGCATACGCGTCTGACACCAAAGTTTCCACCTTTTGAATGCATTGAAAGTCATCAACAATCTGAAATGCCAAATTAACCCTATGCGCCATGCAATGAATACCAATCATATATGGTACCAAAGCTGTTTGGATCCGTACACACAATCTCGTTCTACTGCCTTGCATAACTGAGGCCCCATCTACTCCAACACACACAAGTTTCGCTGCAATCTCACTTGGAGTTAATTGGAATGTTGTAAGTAAGGTTTCCTTCACAATTTCAAATACATTCTCTGCTGTTGCATCATTTTTCAGTTCTATAATTCCAGCAAACTCTGCTTGTCGGATGTGGCCTTTCACATGGTAAATTGTCATGCAAATCCATGTAATATTATCTTTTGAAGTACCTTCTTCTAAAGAAAGTGCAAAGTAGTCACAATTTTTAACAATCTCATTCAGATCTTGCTTGATCACTTCATTCATTGCCTTTGCAAATTCCCAAGCACTTGTTCTTGACCAATGGGAATGCGGAAAGTTGGGATTGCCTTGGAGTTTCACAAACTGTTTATGCTTTTCATAATCTGTCATAGGATGGCCTAGTTGCAAGATATGATAAACTGTTTGAAACTGCACAAGTTTCTCCCTGAGATATCTATCCAACATTTTTTGCCACATGCTTGGAATTGAAGGTGCTCTACTTCTCATCTCTTCAGCCTTTAGATGCTCTTGGTATTCCTTAACATACCTCTTATGTTTGCAATTCTCGTTCCATTCAATCACACTAACTTCCTTCCCATCAATAGTTTTGTTCACATACATCTTACCCATGTGTTTCTCAATCGTGTCCACTTTTAATTGCAACAAACAAGGTTTTCTATCCTTCTAAGAACAAGGCGCACATCGAGCCCTTTTTGTTGGTCCCCCCTTAGGATCAAGTTCTTCTTCAATGTACAAGTATTTCTCAGCCCAATTAATCTTAAACCTTCGGCCTGCATCCCAATCTCCACTCTTTCTCTTTCTTTCTTTTTTCTCTTCCTTATCATTGGTTGTGTCATCTTGTCCATTGCCTGTACTGTTAACCAAATCCTTGTCTACTCCTACAACGTTTTCTCCATCTCCAACATTATTTACTAAAATAGGACCAGACATATGCATACCAGAATTTAACTGGGAGATAAATGTCTCTTGAGAACCGCTAACATCATCAAATGAAGCATTAGGTGAACTTGTACTTGGAATGTCTTTTCATTGGGAAGAAAAATAGGCATCAATGCTCTTCATATCTGCAAATAGAGTCAACCAGCAAGTTCACTTTCTGGAAATCTGCATTTACATAATATTGGCTCAGAGACACACTCTTTTGGTCCAGTTGGATGCTGCCTAGTGGCATGACGTTAAAACTACTATCTATCTACTATCTATATATCTCCCAACCCAACATTATTTACTCTCTAGCATATTCTTATTCACACTCTTGATGCAGCTTCTTAATAAGATACTGATAAAAACAAGAAGCTAACAAACCTAATAAATGTACAGTAGCGCACATAATGTACTCTTTGTTTGCAAACATATTTGATGTCCTCATACTAGCCTGGAAAACATGATCCGCCCTTCAATAGTGAATATAGATGAGCCAATTCTTACCTTCACAAGTCTTGAATGCACCTACTTTTAGCTAGCAAGGTGCTTCTTTATTAAAGTACAAGGGAATGGCAAATTAACAAAAGATTAATAAGAGAGATAAGATTAATAACAAGTTGAACACATACATATTCTGGCAGCAGGGAAGGCAAAGCTGTGTGGTGATCTGGATATGGCCTGTCACCTCAAAAGCATCCTTGTTTTCCAAGCAGAACTTCTTCACTTGCAGAGCCAGCAAAAGGATCTGATTCCTGCTGAAAAATATGACCAATCCTTCCAAATAATTTTTCATAGCAGAAACTCTAATGTTATCACCTTAAATTTAGATCCAACTGTCTGCCATGGCAGTTATGGCTTTAGATCTATGCAATTTGCTTAGATCTCTTTTTAGCTTCACTATAGACCACAACACCAATAATTGTAATGCCAAATCCTGCCATTCTAGTCACTGTGACAGGGTTTCTGAAGATTAGAATAGAAATTCAATAATGGCAGCAACCACAGCTTTGGCATTGCCTAGAACTTGGCAAAGCAGGATACTAAAGATATTGATGGCAAGCTTCCTCTTGGTCGAATATGCCCCAAAGGCTGAAACTCTATGCTCTATTGGTTTATGCCTTGGATTTGTGCATGTTGTGCAATTGACTACTTCTGCTAAAAAAACATGTCGAGAAAAGCAAAAGCTGTGTTGGTGTGGTAGCATCAGAGAGTACGTATTGGAGAGCTACTTGGTAAATCCTCGTAAATAGGAAAGTTGTGATATTTGTGTTTGAGTTTGGTCATAGCAGAACATCCCTTATACTATCACGAGGTGGATAACTATGTTGTAGCCTCCATTATTGGCTTCAGCCTGTGCATAAGAGAGTATATATACTCAAAGCTTGCTACTTGTCGTGCACTACCTTGAAGAGATTTCTTCAGCCACTAGAGGTAAAAAGATAACATGTTACAAACTAGCAAAAAATACTAAAACGAATGTGTTCCATCTGACAACTAAACTCTCTATATTGATTTCAGGCTTTTAAAGCTTTTATTTTTTCGATTGTCTTCCAGTTGGTAGCACTACATCGTGGATTTAGATTTCCTGTTGAAAGTATTTCTACGGTTGTTTTCCTACACAAGGTTAAGGTAAGTTGGTATTTTACAGGCAGCCTGTGGGATGTGAAATATCATGCTAGGATTGTAGTAAAACCGAAAAACATAATTTTCTGGAATTTTAAACACATAAGGCCTAAAGATCAAGTGCTTACACATAAAGGATGCAAGAAATCTTATAAGAACTTCACAATTAGCTGATATAATGTTATTACCTTTGTTGAGTACTTTTCGCCTCTCTATTTACAGATCTGCTAAAATCTCCTCCAAAAACCTTCCACACTGCTCATAAAGGTGGAAAAGTGCAGATTTGAATCATGTTTGGTGGTTGTCTAAATAAATGCAGATTTCCAGAAAGTGCACACTTGAATCGTCTTTGGTGGTTTAGCCTGGGAGGTACTTTTGATTGCCAACTACTGCCTGGTTGTTATGTAGTCTCATTGAGAATCAGACTAGCAGAATCTCATCAGGACTGCTGGAATACATCACCAATAATATTTAGTCTTGACATTGCTATATGCCAAGGACGTGGATGGGCAAAAAGGCTTTAGGCCTTTTTAGGCCATGTGGTTCTTTGGGCTTTGGTCCAAAGAGGGCTTTGGTCCAAAGATGGACCAAAGGGGCGTGCACGCTATATAGTAGCTCGGGGGAGAGCTCTGGGGCAGCTGTGTCTTAGCTAAGGGCTCGTGGTTGGGTGGTGAGATAGCGTGCCACGTCAAGAGTCCATTTTAGTGGTATCAGAGCAACAAGTTTCGATGGCCGCTTCTCCTGCCAATGTTAACTTTGAGGATGAGGAACTCAAGGAAAAAGTTTTTGAGTTAGAGCATGACAATTCGCTCATGAGAGAAAAGCTTGCACCTGCCGAGGCTCGAATTGCTGAGCTGCAAGAGTTGGATTCTCTGCGAGCGCAGGTGGCGCAGTTGCAGCAAGCTGCAAGGCGTCCACGTAGTGGCATCAAAATGGGTGCCAATGTCAAAATTGAATTCAAAATGTATTCCGCTGCTACTAGTGATGCGGATGAACTTTTCGCATGGCTATGGGATTTGAATTCATATTTTGCTAAGACTAGGGATGACGAAGACACTCAGTTATATTTTGCTGAGCGTCATCTGGATGGGGTTGCAAAGGACTGGTGGCTGGATATCCAGAAGAACCAACCCGTCGATCAATCTATTGTTACCTTTGCGGAATTTGAAAAGCAAATCAAAAATTGTTTTTTGGGTCATAATTGGGAGCGAGATCTTATCGCTGAATGGAATAAGTTGACCCAACAAAACATGGAAACTGTTCGAGCCTTTGCCGCAGAGTTTTAAAGAAAGGACTTCAGCTTAGTAAAAATGATACTGAGAAGTCTGAAAAACTCATGGGTGGGGTTCATCGTTGGGTACGGGCGAAGCTCGACCTGCAAGTTGCCAATCTTTCTTTTGGTGAGCTCTGTAAGATGGCAGACAAAGTAGAGGAGGAAGGTTTAGCCCTCACGGAAGAAGGTGGCTACGGTCCGGGAAAAATCGGATATGGATTCTGTTAAGAATAGTAGTCTCTTACGCTTTTGGGCTACTATTCAAGATCAAAAAGTACATATTTTATTCGATCCGGGCAATGAGTTTGATTTTTATTTCTGCTCGATTGGTAAAAGAACTAAAATTAACTTCTATTCCTTTATCAAGTGATGTAGAATTGTCTTTTGCTTTCTTGAATGTTGCCCCTCCGCCTTCTTCATTTATGGTCAAGGATGTTGAATTTCAATTGCAGGGATATCTCTGTAAACGTTCTTTCATGGTTTCTAACCTTGGAGGTATGAATATTATTCTCCGCATGCCATGGCATAAGGCTATCAATCCTCTTATAGATTGGAAAGCGGGCATTGTTATGTTATCCTTGGAAGGGGGTAAAAAGACCTTCAAGTTTGTGAAGGATGATATTGTTTCCCCCATTCCAACAGTTTCTGTTGTACAGTTTAAACGTTTGGCAATGAAAACTCATTTTGTATATTTGGTGGTTTTGCGTCCTAAGTCTGATATATCCCCATTAAATGAGCGTCAAACAATCTTTTTGCATTATTATGATGATGTCTTTTCAAATGAAATTCCACAAACTTTGCCACTCCAACGTTTGGAGGACCACAGGATTGATCTTCCTGGGAAAGCACCTCCACCAACTACCGTATGATCATGGTGAGCCCGTTACTCGCAAAACTTCTAGCAGGGGTGCTGGAGAAGAAGTTAACGCAATGGGCGGAGGAAACTGGAGTGCGTGCAGTTGGCCAGGCAGGTTTCCGCCCTGCCCACTCCACGAGTGATCATATTTTTACTCTCAGAATCCTTATGGAAGCTAGCCGCAATGCACGACGTGACTGTATTCTTTGTTTTTTAAGATTTTAAGAAGGCATATGATACGGTCCCTGGGACCTGTTGTGGCAACGCTTGCGGAGCTACATGTCCCATGTGATTTGCGAATCGCCATCTACCGGATGACTAAATATATGCCACGCTGCTGCGGGCGGACCAATCGGGGTGAATAGCACCATAGGTGTTAAACAGGATGCCCGCTATCTCCAATGCTTTTGGACTCTATATTGACAAGTTGGAGACACGGATGCAAGAACATGGAGGTGGTGGCCCCGCAGCTGCGAGAGGCATATCTGATAAAAACGATTTGCTCTATGCGGACGATCCGGGCTTATTATCCCATACAACCAGGAGTATGCAGAACATTTGGATGCTCTCACCATTCTCGGGCATAGCGGAATGACAACAACAACCAGAAAACCAAGTTGTTGCCAATCTTGTCTCCAAGGCAGATGATATCCCGCACTTCTATTACAGAGGACAAAGGATGGAAGTTGTAAGGACCTTTAAGTATCTGGGGATTGATTTCTCTTCTCACATGCTATGGGATGACCGTAGAAAGAAGGGTCAACTGGGATGGAAAGGCAGATGCAATGCGTAATAGTCATCCTGGAATAATAGATCTGGCGATTTGGCACAAAGCACACTTGTTCCGGGCACTCGTGGAACTAGTACTGCTGTATGGGGTAGAGGTCTGGGGGCCTGCAATTAGCAAGGGTACTTGGGATAAGCTAGAGAGGGTGCAGAAGGCTTTCATGACATACAGCCTAGGCGTCAAGGACACGCAGTGCCTTATCCAATTTTGTTTGTATGAGATCAAGCTTTTGGCCCTGCAGAAAGATTCTGCTATCTGCGCGCAGCACCTTGCGTATTTCCATAAGGTTGACGAAATGGATGCACAACGTCTTCCTCCCCCGGCTCTGTTATTGGCACAAGGGCCACGACGTCTGAAGAGAGTATGGCAAGAGCATTGTAGGGGATGGTTCGCAAGATGGTCCATAGACTATCAACACATTGTGAATATGTCGGATATCGCAGAGCAGGAGCTGCATTTGAATGCGCGCTTTGCTGCCTCTCTGTGGGATGCGCCCACTCTTGCAAAGCCCAAAATAGAGCACTACCACACACAGGTCAATCCGTCGCTTGAACACGGCCCCCACCAAAGATCCAAGGCACACATTTCCACCAAGAAACGAAGAGCTATAGCTGCAATAAGGGCGGGGTCCCACCATCTCGTGAATTGAGACAAAGCGGGGTAATGGATGGAGGGGCGGTCCCCCGACATGAGAGATTATGCCAGTGCTGTCACATGCAGATAATGGAAGATGAACACCATTCTCTACAGGAATGCCCAGCATATGCACACTGATAGAACTAGTGCAAAACCAGCACAAACCCGCAAGATCGACTCAAGAGATAGAATAGAAGACAAGAACAAATCTATTGAGAAAAGCAATAGGAAATACAATCTCTACTTGAGCATTGCATAGTACATAACATACAATCAATATATGCAACCGGTGAGACTAAGAATAGTAGTCTACGGCTTTAACCACCGCCACTAATTCACGGCCGATTTAGGGTTGATTGCTTTCGATCTTTGACAAAGTGCGTCTTGCCTGCATATTTTCAGCACCTTCTCAACACCTATGTGCTAAGTGCTTGAACCATTTGTTGTTTCAAGACATTATGCTTAGTCGTATATTTATATTCCAACACTCTCCCTTAAATGTTTCTTTGACTAAGCGTAAGAAAATCAACCAAACCAAGGTAATCCTTCTCTCCTTCAGCTGCAATTTCTTCATGCCCAAGCTCTCCTTCACATTGACGAACTTAGATCCAACTAATGGTTTGGTAAAGCCATCAACAAACCCGATCCCAGCGAGGAGCAATGAACAAGTTGAGAAGATCCCATTTGGATCGCTCACGGACAAAACACAAATGGGTGTCAAGATGTTTTTGTCTTTGGGTGGTACTTAGCATCCTTGGCAAGATGGATGGTACTTGTGTTGTCGCACAATGTAATAGCCGAGGATGGAGGTACCGCAGATCTGTCCACAAATGTTTAAGCCACAACAATTCCTGCATCCCAACACTTTGGTGCCTTGAATTACGCCTCCGTGGTGCTGATTGACACCGACTTGTCTTTTGGACAACCATGCCACCACGTTAGGGCCCTATGAGCGTGACCATCCCCATTGTGGACCTCACCGCTATCATGGCGATTAGCATGATGCGCATCAACAAAGACTTTCAGCTAGAAATCGAGGACCTCGATAAAAGAGACCTTCCCCAGAACTCCCCTTGAGATATGCCAGCAGTCTTTTTAGCGGCCTTCGGTCATTGCTGGATTGATTGCTCATGAATCTGCTTTCGGCACTCCCACGGCAAAAGAGATATCGGGTCTAGTGACCGTGAGATATATCAACGCCCCTACCAAGCTTCGATGAAGTGTGGGATCACACTCCTCACCATCGAAATCAAGCTCAAGCCTTGTGCCTGATCAAAAGGACTTGCCCACAGACCTTGCAATCTTGCATAATCTTCTCTTGTAACATTTCTTTTGATATATTTACCGGCTAGAAAAGATAGATGCCATCTGAAAGCTTGCCACACTTCTACACCCCTAAACAGTAATGCATAAGGCCAAGGTCAGTCATCTCGAAGGACGAAGATAACTTCAACTTCAGTGTAGAAATCAGCACATCAGCATCTCCTGTGATGATCAAATCATCAACATACAAAACCACAATGCACATTCGGCCTTCATGTGATTTGTAATAAAGATTGGGGTCTCGCTGTGCGCCTGCTTGAACCCCTGCTCAAGAAAGAAATTAATTTTAGATGCCAACATCTTGGAGCCTCGCTTCAAGCCATAAATGCTTTTCTTCAAATGACAAACCAAACGCTCCTTCCTTGAACAACAAATCCACGGAGGTTGAGTCATATAGACCTCTTCCTCCAAATCACCATTCAAAAAAGCAGACTTAATGTCCATTTGAAACATTAACCAACCTTTCATCGCAGCAACAGCTATAACTGATCTAATAGTGGACATTCTGGCTACGGGAGCAAAGACTTCATCATAATCTAAGCCTTTTTTCTGTGCAAAACCCTTGGCTACAAGTCTAGCTTTGTGCTTTGACACTGTCCCATCAGCATGAAATTTGGTTCTAAACACCCACTTACAGCCAATAACGTGCTTATCAGCTGGGAGTTCAACCAATTCCCATGTGCCTTGCTTCAGCAATTGAGAGTATTCTTCTTCCATTGCATGCTGCCACTGCGGATCACTAGCTGCTTCATGAAAGGTGTGTGGATCAACATGATCCTGGACCTTTGCCATTAAGGCAAGGTTACATGATCCATTAGACTTCTCCTGTTTCTCCATCAGACGTGCTGATCTCCTAGGTTCAACAACAGGTACAACAGGTGCTGCAACCGGTTCTGCAACAATTTGTTTCTCCTTGAGACGTGCTGATCTCCTAGGTTCTACAACAGGAGGTATAGCAGGTGCTACAATAGGTGCTGTAACAGGTGCTGGATCAGGTGCTACAGTACCTTCATGTGTGCTGGACTCCCCGTGAAAGGAACCAACCTGCTCATGGACCATAGGGCGAGCGGGATTGGGATCATCCCGTGCCACTACTTCAGGCAAATGTGAGTTCACTGGAGAAACCACTAGAGAGGGAGAGAAAGGTTTACCAGCAGCTGCTATCAGATCTCCAACATCCAAGCTGCTGTCATTGTGAACTGCAGGAGTATCACTGGAAGATATGCCATCATACACAGCATCTTCAACGAACCGAACCGACACCATAATAAAACACGCTTTGTTGGAAGGATCATACAACTTGTAACCTTTCCGATTTTACGGATACGCAATGAAGATGGCTTTCTGCCGATTGTCATGCAACTTCCCATACTTTTTCAGCTTTTTAGCAGGTATGGAAGCATAAGCCAAGCATCCGAACACCCTCAAATGAGACACATCTGGTTTCATTCTCCAAAATGCTTCATAAGGAGTCACATCCTGGACTGCCTTAGTAGGCGATCTATTTGCCAAATATGTTGCTGTCACTACTGCCTCTCCCCAAAAAGATTCAGGCAATTGCTTGTGACTCATCATAGATCTTGCCAAATCAAGCAAAGATCTATTCCTCCTTTCAGCTACACCATTTTGTGGATGAGCATAAGGAATGATTAACTGTCTTTCAATACCTTCTTCCATGAGAAACTCATCAAAGGCATTAGAAACATATTCACCTCCATTGTCACTTCTCAACTTTTGATTACTAACCCTCATGCCTTTTATTGCTGCTTTGAAGGCCTTGAACTTGCCAAGCACCTCAGATTTGCAGTGCAAAGTATACACCCAAGTGTACCTACTGAAATCATCAATGAGGGTCAAGAAATACCTCTTTCCACCTAGCGAGACATCAGGCATATAGCACAAATCAGAATGCAGCAGCTCAAGAGGTTGAGTTGCTGGGATGAAGAGCTTCGCGTGGAAAAGGTCACAGGTTGCTTTCCGAGATGGCACGCAAAGACACTCAAGCTTGACACATTTCGAGAGAGGGAATACCAGAACCATCTTGTTCTTGTACAAAAGCATGTACAGCAGATGCCTCCAACATGACCAAAACGAGCATGCATGCCACGGATGCTCGGCGAATCAAATCAAGACATACAAGACCATGTTCAGTCTTATGAACTGAACCATCAAAGACATACAAGCCATTCTGCAGCGTCCACTATGCCATGAACTGCAGACTTTTCAAGTCAATTCCTTCAAGTGGATTCCTGCCCAGCAGATAGGCTTTTCCATTTCGAGAACAATGTAATGGCACGCTTTATCAAATTCGGCAGCCGGACATGATATTAGACCTGTAATCCGAGAGCAAACATGACATTCCTCACCTTACTAGCTACATCACATCCATGCAATTGAAAAGCTACAATCCCCTTTCCTGTGATAGGAAGAGAATATCCATCACCCATCTTCACATCACCTCCAGATCGAGGTTCAAGTTCAGAAAACACATCTAATCTCCAGTAAGATGAACCGTGGCCCCTGAGTCCAAAAATCCAGTCCTTTCAGAAGGTGCTGGCATTTACAAAGATTCAGATATTCAGCATCAAAAGTGGCACATGCAACAACACTTGTCTCTCCTTTTAGAGTTGATCAAGTTGTGCTTCGTGTCGATGCCCTTTGAGCTTTTCTTCTCCTTCTTACAATTCGAACTGTGGTGACCCTTTTCACCACAATTCCAAAGACTTGAACTCCTTGGATTTCTTACCTTCAGACTTCACATTTTCTGACTTCCTAGAGTCTTTGCTATCAGCAAACTTCTTCTTGGTGTCCTGCCGGTAGAAGTAGACACAAAATTAGCATGGTCCACTCTCCCATCCCTTTGCTTCCTCACCAACTCCTCTTGTTGCGAAGGGAATGGTTACTTTGGCTATATCAATCTTCTCCTTGTACCCGATCTTGAAGAGATAATATCGTGCGAAGGAGGAAGACCAACCAAGATATCTTGAATCACCTGTTTTTTTCAAAGACTGCCTCCACCGTAACCATGTAATCCAAGCGCCATTGCTTCATCTGAGTAAGGTATGCCGTGACAGATTTGAAGTCACCTAGTTGGGCATGTCTTATTTTGTTCTGGATCAGCATTTGGGTAGCCATACCCTTGCTATCAAGAGACTTCTCCAAATGAGACCACATCTCTTTAAACTCAGTAAAATGGTTGATTTCATGACCAATTGTCTCTTCAGCCAACATTTTGACAAGAGCACAAGCTTTCTGGTTTATCCTGCCAGCATCTGCTGACTTGGTGCTGATAAAGTCTTTATCAAACACCGCTCCCATGTCACTAAATATCAAATAATTCACCATAAACTTCTTCCAAGCATGGTAATTATTATTAGTGAGCTTTGCATTCTGTGAGAACTTGAATGGATCCATGAATTTCTCTTGCTTTCAGCAGCCAAAAAAATGGTTGAGAAAACAAATTCGCCACCAAACAAAGCACCCACCAGAAAAGTTGAATCTTGAATTTTGTCGCCAAAAAGGTCTTGGAAAACTCGAATCTCACACCAGAACTTGCTGGAAAATCCGAATTGCTCTCCCAAAACACTTCCTCCAGGCCAAAAAGCAAGAATCTTCTCCAATGCTGCAAATGAGATAAGCCAAAGAACTCCTGGAAACAATGGCCAATCCAATTTGGATGCTTTTCCAATAGCTTGCTCTATTCTTCCCTCAAGAAAGCGTCTGATACCATGATAGAACTAGTGCAAAACCAGCACAAACCCGCAAGATCGACTCAAGAGATAGAATAGAAGACAAGAACAAATCTATTGAGAAAAGCAATAGGAAATACAATCTCTACTTCTGAGCATTGCATAGTACATAACATACAATCAATATATGCAACCGGTGAGACTAAGAATAGTAGTCTACCGTTTAACCACCGCCCACTAATTACGGCACTGATTTAGGGTCGGTGCTCAGTGCTGACAAAGTGCTGCCTTCTGTACATTTCAGCACCTTCTCAACACCTATGTGCTAAGTGTTGAACCACTGTTGTTTCAGCACATTATGCTTAGTCAGCATATTTATATTCCAACACACACATCCGAGCAGCTCATGCCGATCTCAGATGCTCTGAGATAGCAATTCACCAACTGCTAGTTTTGCCAATGGTGGCACGTCTTGCGTCCTACATTCTGCAAGTCTCCACCGTCAGGGAGTCCCTCACAGCACAGGGAATTTGAGCGCCCAAATAGGGCCTCTCAACGCCTACTACAAGTGTTTTTCCTCCCACACGGGTTTTTTCATCCCAGTGGTAGAGACACATTGTACAGGGTTTCTGTGGTTTTATTTTGTGTTTGGAAACTTTCCGCAATATTGTAAAACCGTCTCATAGGCCAGTTGGCCTCCATGGACGTTAAAATATACTTACTTACTTACTTCCTTCCTTCCTTCCTTCCTTCCTTCCTTCCTTCCTTCCTTCCTTCCTTCCTTCCTAATCAAGCTCCTTCAACAAGTTGAGATTAGGTGCCAGCTTGATGAGTTACTTCAAGCTGGATTGATCCACCATAGTTCTTCACCTTTTGGTGCTCTTGTTATGTTGGTTAAGAAAAAAGATAATTCCTAGCGCATGTGTATAGATTATCGCGCTTTGAATAAGATAACCATAAAGAATCGGTTTCCTATACCAAGGGCGGATGATTTGTTTGATCAACTTCAAGGTGCCACAGTGTCTGATGATGTTGTAGAGGGACTACTAGGCAAGTTGGGGGTTTCAGTATCAGACGTTCCCGATGACACAGGTGAGGCAGTTTCACAGATTCTTACTTGATTTCGAGGCCATTCGATAAATGTCCCTACGGCTTCAGCAATGTTATCTGCGCCCGCACACAGAATGGGAAGCAATTGGGAGGGCACTATGGCTTCAGTGACCTCCACGACCACATTGCACCATGCAATGTTCCTGCCATGCAGATGGCCTCTATGCAATTCATGTCCCCTGGCAACTACCACATCCCCATGGAGAAGGTTACGCAGGGGCCTTTTCCTATAAGATTCAATACACACACATATTTGTTAAGGACATGCAACCCTCGATGACATACACTTAGTAAAAATAGCGCGAAAATTTGAAAGAAATTAGACGACATAGAACAAATGGTGCAGCTGCTCCATTTACGAAATGGCACTGTCGCGCCATTTACCTTTAAATGGCAGCATTACAATTTACAGCAAATAAAGCGGTACCTGCCATTTTCCTTAAATGGGGCAAATTTGCACCATTTTCCTTTAAATGGAGCAGCTGCGCCATTTAAAGGTAAATGGAGCAATTTATACATCTCAAAAAAAAATGGCAGCAGTGCAGCTTTGAGTAAATGGAGCAGCTGCATTTAAAGGTAAATGGCCCATCTACACGTACATGGCATCTTTAATGTAAATGCTATATCTAATAACTAGAGTTATGGATTCTTATTACTACAAGATTCAGCAATCAAAGAAAATGTACACTTCAAGACATCAATTGTTGAGAACTTATCTACTGAGGCAAGATAGAGAAGATCTACCCTTCAAAAACTTAATCTGTTTAGAATTATGGTCAAGTCGCAACACACTGAAAAGAATTCTCATTAAACACACAACATTAACCCATACAATCTACCATCTCCAGTTCCATCCTACATTTAACATATTAAAACATTTAACATACTAGAACTGAATACCTCTAACCTGGAGGTCATTGAGGATTCCGGATTTGCCATCAGAGAATGCGTTTGAAGAATGAAGACGCGCGCCTGAAGAATGAAGACAAGCGCCTGAAAAATGAAGACAAGGGTTAAGCGGCCTGCAAAAAAAAGACAAGCGGCCAAGCAAGCGACTGCTACTATCGTCTAAGGAACCAACTTCTAAGACGGAATAGACGTCGGAGAAGCGCCCTGCTTTCTCCACCAAGTGATCTCAGGCGCAAGTACCTACGAATATTGAAGCGAGGACGAGGAGCATAAAATCGCAATCTACGGAGTCGATGATAGCGCCTTCTAATGACCATGTCTGCCTCCTGACAGCCGACAATGAAAGGCCTCCATTATGAAGTGGACGGGTGGGCAAATTCAAAGTTCAAAATACGGGCGGGCAAATTCAAATTTCAAATACGGTGGGAAAAAATTTAAATGTAAGATAAGGCAGGGGCACGGGTGGGAAAAATTCAAATTTTTAAAATTTGGAGACCTGGACCTTGTGGCCCGGGCCGGATCGGGAAAAAATTCAATTTTTTTTAAAACTTGGAGAGACGGACGGGTGGGCAAATTTTAAAAATTTTGAAAGCGGATGAGGGGTAAAATTTTTTCTTTTTAAGCTTATCTTTTTTTTTTTTTTCCAATTTTCATTTCATTATTTTTTTATACTCGCCTCCCCGCCTCAGCCCTCCTTCCTTAGCCTTGACCGCCTTGCACTCTCTCTCCTATTCAAACATCTTCTCTCTCTAGCGCCTGTTGATCCGGGAGCGTTCTGAAAAAATGTGGAGTAACTTTTATATGGGCCAGTACTTTTATACGAAGTACAAACACAATGGCGCAATCTTCGCTCAAAATCCGGGAGCCAGGCTCAGGTTAGTATCTGTTGTTTCTATTCTAGAATGGGACTCGCATGAACCAACAAACCGCCCACTTAGACTTGCTTCTCATTCATCTCAGCAGATTTTCTACAATGGTGGATAGTGGGTAGCCACACATCGCGAACTACCCATAAAAAATAAAGGGAAAATCCAATTATATCATTTGGACCCCAACAAAATACAATGCTAATAGAGACTGGGCTAGTGTACCTGCCGAAAGCTTATCATCGGGATTAAAAAACCCCGCCCTTTCGGGTTTTCGAGGAAAAACCCTAGTGATAAGCCTTCGGCAAGGGGCTTGGACAAACGGAAGGCATAAAAATCGCTCCCAAAACCCACGAATGGAAAAGTCGAAACAGATGCCGCTCGCTAACCTGTACCTGCACATCACCAACAAAACAACAAGACAAAACAAACCTCCCAGAGTGGAGGGACTGATTACGCGCGTGCCACGCGATAAAATCCTATATTATATTGTATCTTGAGCATCAAAACGTGTCAAAAGTTCTATCTTCAAAGTGTTTTCCATTTTGGTATTTTCATTCACAAATGGTAATGGTACATAGTCTCCACTTGTGAGGAATATGGGTGTAATAATCACATCATTGTAGGTACATATTGTATTGAGATTTCTTACACATTTCAAATAGCCGTAAGGGGCACAATTTCAACATGCCATATAAATGAAAGTTTGATGTTTTATCAATCTTTTAGCCCACCCAAGAGATATGTCGCAACATGAGTTGCATACCCCATTGTGTATGTAAATAGAAAAGGCAAATACTGTTAAAATACAATAGATGCGCCGAAGATCAAACACAAAGCTCCGAAGAAGTGATTAGGCAACATGAAGATATCATATAAACTATTATTCCATATAAGATAAATATATTTAGCAACCATTTCACGACAAAGACCACGCAAGACATCACAAAATATCATCAAAGCATGGGGCAAAGCATACGCAATAAATAATCTAGCAATACACCAACAGAAGATTCATACTTGAGGACCTTGTGATATATTATTTACTAATGAGCAATAATGATTTCAATGTGTTAAATTTCCTCATGCTTGTTAGTGTCAAAGGTCCAACACTCAAAAGATTATTGTCTGTGTTTGAGTTCGTAATCACTTATATTTTGCCCAAGCTTTACATCTTGTTCCTTTACGAGTGAAAGAGCTCAAGTGGCACAACTGGGGAGAATGTATAAAAGCCTAGCGATGGCTAATTTTTGCATGCCACACAATGTAGTTGACTAGCTTCAAAACAAAGTCCAGGTTTGTACATATCCTTCCTTTTGCGTCTGCCAATTCAGGCAAGCCCCATCATATTGTCATCCCAACAAGAAATTTATATATCTTTCTGTTCACCTAGGTCAAAGACCTTGTATGCAGTTCCCTTTTCTCTTCAATTCTATTTGCCTCATCTCAATCGCCAGCATTTCCATAGATGTATAGGGGAATGGAAACTGGGACAGCATTTCCAGTTTGCCGGTGGGGTCCCGCGACCGGGCAGCCGGCCGGGTCACCCAAACCGAAATGCGACCGCCATTCCCCTACAAAATAGAAATAAGGGAGACGGATTTTTCCAGAGTTTTTGTTGCAGATCACGGCTCATCTGCAAAGAAGAGTATGAAGAACTCTGCGAAGAACTCTGCAAAGAAGAAGTCTGCGAAGAAACCTGAGCCGCTAGGAAGATTTATGAGGCTATGGTGACGCTGTGAAGAACCCTGCTATGAAGAACCCTGTGAACTCTGCTATGGCGACGCCGCGGAACTCCTCGCTATGGCGATTTGTGAAGGCGAACCGTGAAGAACTCTATCTTGGCCGTGAAGAACCGTGAAGAGCCGTGAAGAACCCTGCTATGGCGCCGCTCTGAAGAACCCTAAAACAACAAACCCTAAAGAAACCTGAGCCGCCGGTCAAGCGGAATAAGGGAACCCAACTTCCATTCCGAGATATTGGCTGGTGCCACGTGTCGACATAGGAATGGGCGCCAGGGAATCAAGTCGACCCTATTTCTATTTTGTGTGCCATGAGAACATACCAAGCAGCATTCCGTGCATTGATATAGATCAGTTGCTGAAAGCATCTGAATGCTACTCTAACCTTTCTATAGGTTTTGCAAGCCTAAGCAACGCTGTCAAAGCTTCCTCAGAAATGCGTCATATTGCATTTTCAACCAAGTGTTCTGCCTTGTGCAGCTTCCCATCTGCAAAAATATCAATCATGCAAGTGTAATGATCTTCTGTTGGTGCAATACCAAATTCTTCTTTCATCATTTTGAAATACATATGTCCCCTACACATCAAACCAGCACGACTGCATGCCGTAACAAGGGAAACAAAAGTGATGGCATTAAGTTGTATGCATTGCTTTTGCATCTGTTCAGAATAATGTATAGCCAGTCTAACCCCATTGTGCACCACATGTAGAATACAGATCAATCAAGACATTACCAACCACGACAAGTATTTCCAGACCATTTTCTATAATTGCATCATGTATTTCCTGGCCTTTATCTATGGCTGCTATTTGGCAACAAGCTTTTAAGCTGCAAACAAAGGCAATGGCATCTGAAGAGACTCCTTCTCGCTGCATATTCTCAAAACACTTCAATGCATTCTGACTGAGCTATTTTTGGCATGTCCTGCAATTAGTGCATTCCAAGAAAGTATGATTATCAGTTTATTAAAAGCTTCCTTCCCCTCTGAAGTGAGGCACATTTGGTATACACATTAACTGATGTGTTGCCAAAAGTGTTTCTATGTCAAATCCCCTTTCTTGATAATTTCATGTATTTCTTGACCCAAATCTAGTGCTTCTATATTGGGACATGCTTTTATAATGCAAACAGTTTCTATGTCAAATCCCCTTTCTTGATGATTTCATGTATTTCTTGACCCAAATCTAGTGCTTCTATATTGGTACAAGCTTTTATAATGCAAACAAATGTGGCAAGCATCTGGAAATACACCTTCCAATAGCATCTGTGCAAAACATTTCAGTGCATTGTGAATACATCCGTGATCATTATATCCTACAATTAGTGTAGTCCAGGATACGTCACCTTGATCTGCCAATTTTTCAAAGACTTCCTGTGCCTCTGCAAAAGAGCAGGATTTGACATACATATCAATCAATGCACTTGCAACAAAGCGATGTCTTTCAGAGCCCTGTTGTATAGTGTCACTGGGTATTTTACAGCCCTTTTCTATGTCTTCTACATTGCCATGGGCTTTCAAGATGAAAATATATGTGGTCATATCTAGATGTACATCCTGTTGCTGGATCCATTCAAAATAGTTAAGAGCGTTATGAGCATAATTGTTTTCAATATATCATGTTAGCAACACATCTCAGGACACAATGTTTTGGGTTGGTAACCTATCAAAAATTTGTTGTGCTTCCAAAATTGAACCACATCTAGTAGGCATGCCAATCAGAGTGCTTCCCACATAAAGATTTCTTTCAAATCCCCTTCTTGTACTCATGTTGGCACAAGTTTTCAGGCAGCAAACACATGCCATGACATCTGCAGTTCACCATTCCACCTTGTAACATGACTACCATGCCTCATACTTGCATTCTTCAGAACATCTCTGCATTTAGTTATTGATCTCTCAGCTCCGCTATTAGACCAACACATCATTCCTGTTAGAAGAATCTACACTCTCAGAAATAGACAAAACTTGAGCTGACTTTACCTCTTCATTTTCAGTTGACTCCTCTTCTTAATTTTGCACTTGTCGTGCAATATTTACGATGTATTTCTTCCTCTGCCTCTACTGGTTTCTCCTCCTCTCATAAGAGAACCACCACATCCTCTTCCTCTATTTTGTGGAGATGAGCAATTTATGGCTAAGTGCCCCTGCCCTCCACAATTAAAACAGTTGGTTTTGTTGTCTAGATTAGGGCAATTAGTTTTTAGATGCCCGTACATGTTACAGTGATAACAAGATCCCATATTTCTTGTATCACCTCTACCTCTACTTGATTCCCCTCTTCCTCTATTCATAAAGCCCTTGCCTCTAAATCTAGACTTAGAGGTGTACGTTTAGTGTACTTAGACTTCAAAATGTTTTCTACGTGCTCTCTATCTCTTGCAATAGTTCTTGCCAGTACTGACAAACTTTCATAGTTGGAACCTGCTATAGATATGATCTGAATTTGGTGTTTCTCAAATAAAATAGTGCCAGCAGCCTCTAAATCTGCTAAAACATTATCGATCCTATCAAAGAATCTCTGTCACGTCATCATCTTCTTTAAATCTTATTTTAAATTTTATTTTAATTTCCTCCTTCTCAAGAACACCAACTTGTGAAGATGACTTTTTCTCATATGTCTTAAGCAGATAATCCCACATTTGTTTAGGAGACATGTTCCTAATTTTAAGCAAAATACTCTTACTAACCTTGCAGGTTATAAGGCTTTCTGCTTCATGTTTTTTTTGCAGAAATGGTTCTTCCTCCTGAACCTGCTGCAACCTCTGCAATAGAGCTCTTTCCTCTATTGGAATCGTTTCCTCAACTGAACTTGTTGCTGTAACTTGTTGCTATTTAACTACTATCAGAAGTGTTTGCTTGTGTATTACCACTTGTTACAATATCCCACAGGCCTTTTGCCTCAAGTACTTTTTTTCATTTTGCTTTCCACACTTGAAAGCCTGGTCCCTTTGTATATTTCAATAGCTCCTAGTAGGGAAGCATCCAATCTTGTATCCATTCTGACCGTCTGCTACCTGCTCTGATACCAATTGTTGATTGAAGCTTTGTGAAGGATCTCAACTTAGCAATTTACTTGAGTTGAAAATTATAACTAATATTTCAAACAACTATGATATTCAAAATATTGTATGTTAATAGTATTTGAGAACCACTATTCATATGGGCATCGATTCCAACACTGTTCACTATAAGATTAAGACAATTTAAAGGTCACACACTTCCGGAACTACAAATCGAGCTGGAGATCTCTATCAAATCATCCAGTATTCAATTCACTGTATATTTTCTTCTATGCACCAAGTTTTTCTTCATTGATTTCCATTGTTTCTCGTTGTAGTATTTCTATATTTGGTGTACCACTCATAATTATCTACATACAAACCTTATTTACATGGTTCCATATTTATATAGTTTATCAATCTTGGACTAGGTTTAAAGTCTCATAAACGGTCAACCTTGAATAACTTGAGATGCTTTACTATCAAAATTCACTTGGTCAAATAAACAAAAGGGCAATAATAGGATATTTTGTGCATTGGATAGATTCTATGTCAATAATCTTTCTAATTCTTTCCGGGACAACTGTCTTGTTTATAGTGATGAATGTACTTCCATCTTGGATCACCAACCACAAAATTTATAAATCAAACACACTTTAGCCCTCAAAAGACATGGGAACATTCCCTTCAAATTGAACTGCTCAATTCTTAGCTCTGAAAATTTCTGTCATGAGTTTCCCGCCTTTTATCAAAGCCTGCCAAGGGTGCAAGCCTTTAATTCCATGAGATCCTTTTATTCCAATATCAAAGCTTCCAAAGCTTGGATTAAAGATTGGTCTGAATGAGAAAAAGATAGCTGAGAAAAATGCTCTTTTACAAGATATGAAAGAGGTTAGAATCATGATCCAGAATGATCCTCTTAATAGGGTCGGCATTTAGCTGAGGGGAACCTAGAAATAGTTATTAAGGCTTTAGAGGAAAATAGAAGCTAAAGGTGCAGGCATTAAATGCAAGATCAAGTACCACGCCAATATGGATACCTCTGATTCTAAAATTTCCATTAGAATTGCAAAATTAGACGACGTAAGAGCCAAATCACTGCTGTCAAAGATGAGAATGACTCTAAATAGCAATCTATCTACTGATATGAACAGACTTCTTCAGGAGGATGAGGTTTTAGCAACTGTCAACAGTTTAGCCGACGGCAAAAACCCACGGCCAAATGGTCTGCCTCCAGATTTTTTTATAAAATTTGGGATATTCTGAAATCTAATTTCATTCATATGATCCATAGACTTTGGATTACAAATCGTCTTCACCTTGCTAACTCAGCTGGCTTAATAACTCTGATTCCAAAAAAAGATGATTGAATTCTTTGCTAACTGGAGGCCTATTTGCCTCATCAACACAACCTATAAAACTTGTGCCAAAATTATTGCAAGTAAAGTGAAAGGCTTCCTCCAAAATAAGAGCAGTTATAATCAATCAGCCTTCCTTTTAAACAGATACATTTTGGACAATTAACAGTACAATTGTTTGATATCCAGTTAATGCCTTAACTTATTTATGATAAGATTGATAGCACTACGACTATCTATCTGAACATGATTTACTTGATGATGTCCTACCGTGGTGTGGACAGTATGCCTGGACGTAGCAACTTCACCAACTAAAACAGTTGGAGTAGGAGTTGTTGACGACAAAGCTTCAAAATGGTGGCCAAGCTAAGGGGTATCTTGATTTTCGCAAGTTTTTCTTGAAGATCCAGTGAGATTGAGCAAAGGGACCAGCAGGATCCACTAACGTAGGGTCCTTTGGCAATGAGTTGGGCACTTCATTTAAAAGCCCAACCTCATCACCATATTGGGATATGGTTGACTGCGTGACATGGACGAGGCTAGATCAGCAGCACGTTGTCGTGCCCATTTAGTTGCATAAACATTCGCCAGCATGTGTCATTCATCAGCTTGCATTAAACGAAGGATGCTCTGCTGTAATTTAGGCATGATATGAGACATGAAATATTCCAAATCGAGGTCAAAGTGAATGGACTTAACCAAAGTCTCAGGTGGGGCAGCAGCAACGGCATATGCTAAATGCATATCCTGTGGCGTGAGAGTGTATGGTCTAGTGCCATCAGTGTGCCGTGAGACCATGTATTTTGGATATGCCATCTGTGAAGGTGAGGTCAGGTAAAAACCCCTTATTTACCACTATTTTAGCAAAAAATCCCTTTTCCTACTCCAATCCATCCCTCTGCATATATACCCCATAACATATTTCTACAAACAAACTAGTAAGCTTGTATATGTATTCTCTGTCCATATTCGAATTTTGTACATAATTTCATATATACTCTATACCTTTTAGTGTATTTTTCATGCAACTAAACCTATATTTGCATATTTTTTTGGTACATATACGTAAGTAAATACTAATAAAGAACCCCCTAAAAGTATTCGTTGATATTTTATGCACTATAAATGTGCATCCCCCTTGGAGACAACGCCTAGCCAATTAGACTATTGAACGAGAGGATTAAGTGTAGATAAATTTCCTCTTGAACCTGTTGGTCCAGAGGAGCTTGTGCTGGAGACTGCTGAGGTTGTTGTTCTTGTGGAGGGCGTGGAGGATGATTTGTAGTAGATCGGGGGCCCGTTTACTATTGGCCACCCAAAGTTGGTAAGCCATAACTCGTGCTGAAGTAGTTTGGTTGGTGCCTAGAAGCTGAACTTGAACCTGATGAAGCTGAGGACACATGGTGACAGTGCGATCCCATTCTGACAGTGGTAATATTGAGCTTTAGCGGGATCAGAAGGAGCCTGATTGAAATGTAATTCCAATTTGTATCCTGAATACATAATAATAATTATATACATATTGGCATACATTTTATTATCATTTACACATTTGTTTGCCAATTTGTAATGTAAGCGAAAGATTCATGATTGTTATTGTTTTTCTATATTTGTTCGTTTTATCACTTGCTACAATGTTGCCTTCGACTCTAAACATATTTCAATGGTCTGAGGGGCCATGGTATATTTCTAAGGTATTTGAGGCTGCAAGGCAACCTACCAAAGAACACTCGACTTGGGATATTTCACACATTGTTGTATTCTAGAACATATGGTATCCCATGTTCTTTATTGTATTAATATTATTTCATATCTTATGACCCATTTTCCATGTAGTTCCATTGCAATATTTTCTAAGCACGAAGCTCGTGTTATATAGAACCATCCTTAGGCTTCGAAGGGGCTTAAAAAATTGTTGGACCCATGCACACCCCTAGGCCATCTCTCTCTCTCTCTCTCTCTCTCTCTCTCTCTCTCTCTCTCTTTTTTTTTTTTTTTTTTTAAATTTTTCGTACACATTTCGTACAACATTCACACATATTTTGTACAACATTTATATTTATTCCGTATAGATTATGTAGCTCTTTAATAATAATATATTAATATAACACATCGAACCATTGAAAGGGGCATCAAATATATTAAGAAATTAAGCCATTAAATTAAACCCCCCACAGACCCCCGAGTTGTTTTTGCTGATATTCGTGCAGGGCATCCAACGGTTGGCGAGGAGCCCCACAGTTAACTAAAACTTACTAAAAAATGAGTTGCATCTAATGATGGTTGAGTCTGAGCCTACCAATGGACGCCCTGCTGGGAGATTTAATTTAATGGTTCAATTTCTTAATATGTTTGATGCCCCTTTCAATGGTTCGATGTGTTATATTAATATATTCCAGTGATGATTTTAGGGGCGAATTTTCGCAAATAAGCGAAATTTTTGAAATTTGAAAAAAAAAAGCCATGATGGTTGAGTAGATCCTGTTCATTAATTTTTTTCTTTTTTTAGTCCAATTTTTTTTTTAGGTCGGTTCCCGCTCGTGCAATATTCACCGACAGTTCTTGAATCCGGGAGGAAAACTTTCGCCCTTCATTTTATACAATTTCTTTCTGATTTCCATTTGTTCGCCAGGTCAGAGATGCTTCAATGGGCGTGGTCATTTCATAGCCATAGCATGCCAATTCATGTTAACATTAATTTTTTCTATATCATCTTTGCAAATTTTCGACTGAAAGCATTTCTTGGACATCAATCTTACAGTTTTTGGGAATGCACTACCCGAGGAAGATCTGAGGTTATTGTTTTGATTATCAGAGGAGACAATTTATATAATTTGCTTTGAGATTCAAGGCTTGTGTAGGTGAGAATTCTTATTTGGTTTTGAAATATGATAAAGTTCTGATTGCATGTCGTCTTTCTAATTTTTTGCAGCCCAGCATATTGGTTGCAATCGAGTGTTGAGAGCTTATATGTGATTCAAGTACCAGGTAATTAAATTATCTATTCTTTTACTCTTTATACAGTAATGAATTATGGAGATGACACTACTGCATTAGTAATTAACTATGGAGATGACATTACTGTCAAGTACCTTCCTGTTGGCTCATACTTCGCACTCCATAACTTGGTCTCTTTGAAACCAAGGTTTGTGGCCCTTTACATTATTCTGCAAGGGTCTTGTGCGAAATTGTATAGTGATAAGATCGTTTAAGTCATTAACCTGAAATTCACCAATATCATAATCTGTCCATCCGCCTTTGGCTGGCCTTATAGGTCTCAAGTTTGCTATGCTGGAATCTTGGCTTTGCTCTCTTAATGCTTCTTAACATTGTGAGACCACCAAAGAATTCTATGATTAAAATGGACTCTTGACGTGGCACGCTATCTCACCACCCAACCACGAGCCCTCAGCTAAGACACAGCTGCCCCAGAGCTCTCCCCCGAGCTACTATATAGCGTGCATGCCCCTTTGGTCCATCTTTGGACCAAAGCCCTCTTTGGACCAAAGCCCAAAGAACCACATGGCCTAAAAAGGCCTAAAGCCTTTTTGCCCATCCACGTCCTTGGCATATAGCATTCCCCCCCTCTTGACATTGCAGCAGTCCTCTGCTGCAAAAGGGTGTCTAAATACCTTTAGCCATCCGAGCATAATCCTTCCTTGGCCCTCGCTTAGGCTAGCTAGAAGCCCTGTGGCTTGGACTTCCTCTTATCTCTCGGCTTCCTTTGCTTTCTGATCTTTATATTCCCTAAGAATATCCGGATAAACTTCTAAAACATTGCCACGCACCCATGAAGCGTCCTCCAAAGGTTTGTGAGCAAACTTAACCAAATATTGTCTTGAACCACTAGTGGATTTATCCGCCAAAATTGTTTCCGGCTCTAGAACTTCGAATCATCAATCAATTCTCAGGTCGGGTTAACCTCCCAAGTT
Source organism: Isoetes taiwanensis (assembly GCA_021234155.1). Classification (NCBI taxonomy): domain Eukaryota; kingdom Viridiplantae; phylum Streptophyta; class Lycopodiopsida; order Isoetales; family Isoetaceae; genus Isoetes; species Isoetes taiwanensis. The sequence goes on along the minus strand of JAJEKV010000212.1, from coordinate 238,893 downwards.
GAGGTAACTCCTTACCATGATAAGCCTTTAGGAATGACACATTCACTACATCATGCATTTTCCAACCTTGAGGCAATCTTAATTGATATGCATTCTCATTGACCACTTTAATAACTTGAAATGGTCCATGGAAACGGGGTGCCAACTTAAGATCCTTCTTGCGCGCATATTTCTTAAAGTGGCCTTTATGGATCATCATCCATACCCAATCTCCTTCCTTAAAAACCATTGGTTGCCGCAACTTAGATGATTTATTTGCAAAGGATGCTTGAGCATCTCGAATACGAGCTTGTAGCAAGTCTATGAGATCCTTATGCTCAATAACCACATCATCAGCAGCTGGAACATCCTCACACACTCGAAAGAGTGGCTCCCGTACAGGCCGACCATAGACCGCCTGAAAAGGGGTCATCTTTATGGTAGACTGATAGGTATTATTATACACAAATTCAGCAATAGGCAAATACTCTTCCCAATGACCTTGATGCTCATTGACAAACCCCTTAAGATGGCACAAATAACTTTATTCACCACCTCGGATTGTCCATCGGTTTGATGAAAAGCAAAGGGAGAACGTTAACTCTGTTCCCAATTGCATAAACAATGCCTTCCAGAATTTACTGGTAAACTTTGTATCACGATTGGATACAATAATCTTTGGCAATCCATGTAGCCTAAATATCTCTTTGATAAAGAGTGTAGCCGCACTATAAGCCGTTAACTTATCCGAGCAAGGAATAAAATGAGCGTGCTTAGTTAAACAATTAACAATTGTCCAAATGACAGTGTTCTTGTGAGAACTTGGAGGAAGACCAACAATAAAATCCATAGTGATCTGCTCCCACTTTGCCTCTGGAATAGGCAAGGATGAAGGAACACCATGAGGTTTCTTGTTCGCTTTCTTTATCCGTTGACAAGTAACACAATGACGAATATGAACCAAGATATCTCTCCGCAATCCATGCCAAATAAAGTATGGTTCAAGCTTTGCCAAAGTCGTCCCCACGCCCCGATGACCCGCAGTAGGTGCATCATGGACTTCTCTAGGAATAAGTGACCGAAAGTCTCGAACAATGCATCGCTTTGGACCTTTATATAAGAACCCATTAACAATCTTATACCCATATGCATTGCCACTTTGAGACAACAACCAAATATCCTTATAATCATGGTCAGTGGCATACAACGGCTTCATTTCCTCCAAATGGTTGGATTGTGCTATAGAAAGAGAACAAACTGCATAACACCTACTTAAAGCATCAGCTACAACATTCTCTTTACCATGACGATAATCCACTGAGAAATCATATTGCTGCATAAACAACCCATTTCAAATGCCTTTCCGATAATGTTTTCTGTGAAACAATGTGCGTAATGCTTTGGTGGTCAGTCAAAATATGAACCGTCGACCCTAAAAGATAGTGTCGCCACACTTTCAAAGCATGAATGACAGCCAGAAATTCCTTATCATAAACACTATATCTACGTTCCGTGTCAGAAAACTTCCGACTTTCATAAGCAATAGGATGACCATCCTGCATCAAAACTGCGCCCAAAGCCATACCACTTGCATCAACACATAACAAGAAAGGTAGACCAAACTTTAGCAAACACAGAACATGAGGATGAACCATGGCATCCTTCAAAACTTGGAAAGCAAACTGATGATTATGATTCCATTGAAAAGGAACATCTTTTCGTGAGCAACAAATATAAATCAAGCTAAACGAGCAAAAATTCTGCACAAACTTCCTATAATAACCGCATAAGCCCAAAAGGAACGCTAATGCAAAGAATCGGAAGTAGGTATTGGCCAATCCACAATTGCTTGTACCTTCTTTATCGATCAACTTTAAGACCCTCAAAAGAAAACAATATGACCCAAATATTTCGGGATTGGAAAAAGATACTTTTCTTAGGATTAAGAGTAATAGACTCCTCCCTTAACCGACGGAAAACCTCCCGCAAATGCAAGTAATGGTCTTCCTCGGACTTACTAAAAACTAATATGTCATTAAAGAACACGACAACATAAACGCCATGCACATCTGGGTGGATTCACGCTATAGTGGATCGTTTTTGGTGTCCCCATGTCCCCCCCCAAATAGCTTAAAAGTATAGCTTGTATTTGTGGTTTAAGAAATGCATTTGTGGTTTGAGAATTTGTATAACATTGATTACGTTGATGCCTTTTCCAGTAACCGATGAGTAATTCTAATAATAACCAACCACTTCATTATTAATTGGAGGGAATTTTTTCAAATGCTCAAACGGTGGAAACGTGAGGAGTTTGTTCCTCATTCTTTTGCTCAAGATTATTTTGGTAAGTCTACATTAGGAAGCACATTTAAAAAATGGAGAAGAAAGATGTATTCTTAGATATGGCGGATGAAGAAATCCGAACATCCTAATGAAGATCCATTTGTTAGAGTGAGTTTGAGATCATTGTTGAAAGAAATTCAATGGGGAAGTTTTAGATTGTGGTTTAGAACATGCAACTATTTCTAGTGTCAATCTTGAGAATGCAGATGATATATCAATCGGTCATGATCCTAGTATTGTGGACAATACTATAAAGAATATCAAGAAGAGAAAAAAAAGAGATACAGAGCAAGAACGTCTCAAGAAACAAAGAAGACAGAGAAAAAGACAAAAAAAGAAGCTAATGAGGCATTGGTGAAGATTGGAGGTCAAGATGGGTTGGATAAAAGTGGTGCAACAAAAAAGGAGAGTAGTGTTAAACACCGCAGCCAATTCATTCTTGAGGCAAACAAAAACAATGAATCTCCAGTTTAAACGAGAAATATTGATTGATGTACTAGAACATAAAGCTATGGAAGAGATAGTTGGGGATCTCTTGAAGAATCTGGAAGCAAAAACAACCATAATAGATAATATCGGAGATTCAATCCATATCATGAAGCAATCAACTAGTCTAGATTGTATGGCTGCTAAAAATCTTGTTTAGCAATGGCAATAGGCAATGAACGAGAAAAGCAACTCTGAAAAATGGGAAAAAGTTCTTGATGTTCATCCAAGAAATTTGACTAACACAAAGAGAGACAAATTTGAGATAAATTGCAATTCGAAAATGGGTGTACTATAGAAGGGGAGAAGATGTGATTCCATTTGATTCTGTCATTGCTCTTGTACAGGATTTTTGGATTTCTAATACTAGGTCTCTCCAAACACAAAGGATGTGAAATCTAGGAGACTTGAAAGAAATATCGAGAAAAGAGCATGCTACACATTACTTAGAGCAAAGCCAAGTTAGTTACTACTCTATTATCTATCTACTCTTTCAAGCTTGATTTGATCACGCTTTTCTCCAGATCCTCTATAAGTTATAGATTGTGTATTGTAGATAGTATATTATAGTTTTAGATCCAAGATAGATTGCATTATGGTTGGAATAGATTGTGGTTTTGGATTACATTGTGGTTAGATTAAACCGTGGTTCAAGTCATATTGTGATTCGTTGCATTGTGGTTTAAAACTTGGTTGTGGTTGTAGATTACATTGTGGTTCTAGATTATGGTTTTGATTAGATTGTGGTTTTGGATTGGAATGTGGTTTTGGTTTCAATTTTCTTGTGATTGTGGTTGTGGATTATATTGTGGGTCTAGATTATGGTTTGATGGATTGTGGTTTTAGGTTAGATTGTGATTTTAAGGTTTCTAATGGATATTGTTTTATTTTGTGGTTTGGAATTTCATTATTATAGTTTGAGGTTCATGTTTTGCGGTTTTGGGGTTTGAGATTGATAATCAACTATTGTTTTGTTCTTAGATGCAACTCTATAAAGCTTTCAAAGCAAAACATCAAATGTCAAAGTTGGAGCTTCAGCTTTTCAAAATTTGAAGCCGTGGTTTGTAGTGAAGCTAGCGTGAGTATAACACTTGTTGTTGCATACATCATGTCGAAGTTACAAATCTTTCTTTGGATGGTTTAACTAAATTAGGGAAGAAGCACTCAAAGTCATGTACTTGTGAGTGCAAGATTTTCTGGAGACATCAGTGATCTTTGGAAATGTATTGTTTGCCAGAAGGGTGAGATTGATGAATTCTATAGTAAGGATTGTCTTGACGGTACTTGTAGTGAGTGTGGGATAAAGAAGTTTGAAATCTGCCCCAAGGAATTAGAGAGTGAGGAGGTTGTGAAATGGGAGTACATCGACTATGAACATGGAGGTGTGGATAAACGTGGAGAGCCTAAGAAAGTTTTGAAACACCAATACAAAGAGACCACACCAGCCGGTGCTAATAAGCAAACTCAAAGACAGTTGGAAAAATTTCCCCCACAATTTCAAATACAAATGGCAAGATAAACAGGTTTAGGAAATGCTCGATAATCTCCTTAGGATGTCATAGTGTCCGGGTGGTAGATTTTGCGAAAAATTACACATTGAAAGAGAGAACAGGTGCAATCTCAATCTTGGACAAGCGTGCAAGGTGACCATTCTTGTCCACATTACTTATCATGTGGCTAAGAATGGTGAAGTAGTAAAAAAAACACATTATTATATATCGGATGACCGCAAACATGATACCTTATTAGATGCGGCATTGCTTTAATATGCACTTCAATTATATGGAAGAGCAAGGACTGAAACCACGTGGCACCGGGTTTTTTCTCGATGGTCTTTGCATCACAATTCAAAGCTGCAAGGCCATTTTATTTTATTGCTAGATACTCTTATCGGACTCTAATTCATATGATGTGGAATTACTTTGGTTCAAACCACGGAAAAGGGAGAACATGATGGCAAAGGCTGCTGAATTAAAGAGATGGATCGAATGGTCCAACTCCTATATCCTGATACTAAGATAGAGAATGCACATGATATTGTGGAGGCCGCCAAGGAGTTATTTTAAGTGCGGTTTCTTCTAAAGAGGAACCAAAAACAAAAAGAAAGATATTAAAAGATTTTTTGGGAAGTTAAAGCGGGAGAAGTCGATAGGCGTAAGGAATGGGGAGCACATACGGTGAAGGATACTCAAAAATTCATAGTGTGCGCCAAGATTCACTTGGGATCAACAACTCAATTCTGAGTTCAAGATTCTCATGCTTTTGTAGTTTTGTTTAGATGAACATTGGGATAGATGCGAGAATCGGCATATGTGAATAAGTGGGAACTGGTGGAAATTGAACCTGCTTCTTCATCTACTTGTGATGCAATTGAGGTTAGAAAGTCACAAAGGCCCTTATATTCAGGTGTTAATATTCTTGTAGGGTCGGATGTGGAGATTACTTTGGGCGCGACCAAAAACAACCACGAAGGGGATGACTTTTGGTTGCTTGCATGTACAAGGGAGAAGTATGTAGTGGAAAAAGACTTCAAAGATAATGGAACGTGGTTCTTAAAAGGTGAAAGTATATTAGAAGGAACTTACTTCAAAAAAATTCCAAGTTCAAAGAGAGGTTATGAATTATGTTCTCAAGAAGGAGCTGCAAAGGTTTACTCTACACAAGTATGTGGTGTTAGAATTCCACTAATGAAAGGAAATTATGCTATCAAAGGACATCCTGTATTTCACCTTCTAGATCCTAAGGATGAAGAAACGGTCGAGCCAACTTACCACCTGTGTTGTCAGATGATGATGATGGTGATGGTGATGGTGATGGTGATGATGATGGTGATGGTGATGGTGATGTTGATGGTGATGGTGATGGTGATGGTGATGGTGAGTGAACACTTGTTGTTGTGAGCGGATGATGATGATGAACGGATCAAAGCCATCCGGGTTGTCATGATGATGATTTTCATGTATTGATGTTTTAATAGATAATGATGATGATGATGAGTTGATATATCTTGTATTCTTCTACTTGTGTTTTCTCAGGCTTGTATGATAATGTTATTGTTTAGACTTTATGTTATTAATGTTTCATTCATAACTAACATATGTTTAAAAGGTGTGTTGGTTTATTCATTTGATAGATATTGAATGAATAGGTGTTAGGTTCAAATCCAAGGATGTTAAGTTTGAATTTTGATAATTTTGGATCTATGTCTTACATGGTAGAGTAGTCCAATACAAAAACCCTAAACCTAATATCCCACACCAATATCCCACATGCCAAAAGAAGCAAAAAAGTAGCATGTGTATATAAGATGCACCTAGAAGTGATTAAGTATCATGTGATTGGGCCTTGTTGGCGAAACCTTTGGAGACATCCAAGGGGATGGACACTGTGGTGCGGCGTGGGGGATGCCCTACAATTAGTCGAGCCACATTGGTGCGAGATCTAACGACCTCGAATCGGATATAATTCGAGGGTTCTCTTTAAACGGAAATTCCGTCTTAAAGAGATTTACTGGAAGGCGAGAGGCCGAGATAGGTCCCAATAAAAGTCGGAGTGGATATCCCACTATGATGGCTCACATGATCTAACCTCTAGGGTGGCCTCCTAGAGGGTGTAACCTCGAGGGGTGTATAGTATAGTGTCTTAGAGGTCTTAGAGGGTTGTGAATGTGAAATGATATGCTTGTGGGGGGTGTTGTGAATGATACATGTGTTGACAATTGAATTTACAGGACAATGATGGTGAATACATCCGAATACATCCGAGACATGGATCCATGTCTCTAGGTATGTATAAAAAGGTATGTATAATCTACATCCAAAATGGTACCATGCATAAAATCCCAAACAACAACTAAAAAAGAAAAAAGAAAGTGAGTGAGTGAGGTAGTAGTGAGATGGGGGCTTCCCCTCTTCCCACTATGATGGCTCACATGATCTAACCTCTAGGGTGGCCTCCTAGAGGGTGTAACCTCGAGGGTGTATAGTATAGTGTCTTAGAGGTCTTAGAGGGTTGTTGTGAATGATATGCTTTGTTGTGAATGATATGCTTGTGGGGGTGTTGTGAATGATACATGTGTTGACAATTGAATTTACAGACAATGATGGTGAATACATCCGAATACATCCGAGACATGGATCCATGTCTCTGAGGCGCAATGTGTATGTATAAAGGTATGTATAATCTACATCCAAAATGGTACCATGCATAAAATCCCAAACAACAACTAAAAAAGAAAAAAGAAAGTGAGTGAGTGAGGTAGTAGTGAGATGGGGGCGCTTTCCCCTCGAGAGAGTGAGGTCGATGAGTGATGAGTGAGGTGGGGCTTCCCCTCGAAAGGGATGAGTGAGTGAGGTGAGGGGGGCTTCCCCTCGAATGGTGAGGATGAGTGAGGTGGGGGCGCTTCCCCCATCGCCGTTGAGGGACTTTGCAGCATTAGACTAAGTCCTTAGAGAGGTCCTTAAAAAAGTGTCCTTAAGAAAATGAACTCCAGAACTCCAACTCCAAAAAAAAAAACAAACTCAACTAACTATACTATACAACTCAAAAAACGTCAAAAAAACAAAAACAAACAAACCACAAACTCAAAACTCCATTTCTCTTTGTGGCTTGTTACTACATAAACTCAAACTCCACAAACAAACAAACCACAAACTCAAAACTCCATTTCTCAAAACTCCATTTCTCTTTGTGGCTTGTTACTACATAAACTCAAACTCCACAAACTCAAACTCCACAAACTCAAACTCAAATTCTCTCTTTTGTGACTTGTTACTACACAAACACAAACTCCACAAACTAAAACTCCAATTCTCTCTTTTGTGACTTGTTACTACACAAACACAAACTCCACAAACTAAAACTCCAATTCTCTCTGTGGGTTGTTACTACATAAACTCAAACTTCCAAACTCTAAACTCCACAAACTAAAACTCCAATTCTCTTTGTGGCTTGTTACTACATAAACTCAAACTCCACAAACTCAAAACTCAAATTCTCTCTTTTGTGACTTGTTACTACACAAACACAAACTCCACAAACTAAAACTCTAATTCTCTTTTGTGGCTTGTTACTACATAAACTCAAACTTCCAAACTCTAAACTCCACAAACTAAAACTCCAATTCTCTTTGTGGCTTGTTACTACATAAATTCAAACTTCTGTGTTTACAATATATTCAAAATCTGAATAAGCAAGTCATGTCCATAATCTCTAAAAACTTGATTACATATACAAATAATCAAGTAATCCCTTATACTAGACACAACCTGTGGTGTAAAACATCGGTTTGAATAGTGTAACCAATTCTGTATGGCAGCATCTTCCTCCATGATGATTTTAGCAAACATACAAATATACAATCCACATGAATAACCATTTGATTGGAGAGGATGAGGGCTAAGATGGCACCACCGCAAATTCTCTTTGAATTGGGCTGCTCGTGGGGAAAGCTTGGCCAAAGCTTCTATTAGCCTGTTATAAGAGAGGAAAGTCAATTCCTACATAATCAAAATAAGTTTACATTTGAATTCACAAATTGACCACTTACCTGCTTATAGGTGTCCAATCATACCCTTGGTATGACATTCCTACTAGTTTGCTCGTAGAATTTTCCAAGCACACCATTGAAATCAAAGATCAATAGTTTTTTAGACAACCTGATTCTCTTGATGGCTGGAGATGATGCACAATCACTTCCAGGTATAATAAGGTCCATTTTCTTCTCTTTGAACTCTCCATCAGAATTGTCAGGTACTAGTAAAAACAACAAGATACAACGGTCAAATATTGAGGAAGAACGAGACAAAAAAGAAGCTAGGAAAAAAAATGAAACCTTTTAACTCAATCAATGCAGGTATCTTACTTGGTTGTTTTGTGGATGGTGGTTGAGGTAAAATGCTATTTGACATTACATTGTCATCATCAAATTGTATTTCTTGAGCCAAGAGAATTGCTATATATTTAGAGAATTAGTACACTAATTTACTAACTGTAATGGAACAAAAGTGAAGGAAGAATACCTTTGTTTTTTCTAGTAGATATCTCTTCGACATTTTCGGTTTCGATTTCCAATTTGCTACTTGTATCTATACCTAAAGAAATTATAGCTTCAGTATGAATAATATTAGAACTATCAAAGGAATAATAAAATTAGTATCTTAAACCAACCAGATATGAAATCTTTGACTTCTACTACAAAAAGTGGTTTTTTTAATGCAACGAACTTCTCCTCATTGTTGAAGCTAAGAAAGCGGTTTTCAGATCACGGTGGACTCAAAACTTGCTTGGTAGAGCTAGAGGGTTTATTGAGCTTATCCTCCTTGTTGAAGCTAGAAAGTGGGTTTTAGGATCGCGGTGGAAACTTCACCTTGGTAAAGCTAGAAGGGCTAGGAGGTCCAAATAGAGAAGGTTCATTGTAGCTTTTGGAGACATCTACGCACTTGACATAAATTTGGAAGCATCGACATATGTTGCACTTGACTCTTCATTTAGATTTGATTTGCAATTTGAAGCCTCTTTGCACTTGACTCTTCATTTAGATTTGATGCATGCGAGGAAGATACAAGAAGAATGAAAAATAACATAAGTTATTCTAATACAAACTATTAACTTTTACATTACCTTGTTTCTCACTTTCGATTGTCCGGTGTGCTCTTCTTTCTCAATTTCGGGTTGTGTTGCATTCTCCACTTGGATCTTTTGCTCTTCTATCCGTGAGAATAGATATCCCTTATCTCTACTTGTGCTTGCATATGTGGGATTCATATGGACATCTAAAAGGACAACCAACAAAACCATCAACATTAAATGATGTTAAGAAGTTGATTGCTTAACCACTTATACATACCATATGAGTGTACAACTTTCTTCCACGCCAAATCAAACAATCCAAGTGGCGGATATGATCAGTTTACAATGCGGGCTACAACACTTATCCCTATAACTGAAAACAAGAAATTATACACATCAATTTAAAGAGCTTAATGATCAAAATATAACTATTGTTAAGATCAAAATTTACTTTTGCTCATACCTTAATAATGAGGCCAAACATTGAATATGGTAAAGATGGTTACACTCTGTAGTAACAAAGGGCGTTGGCTTCCCATCATATTCAAGAATCTTCTACAATAGGGACATACACGTTCAGTGAGTCTGATAGGAAATTTGTTTCTATAGACTTCGGGTAGATAAGGATCTAGTTTAATCCCGTTCTCAAGGACATTGCGACCTTCAATAAGCCTTTCAAGACCGCGGTCCGAGTTTTGCAATCTCATCATTGTCCCCTTGCCTCCTCTTCTCAATAGCATCAAGATCTTCCTCTACAACAACCAATGATGCCACAACTTTAACTACCTCGGCTTCCTTCATATCTACCACATTTGCACACTGCGGTAAATGCTTCCTTTGTCATTCCTTGCATCAAGCATTTGATGTCTACAATTTCTTGCATATAATGCTCCTTCTTCTCCCTCAATGATTTGAAGGTTTTCTTCAACTCTTTCCATTTGTTATATGACTGTTGTAGCCTACAATCAACCTCTTTCACCTTCAATTCGGTGGACTCCTTCCATTTTGTCATCACCCGTAAAGAATCTGTAATGAAACAATTGATGGAAATTAGTTACAGGGATACAAGTATATTCCACAATCTAAAGAAACTTTATTAAAGGCTCAATCCACAATCTATATTCCACTCACTATAATTCAGGTCCAATCTATAAAATATAATCCACAAAGCACAAAGTATAAATCCTTAACCACAATTTAACCATCACAAATGCAAAACCACAAACCAGCACAAATGCAAAACCACAAACCACAAAACACAATATAAAATTCCCCCAATCCACAAACCAAAACATGCAACCACAAACCACAAACTACAGAACACAATATAAAATTCACTCAATCCACAAACTAAGACACCCAACTCATAAACCAAATCCATTAACCCCAAACCACAAATCATAAACCACAAACAACAAATCCAAATATATAAACTACAATCTAAATTCACAAACTCTAAATCACAATTATATACTACAAATAATATAAATTCACAACTCCAATTTAAGAACTCCAAACCACAATTCTACTAAAGAACTACAATTTAAGAACTGCTGACAAAAACTATCACAAAAACTATGACCACAATAACCAGAAAGGTTAGGCTATGAACAAACCAATGATTATTAAGACTCTACAATGTTTATCAAAAAGTACTTACTATCAGAATGTCCAAAGGTAAAATCTCCTTTTTGCATCTCCAACTTTGCTGAAACCACCCACATTGTGTTGTGTAAGCTCATTTGACAAAATGCAAATTAAACAAAATAAAAACTACAACTTGTATTACCATATTTCTGTCTCTTAGACTCCACGGTTTTAGAATATGATGAAGCCAATCGTGGTTCAGTGATGCCTGAATCTTGTATAGGTTTTAGTGCTTTTCTAGTCCCACTATCTTCTTGGATGGGTATATTATCTTCTTCTAGCATTGAAGACCTCTTTTTTGAAGCATGCTTATAAAAACTCAACCAATCTATATCCTTACCTTTAACATCATGCAAAAACCATGCTACACCATAACTTGACTAACCTGCCCATTTTGAACATGACTCCTTTCCTCATAGATTGCCCTATAAATGCTTTCGGAAAAAGCCTCTTTCTTTTTTTTTTTTTGAGCCCTCAATCTATAGGATTGTTTATTCTCCACCTTTGGTCCCCAATACTTGCGCATCTCTAATGGATCCACAAACTTTTCCTCATGTTTTAACAAATCCACATATGATAATCCACTATCATTCAAGACATTTTTTCCATTTCTACAACCATGAAATTTAAGAGACCAAGGATTGAACCAACTCCACAAGGTCAAAAATCAATCAAAATTGGCACTACATACAACAAAAGCTTTGCCACAAGCTCTAGCTATGATCCGACAATCTTTATGCTATGATCCACAAGCTATGATCCACAAGATCTGGCTGTGCTTCCGCAATCTCTATTTAGGTCTTTTCACAAGGTCAAAAATCAATGGAAACAAAATGGCCTTTGCATATAGCAAAGCTTTTCCCAAAAGCTTTTCCCATGATTTGGCAAGCTATGATCCGCCAATCTACTTTTGGTGGCTATGATCCACAAGATCTGTTTGGCTATGATCCACAAGCTACGATCCACAAGATCTGGGTAATTCTCCGGCGTCTCTATTTAGGTCTTTTTGGTGTTTTTGGTTATTTTTTGGCGGTCCACGTTATTTTGGTCTCCGTGGCATTTGGCTTGTGTGGCAAATTCAAAAAGTCCTATTCTCGAGAAAGATATCATGCCAAAGAGAGGGAATTTTATTTTTGCACTATCATAAATGCTAAATGATTTGAATTTTTGTGTGTACAAACCACAATCTTGAACTATGTTTTGGACTATTTTTGTGGTGCAAAAATGAGCAAAATTGAGACACCATACCATGAATCCACCCATCTTCAAATATTCGCCCCATTAGCAAGACCAAGTAGCTGGCGCATTTGTAAGTCCAAATAGCATGATCAAAAACTCATAATGTCCAAAGGTTGTCCTAAACGCAGTCTTATGAACATCTTCAGGCGCAACCTTAAGTTGCCAATACCCTGACTTAAGATCAAGAGCACTGATTCTTCCTACATGAAGTGATGCCCTAGAGAAGGCTCCAGCAGAGAAGAAATCTAGTACGATGTTACCTGGAGGGCAGAGCTTATCAACAAGGTAGAACGCAGTTGCAGGACCAATCTGCTTATGCACCAGATATTCTCCCTCCATACCCTGCCAACTCCATTTAAACCTGTCTTGCAGGAGTATTTTAGCCATAGCATCTCCCTCACTTCCGATGGCTTCCTTAGGAATAGGAGGAATTTGCGGGAGCTTTCGAGGATGATCGCCATATAGCCTGAGATCCAGGTCTTCATCAGGCTCTCCCGTCTGTGCCGAAATCCTCGTAGCAAGAACGAGAGCTTGTGGCTCTTTGATTCCTGCACCACCTCTAGCTCCAGCTTCCTCTTCATAAATTCCTACAAACACTCTTGACCTGGATGAGCGCACTAGAAAATAGAAAGTTATGCTTCGGCCTGACGAAACATAGAATCCAGTATGTCTCTACATCTGTCATCTGTGAGACACTATCGAAGAACGCGGTTACAGTCTCACTATTCCAAATTGGAGTAAGCTGCCTTGCATCTAAACATATCATGCTGGCAGGTAGAACTGCATTTTCTTGCAGAATCCCCCCAGCAGTGACATGTTCAACAAAGTATCTTGGCAAGTCCTTTCTGTTTCGGGCTGAAGGATTTTTCGAATAGATCTGGCCAAGGAGAATGGCATGTTACCATGAACTCCCTCTTTGAGTATTCCTTCCGACACCCACTTATGGTGGCATACTCCCCAAGCCAGAAGTGCATTATCAGAAAAATGGTCGGTGGTCTTCCTTAGGTCCTCGAATTTCTTGTACTTAATGCCAATTTGATCTGCAATGAAGTGCGATCTCCTTCTTCATGTAAGCAAGAATTCTTAAGTTCTCGTGCTCGTCTTGAAGAAATTCTCGCCTTTGTAATCTGAGGTGACTTTGGCGTATATATCCCCTCAATGCTTCTTGAGGACCTTTCAACAATCATCATAGTCCAAGCCCCTCATGCATCTAAGGTAGTTGTCATTTGAAGTAATCTTTGTCTTTTTTGCAAAATTGATTACTATAGCTTGACCCCTATTGTCCTTTTTAGTTCTCCCTTCCTCCATTTGTTCCACATCTGGCAGAAGAGTGCATAAACATCATCTGGCATGAAGACAAACCTATTGACATCCTTCGTGTGTTTGCCCCTCAGAATCTTGTCTGCCATTTCAAGGTAGTGCTGCAAGAGAATTGGCGATGTTAGAATTTCCAACTGAAATGGCGCACCAGCGCCATTTATTGAAATGGCGCAGCTGTGCTATTTATCGAAATGGCGCAGCTGCGCCATTTTCGATAAATGGCGCAGCTGCGCCATTTGGTGTAAATGTATGGCAACACAGATGTAAACGTACCTTGTACTCGTCACTTCTTGACCGTCCTTTACCAGCAGGAGCTGGTCTTCCGCACTCCTGATACTGCTTACGAAGATGGTGGATCTGATCCACATATGGTTCCTTGAAGACAGTCTTGGCTACTATATCATTGACATCCACGCTGAGCTGAAGAAGGTCCAGGTCACTGATGTCTCCAGAAAGAACTCTGCATATTCTGAAGTTATAGATCTTCCTGAGCTCAACTCTTGCGTCTTCTGTCCCCAACTTACTGCACACAAGCTGAGCAGCAGAAACCGAATGATTACCATCCTATATAATAATGTTATAGAGTGTGTCTTCAACCACGCCCTAGATCGGACGGCTCAAATATGGGGCTGCAGATCTGACGGTTGTGGAAAAAAAAAAGTGGTCGGGTATGCCATTAGGGAGGAGATGCATCTTCTCTGCTCTTCTCTAGAGCACCGAGCTTACTTCAATCACCCTCAATCTTGCTTAAGCGCTTTCGTCTTCAGCTGCAATGAAGCTTCGCGGAATGGCATGGCAGACAGTCTAGGGTTTTAATTTCGTTATCTTTCTTCTGGCCTAGGATTTTTGCTACCATCGAAGCTAAGAGAACGGATGGATGTAGATTAGGACTACGGTGATCATCTTTGCCGTGTTGAAGCAGGATGGTGCCGGCATGTTTTGAATGCCTTTGCTGCAGCTGTGTTCGATGATGCTCCCGCCCAAAAAGGTAGACGTCGGGGGAATCACCTGCAACTAAGGCATCAAGGGATTCATCTACAAGTACTAGCTTGCGTTTAACATGAAAAGGAATCTTTATGGCCAGTTCAAGGTGTGTATCATCAATCTCTTTGTTTGGAAGCTTGGATGAGAGGATCTTAAAAGCCTAGAACATTTTGATTTCATCCTAAAAATGTAACAACAGAGCAGCCTTTGGCATACATACAGTTTGTTTTCCTTTTTGTTCTATGCAAATCGTATCTTCTGGGGTTTTTGTAGCTGGAAAGTATAAGAGCATCGTTATGGGAAGAACACTCCTGCTTGCAACTATCTGTCATTTGCAGAGGTAAGATTTGGCATTTGCAGAGGTCTGTTGGTATATCCTTATATTCAAATACGTGGTCCAATAAACTGTATTTCATTCATGATTTGTGGCAGAGGCCAAAGTTTGCAGAGTGATGGTGTAAAGAGCAAGAATTGGAAAGGAGATGCTTGAAATCTAGGAAGGTTGCCGCAATCTTGAAGCCTCAAAATGGTAGGATATGAATTTCGTAGTAGCATGGATAGAAAAAGCACCATGGAAACAGAAAGTGCTCTATATGATAAGAAGGATGGCCAATTGTACAAGGATATTCAGCTCATTCTGCTAACATGTGGATGATTGCAAGCTGGACAAGATCCAAAGTAGATACATGATACATGCATGAGTTTGAAGAGATCACAATTCACATTGAGTAGCAAATACCTAAGTGGAGGTGTTTATACGTTGAAACATGTCTGCAAACATATAAATTATCATAAAGCACAAACATCAGCATATCTGTTTCATCTGTTTTAGCAATATTGTAATGAAGTATCATACAGGCAAAGCATCCGCATCTGCTCTATTCTAGCACAGAGTAATAAGCACGAATTCATTACTTTGAGAAATTTGGATTTCTCGATTGACTTGAAATAGGTTGTGGTGGTCGTATAAATTGTTAAAAGTTCTCCATAAAGACCTCATTGGTCAAGCAAAAACATGTAAAAAGGGTTGAACAAATCGCCACTGCGATCTTTTTGATCATAAATATATGAATTTTTTAAGGCATAATTATACAATTGGGTATTGTAATTGTCATCTTTTTTGACATGGTTGGCTCACAATGATCGCCACTGCGATCTATTAAAACTAATATTGAGTGCATAATGGGCTCTCACATGTACATTAACTTGTTTATGATTGCTTCTACATTAATATAAATTATTTATCAATAAAATAATACAGCCTTAAAAAAAAAAGAATATTACTACTCAGAATAATCGCTGTAGCGTTTTTGGTAAGAACAGCCCCATCTCTCCCAGACCTTTTATTGCTCGTAGAAATCGCCATTGCGATTCTGTGGAGCTAGAATTTAGTGCAGAAGAGGCTTGTCACATATTCCGTACAACCTGTCAAGAACTACTTTAGTTAATAAAATCATTGTTGAAGAGCCCGGAGATATGACAGAGGGATTTTACAAAAAAAGAATCATGATGAACATATGCATGTCTCCCTTACAGTCTGCAAATATTGAAAAATCTTAAAACTTCAGTCTTTTTCAAGCTTACGGATCAAGCATCGTAGTTTACGTTGATTCATGGGTCGGCAGACTAGAAAAATAAGGAAATCATGGGCCGGTAATTCTGTAGCAGGGTGCAGACACGATTCTGAAGCAGAGGAAGCATACACGATTTTAAGGAACGATTCTGAAGCAGCGGTGCAGAAGCCAGCATATAAATCAGACAGTGGCTGAATCCGACTATGGCTGATTTGTTCAAAAGTCAACAGCCCGCTCAAAATGCCAGAAGCAGAATCAGAATCTGCCCTCTCAAAGCTGGAGGTTGAAGCTTCAACAGAAAATGACACAACTTTTTTCGATCCTCTTATGAATCCCCATTTCGATACTCAAAAGGAAAGGCGATTCAAATCATAGACCAAATTCACGAACTCCTATGTGGAAGAGTATCCAACCTCTCCGGATCATATTTTCCAAAAATCATCTACAAAGGTGAGTACATCGGCTCTGGAAATCATCTATTTCGGTGATGGACATCGCGTCCTTCGTTTGCATCTGCCATTGTCGTCGTATTCTGCCTTCAAAAATAGGGCGTCTCGATCTCATCGGCTCATAAAATACTCTGAATGCAATGCTCCCGACGACCAAAACGCCCCGATAGTTAATGACCTGATATGGTCATTTCGGAGCCTTTTTTTTTTAAATTTATCCCGCTCGATTGTAGGCGGGCAATTTTTGAAATAAAGGTGGAGTACAACACACTTTTACTTGTGGTGGGCCTAAAGTTGTGTACTCAAAATTCTCAAAATCTGCCTCTTTTACCCAATTAATCAATTCGTGCATTAATGCATGCTTTAGTCAAGTGTGGGGATAGCAGAAACAAAACAAAATTGCAAAAAGAAATTGCAATTAGCAGAAAGCAAGACCTTAGTAATGAGTTATCAGGGCGGTGCTTTTTTACTATGATTGGATTTAGAAGACGATCTGAAAGTGCCCCGCTTGAAGTTATTTCTGTTCCAGCTCTAATTGAGAAAATTGGCACTGATAAATAATTGCAGGTTGTGGCAGCTTGAAGATATCTGTTTAGTTGGACCATGTTCTTTTAACTGAAGAAGCATGATAATTTCTCTTTATTTGAACATGCACAACGCTATAATTAGTAATTACATCACTCTGAAGCAGTTGAGTACTTATTGTAATCAAACAAAGTCGGAATAAAGTGATTATGCAACAGCAACTTACAAAATAAAAATAACTTCCAAAACAACTTCCATATCATTTATCTCAGATATTAAGGGGTAGGAAACTCTACCTATGTGGCACTAGACGACCAAAAAGAAACAAGCTAAACCTTTCCATATAGGCCATGCCAAATGAAGACTATTTAGTTTTTCCCTTTGAAAATTTGTAAGTCACTTTAGCTGCCACGTACATTGAGAATTTTCCATGTCTAATTTGCCACTATAAATTATCTTTTACATACAAAAAATAATTTCTTCAAATTAGGTGAATTGCTATTTTTTGCATTCTACTGCAATGCTGCACATACTATTACGCATTGTTATTGCACTCTACAAATGATCTTATCAAAAAACAAAAAAGGTTACAAAAAGATTACATTTCTATCATCATTGTAAATGTGGTGATTGTACCATTAGCAAACATAGCTTCAAAAAACAAGACATTGAGCAGTTCGATATGCTAACTCCTTCATTTAACACTCATGTAATAACGTCTTAACATGATCATTGCAATGTTTTTTGATCATTGTAATGTTTTTCTGATATATCGCATGTATCAGTAACAGGCTGTATCATTAACATGCGATCAACTTATGCCCAGCAACGCTGGGCACCCTAACTAGTTGATAATATAAAATCGTTTCCCTGCCAGATCAGATTCTTGTGACCAGATCAGCAACTCCTTTGTAGCCGGATCAAAGGGCACCACATCAACTGGAGTGAATACCGAATGTGGATCCTCAGCGAAAGATTTGCAGAGCCTCCTAACATGCTCGGGGTTAATAACCCTGGCGGTCATATTAGATGGTGCCTCTTCTAGATCCCAGATAGATATTCTTCTCGTGTATGTGACTCCAAGGGGGAACATGTGGCCGTGCTTTTGTATTTTCTTTAATGTTTCCTCTGCCATTTCTTCTTCAGCGTCACGGTCCATCTTTAGTTCCTTGGGCACTTCAAGGTCTGCAATCTTTTGCAATTTCCTTGCCCTTGTCTCCCTTTTCATTTCTTTCTTTCTCTTTGCTGGTGTGCTATCTGCTGTGGATGCTACCACTTTTATGTGTTTTGTAGCCTCCTTATTGTCACTAATCGTGCGATCACTATCAGCAGGCTTCCCAGTGGACTTCACGGGAGATTCATGTTGGTGAGCCTCATGCTCATCCCTCTTCTCCTCCTGATGTTCGTCCCCTTTCTCACCCTCTCGTCCTCCCTCTTGTTCTGTCGACTTTTGTACTTCATCTCCTCCACCTACCTTTGCTCCTTTGCCAACTTTGGTGGCTGTTTTAATTTTTATACCTTTTCTCTGCATCTCTCCCATCAGCCATCTGCTATATATTACTGCTGGCATGTTGCCTGAGAGCTTCGCTCTTACAATGTAGGACACAGAGTTTTTGGACATGTCCATTGCCGCTCGCAGAATACCGAATCCTCTAAGGATCTCTATCGTGCCTTTGATATCTGCTTGCTCTCTGGACTCATAAGATGGCAGCGGCCAACCTTTTTTTTTTGGCCGACAGTGCTTGGTCCTTTATGCTAGACTCCATCATTGCAGGGTCGTAGCACTGCCAATCCATGCAGTAGAGATCAATGCTGCCACTGACCGGATCTTCCACTGTGCAGCTAGGAAAGTCAAGTCTTCCTTGTTTCTTGACTTCCCTCATGTTTACAATGATGTCCATCTGGGCCACGGCTGAAACTCCTTCTTCACCTGTACCTGATTGACAAGGAGGCAAGGGTCCACACCTTCAGTCAAGGGTATGAATCTAACAATCTCCATACACCAAGACCTACCAGTCAGGACTATGCTCCTCGATGTTACCACGTTCCACTGCTTCGGCGCTGCAGTAGCTGCAAGATAAGCATGGTGAGAAAAATGACATGTGCAAGAAAGATGAAACAGCAAATGGCGTACCTGCGCCATTTAGAGCAAATGACGCAGCTGCATCATTTAGATCAAATGACGCAGCTGCGCCATTTAAAGCAAATGGCACTAAATGGCGCAGCTGCGCCATTTCCATTGTGTTGATTGGTCTCTGGTGTTACCGAGGTGCATGGCTTGGAATGGCATGCACCTCGCTAACACCGAATACCAATCAACACATGGAAATGGCGCAGCTGCGCCATTTGCTCTTCTATAGGTCCCCTTCTAGAGGAAGACCCATAGACATTTTAGAAATGGCATACCTGCGCCATTTCATATAGCTATATATGGAAGGGCGGCAACAGACCCACCCTCTCCTAATGAAATGGCGCGTCCGCGCCATTACAGTTACCTATGCTACTCCAAATCGACAAGAATCCCATCGATCCGAGACATCGGATCGCCATTCTAGAATGGGACGAGCATGCATGTTTTGCATGCATGCATCTTGGTATTTATGCCCATTATGGTTGGGAGTTCGCTATTTTAGGCGTTTTTCGCCGACTTCTCATGGTTGCTTCCTCTTCTCTCTCGTGATACCTTATTCTCTTTGAATTGTTTCGAGGCGGGGAGGGCTTCTTCTGCTTTGGTTTGGCAAATTGGCATTTCTTTCTCTTTGTCCTTTTCGGCCTTTAGTCTTCATCCTGTGACCTTCGTCCTCGATTCTAGTTTGTTAAGGAAGTCCTTTGGTATTCGGGCGGTTTGTTGGTTCATGCGAGTCCCATTCTAGAATCCCATCGATCCGAGGCATCGGATCGCCATTCTAGAATGGGACGAGCATGCATGTTTTGCATGCATGCGGGCGGCGCATGCCCATTATGGTTGGGAGTTCGCTATTTTAGGCGCGTTTCTGCTTCGACTTCTCATCGGTGCTTCCTCTTCTCTCTCAGCAGTACCTTATTCTCTTTGAACCCACCCTCCCCCCCTTCTTTGTTGGTGCATCTTAATTTGAAATTTCTCAAAGGTAACAACAATTTAAAAGCATTCTACCACTTATCAAGTTATATAAGACATATGTATAAGAGTTAGGGGTTACATATAATAAAGTTTTATAACGGTACTAATTATTACACAAGGCCCCCAAAAATGAACTTGTATAAAAAATTAGCATGAAAACCAGTATATATGTGATTTTTTTATACGACAATACAAAATGTAAAGAAAAATCATGTGTTCTTCCTAGTTTTGCAAAATCAATAGTGGTTCATATCATATTATTTGTACTAATTCATAAATTTACAGTAGTTTCTAGAAATCATCATTAGTTTGTATTATTGTTTTTTAATGTACAATGATTTAGCAAAATCATATCCTGTTTAATTACATGACTTCTACGATTGTACAATAGGTTTTTGAAATCATCAATAGTTTAGAAGAGGTGTTTTAAGCATATATTGATTTTGAAAAACCAATAGTGGCTAATACCATATTTTTTGTACTAATTCAAAATTTTACACTAGTTTCTAGAAATCATTATTAGTTCATAAGGTTGTTTTTAAGTGTAGATTGATTTAGCAAAATCACTAATAGTTTATATCATGTTTAATTACATGAATTCCATAATCATATAATAGTTTTTTTTGAAATCATCCATAGTTTAGAAGATGTATTGTGGCG
Organism: Isoetes taiwanensis; assembly: GCA_021234155.1. NCBI lineage: Eukaryota > Viridiplantae > Streptophyta > Lycopodiopsida > Isoetales > Isoetaceae > Isoetes > Isoetes taiwanensis. The sequence goes on along the minus strand of JAJEKV010000212.1, from coordinate 218,017 downwards.
TTCCAAGGAATATGCCATAAATACGTGATATTCCTGGACCCGTCACCATACAAGTCTACCTAGGTAGCCTTGTATGCCTTGGATAAGTGGCAAGGGGTGCACATCTAAGTTAATTGTTTAACTTAGATAACCTTAGGATAAGGCCCATTTCCACATGGCCTTATACTATTGGGCAACCGCCACCGGCCTCATCTTAGTGGTGCCAATGGCATCCCACGTGGACCCACACCTATATGAGCTCTAACCCTAACCTAGACCCTTTTCACGACCTAGCACACGAACTCTCATCCCGTGTGCCCGAAACCCCGTTTTAGAGCACCGATTAAATCATAGCCCTAGCCTGGGAGGCGGCCCACGGAAGGTGTGTATGATACGTGGGGAGGCGGGCCTTGAACCACGTCTAGGAGCATGGAGACGCCAGGAATCGGAGGAAGCGCATCTGGAGGAGGTAGGTTGAGTAGAGTTCATGTTAGTTCATCTGGAAGTTAGCACTCCAGATGGGATAGTGATTCGTGTCTAGAGTAGAGCCACCCTAGATCCTTTGTTGAATATCTTGAACCCTAATCAAGGAACCCTAACCTGTTAGTTAGCTATGTATGTTTAGGTTAAGATGTTCATATGATATTGATATTGATCATGATGTGATGTATGTGATATTGGTTGATCATGTGCTCCTCTTGTGTTGGGAAGGGGGGTAGAGACCTAGGGCCATATGTAGTATGCTCCTAGAGTAGATCCTTTAGTTCCTATTAGTTGCGGCTTTGTGCATAGGAACCCACCGGGCTATGGAAGCTATGATGTGACTCAAAGATCACACAAGCGGGGCTAGAGGCAAGATGGAGGGTGGATCCCCCCGAGTGGGGGCTTGGGGGATCCCACGGTGGGCTAGGCTTATGGTCGGTCACTTAGCCGTGGGGCGAGCATGGGTCCACACCTCCCAGGGGCAATGGTGTCGCCCTGCGTCTCAAGAGTTGCAAGTGTCGGCTTGGCTCTTGTTTTGGGGGTTCATGTCAGTGCGAATGCGTGTGTCGTCCGCGATTCTCTAGCCGCCCATGGAGCCTCTAGACCCGGGGGGGAGATGCAACCCTTCCTACCTCGTCGGACCGGGGAGATGCAACCCGGGTAGTCCCGATGGGTGATGCTATGGGATTTGCGATCCCGGAAGGTTAGAGTCATGCCACCGGCTTGGTCTAGCCCATCTACAAAGTATGCCAAGGAGGGGGGCGGATGGAGTGGTCAACCCTAGCCATTGTCTTATGCCAGCCCAAGAGTTATGACTTCGATGCGCTCTATCTTGAGGCCTATCCGGTTCAATCGACTACCCTATGTGTCAGAGCCACGGGTAGGAGCTCCCATGTTCTATGGTTGATGATTATGTTCTTTGCATCTATGGATATGCGGTTGAGCTACCCTCGAGGTAGTATATTGTATTGTATTGCTAGTTCTGACGTGTTTATGCTTCCGCTGTGATAGGAGCCCATAGGGGAAGGGCACGCAAGACACCTTCGTGTCCCCTTCCCGCACTACGGAGGTTCCAGAGTGGGCCTGTGCGGTTGTTGAGCGGGACGGGGGATTTCCTGCCGAGTGTACGGCCGGGCGCCGTATGTTTAGCAGGGAGCGTCACATGTATTTTAAGCATATATTGATTTTGCAAGACCAATAGTGCTTCATATCGTATTTTTTGTACTAATTCAAAGATTTAATTTGTGAGATTGTTTAGCAAAATTATTGCTAGTTCATATCATGTTTACTTACATGAATTCTACAATCGTACAATTGTTTTTTGAAATCGTCAATAGTTTAGAAGATGTGTTTTAAGCACATCTTGATTTTGCAAAACCATTCCTAGTTCGTACTATATTTTTTATGTTGGTCTTTGAAAATCATCATTAATTTAATGGAATGATTTTTCTATATACATTTTTAGTAGCATAATTTCAGATGTGTTTACATGCTAGTTGTCACAAATTTGTATTCTACCGCGTTCTTCTTATTAGTTTGAGAACCACGTTAAAATTTGCAAAGATGCTAAGGTTTTCTTTATGTGGTTGTTTACTTCGAAGGCTCGAAGAGAGACCTTAAGAAGGAGAACAAAAAACCCTCCCCAAGTGCCAGTTCGAAACTTGCTCCGTTGTGATGGCTCGCGAGCTTGGACATTGTGCGACCGGAGCATGCCGGTTGGCATGCAACGACATTTTGACTATGCGGTTGCATCCAAAAGGCTAGAGTTACCCTAGAACACATGTCTGAGGAGTAGAGAATTGATCAAATGCCCGAACTGCCAAGTACGTGCTAGCTTTACATTATAGCACTAGGCTAGAGTGCATCGAGTGAAAGATAGACTAGTTGCTTGTAGCAATTTGAGTTTGGCTCTGTTGGTCATAATCATTGGTCCGTGCAGTAAACTAGATGCTCTGGACTCATGCCCAAAGTCAAAATCACATTTTGAGCTAGCAAGAATGGCCGAACTGGAGGGGCACATCATTGCCCCCTCTTGTCTTATGTCCGTAAAGAGGAACATTTGGGGGTTGGGACATCCGTGCGGTGGATGTCCATTTTTTCTTTTTGAGAATGTTTCCTATAACATGAACTACTATTTGAACGGTGGGATTAACAAATGGAGCTTTTTTATTAAGATACCTAAACCCTAGTAAATCTGTAGGGTTTTGGGTTTTGGCACCTTCCACCTCCTGAAGGGGTCAAGAGCTTGCGTCTTGGGGTTCCTTCCGAGGGTTCAAAGAGAGACCTTAAGAAGGAGAACAAAAACCCTCCCCAAGTGCCGGTTCAAACTTACTCCGTTGTGATGGCTCGCGAGCTCGACATTGTCTTGGCCGGAGCATGCCGCAGAACATGCAACGACATTTCGATTTGTCGCGGTTGCATCCAAAGGCGAGTTACCCTAGGACACACATGTCTCAGGGAGTAGAGAATTGGTCAAAACCCCCCAACCGCCAAATACGTGCTAGCTTTACATTATGGCACTAGGCTAGAGTGCATCGGTGAAAGATAGACTAGTTGCTTGTAGCAAATCGAGTTTGAATCACACTGGTCATAATCGCTGGTCCCCTACAATAAACTAGATGCTCGGACTCATGCCCAAAGTCAAAATCATATTTTGAGCTAGCAAGAATGGCCGGCCCGGAGGGGCACATCATTTCCCCCTCTTGTCTTATGTCCGTAAAGGGGAACATTTGGGGTTGGGACATCCATCTGGTGGATGTCCATTTTTTCTTTTTGAGAACGTTTCCTATAACATGAACTACTATTTGAGCGGTTGGGATTAACAAATGGAGCTGTTTTATTCCCCGATACCTAAACCCTAGTAAATTTGTAGGGTTTAGGTTTTGGCAACCTTCCCCGCCTCCCGAAGGGGTCAAGAGCTTGTGTGCGTGGTTCCTTCGAGGGTTCAAGAGAGACCTTAAGAAGGAGAACAAAAACCCTCCCAAGTGCCTTCAAACTTGCTCCGTTGTGATGGCCTTCGAGCTCTGGACATTGTCTTGAGCGGAGCATGCGGTTGGCATGCAGCGACATTCGGCCAGTCGCGGTTGCATCCAAAAGGCGAGTTACCCTAGGACACATGTCGAGGAGTAGAGAATTGGTCAAGCGCCCGAACTGCCAAATACGTGCTAGCTTTACATTATAGCACTAGGCTAGAGTGCATCGAAAGTGAAAGATAGACTAGTTGTTTGTAGCAAATCGAGTTTGGCTCTGTTGGTCATAATCGCTTTGTTCCTACAATAAAACTAGATGCTCACGGACTCATGCCCAAAGTCAAAATCACATTTTCAGCTAGCAAGAATGGCGGCCCGGAGGGACACATCATTTCCCCTCTTTGTCTTATGTCCGTAAAGGGGAACATTTGGGGGTTGGGACATCCGTGCGGTGGATGTCCATTTTTTTCTTTTGAGAACGTTTTATATAACATGAACTACTATTTGAGCGGTGGGATTAACAAATGGAGTTTTTATTCCCAGATACCTAAACCCTAGTAAATCAGATGGTTTAGGTTTTGGCAGCCTTCCTTGCCTCCTCGCCGGGTCAAGAGCTTGCGTCTTGGGTTCCTTCGAGGATTGAAGAGACCTCAAGAAGGAGAACAAAAACCCTCCCCAAGTGCGGAGTTCAAACTTGCTCCGTTGTGATGGCACTGCGAGCTTTGGACATTGTCGCGATCGGACATGCGGTTGGCATCTAGCGACATCGGCTGTCTTGATTTGCATCAAAAAGGCCGAGGTTACCATAGAACACATGTCGAGGAGTAGAGAATTGGTCCCCGAACTGCCAAGTACATGCTAGCTTTACATTATAGCACTAGGCTAGAGTGCATCAGTGAAAGATAGACTAGTTGCTTGTAGCAAATTGACTTTAGCTCATTGGTCATAATCGCTGGGTCCCTACAATAAACTAGATGCTCTAGACTCATGCCCAAAGTCAAAATCACATTTTGAGCTAGCAAGAATGGTCGAACTGGAGGGGCACATCATTTCCCCCTCTTGTCTTATGTCCGTAAAGGGGAACATTTGGGGGTTGGGACATCCGTGCGATTTCTTTCCGTGGGATGTCCATTTTTTCTTTTTATTTGGCCAATATGTTTCCTATTCTCTGCAAATCTAGGGCTCACTACTAGGATTTAAATATCTGGATTTTGAAGCAAGTCCTTGCTTCTTGACAAAAGGTGAATTTAAGCTTTGCAATATATCTTGCCTCATCAGATCTTTAGGCAAAAAGGGCTTGCAGGTAAATTCAAGCTAAGGATTTGTATTTTGTTCAAGCTAAGCTTATTCATAAACGTCTTTGGTGCAGGCTTTCATGCAGGGGCTTTCTCTTTGATGGGTATCACCAGGTTTGACAAGACATATTAAATGCGAAAGCGGCGAGTCTGTGGAATAAAATCTCTACCTTTTTGTCTAGCGGAAATTGGTGTTGATGCGTTGCCAGCTAGAGCACTAGAAGAATCACATGAAAAGGATTGGTACCAAGAACGTAAGAAATGTGCAATAGACGGATTTATGGATTTCTCTTAAAAAATAGGGTGAATCGTTCTTCTGAAATTGCCGTTTGCAAATGCACTATGATTTTTCTTTGACTTCTTTTGATAGGTGTGGAGAATCACGACCGAACAATACGTGAAGTCGGTTTGACAAAGCATATGCACAAGGTGTAACCGGTATTTTATTCTCTTGCAATAACACTCAAATAGCACATCATTTGATGCCTTTGCCGGGTAAAGGTCCAGTTCATAGAAGATTTTCTACATATATGTTACATACACAGCTAAAAATTTGGGAATATTGAAGGAGTTTCGAGGTCACTCAGCTTGGAACCTCTTGGAAAATGGCATGTTCCTCTATTTCGACCACTTCAACGAGCTTGGAATAGGCTTTCGACTTTGTACATGGGTTCAAAGCATCCAGTTTACTTTAGGAACCAGTTATTATGACCAACAGAGTAAAAACTTAATTTGCTACAGGCAAGAAGTCGACCTTTCACTCAATACACTCCTAGCCTAGTGCTATAGTGTAAAGATAGCATGTACTTGGCAATCCAAACATTTGATCGATCGTCTACTTTTCAAACATGTGTACTAGGGTAACTTTGGCCGTTTGAATGCAATCATGCAATCTCATTCCGTGCCTTCTGACATGCCCGATTGCACGATGTCCCAGCTTGTTATGAGCCACTACATCGGGGCAAGTTTGGATCGAAGCAGTCAACAATTACATGATGGGGTACCTAATGCTGCACGAGATACAGGTGTCCAAGGTAAGAGCATATTCTTGGATCTATTTCACCTCTATGGTCTAGACTTATCACATCATACTATAATGGATCTTATGCGCACCTTAGCATTAAATCTCGTGCACAAGTACAATATGATAGGGTGTAACAGGCACCCAACCCACCCGACACGGATGAAGAGGCAGCTGAAAACGTGGAAACATGCAGCTTTAGCATCGGATTCAGCCTCCGACCTAATAATCCAACTCTAGAAGATGCCAAACCTGTGATAATCCAGTTGTGGGAGCTGATAATCAAGCTATGGATGACGATAATCGAGCCATGGATATGGGTGAGGAAACTTTGTCTGCGGTTAAAAGGGATAAACATCCTTTGCACCAGCAATTAAATGGGCTCGCCCCTCCCGGGCTCCTTTGTTTATCCTGCTTTTAAGGGGCTCGCAGGGGTGTTTATCCCCATCTTCCAATCCCTCATTATATTAACCACAATTAAATTACGACCCCTCTTGCTATTTACAATAGACATGCAAGCTTCCTATAGAACATGTGATATCTTGTTGTAAACTATGATTTATTCTTTTTAGGAAACCTAGGTTATACTATCTCTAGCGGCCTATGTAAACCCACCGAAATAATTTTTTTTTCTTGCCTATTGCACACGGTTGGTATTTCCTTGCTTCGCTCTGGCTAAACTCTGGTAGGGCGGCTATGACATCTTCAACCTCTGGCTATGGCATCTTCAAGTTCTAAGTCGAGCCTCCTGCCATTTTTTCCTTGCTGCAAAGTTGCCTCTGTTTCGAACAATAAAGGATCAAGCGGATTTTCTTGCTCTGTTTTCCTTTGCTGTATTTTCCCCAAATCAGTCTCTCCTCCTTTGCCATAGCCCTCTTCTTATTTTGAAGGCAGAGTATGCTCGATTCCTCCAAACCTTCTGTGAGGAGAGTGCCTTCTAAGCTTCAATCTGCCCATAGGCATCTTCGGCATTCACCTGTAGAGTTATTCTAAAACTGCGAAGTATTCTTGCTTGCCCTGCAAGTGCATATCGGCCCTGGAAATGGCAAATCGGCCCTGAAATCCGCCTTGCAAATGGCAAATCAGCCAAATGGTAAAACGGCTCTACATAACAGAGAATGAGACACAAAACAGAGATGGCAAGAAAAGAGCAGGGACAGAATTTCGTCGTAGCAGTGGTTCACGTGTGTAAACCCATGGGTAGTTGGGGGTTTCCCCTGGAAACCCCCTCCTACCCATGGTTCCCTAGCACTTTTACAATAGACATTGAGCTCAATTTATAGAAACCTTATCGTTCTGCCACATGACATACATGATCCTTGCTATGATCCTTGCACATGATGACAAGTGCGTGGAACACCTGTCATATATTTCTAGTGTTGCTGGTGCTAATCGAAAATTGTCTAAATAGCATATGACAAGTTTAATGGCCAAGATAAGGCAAAAATAGACGGCCTGGATTTCGATCCAGGTCCTATCGTTCTATAGGTCAGCCGAATTAACTGGCCTGTTTCCCGCCTTGGCCGCTTCGCTCATGTTTCTGTTTCTGATGCTATGGCGATCTTCGTCCTCCTCCTCATCTGGGCGGATTTTATCGAAGATCTTCGTCCTCATCTGGGTTTATCTTCAATATAAACCCAGATCTTCGATAAAATATGGCGATCTTAAGTCCTCCCTTCTCATCCGGGGCCATATTTTCGATTTTCCAAGAGCATTCAAAGATAGGGGAATCTTCATTTCGATCTGCAACACTTGGGATCTGCTTGGATTTTTCCCTATTTGCCTTGTTGCATCAAAATGGAGCTGAGTTATCAAAATCCAAACTGAGGCATCTGATCTTTTAATTATTTTCTCTGCACCCTGGTCGCTGCCACAGTTGTATTGGCGATGGAGAGCGCTCCACATCATCTTGGGAGCCGGATTGGCAAGGTTTTGGCTGTTGCATGCACAGGTGGACATTGCGGCCATCCTGATCATGATATGGGGCTGGATTGCAGTCTCTGGAACCGCCTCTGCACTATCAATTTCCTGGGGAGGTTCCTCATCCTCCTCCTCCTTGTTATCTCTGGCGCCCTATAATGTTGATCCATTTCTCTTCAATACATATTGCTCTGCAAAGATTCCCCGTTTTCCTCCAATATTCTGCCATTGGTACTCTGTATATCCCAAATCCGGCAGACTTCAGGCTGATCCGAATCATCCTGGACGGTCTGGTTGCAAAAATGGCTTGATCCAAAATTTTATAGTGAAATCTTCGTCCAGGGCTCAAGACCTACCGATCAAACACGATGTACCATTCAATGTCTTTGATCCGATGCCTAGAACCGACAGTAGATATGGTAAATCAATTTCTTATGTGTTTAAATTTGTTTTCCTGTAACTTTGAAATGCTGTCTATTCTGAGTAGCTTTCCAAATCGCAACAAATAAGAGGATTTTTGCCATTTATATGATGGCCAAGAAGCCATCATACTGGAAAAACTGAAGCTAAAGCATAACGCCCTCTGTCTGCTTACACTTGAATGATTTATTCCTTCTCTTCCAAGGTTCAATCCTTTGGTTTTTTCATTCGTGTTGAATGATTCAAATCCTCTGTTCTTGTATTTGGGCCATTTGGTGCATTAGAAGATTTAAATAGATCCCTTTTTTTCCTTTTTTTCTTAGATTATATGCTTCAGTTTCTAAGAGATCTTTTTCCTTTCAGGATAGTGCAGAGCGGGAAACAATGCATGATGCATCCAGATAGAAACCAGAAAGAAGGAAGTACAGCAAGCGGAATACTTGCTCCATAATGCAAAGACTCCAGATATTTTTGGGCCTACGGAATTTTTCTTCGAAATACTTCATTTCGCGTTTATATAATACTTAAAATTGAAGCATTCTTATTCTCTCATTCTCTAGATCAGGGTATAAAGTAGGCTATGAGGGCATTTGAACAAAATATTTAACCAAGAGCAAACAACATTGCCTAAAAAACAACAATAAAAGGCCAAAAGCAATTATAATAAGATTAATACAATGTGAAAAAATTACAATACAATGCTTAAAAACTATGTCTTTTAACTATGTCTTTTATCCATTCTTTTAACTATGTCTTTTATTAAATACATTAGATTCTTACGTGTAGATATTTTTGAAAAAAAAATGTATTTATATATAAAAATTTGGTTAAAAACTACATATAGTTTTTAATAAAGACAAAAATCATTACGTAGTTTTTTTTTTTTTTTTTTTTTTTTTGGGGCAAAAACCACACTAGAAAAAACATGTGGACCCAAGATTGTGATTGTTTCAAAATCGTATCGATTAACTATTCTAAAATATAGGGAAAAAATCGCATTAACAAGTTTATAGCATGTCAATTTGTCACTTTATATTTTGTCTAATAATTGGTATAAAATATATGAATAATTTATCAAGTCAATATACCGAGGAAAATAGATGCGACCAAATACCATTATATTAAACTTGAAATACTAAGCATTAGTTTATATCAGACATTTTAAGTTGATAAATAAACTAACCGAGATAATTATGTTTTAGTACAATGGAGAAAAGTAGGATAAAAAAGACATGTTAGCATATTTAAACCAAGATCATTTACCACATCGTGTATTGGTGATTAATCACTATAAAACATCATGAAAATTATGCGCCTAAAATTACCATATCAATATATTGAAGAAAATAGTTGTGATCAAATACCAGTCTAATAAACTTGACATACTAAACAATAATACATATCATATAGTTAAAGTTATCACAGAGACCAATTAAAATTGCCATGTTTTAATACCATGCCATAAAACAATGTTGTTTTATCACTTTAGAAAAGTATATTGATGAACCATATAGTTTAAGTTGTTATAAAGGCCAATTAAATTTGCCATGTTTCAATACCATGTCATAAAACAATGTTGTCTTATCACTTTAAAAAAATATGTTGATGAACAATATTAGATAACTAGACATGGTTTGTAAACTTTTGAACCCACTAACATGTACTGATTTATAAATTTGGTTTTCATCAATAAACCTTAATAAAAAAACTTAATGGTTCAATTTTGGGGGCCTTGTGTTAGAGCATTTTGAACTGACTCTTATCACTAAAATGCAAAGTACTTGGATCGATGTTGCACATATGGCATCAACGAGAAAAAGACTACATAATATGATTTTATTCCAAAATAAGATATTATTCTATCTTTTCTCATGCTCTAAGTTAGTACACACTTCTGTATTATTAATATATGCTAGAAATGATACTAAAAAATTGGAACCCACACCTTGATAAAATGTAAAAAAAAAAAGGTGTTACGCCCAACATTGCCATTCACAGGTGGATATTCACCAATCATTATATTAGTTTGTTAACACCATTTGCGATTGTTCCTAGACATTTGAGGCACTAGCCATAACACATAAAGCTTTTATGTCTGGCAATGCCACATACATGTTCCTAGACATTTGTGGCGCTAGCCATAACACACATAATCCGTCCATTGTAAATTAAATTTGATGGAAGGTCAAGATATACTTGCTCTAATCTGATGGTGGAGATGGCTCCAAACTTTATTTTTGGATGTGGCTTCCTATAAATCCATTCCTCGCCCTCATATCCGTTCCTAGGGGAAGCGATTGAGCATTGTAAAACCTTGAGGTAATGCAATGTATCTACTCATCTACTTCTCATTCCATAGATCCTTTCATGCATTTACATTAGAAATGCTGAACTTGAGCTTATAGGCACTTTGACGTAATCCAGGCTCATAAACATTTGCACAAATTCCAACATTAACATTCCTTAATCTTTGAACATCAATCTAGCATTTGCCTTCAATTTAAGCCTAGCAACGCTGGGCACTTTTTTTAGTTGTATCCGTATTCTTAGTTAAACACTTGGTACGAAGAAGGTTAGACATGTGGTACAAAAAGAATTGTGATACGTATTGTTAGGAAAGATATCGAGGAAATGTTTTAACTTAAAGCTAAACAAAAAAAACGAAAACTGTGAAGCGTGAAAAGGGCGGACACAGGGTGTAACCAAATCCTCTGAGGTGGAGACATATACAGATCCTTTTCGGATCATCAGAAGTTTAATTCGGATCTCTTCCGGATAAACAGAAGTGAAGGTGAAGAGCGTTCCGGACAGGCTGAATTGCAGAAATCCGACTAGGAGAAGTTATACTGTAACCTGTTATACTGTAACCTGTTGTGTTTTGCTGTTGCATATGAATCTGACAAACCGTACTTGAAAGGAGACATCACAGACTGGTTTAGTGCTGAAGGAGAATTGCATTGGTTGGAGACAGAGTACTGGTTTGTTGGGTTCAAATCCCATACTCTGATAATTTTACACTTAATGTATGTTTTCTCCTAATTCTCATTGCCATTCAAATGCAATAGTCATACAGCCAATTCAGGTGTGACTTAATAATACATTCTTTTCCATTGATAATCTTACTTTGATCCAGAAACACAGGGGAAGGCATACACGTGAAATAGACCAAAACTAGGGACTATACAAGCAAAGGATGAGAATTCTACAATAAGAATCTCGAGCTTGACAAACAGTTTTTCATCAATACGGCCCGTAAATTATATTATTTACTCCAAGTTATGTGTTGGCGGAGAGGGTCCAGGCTTGTAATCCGAAAAGCTGGCTAAAAGAGGATGCCAATGAGCTAAAAGACTGTCCAACTTAATATCAAAATCCGTTTTTTCCTGAACAACACAGACTTCCATCACCACAATGAACCGCCAAGCAAAAGGAAAAGAAAAAAACAAAAAACTGATCTGATTCATAGAAGTACCATGTCAGAAGCAGACCTCGGGCCAGATTGATCAGCAGAAACCATGAGCATCCCTGAAAACTGCAATACATTTACAGAGTCAGCTGTTAATATACTGCATAGTATGTCAACGTAATTCAGGGTGAAGATTTGGAGCTTAAACCTGGCAGAATGAAATGTGAAGCAGAAGAGCCGCGATCAAGACCAATCCCAAAATTTTGGCCATTTTTGCCCGAATCAACGTAGTCGGATTTGCGTTTTTATTCTTATTTTCAACGGCCTTGGCGCCTTCATACAGTCAAATTGTCTTACGAGATTCAAACAGTGTCCCATTTTGACGCTCTATAACACGGTTTGACCTTGACCCTTACTTTCCGGGTCTAGAACGTGCGGTCAACTTCTATATTTCGCCTTTCAGACCTTTAAATTTCTATGGCTTCAAACTGTAAAACAATCCAATTCCTCTTAAGAGTAGTTTGCGTCGATGTAATTTTATAGATTTATGTTCTTAAAAATGTTGGACTTATTTTTAGTGGTTTATATAATGTAATTTTTACAAATTTGCTTTCTTAGATACGTTGGACTTATTTGATGGCTATTACACAAATGAAAACACTAATGGAATTTGGTTTTTAAAATGGAAAGGAGAAATGTCACTTTTTAACATGGACCAACAATGTAGATGGATGTGTAGAAACAGAAGTGTGAAAAGCATAGCTAAACAGAAAAGGCAAGTAGAATCTTTATGTGTCCTTGGAGGGAGAGATTTAACATTCACTAAAATACAACAGCGACAGCTTTATGATCTTGCTGCAAAAAACAATTCAATTTGCTCCAATAATACTAACCCACAAGCCTATACCCACATTGACATAAGTTGTTGGGCCCCAAAATGGGGCATTCTATTCGTGCCTTGCAATTTTGGCCACATTCTAATCCTTTCCTTTAAGATTATCCTACCATTGGATGTTCTCAACCAATTTTTGCCAATATGCTTTTGATTCCTCAAGCTAATCTTTCTTCCATATACCAACAATCCAATCCTCCTAGCATCTAGGTGTCTATAAATTGAATTTATCCTAGCATGCACAAAGACCAAATGTCTATAGGACGCATATCCAACGTCCCACAAACAAAAACACAAATGTCAATATTCCTTTTTGTGGGCACAGACACGGAGACGTAACACATAATACCTGACTGTGTGTCATCTTCCCTGAATTTCCTGCACTCGATACAGAATTTTAATGGTGCATTCTGGCAGAGAGACAGTATTAGAGCCCATGTATATCATATTAACCATATATATTAGCTTGCAGAATTTCTCTTGCGAGGCATTAGACGAAGATTGCAAAGGAAAACGTGAGTTCATGTAATATACATGAGCTGTGCCTTGATACCGGTGGATGCAAATTGCTCTTTCACCATAGCAAAGCTATCTAGCAGATTCTGTTATGTAATGAATTTTAGTAGATTATTGACCTGGCCGTGCTATTTGGCAGTGTAACAGTTAGACAAACTCGCAAGCTGCCAAGAGAATCTGGATAAAGGATCATAGGAAGCTTCTATGGACAAATTAACCACAGCAGCCAAAAGACACAATGATTCCAGGGGTCTAGTTAATACATGAATAGTCAATATGAACAACAATCAGATCCATGGACTAATTATGTCTCTAGGAAATTTAACTCTGGATGCTTTGGATGCTTTTGTGGTGTTACTCAGACTTGATGCCCGAGCAAGAAAAACAGTTGCAAAGAGAACAAATAGCTGCGCAGACACCTTTTAAATGCTCTAATATACATCTGCAGAAAAGATCCAATATGTATGCTCAATTTGCCTTGACGCCCCAGTAAGAAACACAGCTGCAGAAGGAAATTCAACTAATGTGTTCTTAAGTCTAGTTAGATGCAGATAAGGATGAGAAGGCTGCATAGATACAATCCTTCATGAAGCAACTCGCTATTCAAGATAGCTATAAAGAATGACAAAAAAAAAAAATTAATAGTGCAGAAGAAAGGCACCTAAGACTTTACCTGGCTTGTAGCACGAAGCAGTGCATTCACAGAGAGTGCGTTCACATAGATCGATGCTCCCATATTCTGGCTTTCACCACTACCAAACATGCCTAATGTGTTCTGCTGCATCATTAAAACGCTGAAAAAATGTAAAATACAAACTTTTTTCAGCAGATTTCTTACCTACATACATTTATGCAACCCAGGCAATGCCTCTTGTGTTTACCCCTCAATACTTCATGCTGAGGGGCTGGTATGAGAAATGAAGTCCTCATAGCCAGCATTGTTACAAAGGTTAAAGATCAGAATGTGAATCCATAAGCTTCGAGCTTCAACTGGCCTGTGTAAATCATGAACTGGCCAGTCTACTTTGAATCTCCCTGAGCAAAGGAAAAAAGAAAACAGTTTATTAATTCTGAGAAAAATCCAAATGCAAGCTATGAGATCTATAGGCAAGGCAGCAATTGCTATTTTTGTCTTTTGAAAAAAATGACTATACCCAAGTAAGAGCAACAGCACAGAAAGAGAAAGTCCAATCGTTTACCTGATGCATCTAGTTTGTCAGCAATAGGATAGCTCATCTTTGAACAACTACCTATCGTATCAGAAAGTTTCACCGGATCAAAAAACCCTATAACTTAAGGAAGAAAAAATGAACTGCTTTCATGCATACTTGCATCCGCTTGCAATAGAATTCATTGCATCTTTGTCAATCTATTCTCAGCTTTTCTCTATCCGATTGATTTAAGAGAGGTATGCAACCTATTTTCGCGGAAGAAAGGCACCTGATCAAATGGATCCATCTTGTAAACCGGTGCTGTCTCCATAATGCAGTTTTGGCAGCCACTTGGACAGTGCGTATTCAATCAACAACAACAATGCAGATAGCCAAAAAAGGACTCACCTTGACACCTTGACAGTGCCAGCCGACACAAGCTTGTAATTTGCAACAGCTTGCTCCAGAAACATATTAATCAACTCTGTGGCAGTGGCAGATTGTAAAATGCCAGAGCGGAGGGCCTCCAAATGCTCATCCAATCGATGAGGTAACGAAACAAAATCAATCCACATAGCATCGCGCGACTTAAGCACCAAAGCCGATATCTCTGCTGAAAGCTAGTGTCTTCTGGAGGGGTCGACGATGCTGGGGCGCCAAAAGGCAGCGCCAGCCCGAGAGCCTCCCATGTTGGGCAACCTAATAAGGAATAAAAAAGAAGAACCTAGACTTTGTTTGAAGCTTAACGAAGGAAGAAAAGCATCCAGCATGTCTTAGAGAATCGCCATAACCACCAGCATATGTCAGATTTCGCCGGAGAAGGATGAAACTCATGCCAATATTATTAAACTTCCGTCTTATCCTTCACTCTTCCTAAAAGGATAATAATCCGTCTTGCGTTATGGAGGAGGAGCTACCAGCTCGAAGGTGCTCCTCCATTGATTTCATCAAATCTGGGCCGCCCAAATTAGGGCTGGGTCCAACACTTACACAATAACATTATAATATAAGATAAGACGCATGTTTAAACCATTATGCATAGGGTCCATTTACGTGCACTGCCCAGGAGCACAATATCATGAAACTAGCGAGCTTTTCAAGGACCGTCACAGAATCTGATCTTTTGCATAGGCCAAATCAGGGCAATAGAGGCCATTCGTGCATGTAAACCGTCCCGTATCATCGTATATCCAAATCTTTGTCATGTTAAAGCCATATCAAAATAATATATACAAGAAACTTATCGCGGCGGCCAAGGCCGCCGCGAACGTTTCTCTTCCCCAACGTTTCAACGTGTTGAAATTTATCGCAGCGGCCTTATTATGATAAGTCCGAACGATGTCAATTCTTTAAGCAAGTACCTCAATGAAATGATGTCAATTCTTTAATCAAGTACCTCAATGAAAGTAGCTCAAGAGAAATGTTTAAGCATGTGGTTACCACATATAAGTAAGAATACGAGTGTGTTTACATGGTGTGTTTACATGGGCTCAATGTTGTCCCCAACTTTGAGATGGACCTCTCTATTTGGTTCTTCAACTACTCCATAAATAATTGGGGCTCTATTTAACCTCTCAATATAGGCTTCTTAAACCATTTTGTAGTTCTTCGAACCATTTTGTAGCTCTAAAATGGTGAAAGTAGTGGTTCTTCAACCATTCATTACAATCTATTGAATTATTTAACAATAAAAATGGGAGCCCAACATTGCAGTGCGTTGCATAAAACCTTGCTTATAAGAATGTTTAAGTTCATGGGTTAGTTCTTTATACAGCCTTGTTGTTGATAAGCACATAATAAAAGTTGGAAGCACATAATAAAAGTTGGTAGCAATTTCAATAGGATAACAATGCAGATCTTTAGAGAAAATGTTTTTTTTTTTTCATTTGATCTAAAAAATTAGAGTTGATTCAAACTAAATTCAAGCAGATTCAACCTTAGTTGATTATGAGGAGTTGCCACTATAAGGCACATTAGAGGCCTTTAACGTGAAGGATGATGGCGTTCCTAACCAAAGAGCCTGTGAGCAAAGCCTTCTTTTGATCTTGTTATAAATGCACGAATAGAGTGTGTCATGCATATTTTTTACGGTGCTTCGAATGGCACCCGAAAGGAAGTTGGCCATCCAACTGGGTTCGCCCAAGCGAACCCTGAGAATTCGCTTCAGCGAACCCACCGGATTCGCTCAGGCGAACCCTGTCGCAGACGTGGCTATGGCGGCCGGTTTACTTGGCATTGCTGCCGGGTTCGCCCAAGCGAACCCCTAACCCGGGTTACGTCTGCAGCATTGGCAGGTGCGTCAGTGGGTGCCTGGCCACCCTACCGGGTTCGCCCAGGCGAATCCTGGGTGGCGTGCATGACCAGCCAGGCGTCGAGGTGTCGCCGGGTGCCCCCACCCTAGGGCCCGCCCAGGCGAATCCCGGGTGGTAGCAGTTCAGACGGGCAGGCGGTACCCGATGGCGGGGCGCACCGGCCACCCTACGGGTTCGCCTGGCGAATCCCCGGGTGGCAGGCCCCACGTGCAGTGGCGGTACCGATGGCGAGGCGCCCCGCACCCTACCTAAGTTCGCCCAAAGCGAATCCAGGGGGCCACCATCGACACTTTCGTGCACACTTTCGTGCACCCAAATCCAAGAAAGAATATTTTGAAAGAATATTTTTGCCGTAGTGCCGGATTCAAAAATGTAGAGTATATATATGTGCTCGAACACCCTTCTTCACCATTGTTAAGTCGAACATTTTGAAGCCAATCTCCTTTCAGATTTTGAAGCCAATCTCCGCATCTTCACCATTTTGAAGCCAATCTCCGCATCAAGGAGTTTCTATTCACCAAGTGAGTTTACATTATAAACTTGGTGGCAGTTTTTTCTTGTTGTGGTCCATATTTTGTTAAAATGTTTCATTCTAACAATGGCGTGGAAATTGATTGATATTGTCAATTTTACGTGGAAAAAATCTGTTGCCATTCTTCTTGGCCGCTTTGTTACAATGGTCCGCCAAATAAGACCGCCTTCGCAGACGATGTGTCCCTTCTAGCAAGAATGTCTCCTCCTCCTCTTCCTACTAGGGACATCTCCAAGAATCCCCGCTTCCTCCTTCTCCTCCTCTAAGGGACAAAGAATCCCCCATACTCCTCCCGCCCTTTCACCGGATTTGTTGCAAGGATGAGTGAAAGGGAGCTTCGATTGCTTTTAACGTCCCAAGCGCTTCCCTGGGAACGATCGTAGAATGGCTCACCGAGCCAAATAAAGATGAAACAATGTTGATGTGCGATAATGATGCAAGTCGTTGCATCAAATTGTCTAGTCATCGAATGGACAAAAACAATGTATAATATTTTTATGAATGGGAAACAAGTAGTATAATGTGTTGCTTCGTAATTCATATTTGTGTTTTGTAAAGACCCCAATGTATGTATAGGTTTGTACTAAGGCTTGTGTTCATGTTCACCGCACCTCGAGATATCTATTCGAGATTGCCTGCTAGAGCAGCGCTAGCCATAGAGCAGGTGCACTTTGCTTTCGCGATGTTTATATTTGTCTTCCAAGTAGAGTCTGAGGAGAATGGCAGAGGTAGTCACCGGCGACTTCGGTCGGTGAGATGTCGATGAAAATGATAGTGAGTATGACCTTTTTACACAGAGGGATGACACAATGTCCGGAGGAGGACACCCGGGGATAATGTAGACGACGACCGAACCCGCCGGGTCGTTGCTCCACAAGTTACTCCCAGCCAAAATTCCCAAGAACTACTTGTACATGAACCGGCGGTCTCTACCGCACCCGCCAATGGCTCCATGTTGCCCCCTCGTGGTGGTTATGCCCTCAACGAAGTGGTATGGGTTGATGAGGTCGCCTCTGGCAGAACACTATGTTCCCCACCCGTCCGGGAAATAAGTGCCGCCGATCCCGCTTGCCCCTTGGCCCCAAGCAGAGAAGCGGAGGCCACCCATCGAGCACCATGTCGCTGATGTACCGATGGGCTGCATATTGTGAGGAGTTTGCGGCTGACGATGACTCCAACGGTTGGTACCGGCCGTAATCGGGCCTCATAAGTTGGTCCCTTACGTGGAGTTTTGGAGCCGCCATTGCCATGGGCCACTTGAATGGAAGCACCCATCGGTCCCCGCTGCCACGCTTTGAAAAGATTTCGAGAGGAATGGGAAATCGTCTGCAAGGCGCCATGGCATCCCACGAATACGCGTGAATCGCATGCATGGAAGTGTGCATCGCAAAAGTGGTCGCACCATGAAGGACAACGACTTCAACTACGCCGGAGGAGACCACCGTGGACCTCCTTGAGCAAAGGGTGATTGAGCTTCAAACCACTCATCGTCCGCTTTTGGTCCATGGACATCAACGGTCGTGTCGGCTGCAACGGGAGATTGTGGATGACTATGCCTCAAATCGATGGAGGCAACCACGCAGAGAGGGACCCCGGGATAGGCAAATCGACGGTCCCACCGCGAGGATGCCCGCTTTCGCTTTGTGATGAAAGAAAGATAATGGCAATGGTGCACGGATATACGTTAGCATCGAACACAGCGGCCATGATCCTTTCACCAATGCGGAGGATTGGTCCATGCCGTGCATCCTCAACTCCTTGCGGCCATCGCGACTGGAGCTTAGAAGTATTGGAATGACCCGTGCCGCGCGGATATCGCAAGGGCACGGGGACCACAAATACGAACATCTCATAGCGGAGACTATTTCCTTACCAGCAGCCACCCCCCATTGTACAATGAGCTATTTCCCAACCGACAATTCATTCCGCCCATGCCTCGCGACCGCCCGCACCAATGAGCGGCGTCGGCGTCCTCATGCGCTGCTACAACAATGGGATCGTTGCTCATGGCGAACGTCCCGACTATGCAAGCCACTATGCAAAATGCTCATGCTCTTGACCCAGGAGATGTGCGTGAAATTATATCCAAGGTTCGCAGTGGAATCACGATTCTATAGAGACGCAAATACCGCCCCCGTTCACGTCTTTCATGGCGGTTCAGATAGACAGCAAGAACATGCCCTGAGTGGAGTCCACCGGATGGCGTGCAAGGCCGACGCTGAGCGGGACCAACCACCACGACCTACCGCATCGAATGAGAGGCCACCACAAAGAACCTGATATGCCATCACTCATAGCATTATCACATAAATAATGTTGCATATAATGTTACATACATGATTACATGATTACGGAGAAAAGCTTCTAGCTAGATAGATCCCAAACAAAGACTAACGGTGACCACCGAGTCTGTTGGTACCAAGACACCCTACAATAAAGCGCCCGACTACTACGGGCCACTCACTCCTAAACAATTAAGCACATCGCCAGCGGTGTACCAGCCCCGACTTATCGGGTATAACAATGATCCGGTCGGGTTTGCCACCACGCCCGCGCACGAGGTGGCGATGATGAAACCAATGTGCATGCCACGTGTATTGTTGTCGACCAGAAGGGTACAATGCAGGCCGCATTTGAGGCCGCACCCCATCGGATGTAACCCGGGTGCCCCCATTCGCCAAGACCCAAGCGGTCGCTACCGTACAAAGAGAGTGCGTGGGTCGATCACCAGTGGCGCATGCCGGGAAAGATTGGGACTAGGGGGACTACGAAACACTCAGGCGCCGGTAGGTTGATGCGCACTCACAAACCCCCACCGTGAAGGCATGTTGTCGGCACCACCAGCCCACGTGATCGCCATCTCCGAGGCCTAGGCGAAAAGCGCACGCCGGCGGATCGTATGAGAGCAACAAGCATCCAATGACCACCGCACACGCCTAAAGATGTATGACTTTCGCTTCCCTTAAGTCGAGGATTGCCTCGGAATTGAAAGTAAAGCAAAGAATCGGTACTTACCTTGTGGGACGATGGGCCGTAGCACCGGCGTAGTGCACCCCGTCCGATGCTCGGCGGGAAGAAGGTGGGAGACGACTCCTCGGGAGGGGCGTTTCGACCGTGAACATAATTATAGTGATAGTAACTGGGGTCTATCATCAGCACTCACGGCCTTCGGCCTCTCCAAGCATCTGCCGCAACCGCGCTACATACAAGCACATCCATTGGGTCGATTTAGTCGATCCATACAAACTAAACATAAACCCGACACGCACCTCATCAACACTTTCGAATGTGCCCCTCCCCCCCACCGTCCATCGTATGCGCCTCGAGGAGGTCGGATGTTAGTTATGCGCATGCATCCCCGGTAGCCCTCTTTTGCATATCCAAGTCGCCGCACCATTTGACGCCGCTTTCGCAACCATGGCAAGGTGTTGATTGATCTGGCCGGCCGTAAAAGTCGTGAACACCCTAACCTCTTCCCGGAAAAGGGATCAAGATGTAACCTAGCCGGATCTGTAAGTGCTCACGGAACCTGTCGGCCGTCTCGTGGGGCTGAGACCATCCTCGAATGGGTACACACACGGTAGCTCCAGATGGTGTGCTGTCGAACTCTCCAGTGGTACATGAAAAAACCACGCTTTCGGTCTCTTATCCATGCCTGCAAGCTCCCTCGACATTGCGATCGGTGAAATGAAGTCAAGGTGTGTGTCATGCCCGTGCACGCCATCGCCGTCCTCATGATATCATCGAGGACCTGGCGACCCCTCGGCAGGTCAGCCACAATCCCGTATGGCCACATGGAAGGAGGGGTGGCCATGTACGATCGGCGCCGGCCGGACTTGTCTCATGAGTGGGGGCCTGGATCCGGACCTGGTCCCTACCTCGATTTGGAACTCTTCCCCTCGCGGCCCGCAAGTCACTCACCTCGAGGCGAAGGGGGGATCCCGGTTGGAGTGTGGATGCTCATATCCAAAGAAACTGTGGCAAAAGATGTCTCCTCGCCATAACTGAACGGGCGGAGATTATCTGTGGAGTTCGGTAGCAACTCCTCCTCTGTGGGCAAATGGCGTGATCCTGCATGCAATGGCCCGGTCATTGAGCATGGCATGTGCGGTCCGGTCTTCACTGAAACGCCACAATGCCACTAGCTCGACTCTATCGACCTTCATGATAGGGCTGCATCCTCTCAGCTCACTTTGTCTTTGTGTGTCGGCCTCATAAAACATGGCGTCGGCCCCTCGGGGAAGGCTTCTAGGGCAGCCTGGGGGAGACATCTTTGTAGAGCGATCGTTGGTGCGCCTTGTCTCCTCGCCTCTCTATGTGCGGCGCGGCCTCCATCATAATCGCGGCTTTTCGCGGGATCTTCTCGGCGTTTTTTCGCGGCCCTCTCCCGCTCGGACACCACTCTCTCTGCAATTCAGGGGGTTGCACCCTCGGCGGAATGTAAATGCGGGGCCACCATTGATCTACATGGTGGCTCGATGGGCCCCAAGCTCCATCATCGGGTCAATCACGGGAAATCCGGTCGCGTAGGCTCTTGTCCACAAAGTGTGTACACCCGTTTGTGCAAATCCACTTGCGGGCCACGGTGTATTAGGCCCGACCGCTCTCAACAGACGTGACCCTGCGCACCAGGCACCAAATGCCATGGTATTCCCTGTCACAAAAATAAAATACGGTTAACAAGCACACAAAACATACCTAGCGGGATAAGATAGTGCTAGTTGGGGTACCATTCGACAATGCTACCGATGCGTCCGGGGACATCAGCGCCGCTCTGCAGGCCAAATGGCAAGGGACGCTCATCCATGCCGACTGGGGGAACTACCTCTGGCTGAGACATGGTCTCTGGCGGATAAATGTAGACTGCTCTGAAATAGATATCTGAATTCCAGGTGATTATGAGTGACC
The DNA here is from genome assembly GCA_021234155.1 of Isoetes taiwanensis. Lineage (NCBI taxonomy): Eukaryota > Viridiplantae > Streptophyta > Lycopodiopsida > Isoetales > Isoetaceae > Isoetes > Isoetes taiwanensis. The sequence continues at coordinate 196,213 of JAJEKV010000212.1, read as the reverse complement.
GGTTGGGAGGACAAATCAGTATTAAGGATTCCACTATGAGAGATCCACAGAATACTCGTGAATACAGTAGGGATTGTTTAGGATAAGACTATAATTCAAGACCCGGGTTACAGACTACGAAAATGGACAAACTCATAGAGTAGAATCGAAAATAAAAGTAGAGCAGAAAGCAAGGGGCCGTGAAGGTTTAGCAAAGGGGTTGTGCGAGCCGGATAAAAGGGAAAAATTTAGAGGGGATTATTGATGGCAAGACTAGTGCTGCATGAACTGGTGATATCAATATTCTCTGCTCTAGCATGAACTGGCTGCTAATGCCAAGAGTTATGGGATCCTTATAGAACTCAAAGAACAGTGGCCTTGCAATTGGTGATCCCTTTTTATGCGCCTCATAAAATAAGTATGGCAGGATCTTGTACCTAAGTCCAAGTGCTTTTTTTGCGGATTTAGTTACAGATTCCCATAAGTAAAGCTCCTGCTTGTTTGAATTGTTGTCAGAGTGATCCTTTGAGAAGGGATAAAATGCACCAAGTTGTATCCATCTGTTGCAAAGTTCTTCTGTGGTATTGTCTGTCAAACCACATATGTCTGATCCTACCATTGGGATGCCAAAAATACCTGAATTTAGTATGCTTGGAATAGAATATGCCAGATCACTCAAACGTGCAAAGATTATCCCCGTCCAACGAAAGGCCACTCTTCCTGATCCAACAAATGTTGATCTTGAGGGAATAAATGGCCTTTTGGCAGTAACAGTTTTTAAAGCAATATTTGTGGCAATTGCTTCCGATATTTGTGTTGCATTGGGAATTTCACTGAGAAAAATCAGAGCGTACTAAAGGCTGAGAATGGGATAGAGGAATAGTACCAAATCAAATGGGCCAAATTGAAAGCCTAGTATTGGAACATGGAATGGAAATATAGCAGATATAACACAGTAAACCAAGAGAGAGTCGAAGAACATATCCGATCTCTCATAAATTGGATTATTGCAAAGAAAGAAACAGGGTTAGAAGAAACCGAACGTCCTTCTGTACATTGAACCTTTTCTTCGCCATTTTTTACTATGTAACCCACCTCTGCTGCAGCAGCGGCAGCCCCTAGCAAGACATAGGTGAAGATCTGTTGAAAAAAAATAGCCTGTGGTTTTTTGTCAGATGACGAAATGGGAAATCCGAATTGGGTTTATGATATGCATACCTGATCTGTTAGGATTATCTTTGAAAGAAAGCACAAAAGTTACACGGTGTCTCCGCTAGCCCTGCTAGAGATTGATGCCGTGTTTCCGCCATAGCCATAGCCAAAAGCAAAAAGGGAAAGAAAGCTCATTGCCTTCTTTAAGCTCCTCGCTGCACCATCTTAATACGCCAAGGTAATAAATTGGAATGACCGAAACTTCCTTCCTTCTTCTACTGTTTGCAGTACATATATGTGTACATCACAACATCAAGCTGAGGCATATTAGTCATTTAACATTTTCAAAATCCACAAAAGCAGGTTTGTTAAGTTTTTGGACATGGCATATTTAGCAAAAGAAGAAATCCAGGAGAAGATGAAGTGAACGAATAGTGCCGAAGCACACATGAGGGGTTTGTGGCCTCCTTATGGCTCAGCCAAAAGCAGGGATCATTAGGGTTGTTCCTAAAATGGGTATGCACAAAAAGACCATCCTAGTTTGCTTTGTCCAAAGCTTCGGGATAGTATCCTCTTTGTGAAAGATAGGAATACCTGAGTTTGAAGCCGCCAGAGGGAACCTGTACAATTCTGCATCCGCTTGCTGGTAGAAACTGGCTTGATAATCCCAGGTCTCGAACGGAGCCCTGGTCCTCAAATCCGCCGTGGTCCTCAAATCCGTCTTTTCAGAAGTGGCACAGAGATCACACAACCCAGATCGCTTGCAGAGGAAGAAAGGGTCGTGTAGCCTAATTTAACAGGACCAGATTTCTTGCAGGGGAAGAAAGAAAGGGGGCGTGACTTTTTTTTTAACACGGTGACGTCACGTTAATGGAATTTAGTTTTTTCATTTTTTTAATTTTTATAGCGCACGTGTCATGCCCACATTTTTTTCCAGGGTGAAAATATTAGGCTCAAACAGAAATTGTACCTGCTTTATATATGTATTGACAAGCCATTTATAAACATCACATTTTTTGTGATTATGCAAAAGTATCCAAGAATATACATGTTTCTAAAGAGTGACTTTGTCGATATATATATTATCCTCCTGCATCCCCCCAACTTGCGCACCTGCGACATTAAAATGTCTTGTTTTCATGGGAATTAACCATAGCCATTTGTTGAACAATATATTTATATTTGTTCTCAATATGTATACTAATATATTTACTGATTTTATACTAATATACTTGTCTTAATGCTTAATTTCTGCTATTCAAACTATACTGAATGTTTGATAAACCTTTGTAGGCATACCTCAATTCAAAGCATTAAAACTCACAAATTTAGATTACAACTAGTATGCATCTTGATTTGCATATTTAACATAGCAATGGAGAAGCAATCTTGTAACTTCATTTTATTTTTTATACTAAATGGCAGTCCGCAATTTGACTTTTTAACATAGCATTTGTTGCAATGGAGAAGCAATGGCATAACCTGATTTTATGTATGATAGTAGTGACAATTTCCGGCTTTACCCAACTTTAGCAACAAAGTGTTTTATTAGATTGGTATATGTATGAGGTATATGTAAAAGGGATGATTCAAACGACACTAATGGATGGTCGTTCCTTTAGTATGTGCTAGGTTTTTTTTGGGAAGAAGCAAGATATTTGTAGGGGCAATCAATGCTATACTATCAATGAGGTACAGCTTGTTAGTATGCCAATCCAACAACTCTCGATGCTTGAAGTCGCCCCTCATATAAAAAATGTAGCATAATAACAGGGGGGTTCTTTTTGTATTCTTTTACAATTTATTATATGGTTTTGATGTGATTTAACTGATGTAATCACATGGATGTACTATATAGTATTTCTAGAGTGCACTTTTTTTGAGCCCTTGATTTTCAATAGGAAACGCAATCGTATGCAGTGAATCTTCGAATCCATGCAAATGTTGATCAAATGTTGACGAATTGTTTCTAGTGTTTCTAAAATAAGACCCCTTATTCACACAAACCATTAACATCTAACATATAAAAATTAAATCCCCCAACACATAACAACCAACACATAACAACCATTGACATTAACAACCAACACATAACTACCATTGACATTAATTAACACAACTATTGGGTCCAACACATTTAAATTAAAATCCCCCTTAAACCCCCTTTGGTTTGGGTGCATATTCACACGGTGACTCCGAACAACGAGAGTCATTGGATAGGCATATTCACCCTTATTCCTTAATCTACACCGTGCGTAAAGTTCCTCGTTTGTGGGGTATGCAAGTACAAAATTTGCTATACTGTATAACAAGATTCGCAAAATACTATATCATTTCAAGTGGAATACTATATGGTGTTGATTTCGTACATGCAAAATACAATTATGAGGGCTCTCGCTGCCCTACGTCACCCCCCGTGTGAATATGCACCCAAACCAAAGGGGATTTAAGGGGGGTTTTAATTTAAATGTGTTGGACCCCCCGTGTGAATATGCACCCAAACCAAAGGGGGTTTAAGGGGAATTTTAATTTAAATGTGTTGGACCCAATGGTTGTGTTAATTAATGTCAATGGTAGTTATGTGTTGGTTGTTAATGTCAACGGTTGTTATGTGTTGGTTGTTATGTGTTGGGGGATTTAATTTTTATAGGTTTGTGTTGCAAAAAAAAAAAAAATTGGCCCCTTCGGGGCCTTAGGGACATCACCTCCCAAGGTGTGACAAAAATTTTAGAATTCAAACTAAAAAAAAACTAGAATTCATTTGAGGCTTTCATCACCTGTAGCTTTTGAATTTGATCACAATAAAACAAATAGAACATAAGTAAAAGTTACCATAAAGATGGAGCAAATTTATCGCATTATTCTGAAAGTAATAAAGTTTGCAACACCCATACACAAACATTTTCAACTGGAATTTAACAGCAGCCTTTGGCCTCCATGGATTCTTGTGGTGAGAAACCAAAGTGGGAAACTTTTCTGCTTGTTAGCACACGGATCTAGAAGCCTTGGAATTTGCTTAATAACTGCCTCAAAATCTAAAAATGCATGGTAATTTTTTGCAAGCTTCATTCGGAATGAGCCATAAAACAATATCCAATAGCGCAATCCTGTATTAATCAGCTGGTAGGATGTGAAAGCCTACCAAACCCGGCCAAAAAATTGCTGTTTTAGCATAGATAACCAAACATATCCATATCATACACTATCAAAAAGATCTCGGAGAGAGCTTTCCAACGCAATAAAAAGCATCTCAAACAGAGCTCTGGATCAAAAGTTATAATAAGAAATGTGTTGTCGGCGGGGAAACTGCACTACATGCGCCCTTCAAGCCTTTCATGCACCCATTATGCACCACACACACAAAAAGAGGGCTTTTGTTGTGAGCCATTGGTTGTTGACCATTGAAAAAAAAGGCTAAAATCAATGCCCTTCATGTGCCCATTATGCACCACACGCACAAAAAAAGGGCTTTTGTTGTGAGCCATTGGTTGTTGACCATTGAAAAAAAAAAGGCTAAAATCAATGGTTCAGAAATGGTGCACTCTAGATGTACGCATTAGTACATCCATTTGAATACATCACGAAATCATAGGAAAGCCTTAGTGAAAAGCGTACAAAAACACAAAGAAAATCCCATGTTATTATGCTACATATTCATGTCTCCAAATCTGCTCTTGATAAAATTTTCTTGGGTCTATGTAAAGATAGGAGACAACCGATCTACTATGGACGTGCAGTTGCAATTGGGCAATTGTCTACAAAAGCCATTGTCGTATTCTCAATATTGTTCAATTGGCGATGAAGCATTTGATGTTTTTTAAAGAAATAGGGCTTCTTACTGCATTCAGATCGAACCCTCAATGGATGCATCAGATGGAGCATGGCGTCTTGTTTTGGGCATAAGGAGGGGTCACCACCAATGGGACACAACCCATTTTTTGGATGGACTGGGGTGTAAGAAAAAATTCATGCCCCATATCAATGGTCTAGTTGGCTATGTAGATGGGCCATCAGAGTTAGTTTTATAGTTCTTGAATTTAGGACGAAGGATATAATGCGTCTTATAAGCTATTGTTCTACTGATTCTTCCTTACATGATCCCAACGACACATGCATGCAATGATAGACGATTGTGATGGCTCACAAGTATCGATAAGTTCGGCCAGCTATGAAGTTTTGTGGCTTGATAAGGTTCCTATAAGAATCAACAAGGGTTCTCAAGAAATCAGTCATCTGCATCCTATGATCACATTTTGCGCGTAAATCTCGCACCACAAAGTAGTTTGAGTGTTGTTGGTGGGTAAAAACATCAGGTTTCCCCTCATATTCATGATTCAAACCTTCAGACAACAAGGATCAAGTAGTTGAATGGATCCAATCCTTTCAATAGCTAGTACTTCAAATTTCCTGATCATTCTTGATGTTTTAAACCTAACCTCATTCGAATGTAGGTCAGATGTTTAAGCAGATGTTTTTTGGGAAGGGGATATAAGTCATGGAAAAAAACTAGTAGTTATGCAATGGCTACACCAGTGTAAAAAAAAGCGGCAGAGAATTTTGCTGCTCGGTTAAACAGATTGGTTCCGAAGTCAAGGCCTGCACGGGAAGCAGGGAATAATTCTGCAGCGAGAAATGGTAGATTAGTACCAGATTCTGAAGAGCAAATCGATCAAGGGGATGCAATTTCGCGGAATGAATCAGGAAACATGCATGATATTGAAGAGCAGGTCGAAGAACAGGGGATAAAATGTTATTTTCGAATCGGGGTATTTGGCCACAATCCCCCTTTTCCTCATTTGTATGATAATACCCCGTTATGCTGGTGTCGCAATCCCCCAATCAAAGAATGTGAATTCATACCCTGTTATAATCCGTAAGATAATACCCTATTCAGGTAAAACCTTATTTCAAATCATACCCTATTATCATTTGCAAAATAATACCCCGTTTCAAATAATACCACATTCCAAATAATTCCCTATTTTAAATAATACCCCATTCCAAATAATTCCCTGTTTTAAATAGTACCCCATTCCAAATAATTCCCTCTTTCAAATAATACCCCATTCCAAATAACATACCCTGTTTCAAATAGAACACCCTATTATCATTCGTAGGATAATACCCTATGACACCATAAGAAAATACCATGTTATCATTTGTAAGGTAATATATTTTAAAAATAAGTTGATAAGTAACAACTTGAGCAGAGTTAATCAGTAACAAATTGACAAAGTGTAATAAACTGATCAGATTTCAAGAAACAAATCTGATATACAAAATTCTGCTTGACCAAGTTGTTTTGTGTAGTTCTCCTAGTACCTATGAACGTCCGCTGTCTTGCTTTGTTCTTCTCTGCCATGAACTTGTTTAGTTGAGAATACATTTGATCCACGTTTGAGATTTTCAGGAGGAACATACATACAGCCTCTTTTTCCTTCATTGTAAAAAGCAACATATTAAAAAGAATGCAAGCATGCTTACTGAAATTTTAGATTTTAAGACTAACTAAATATTAATCACATTGAAAGATGTTTTTTACCTTAACTCCAAGGTGTTCACGAGGATTACATGCTTCTCTTGAGAAGACACAGTATTCTCCTCCTCTTCCTCTGAAATGAACAAATAAAAGCAAGTCATTCCACTTGCAACACGGAACCAACTCTGGAGTTGTTACAAATGAGGGTGGCCCCCTTATCTCTGCTGTAAGGCGTGGATCTGCAGATACAAGATTACCATCATCATCGTAAGTTTCTGGTTCAGGTTCATTTGCTAAAATATCTGCACGTGCTTGCATTTCTGCAAGCTTCCTCATAGCTTCGTACACTTCTTGGGGCTTATAGTACACATGCTCTAACCTTCTCAATGCTACTCTTGCAACAGATCTCATGTCCCCAATCCGATGCACATAATCCTGAATATTTTGGCCCAGAACCATGAACAGTGGTTCATCACGCATCCATTCCACATACTCCTTAGTATGTGTGTCAATGAATTGCAAGCTCTTAAATAGTTCATCATCAATTTTCTCCAGATATGAAACAATGTTCCCCCAGATGTGAATTTCTCCTTCATAATCTGCTCCTTTCTGGGTCTCTGCGTCCATGTCTTGTTCAGCATTTTCATTCATTATTATGTTTGGAAACTGGGCAAGCACATCCAAGATAACCAAAATATTTTGCACCGACTTTTTCCAGACAGAGACTGGCAAATATGTATTTAGACCAGATGTGAGACAACCTGGAGCAAAATTTCCAGCTTTTGAGCAGGAGTTTTTGCAACTCATATCAAATAAGTCAAGCACTCAACTTGCTCTACCCTATCCGTGCCTTTCCTACCTCTTGCGGCAATTATTTCTTTTTCTTCTTGTCGACCATGTCCCATGTAATCTCACTTGGATCTTTCTTAAATTGATTGTCCATTAACCTATCCTTCCTACTTTTGCTCTTTTCCCACCTCCTTCAAGTTCTTAGTCATACACATCTTCATCGAGTCATTCGTGCAATAATATCCTCGGGCTCCTCATCACTATATTCAGGTTCCGAACCTGATGCTTCTTCATCATCACTCTCTGCTTTCTTGTTTCATGTAATTCAAAGCTTTTGCATTGCTACTGCTCATTTTCTTCTTTGCATCTTTGTTAGCTAAAGTCTGGGCCAGAAAATCTTCTAATGTGACAAGAGCTTTGATGTATAGACGAGGAACCTTATCGGTTTCTGTGACCCTAATGACCTTCTCAAGCTGCTTGTTTATTTTATCAAAGCTCTCCTGTAGACTTACCCAGTCATTAATCTTCATGTGGTTCCTCATCTGCTCCACTGTTGTGGCCATTTCATTCATCAAAACGCTTATCCTTGGCTGATTTAACAACCCGGCGTTGGCAAAAATAATATCACTGTTGTCAATGGTGCATAGTTGCACGTCAAGGATCTTGATAAGAATTTTCTTCAAGGCAAGATCTAAGCTTCAGAAAAGACATAAATCGTCTTTTGAATGGTAAATTGCGTGAACAGAGGCAGGTAATTTTTTAACCTATAGATTTAAAGATTCAAAAAACTCGAATAGAGTTCTATAAAGGCTTACCTTTCTGATGCCACACCAGCCTCAAAAGAATCGCCTGGATAGAGATTCTGTAATACCTTGCTCAAGCCAGACACTATGGCCGGAAACATCTAGCACGGATCGTTCCTAATCTGCATAATATCATCCATGGCCAATGCGCTGAAGCTCGTTGCCGGAGGCTTTTCCCTCCAAAATTGGTCGTGGAATATTTGTGGTATATAATGTCGGTGTATGTAATGTTGTATATAATGTTGATGCTTATAAAGCTGGGTGCCCAACCTATAGGGAAAATGAAAATAAAACTAAACTCTCAAACTTCGAGCATCCTCGTGGCCTATTGCTGATAATAGCCCATTGCTATTGGGTGTCACCATTACCTTAGTCTTACATCTTCAGGCCATTTCGACACACATCCCTACATATGCAGAATAAGTATATGAGGTAATCTATCTTACATCTAAAGCTCATGTAGGCAAGTCTTACATTAAGAGCCCATTTAAACACATACCTCTATATATGCATGGCACTTGTCAAGCACAGCTATGCCATTTTGTTAGAAATTACTCAATAAAATCATTGCCCATTGCCTTGTGATATTCTTCTTCACAATTGGTCCCTTCACAATGGGTTCTTCGTAATGCGATCTCCTTTTTGTTATTGTTGTTTATATAACAACATTCTTTCCCATCTAAAAAATTTACTAACTTATAACTATTGTTGTCTCTGCAAATTTAGCTAGCAATGCACCACTTAAGGCTATGTAGAATCAAATAAACACATTGGTTCTACTAACAACTATGTTTACATCAATGTCTTCCAAAATTAAATGCACCCAAACATAGATCATGACAAGTTATTTGATATGAGGGGTCAATGTTATGGCTTTGGATTTGGACCAAAAGTTACGCTTGGACCAAAATTTATTGCAAAGTTTGATGCTCTTCTAATCAACTGGGTTTGCATAAAATGATTAGTTATCATGTGACATGCCACATTTTTTTTTAAGGTGAGAGCCAAGATCAAGCGCCAAGATACCATACAAGAGTGCTTTTTACTACAACTTTCCTTGAGGCTGAGAAAGGTAATCCTAGTGAGTACGCACTCAAGCATATACATGAGCATCTTTGGTTAGCAGTTGGTTGTAGAGACAACGGAAAAGGAATTATTTGGGTTCCATTTGTAGGAACAACATGGGTTCTTTCTTTGGATGAGACCTCTTTGAAGGTGTAGTTTATCAGTTGTTTAGTCCAAAAAATCATTCTTATTTCACATCATGAAGGTACAGTTCTGGCGTATGAGCTAATCCGACCACCTACATATGACCACTTAATATATTGAAAGTAGATAGTATTTTGGAAATGCAAACTGACTTGAGTAAATATTTAGCCAAGATCTGACCATAAATTCACTTTTAATTGAAAATACCCTTTTCCTTGAAACTACCCTTTTGCTAGAAAATACCCTGGTATTTATTGCAATCCTCTATTTTTTTGGTAATTTCCCTTTCATTCAATCCCCTTTTATTTGAAAATATTCTGACCCAATCCCCCTTTCTTGAAAATACCCCGATGTGCATTTGCAATCCCCTATTTCTACCAATTCCCCCATTAGAATATACTCTTTTTGTTCAAGAATCCCCCTTTCTACTAATCTCCCCATACGATATACCCTTTTGTTCAAGAATTCTCCATTAGAAAGAAAATAACCCATTGCTCTCGAGTCCCCCAGTTCCTCAATGGGTGATTCTCTAGGGTATGTGAGCACCTTTTTCGTTGTGTTATGCACAAAGGGCCACCGATTCTAAAGTATTTGTAGATGATAGAGAAGAAGAAGAAAGTAATTTGCAGAGGGCAAGCATACCCTCTAGTTCTACCATTTCAAGCATGCAAAAATTGGATTGGAAGAGCTATACCTAGTACTCGATTTTGGCACTGAAGACCTCTGCCGTTGCAGCACACGCCGGATCTAAGTTAGCTCTCTACAAATCTACACCAGTGTTGCCACCAATTAAAAACTCCATCGACCTTTGTGCCTTCCTCCTCTGCTCTGAACTAGAGATCTTGCACTTGCCTCCAACTTGCTGTGTTATCCAGCCGTTGCCAAGCGTCAAGGATGGACGCCCAGATCAACTCTAGAAAAAAAAACGTGGCGAGGAAATATGATAAAGGATTGCGGCACAGAAAAAATCCGAACACGACAAAAAAGAAAAATTACAAACTCAATTATATATGTTATAATATATACAAGGCATTTATAGACATCACATTTTTTGTGATTATGCAAAAGTATCCAAGAATATACATGTTTCTAAAGGGTCAATTTGTCGATATATATATTATCCTCCTGCAACCCCCCAACTTGCGCACCTGCACCATTAAAATGTCTTGCTTTCATGAAAATTGACCATAGCCATTTGTTGAACAATATACTTATACTTGTTCTCAATATGTATACTAATATGTTTACTGATTTTATACTAATATACTAGTCTTAATTCTTAATTCGTACTACGCATACTGCATATTCAACATAGCAATGGAGAAGCAATCTTGTAACTTCATTTTATGTATTATACTAATTGACCTTTTAGCATAACATTTGTCACAATGGAGAAGCAATGGCGTAACCTGATTTTATTGATTTTATGTATTATATTAGTAACAATTCGTGGCTTTACCCAACTTTAGCAACAAAGTGTTTTATTAGATTGGTATATGTATGAGGTATATGTAGAAGGGACGATTCAAACGGCACTAATGGATGGTCATTCCTTTAGTATATGCTAGGTGTTTTTGGGAAGAAGCAAGAGACCTGTAGGGGCAAGCCTTTAATGCCATACTATCAATGAGGCACAGCTTGTGAATATGCCAATTCAATAACTCTCGATGCTCGAAATTGCCCCTCATATAAAAAATCTAGCATAATAACAGGGGGTTCTTTTTGTATTTTTTTACAATTTATTATATGGTTTTGATATGATTTAACTGATATATTCACATGGATGTACTATACAGTATTTCTAGAGTGCATCTTTTTTGAGCCATTGATTTTCAATAGGAAACGCAACCATATGGCTGTGGTCAGTGAATCTTTGAACCCATGCAAATGTTGATCAAATGTTGACGAATTGTTTCTAGTGTTTCTAAAATAAGACCGTTTATTCATAGCTCCAAATTTGCTCTTGACAAAATTTTCTCGGGCCTGTGCAAAGATGGGAGACAGCCGATCTACTGTGGACGTGCAGTTGCAGTTGGGCAATTGTCTACAAAAGCCACTGCTGTATTCTCAAGATTGTTCAAGTGGCGATGAAGCATTTGATAGGTTTTAAAGATACAGGGTTTCTTATTGCATTCGGACCGAACCCTAAATGGATGCATCAGATGGAGTATGGAGTCTTGTTTTGGGCATAAGGAGTGGATATCCTAGAGCATATATATGGTAGGGGTCACCACAATGGGCCACAACCCATTTTTTGGATGGACCGGGGCGTAATAAAAAATCCACGCCCCATTCAATGGTCTAGTTGGCTATGTAGATGGTCCATCAGGGTTATTGATCTACAATTTCTCTAAAGACACTAACCTCTTCAGTATCACAACTAGCAGCAGGGTAGGCTTGGGGCAAAGGTCCTGGTACCTTTCTTTAAAACACAGGATTGATATTAAAATTAAAGATCTGAATCTCGTAAAATTTTGTGTATGGAAGGTGGAACAGAAGTTATTGATGCTATGGAGTACCTCGTCATCCGTTACCTTTTGTGTTTATTGGTCATCATGGTGTTATAACCAGTAATAATGATCTTAATCTCTAACCTAAGGATCGCCAAGAATTACAGAATGCAGAATGTGTTGTTCATGCATCGAAATAGAGAACGCAATAATGATCTTAGTCTCTAACCTAAGGATCACCAAGAATTACAGAATGCAGAATGTGTTGTTCATGGCATTTATAATCGTCCATCGAAATAGAGAACGCATGATCTTATAGAATAGAATAGAATATACATTAATGTCCCTCGTGCCCTGAGGCCCCTGGACTTGTGTAGCATGGGCGAGCTCCCTAAAAGGGCGCTACTAGCACATCACGCTGTTATGATGTAGCCTTTTCTGAAGGTTGACTTTTTTCTATTATTACCACCATCCCGCTTTACTTCGCCTTCGTGGCCGTGCAGTAATTTATTATGGCATATATGCAAGTAAATAACTTCCCAACATCAATATTGAAATGAGTCAAAGATTCCTTCAATGATATAGACACCATCATAGCCATATCCTCTTTTGTGTATTCATGCTTTGGTCCTTTGATCTAGCATGTATGTAGACATCACTATTCCTTCTATGGGTTTTGAATAGAGAGACGTAGGATATGTCAAAGGGCTGTAATTTATGGCTAGTGTGAGCATGTGAGCAAAGGATATGGAGACCAATTCTCTTGGCACGTTGGATGGCTTTCAAGCTGACATGACCATCACAAATAAGAAAATGTGGTCTACTTTCAGAAGTCCACCGAAACAATTGCTGCAAAGTTGTCAAACCATGCATCAAACAACTTATGTATAATCCATGCTTTCTGCTGATAGTCCATAGCTGCTCTAAGCCCAAGCTTGCCATTAGATCTCTACCTCTCATTTTATTCCCTTTAAATACATAACATACTTGTCTTGCTATACTAACACAATATAGATGCAATAGACATGGGACGTGGACGTCCATAGAGGGTTGCATGCATCCATAGAGGGGTCATGCAACCCCTCTATGGATGCATGCAACCCTCTATGGACGCCCACGTCCCATGTCTATTGCAATAGAACGGTTAGCCATTTCCTATTCTTAGAAATATACTGACATACACTCCTATCTCCTCGTCTAGCAAGGATCCTAACACTTTTCCTGCCACCAACTTGCACTTCAATCTCATCACAATTCTATATAATGGCTACAGTCAAGTTTAGATCAGATTACAACTTCCCTAAGGCAAGATAGAAACCCTCCAAGTTAGTAGAGATCCTTGCTTTGGCTCTCTGGACCTCCACTCATTGTGGTGATCTCAAAGTGAGCTTGGGATTCCTCTTCTTGAACCCTCTCCACTATGACACTGGTAATTGTTGGCCTCCATCTCTTCTTCCGACAAATAATATAAATAGAAGGATATTAGTTTATTGCAGGGACTAGCTCCCATCGTGATCTGAATAGTCTCAAAATTCTTCTTCTTATTCTTGCACTACGACTCGCATGAACACAACAACATCCCGATAGATAGGCTTTTCATTCATCTCAGCAGTTTTTTCTACAATGGTATAGGGTGGGTAGCTGCACATCGCAGGCTACCCAAAAAATGAAAAACATAGGGAATATCCAGTTATAACACCTGGACCCCAAATAAAATTGTGTGCTATAGATGTGGGCTAGTGTACTTGCCGAGAGTTTATCGCCGGGATTAAAAAACCCCGCCCTTTCGGGTTTTCGAGGAAAAACCCTAGCGATAAAATCTCGGCAAGGGGCTTGACAACGCAGGTCGCTGCTAAACGTTCCCAAAAACAAAACCCACGCCCACCGAGAATACGAAGTCGCGCATCACCCACGGACCTGCACATCACCAACGAGAAAACCAATAGAGAAAAACCTCGGCGAGGGGGAGGGCTCCGCGCGTGCCCGCGACAAAAACAACATTTACACCTCGAAAAGCGAGGGGCTGGTCCGCACGTGCCACGCGACAATTATAACAAATATGAACATATAAATAACAATTTTAAGGGGGGGAAGGGTGGGAGCCATGGATACTGCTGAGAGATGAGAAAGCGCCGATGAAACGTCGATGAAGAACTCTGCAATAAGTAGTGATCCCTCAACCTGATGAACGGCCTAGAAATGCATGCCATGCATGCATGCGACGCATGCAATGCATGCATGCTCGTCTCGTGCAAGAATTGCGATTCGCTACGCGAATCGATGGCATTGTCCATTTGAGGATCTTCAATAGCATTACCCAATCAAGTAAGGCATAATTGTTCGGGTTACCCAATCAAGTAAGGCATAATTGTTCGGGTGTGTTAAGACAAACAATGGGACTCTTTAATAATAATAATAATAATAAATTCAATGCCCTCTGGGGCCTTGAAGGCCATGGAGCCTAAATACACTGTTATCTTTTACAATTTCAATATGAATGTACGATGTTCTTCTACTGCTTTTATATATGAACCTATTTTAACCAAATCTAAAGTAAATAGAGATCGAAAATTCTCCACATGGATACCGAAATCATCCCTGATAACCTTATATGCAGCGCAGACCGAAAAAACATGATCTTCATCCTCAATGCTGTTTGTGTTGTTGAGTTTACAAAGCCGATTTTCTGCTGGAATCTTGGACCACCGGCTGTTTCACACTCTAACACGTGAGAACCGACCGATATCTTGCTATAATTTGCCTGACCCTCTTGGCATGTTTGTGGAGATACCTTTGGTCACCATAATGTTCCATCGATTGATGATAGCTTATAGTGTGACATTCTGCTCCCTTGTTTTGCCCATATGACCGGATTGCAAGCCGCTCTGCCATTGCTCGAGTCTCCTCCTTGTCTCTTGGCCGGTTAAGCCTCCGTCACTCCCCAGCGGCTTGCCCATTCTTTCATATCATGAAACCACCCACGATTGGTTGATGCCAATAAAGCTTGATGTGATAACACTTTTGTTTGGCTGCCCCGAACTCTATTGACAAAATTAATTGTGCGATAGAGAGCTTCTAATTCAAGAGGAAACATTCCGTCTCGGCCCGGCATTATTAAGCGTGGTATGGTATTCTTAATACCCGACTCCACACAAGAAGAGCTTACGGACTGATTCAATCTGTCCCCATAGCTACGCAAAATCTTGGGCCCCAAATTGGGTGAGCCATACAAAATCACTTTATGCGAACCAAGGTTTTCACAGTGTTTCTTCAGTTGCCAGTCATTGAGGAACAATCTTGAGCACTTTGAAAGCATGGCATATAAAGCGGATTTCCCTCCTGTCACCCGCCTTCTTATGCACTCCTTCCAGCTATATTTAAGTATTTGAAACATTCCAATGTCTCGATCTCATGTCCCTTATATTGAAAACTTGGCCTGTCCCTGGTTCCAAAAACCATGACTTTTGTCTTTGCCACATTCACTCTCATTCATTTTGCTGTACTTGGTTAGGATATTAACCAAGTAGGGCATCTTCATTCTAACTCAGTCAGTCAACATTTCATTACCATCAGAGATATACTTTCGGTTTTAACGCGTTCTTGGTATATAAAACGTAAAAATACACTTTGTACCAATGAGAGAATAACCCAAAAGTACATCATTGTTACATACGACACTATTTTCTGTACCCTTTGCCATTTGCTCTACCCCGTCTTTACCCTTTTCATTTTCCCCTTTCCTTATCTTTCTTACACGTTTTCTTTTCTTTTTTCTTTTCCTTTTTCCTTTGTTCCACACATCCCCCCACCACCCCTCCCCGCCCCTGCTTCCCTTCCCTTTTCTCTTTTCCTTTTCTTTATGGACTTTTGCTTTCCCTTTTCCTTCTTTTCCTCTTCCCTTCATGCCCTTTTTCCCTTTCCCTTTCCCTTTTCCTATGCCACATTTTTTCTCATGTGCCGCAATTATTTTTTCCCCACCCTTTCCCTCTTCCCCCTTTTTTTCTTTTTTTCCTTTTTTCCTTTTTTTATGCTCTTTTTTTTCGCTTCTTTTTTTCCTTTTCTTCACCCTTTCCCTCTTCCAAGTTCTCCCTTGCCCATTCCTCCTTCCATTTTCCCGCTCCCCTGTCCCAGGTTCCCTTCCCCCCTCTCTTTTTCTTTCCCTCACCTTTCGCTTTTCACATGCCCTTTTCCTTTCCTTTCGCTCCACCTTTTTCTTGATCCCCCTTTTCCCTTCCCTTTTCCTCCTTTCTCCAACCTTTCCCTCTCTTCACCCTTTACCTCTTCCCCTTTTCCCATGCCCTTCTCCCCACCCTTTTCTGTTCTCCTTTTTCTCTTCCTTTTTCTTCTTTTTCCTACCCTTTCCCTCTTTGCCTTTCTTCGGTGCCCTTTTTCAATTCCCTTTCCCTTTACCTTTTCCCAAGCCACTTTGCCCTTCCCCTTTCTCCTTTCCTCACCCTTTCCTTCTTCCACTTTTTCCCATGCCATTTCCCCTTCTCCTTTTCCCTTTCTCTTTTTCTTTATTCCCATGTCTTTTTTCCATTTTCTCATTCTTTATTCCTTTCCCCCTTTTTCCTTTTCCATTTCCCTTTCTCCCTTTTCCCGTCCTCTTTCCTCACTTTTTCCCTCTAACCTTTTTTCCATCCTTTTATCGATGCCTTTTTTGCTTCTCTTTTCCTCTTTCTTCACCCCCTTTTCTCTTCCCCTTTTTCCCTGCCCTTTCCCCCTTCCCTTTTTCCCTTTTTCTTGTGCCTTTTTTCCATGTTCCCTACTCTTTTTTGCCCCTCACTTTTTCTTTTTCGTCCCCTCCTTCTTCCCACACTTTTCCTATTCCCCTTTCCCTTACCTTTCCTTTCCCCACCATTTTCTTCTTCCCTTTTTCTCAGTGCCCTTTTTCCCTTCTCTTTCCCCCTCCTTTTTCGATTCCTTTTCTTTTTTCCCATGCCATTTCACCTTCCCTTTTCCCCGTTCTTTGCCCTTTTCCTCTTCCCCTTTTTCCCGTGCCTTTTTTTTTTCTTTCCCTTTTCTCCTCTCTTTTTTTCCCCTTTACCTGTGCCTTTCATCCCCTTTCCTTTCCTCCCTCTTTCCTTTTCTTTTCCCTTTAAGAAATCAAATCATGAAGAATCATGGTGGTGGAAGGTCGTGGAATAAATCTCGGCATTCAAATTCAATGAGATGTTCTAAGCCATTCAAATTAGGGCTTGATCCATCCAATACGGTATAACATTATGATATAAGATTCTTCCATGAGTCCTTTCAATCTAGAACCTTAACAATGATGTAGAAAACATGTTCCTTGAAGATACTAAAAGATATGTAAACATATCATTGTACGTTATTCATCCATGAAGTGTATTACCTTGAGTCCGCCAGCATATTGAGAATAGATAGTGCCAACTTCGATGAAAGTGCCTTCCTGCCACAAAGTGCAGTAGTCTAAGGTTACATATATGGCTTTGGCATTGCAGTAGTCTATATATAATGAAATAGTCAGGAACTCTTTGGTTATAGATCTTTAATCCTAGGAACTGGTCAGACACAACATCATCCACATCCTTAAATTAAATGAAAGTCTTTTCTACAGGTATGGCATCACAAAAGTGCAAGATTTTACATTCTAAATGAATCAAAGTATATCTGTTTAATAGTATTGGCCCATTACCATCTTGTACCCGCCTTTGTTTGGGGTTCGAGGGTGTTGGCTCGACATCTGTCTCATGCATATCATCTTACTTTTAAGACATCATGTCTCATGCCTCTCCTAAAGTGTATGTACCCAGACTTCAAACATCTCTTCGACACTATGAGCCGGTTGGGACTTACTGAGGCGGTTGTGAATTGTCCCTATAAGAAACAATTTTGAAACCAGACATTCACCTTTGAATACGTTCATATATGCAAAACTGCAAAAGATATATTATTACAAATTGGATGCCTGCCTCATTTCCAAGCACAATAAACATATGAAAATTATATCAAAACTCGGTGAAAATGTATCGAAACCTTCTGTTCTTTGGTCAAACATTTAGGCACAGATCCGAATTTCACATTAGTTAAACTATTTACCCAATCTACACGAGTGGTTTTGAGAATGTCATAGTGTTAGGAAGCCTTTACATGATGCTATCATCAATGGCCTTTTCCATCTGCTCCATTGTCTATGATCCCCATTCCATTAACTTAACCTTTTTTCTGCAAGAAATTGTAGAGTTAGAAGGATTAACCAAAAACCTCTTTTGATCTTCCATTGAACTTGGTTGGCTGCCTCAAATTTTTAGTCACAGCAGCAGTAGGTGGATGTACAAAGGGCTGTCCCCCCTTAGTTGCATTGGTGGAAGGAAGGAAGAAAGAAATCTTAAATGGATAAGAAGTTCAAATGGATGACAAAGATAAAATCGGAAATCTTAAGTAGAGATAAAGATCAAGAAGAACAACAACAAGATCAAGTTCATCTGATTTCTTGCTCAAACATCTGACCTGCATTCGAATGAGGTTAGTTTTAAACATCAAGAATGATTAGGAAATTTGAAGTACTAGCTATTGAAAGGATTGGATCCATTCAAATCCTTGTTGTATGAAGGTTTGAATCATAAAAGATGGGGGAGAAACCTGAAGTTTTTACCTACCAAGAACACTCAAGCTACTCTATGGTGCGTGATCATAGGATGCACATTGTTGAGAAACCTTGTTGATTCTTGAAGGAACCTTATCAAGCCACAAAACTTCATAGCTGGCCGAACTTATCGATATTTGTGAGCCATCGCAATCGCCTATCAGTGCATGCATGTGCTGCTGAGATCATGTAAGGAAGAATCATTAGGACAACAGCTTGGGCTCTATATATCCTTCATCATGAATTCAAAAACCATAAGGACTTCCTCGCTTCTGGGAGAACTGCCCAGCCCCGATGGATGAGGCTTTGTTTGAAGCTGTTCTCCAGGGGCTGGGATTTACACACATCCCAGAGGAAAACCTGGAATCTATAGGTGTTATTGAGAATTTGATTAGATGGGCAGCTGATACTAGATCAAGAATTGGTTTTTGCAGATTTGGGTTCGACTCTTTTTTCTTGTGCATCCTGTGTTTTGACAGACCTGGCTCCTTAAGGGTGGCAGCCCACAACTCACAACCCTTCCTCGGGAATAGATTTGAGCGTAATTTGTTCATGATGAGTGCACCGTTGGAATTCGGGGTGGAACCAATATATTACTGGGCAGCTTTCTTCGATCTTGAGCCATCTCAACATATTAGGGACCTGGATGTGGTAGTTTGGAGATTCTTAGTCGCAAATTAGTAGATCTTGCTTAGAAATTGAGGCTAGTCTAGGGTACAGTCAGATAGTGTCTTTTAGTATCTGCTTTCTGGGGTTTTCGAGGGTACGGCTGTCAGGCTCTTGAGGTACATCTTGGGATTTTTCTCGAGGGAAGGGGGAAGAGTTATCATTGGCAGTTAAGGTTTGAATAGAGTAAAGGTAAGGTAGAAGGACTGTTCAATTCCGGCACAGACAGTTCCCCATTCCTTTCTTTCATTTTCTCGGTGCCTTTCTATTCCGGTTTCCTTCTTCGTTTGATGGCCAGCATGAGAAACAAGGCAATGAGTCCGGGGCCTTAATCTGATAAAGAAGATGAGGTGGACCCATATCTTCTGGTTGGACAGCCGAATAAAAAAGCTTGGAAAGTTCTCAAAGAAGTGTATCACGGTGTCGAGATCATCGAGGGAGCAATGAAAGGTCATTGCGGCTGTTACATGGGTCTGCAAGGATGTAGCAATTACGGCATGCAAAGAAAAGATGTCGACAATAGACAAAGATTATGTGGATGGAAGGGCGAATGACATGGGCGGATATGGAACACTTTTGGGTTAGTGCGAGGGAAATGGATGCGCCCCTCTGACTCCTCATTACAGTTAAACAGGGGCATCTTAAAACCCATTGCAGCGGCTTAAAAAATAATATCTTGAGCTTTTATGGATGAGCCGTTGTTGAAGGTGAAGAATTTGATTATCAATGGGGCCGGAATCGGGGATACCTCTTATGCTAGCATCGGTGATTAAGAGATGGGAGAGGCAGAGGACCACGTGATCGAAAAGCCATAGAGGCGGCGTTCAAATCCGGGTTTAACTGTGCCAGTCGATCCTTTGCAAAGGGATTTCTACCTCCACGGAAGTCTACGGTCGGAGGAAGAAGTCTACTAAAACACGTGAAATCAAAGGATTCCAACGGCTTTTTAACCCGGTGGAAATAAAACTCGTGTGGATGTGGTAATTGTGAAGAGGTTAAACTTTCGGGGCTAAATATTACAAAAACAAAGATGGGAGAGAACAAGATAACCAACTCCATTAGGTGATTGGGAAGAACGACAAATCAAAAAGGTCTTGTTTCTCCCCTTCTTATAAAAATGTTCTTTTGGGTAACAAGGATGTTAAGCCGAATGATTACGGTAGCCATAGTGGGGTTGTTGGGGATTACATTGATTTATTTGGCATCACGAGATTTCTCTCGCTCATTTTTTTTTTTTCGGGGAAGGCTATCTTAATCCATTTCCTTGAAAATGCCCAACCCAAATGGAGGTTAAGAATTGGATTACCAAGGCTCAAAACATTCCAATCATGTCTATTCTTAAATTAGACAGTAAGACTTTCCAAATCGTCTGTAGGGATGAAGTGTGTGTAGGATATATCCTTAGGAGGAAGCTGGATCTTATTGCTAACAATCCTTTCTATATTATGAATTGGACCTCTGATTTCATCCCAGGATCTGAGGGGGAGATCAGAACCACCACTTGGGTCTCCTTCCCCAATTTACCCCCAGCCTTCTGGACTCGATCCCACTTAAATATTATTTCGGAGTCTCTGGGGGAGGTCATAGACATAAACATCCCGCAGACGAACTACCCATCTGTGTGCATATCCAAGAAGATCAAATCAGATTGGAGGAGGAAAATTAAAACAAGGGTCAAGGCCGACCAATTTCTAGATATAAGAGTTGATTATTCTAAGTGGCCAGTTATGGTCCCACAAGGTCCTGAGCTGAAAATGAAACAGGCTTGGATCCCTAAAGATAAAACAGAGGATAAGGATAAGGGTGCTACCCCTGAAAAGGAAGACAATGGTGATGACAATGGGGAAATTTCTCAAGCTACCTCTGTCAAAGAAAAGCACCTCATAATAAGGCATGATCAGGGAGATCAGGATAATAATCAAGAGGAATTCCCAAGGGTGAATATAAAAGACAATATGACCGTTCTAATTAAGAACCTAAATATGATGGTTAGAATTGACACAGGGGAATTTATTATATCCATGCCTGATATATTGAATCATAAGCATTATAAAACAGAGACAGATATTCAGCAGGGCATTGAGGAAATCTTGGAGATGGAGGATAAAGGGTGGAATTTGGTGGAGAAAAGGAAGGGTCGAGGCAAAAAGAAATTTTATTCCGGACCCTGTAGATCCAGCCCAAGGAAGCAGACAGTCCAGGCGGGCAGGGAGCTAGGTAAGTATAGATATTGATGGATAGAAATATTAGTTGTATTACCTGGAATCTCCAGGGTATAAATAGTTTCATTAAAAGGGGCAGACTGAAAGTGTGTCTTTCCTCCCTCTATCCGGATATTTTATTCCTCCAAGAGCATAAGATCCATGATCTGAATCATAACACTATTATTAGCAGAACTCTCCCTCCTAATTTTAGCCTTTGGTCGATCCCTGCTAACGAGTCTTCTGCTGGAATAGCAATTGCCTGGAATAATGGGTTCAATATTACCGATACTTATATGATTAATGACAGGGAAGGCAGGTGGCAGATCTTATTGTGTACTTTCCTAAAGATCAGATTGGCTTTGGTTAATATTTATGCATATAATAGTCCTGGGGAAAGGGTAGGGGTTTGGAAAAAGGTGAAGGGTAGTTTAGATAATTTAGAGTTTGATGAGTGCATTTTAGGAGGTGATATTAATATGGTGACTAACAGTTTTATGAAGAACAAGAACTTTAAGCCTCTAGGTAAGCAGGAGAAGGAAACCTGGCTAGACTTGATCCGAGGGCACAATCTTACTCTGGCCAGAACCCCGGGGGATCCACCTTTGATCAGCGTATAACCCATGAGAGTTCAGCGGAGGGGTGTTTTTTGGACCATTTGTGTACGTATACTTAGGGGTTAGGGGTGTTTTTAGGCACTGATTTGGAGCAATATCTATACACAAAGGTGTCAAATTGCCTGTTAAGATTGCGTATACAAGGGGGATTTTTTGCTACCCTCCGAACGCAGATGCCATGCCCCCTTATGTATAAGTGCACCCCCCGGGGCCAGAACCAAGGCTAATTCTTACAGCTGGACTGATAAAAGAGCTAGCCCTACCTTATGTCTTCATGATAGGTTTTATCTTTCTGAGAATCTCTGGAACCAGAGTAACAGGGTCCACAATCTCGAAGGCTACACCCTCTCGGATCACTTTCCCCAACAGCTTAGAATTATGGCCAATACGGGTACAAGGAAAAGAAAGACATATTTTAAACTTAACACGAGTCTGCTGGACCATGAAGAGTTTGAAGAAAGACTACAGCAGATCCTTGCCAATTTCCCAAGGCCTGTTGGGAATACAGGATGGATGTATTGGTGGATTAGAGTATCCAAGGCTATTAAAAACTGGCTCAAGCAGTGGGGTAAAGAAGTTCATGTTCAGAAGATGTCATTCCTTCAGGACCTTAGAGTTAGGCTTACTCATGCCCCTGAAAAGGAGAAGGATGCCATTCGAAATGAAATAGAAAGGGAAGAGAGATAAAGATTGCGAGAAGGATGGAGGCTAAAAGGCCAAAATCCTCTACGGAAGATGAGAGGAGTTGCTCAAAATTCTTTTTTAAGTCAAGGCCAAGGGGAAGGTTGAAGAGAAACCATATTTTTTGAGATAAAAGTCGGGGATGATGAGTTGGTGGATGAAAGATCAGTTAAAGTAGGCTGCGGTGATCATTTCAAAAATATTATGGGTACTAACGAGATTGTCAGCGAAATACCATGGATAATTTCATCAATCTCGGAAGCAAGGTTTCCCACGAAGAGAATCTTAGCATTGATAAGCCCTTTTCCAATCTTGAGCTTCTCTCTATTACCAAGGATATGGAGAAAGGAAAGAGCCACGGCTCGGACGGATTACCCAGAAATTTTTCATTAAAGTATGGCACATTCTTGGGGATTGTATTACATGTCTTGCTAATGAGTTTAGAGCGAAAATAAGTGTCCGGATCGCGAGAATTATCTGAGCCTAATCACTCTTATTCCCAAAATAGAGGTGCCTGCTACATTCTCGGATTACATGCCTATTTCCTTATCTAATGTCATTTATAAATTGATATCTGGGACTATTGCTAGAAGGCTAAAGACGGTTCTTGAGAGAATTATAAGCACCTCCCAAAAAACCTATTTGAAGGGCGAGGTTTATCCTTGACAATGTTGTGACAACTATTCTTGGATTACACTGGGCTAAGGACACTAATCAAGATGTGGCCCTTGTGAAACTGGATATTACAAAAGCCTTTGACTCTGTTAGCTGGAACTTTCTTTTTAAATGTTGCAAGGCCCTCGGGTTCTCCAATGAGGTAATTCTGATTTTTAAAGCTATTCTATCCAATTCGAGATCCTCCGTTTTAATTAATGGGGAGTGTGGACCCTTTTTTCCCTTACAAAGGGGAGTTAAACAAGGTTGCCCTCTTGCCCCGTTTCTTTTTCTTATCATCATGGAAGCTCTTCATAGCAAGCTTGAAGAAGCCAAGAGTACTAACTTGATCCAGGGACTCACTCTCCCAGTAAATGGGGTCTTGGATCAGATTTTAAATGGGCATTTTGCAGATGATACATTCCTGCTTGTATCGATGGAGAACTGTTCCCTAAGCAATACTCAGACCATACTAGAAGAATTTGGAGTAGCTTCAGGGTGTAAGATCAATCCTATCAAATCCAAGATTGTGGCTAAGGATCAGGTAAAAGGAGAGCAAGTGGCGGCTCTCATGGGCTGTAAGTATATTCCACCAACTAACTCCTCCAAAATTTTAGGGATTCCTATGGCTCTCAAGGGGAGCCCTTCTGATATTTGGACTGAGATAATAGAGAAGTTCCAAAAGAAGGTTGACAGTCTTAACTCCAAGTATATCTCCAAGCAGGGTAGAGCTATCATAGCCAATTTTGTCATCTCTTCCTCTCATATTTATCTCCCAAGAAAGTTTCTGCCAAGCTCCAGAGTATCATTGGGAGATTTATATCCTGGTAGACGCAATATTTCAGTGGAAATAGGGAGAAGAACATCTAAAAATAAGTAAAAAACAGCTGCTAATGGAAAGCTTTAGAGTAGAAACTGCTGGCAATTCGAAGTTACTGCCTAGAAAACTATGGTGCCACATCATTTTGAAAGCTCACTTTAGTGGAAATCCAGACTTATTTGGAATCACATTCGACAATTAATAAGATCCAAGAGGCCTCCCTAGCTGCATCTCAAGATCTTGCTATTCCCTTTTCTGCTTTGGATGCTATCCAAGATGAGGATTGATCCATTGTTTTCTTAAAGGTAGTATATCTTTAAAGGTTTTGGACCTATTTATAATGGCGTATCATCAGGGAAAGCCGTCAGAAGTTATTCTAGCAATTATATTTCAGGGATTGTCCAATTTTTTTTACAAGATTTTATTATTAGAGTTATGCTCTTTGCTGGATATTTGCTAAAGTCTATATTCTGGCTTTTTGGCTTCAACAGAGCTTTATTGCCAAGCTTTCTGGCTTCTTTCCACTTGCAAATTCCACCTCCTGCATGCCATCTACATCCCACAATCACAAAGATAGTCACCCTAGCTAGATGCAAACAAAAATAGGAAGGATGGCTTCCAAGCTCCATGATCTCTAAATCCTAAGAAACTACCCTAACAAAGTAGAACTTACCAGCTCATGACCAATAACCTCCGCTGCAGAAATTAATTTCGAACAACATGTTTTTCTAGAATATGTTTTTGAAAAACATTGTTAAATATAAGCTGGAGAACCCTTTTCATGTGTAAGCAGATAGAATGATGCAGGTGTCTACGTGTGTCTAAGAAAATAATATTGTCGCGTAAATTATAGAGGGACTGTTTATCTGATATGCAGAATATGTAGGCTAATGATCAAGATCTGTGTGACAAATACAAACAGATAATAGAGTGTACAAACAAATAAAACGTACTCAATTGCTATGGCTAGTGCATGGAGTACTTGTCTGACGATCCTGGATTCCTGCACACATAGATAGCAAACAATTTATGTTTTCATCCAATCCCATCCAAGGTATATTTCGAAATTGCAAATTCAAATGATGTAAGGACTCAGACATTAAAGAAAAGAAAGAAGATATAGAAGACTAAAAATTTGGATTCGAACAAATCTTTCTGTACTTACCTTCATTCTCGAATTGTGGAGCAGTTTAAAAGTTTGATGCGCAAATGCTTCCGGCTGTGAAATGCTTCAACCATTATATCTTCAAGAAATTGTACAGCATGAATTTGTCATAGTGCTTCTTACAGATAGACTTTCTGTCTGTAAGAAAAAGCATGAAGCAAGAAAGTAGAAGCAAGAAAAGTAGAAGCAAAGAAAGAGCTGGCAAAAAAACATTGGTCTAAAGCTTTCCATCTATGCTTCTATTTTACTTTGTTGCCATGATAATAGAGTTAGATTCACGTTGCCCTCTTCACTATAATCTTCTTGCTCTTCTGTTTGTAGAGAGAAGTAAATAAGAGCAATTGCAAGAGAGAACCAACATATCGAGAGCTGTCGTATTATGTCTGTGATGTTTTTCATGGAATAAAAATGCCACTTAATGGCCATTTAATTCAAGAAACTATCCAAGAATTTAATATTCAATATGGCTTGCAACATTCTACTCAACTTACTCATAAGCCTCACAACAATCTATAATGCTTTTCATCAGCCTCAAATGATTGTCCAACAAAAGAATCAGCAGTAATAGGTTCTGCAACAACAAGAGTAAGGGGAATGCTACAGGAGATATATACTATTTTGTTTTATATAAGATATTGCTTTCACTAATAAACTGATGTTTGCTTTGTCGCAATCTCTAGAGCAATCTCTAGAGCCCATTATAAGACTTGTGGCTCAAATACAAATTTGAGAGATCAAGCTTGATCATGCAGACCTTTTCTCATTCAAGCTCCATTCTCCTTATTTCTGCACTCCACAGCATAGAATATTTGGCGGTATGCCAGAATGAGAACCAGCCCAAGGCTATGCTGTTCCATGTGCTCCTAAGATGATGCAGATCTGTGAGTCCTGTGCTCCACTGTATCATGCAGGATTATGTTAACCCTGCTTGTCAAGGCAATAAAACCTACCAACAAAAATGTGGGCATCTTATACTCCGATTCTCATGCGTCGATAGAGACAAATGGAGAGACAAACTGCTTCACGGTGCCATCATCGTTGCTGGATCCTTCTTCCATTGCACACGACCTATTATTATCCTTCAAAATATTTAATGTACGTTAAGGCATGCAAAACTTTAGGTCGGCTATGGCTGAACCAAAGGAAAAACAATTTCGATTGGATATACTCTGAAACACCTCATATGCATCTTGCATAGCTCCACATTTGCCATTCATATGCATAAGCAGGTTACCTAAAAACACATTTTCTTGAAGCCCAGATTTGACGATATGGCGATGGATGTTCTTAGCTTTTGATAACGACCTCGAATTGGCGTACCGTCGCAAAAAAGCTGCTATGTTAGAAACATCGCTTAAAGCATGCTGGTCGTCCGAAACCTGTCTCCTGCAACAAAATTTGATATGGGACCGTGGATTTCACTTCGAGTGCCCGTGCTAAGAAGGCCTTCTGCACCTGTTCTAAGTCGCTAGCGAGAAGAAGAAAAGAAAGTTGTAGGCATCTGGACCGTTAAATGTTTAACTCAAAATCTGGGCAGTCTATTTTAGGGTGTGGTTTATTACTTGCACTAAAACATTATAATTAAGATAATAATATGTGCAAATTTTTGCATCCTTCTTAAATCTGAGTCTTTGTCACTATAAACTATGCATCCATCCCTTATGACCTTCAAGCACTCCAAATTGTGTGCAACTATTAATGCATTCAAATGAGACTCCGCGCCCGGACATCTCATGCAAATTGTGAAGTATCTCTTTTTTGTCAAACCTATGCAAGAGTTAAAGAAGCTGATGTAATTCTTGTTTGATATATCTTTCTCTTGTTTACCAAATCGGACATCGAGTACAAATAGAGAAATATTCCTCAGGCCTGCGGCTGTATCTGGCAAAAGGCCTTTGTATCCTATGGAGACTAAGTACAGTAGTGCTTCTTCATCCCCTGCCAAGTTCTTCACCATAGATACCTTCCTTCTAAACTCAGCCATGACTTTTGCGGGAAGTGTCTCTACATGCTTCTCATTTTAGCTTTCCAGTTTTTGACGAAATCATGTGACCAGAAGACATATTTTTTTATGTGATGCTATATCTATCGAGGAGGCCAATCTCTGAAAGAATGACGTCTCCAGATAACTTCTGCAGCTCTCTTCCACTATTGTTTTCATAATGCGTACAACCTTGACATGAGTACAATATTCTATTAAGGACATTCTACCTGTTATGGATGAGCTCTTTTTCTACAAAACTTCCTTATTCAGAAGCTGATCTAAAACCTATAAGGTTTCTGTGTCAGTAAGACCATGTATCTTCCACAATTCCATCACATTAATGTCAAAAATTGAGTTGTCGATTGGCGGGTCTCTGCCATATGAATCTGGAAGCTGCTTACCACTTTGCCCACATTTCTTCCTGTAGATGCTCTTGCTTTAGTATCTTTCTTCTATTGTATGATCATTTGTGAAAGAGTACATTCCAACAATTTAAAGTTCCCTGATTTGGAACTCCCTTGTCTTGTAGGCAAGGGCCTACCATATTCTATCCATCGTTGCCTGGCAAGATGTACCTATTCAACATATAGGCTACAAAATAGAAAGACAATATTAAAAGTGAGATTTCAAACAAAACGCCCGGTGGGAATGCAATAAACCATAACGATCATGGGCACACCAGATGGTAGGGAATGCTCCTCTGCGTTCCATAGAAGTTGGCTGTGATCAAAGTAACCGGCCCACGTGCTCTTGCACTCGATAATTTCGGCGCATTGGTTTAAGATCGTGTCGCTTTAAATGGAGCAGGGATAGTAGATTACCAGCCCATCCGTTCGCTCTACTTCCACCATTCCGCGACAAGCGCATCTTCAAACAGGCGCATCTTCAAACAACCTCTCCCCCGATCGGGCGCCATGGTTCGGCTCTTGTGCCACTATTCACTCGGACCAATCACAACCACAATTTTGTCGGTCGGGTTGGATGGACGACGTTGATGCACCCTCACGGGTTTGAGGGGCAAGATCGTTCTGGGATCACTACCTTGGTCCCGGCCGGATTGACCCGCAGAAAGTGTGCAACCCACGGAATTAACCATACGGATTTTGGGGTAAAAGCCCGGGGCGAGGATGGTTACCTTGGTCCCGGCCCGGGATCCGCGGCGGAAAGGCAGCCAGCGGAATCAACCATCATACGTGATCCGGCCCGGTAAAAGCCAGATCGCTATCTTTGGAATCATCCCATCACGTGATTCGCATGGCGGCAGCGGTCCCATAGCGAGGGATCCCTATAGGCCTAGGGTCGCCATCACGGGATCTCTTTGGCAATAAGTGATCCGAACCACATGTTCCTCTTGCTCGTTGTGTGGATCACGGTGCTCCGGTATCATAGGAATACGTGATCGGGGCCGTCGCGGTGGGCCAGGCGAGGATCTGCGGTGCCAGGCGTCGGCGGCCATGATTGTTCTGCCGGGCCTCTCAACTCCGAAATCCGCGGCCGCAGGATTCCGGGCGGCGTGAGGGCTGGGATACCATGCCCCCGGAGAGTCGTGGAAGATTTGGATCATGGGCACGCGCCACGGACGGCGGAGATGCCTCGGATCGCATCGGCAAACCCAATCGATGGCGATTCCCGGACCGTTATGCCGGCAGGACCGACAACGATACCACACCGCCCTAGGTTGATTCAGCGGTCCACCGAGGCGAAAATCGCCCGTTCCCCGATCCCAAACGGAAGGGCTCTCCGGTTTGCTCCCAAGCCCTGAATGCCTCGGAGGATTCTTTGGGGGGGGATGTCACATAGTTCTGGCGTATATACCGTGTGAGTGAAAGGGTGGGTTTTTACCTAAGCCGTATGTATAAATACGGATAGGGGCTGGCTAGGGGTTTTCCGGGGAATCCGGTTAATATGTATCTGGGGAAGGGTTTAGAAGGTTGGACACGCGCTTATCTGAGGAGGTTTTCTTCGGACCGATTAACGACGCGGCGTATCACCTTATAGTAGGTGAAACCCCGGGGGGGGGAGGGGAGGCGCAAACCGACTGGTGAGATCCGGCAGATGAGGCGATGGCTTCGGATCCTCCGGCCCCGGCGGCGGTGGTCGGGGGCAACCACCAATTTGCGCAAAATAGGCCCCTGGAGAATGGAGAGCGGTAGCGGGATTCTGGAATCCAGTTTATTTTGCTCAGAGTCTACCAATCCGAGGTATAATTATCTTGACCCTTAAAGCAATGGTTACTTCTTCATGTTTTCTTCTCTCCCATAGCCCACTATGTACGTCTTGCACATGGGCGACACAAGCATGCAACCTAAGAAAATGTGGTAGAGATAAGGGGTATCTAGCACCTCAGTTGGGGGTATTGGGTTGGGGCACTTGAATATTGCAAGTGCTGGGTACTCGGGCATCGAATTCAGGCCCTTCCATTTGGGGTTTGAAATATCTTAGCAGCAACAAATGCCATTTGGGGTATTCTAATACTATAATTGCCATCTCTCAATATTTTTCTTTAAATGCAATGCCATCCGGACATGAAGCCATTGTACTACCCAAATTCAAGGCTTGGAGTACCCCTTGTTTAGGATCTCAAGTGTGTGCATGTCCCCCCTTTCTTTTAGGCATCAGATGCTTGTTAGTTAAGGTTTCGACCACATGCACATTTCTTTTCAGACAGCTAGCTGTAATTGAAAGCAACATGTAACTCAATGTTGCAACTTGTAAACTCTAGGGTTCAAAGTAGCAACATAAATAAGATAAAGAAAAGATCTGTAGAAAAAAAATCATAAACCTTGGGAAATGCAAGGCAACAAACCCTAAAAACAAAAGACCCCCCCTTTAAGCTATCACGTGTAAAGCTTTTGCCATGCCTGCCCATTTTCAAAAACCTTCCGGCACAATCGTCGCCTGGGCTGCTATGCATGAAAGCAAACTGTTTGTAATGCCGGACTTGTGGCCTCTATTTCAAGGAAAGCTTTCCTGTTTCTGTTTGTGAATGCTGCTTCTTACAATAAAACACGATGAGTATTTCTTCAGTTTTCTGTAGGTTGATCGGCTTTTGGGTTACAATCTTGCTCAGCAGCTCGTGCTTGATTGCTAGAGTTAAAGCGAAGGAATTTACATTTCCTAAAGGCTGGACAATCAATAACAACAAGAGCTTGCCAGAATACCCTTTGTCGAATGGCGGCATTTATCGTCTGTTGCAGGATGCAGATGGTAATGCGATTCTGAGCGAGGAACAGGGTTTTGGGTTTGGATTTGTGGACCCAAATGGCAGTGGAGATTTTTACTTATCTGTTATTTTGGGCACAAATCTTAGAAACTCTTCAGATGCTTCAGCGGCGGTTCCTGTTTGGACAGGTAACACGAATGCTTCTGTTGGGGATGGGGCGACTTTTATGTTTGCAAAGATTCATGCAAAGTTTCTTCTTCTGGATGAAAGCGGCGTCAAGGTCTGGGAAACTCCATCTAATCTAACAGGTTTAGATCTGCAAGAGTCTGGCAACCTTGTCTTCTTTAACGGATCAGGTAATGTATGGCAAAGCTTTAATAACCCTACAGACACTCTTGTGCCTGGACAGAAATTAAAAGCAGGTGCTCAGCTTATAAGCTTTTATAATAAATCATCTCCCAGAGATGGCTATTTTGCTGCAAAGATGGAAGCAAGTGGTCTTGTTTTATATTTGAAGTCTGATGCAAAGGAACAGCAACCTTATTATGTTTGGAGTTTGAAGGGGGGTACTTTAAGATCTGCTCTAGAACCATGTAGTACCTTTCAGGCAGTGTTTGAGTATGGTCCAGGTGCGATGAATATTTCATACGAGAAACCTGTAATTGTAGCTGGAGCAGATACAGGATGTGCTCAACCTAAGTCCATACAGATCCCTCAAAGTGCATCAGGTAATGTGCTGCAATTTGTGAGGCTAGAATCTGATGGAAATATGGTGGTTTATCAATATGTTCAGAAAGAGTGGTCTAAAACATACCAGCTTTTACAAACTTCTGCAAATATGTGTAAGGCACCCAAAGCCTGTGGTGCCTATGGTCTGTGCAGCATGTCTGATGGATGTAAATGTCTTCAGCAAACGGAGGGCTCTGTTCACAGTGCAGAGACTTATGTACAAAGTAGTTCCAAGTGCATGGCTCCGGCTTCGGAACCCCTGATTTGCACTGGGAATGAGGCGGCTTTCAATCACTTTGTTAACCTGACTGGTACCACATATTTTTCTACTTCTTTTTCCACTCCAGACATTGTTTCTGATCTGAATCATTGTCTCAGTGCATGCCTGTCAAACTGTTCTTGTGCTGCACTTTTGTATGATAGAAGTTCCAGTTTTTGCTTCTTCTTAGATGCTGTTTTGGGCAGCTTTACTGTTGAGAATACTCAACCTCAGGTCTCTGGTTTTTTGAAGCTCAGAAATTCTCATCTGGCTTCTTCCTTGCCTGCATCCATCACTGGTGTGTCAAAATCAAACAGATCATCTCGAGTGGCCATTATAGCTCTCGCTGTTGCCTGTGCCTTCTTGCTTGCAGCTCTTATGGTCACCTGCTGGTTGATGAGGGAAAAATTGCCCCTTGCTTACCGCAAAATGACTAGACAGTGAAAAGCAGATCTCCATATTTTTCTGTTTAGGAAGGATGACAGATTCAAACACAAACTGTAGATTTGCCAAATGGTAGCAGATCCAAGAGGAGAAAAGGTACAGAACATGGTTAGCATATAGATGTGAGGGTACTTATGCCACCCTGGCTTGCAAATCCTTGTAACTGTTATTTTTCATTCAATTCTGTCCAAGAGCTAAAGCAAGGACATATTGACTTCCATGTAGCCAAATATCATGCTGCGTGTGTGATTGCACTAAAATGCTCAAGAAAGATGGATTTTTTTAAAGACTACTAGTAAAGAAAGATGTTAGTAGTAATTACACGTAGTAATTTGTATGGCTTTTACTAAGCAGAGTTTGGAGACACTTTTAGAGCCTACCCTAAAAGTCTCCCAATGTTCCCATAAATAGCAAGGATGTTAAAAAATTCTTCAACTGGAAATTTATGTCAGTGTTTATAGAAAAATACCCAAAAACCTAACAAAAAATTTCCTCCCGTGGACTGCTAGTTTCAAATGGAAATTTTCTCATTGTCCAATTAGAATAACCATCTTTACCATGCCCAAGACTCGTTCTAAGCAATGGATTGAGATGCAAAATACCAAATGCTCTAAGAATGTGAATTATTCTAAGAAGGCATCATAAAAAAAAATTTAAACCATGAAAGAATCTTAAGAAGGCTAAAGAATAGAATAGAATAGGATCTTTATCGTCCACGAAGACCAATTGGCCTATGGGACCCAAACAGGAGGTGCAGCAAGCGTATTACTGTCCGGGTTAAAAAACCCCCTCCCGCCCTAAAGGATTGTTTGGGGGAAAAACTGTGACAGGAATAGGTTTGCTGTCAAAATGTACAAATATAAATATAAATATAGACAGAAATATGTACATGTATCAAGTAAGTGCCCGAGGACCGAGCTGATCTCGGCGATCCAT
Source organism: Isoetes taiwanensis (assembly GCA_021234155.1). Classification (NCBI taxonomy): domain Eukaryota; kingdom Viridiplantae; phylum Streptophyta; class Lycopodiopsida; order Isoetales; family Isoetaceae; genus Isoetes; species Isoetes taiwanensis. The sequence continues at coordinate 163,423 of JAJEKV010000212.1, read as the reverse complement.
GATCTCTTGAATGTACGAGCCCAACCTCTGAACCGAGCATCTCATGCAGGGGCTGGCCGGGACGGACCAGCTCAACGTAGTGTATCCGAATGTCATCATATGCTGGACAACTTTGAAGGGTGTGGCATTCGTCTTCCGCAGCTCCAACCTGGCAACGTTGGCAAAGCCTCTCCTGACGCAGCTCCCCGACCCATATCCCTGTCTCAATCTGGAGATGGTGTGCACCTGTGTGGATAGAGGCAATGGATCCGCGCTTTTTCATGGGTAGACGAGTGCGCAGATAGCATTGCGGGCCCCGCTCCAACATGGGATTTATGTGGCATTGATAATGTGCCATCTTGACCTGTTCAAGAATGCGGGCATCCCATAGCTTACTGAGGAAGCATGCGTCAAGGTACTGTCTGAGGCTGCGACGATCTGCCTCCATTTGCACTTGGATGCACTTGTGCTCCTGCACATTCCATCTGGCCAGCCACTGAGCTCTCTTTTCCCGCCAGCAGACTTTTAGGCGTTGAGGCCCCATTGCCACAGTATAAGCAAGGTTGGGGAGACGAGCATCGTCCATGCTGTGACCACCTTCTGGAAGTAGACGATGTGTCTGTCGAGGGCCCCTTTGAAGAGGCAAGTAACCTGTTTCCTGCAGCAGGATCTGGTATGGGACTGTGGACTTCACCCCTATGGCCTGTGCCAAGAAAGCTTTCTGCACCTGCTCCAAGTCATTCCAAGTAGCGAGGGAAATCACTGGGCCCCAGATCTCGACCCCCTACAAAAGCACAGGTTCTACTAGCACCTTAAATAGGTGCGATTAATGGGTCCAATCATACAGCTCTGCCTTGTGACTATTGTTCTCCATTGCATAGAGTGCCTTCCAACCTGCTGCAGCTCGCAGCCAGATGGAATTGTCCCAGTTCATGGCCGACGGTAATTCACACCCCCAAATAATTGTAAGCGGGCACCATTTCAACATTTTGGCCACGATAAGTGAGGATTGGAGGCCGTGGCTGGCGTGCGGACGATATCAGAACCACCTTGGTTTTGGCTAAGTTGACACGCATGTCAGTCTCCTGGCAGAATGTGTCCAGGGCATCGAGATGGCATTGCATGTCTGCCTGAGTGTGTGCTAGGAGGTCCACATTGTCAGCATAGATCAGCTGCTTGATCATCTGGTGTAGGAGGTGAGCCCCAGTGCCTCCATTATCAACGAGCCATCTCTCCAGCTGATCAATGTAAAGGCCGAATCGTGTGGGAGAGAGAGGGCATCCTTGGCGGACGCTGATACTGCTCTCGAATGGTCGGTCCGATGTTTGCAGCTGGCCGATGCATGTCTCAAATAACATATACACTGCGTTCTGTAGTTCGACAGAGATTGTCTAACTGCTGCAATCTTGCCCATAGCTTTTCCCGAGGCACAGTGTCAAAAGCCTTGGTGAAGTCTAGGAAGCAGCAATATAGATCTTGCCGACGGTTCCTGTTGTCCTCAACCAGAGTCCGCAGCGTAAAGATATGATCTATGGTTGAGTGCCTCGGCCTGAATCCTGCCTGTGTGAGTGCCCGGACTCCTGCTGCCTCTGCCCATCTTGTCATTGCCGCTCGAGGATCCCGGCAAGAAGCTTTGCAAACACTGAGCTTATCATGATGGTCCAGTAATTGGCCGGGCAATGCGTGTCTCCTGCCTTATAGATTGGGACAACCTTGCTAGTGGTCCATTGCGGGGAAAAACCTTCCCGCAATGCCTTGTTGAACATGTCTGTCAGTACTGGCGTGATGGATGGTCCTGCCCGCTTGAGCAACTCTGCCTGCATGCCATTAAGGTCTGGTGCTTTTCCATTGGCTAGATGTTGCAGCCCCTATGCTACCTCCACCTCCGTGATTTCTAGTACGGGGCCCTGCTGGGGGGAGTAATGCCGCTCGTGCCCCCTCAGGATTGTAGAGCTGCTGCAGGTATGCCTCCACTGATCTGGAGTGATGTTTCTTGTGGGCGGCGCTGGCCTCCTGAGCATTCTCTGCCAGAATGTCCTGGGATGACGTTCCAGGAGGAAGAACTTTTCCTGTTGACGGGCCGCAATGTACCTAGCCTTTCTAATCTTAAGGAAAGTGCGGTATTGCTTCACTGCATCCGAGCGTAGAGCAGGTCTGTGACTTGGGGGAGCCAGTATTTGCGTTCTTTGCACTCAGCATCGAACCACTGGTTACGTGGAAAGGCGTGGTAGTTCTCGACCTGAGGCGATTTCTCCCAAAACACCTCTCAGCAGCAGCCTCGAGGACGTCAATGAGCCTGCCGGCTGCTCCAGCGTTGAGCATTGTGAGATGCTTGCCAGATCCTCCGTAAGCATTTGGGAGTAAGTAGGAGCGCGCTCATAGTCCAGTCTGAGCTGGGGCATACGAGGAGGTGTTGGACAGGCGTCTGGAGCAACTTGCCAAGCTAGCTACAAGTAGAGTTTGCACGTGGTCTGAGTCCACCTCCTCATTCCCTCCAGTTGTTCCCACTCGAAAATATTTGACGAGATGCATGTCCTGCTCGGCCACCAATACATAGTCTACCATGTTGGACCCACCTCCCTGGTTCCCCTGCCTACAAGTGTGCTAGCTGGAGGATGGCCACTATGCCTCCTGTAGCGCGAGACCTGAATGTCAGATGATGCCCGTGGCCATGCTCCTGCTGAAGGGCTCAGCTGCAACACATCATCTGCGAGAGGGTCAAATCTCACCTACTGTTCCGTGCCAGGCAACATAAAAAAGAAAGTAAGAATCTCAAAAACACTATTAGAGGATGGACATGGGAGCATGTCATATCACATTAACAACTATAAGTTCCAAGAGCTAAAACAAGGACATTAGCCTCCATGTAGCTAATATGTGCTATGTGTTATGCGCAAAAGTGTGGGCTTTAAAGATTTTTCTTTAAATTAGTAAAGAGAGATGTAATAGTAATTTAGACATGGTAAATAATGCGCTTATGTTATAAGCAAAGGATTGAGATGCAAATTACCAAATATTCTAAGAATGTGAATCATTCAAAGAAGGCAATATGAAAAAAAGTTAAATTATGAAGGCAACATAAATATGTAGCACAATAACAGCGCCCACTTTATTGGCTCCCTAAATTGATTAGAGCAGCCAAGGAGGATTCACTCAAGCGAATCCTCAGGATTCACACAAGCGAATCCTCCTTGGCTTGGAGGATTCACTCAAGCAAATCCTCCTAGTGGCAGGTGTCAGTTTATAGGCCCACTGCATGCTTTGATTGCACTTTTATAGGCCTGCTGTAGAGCTTTTTAGGGTGATTTGATTGGGGGATTCACTTAAGTGAATCCTGAGGATTCACTCAAGCGAATCCTTCTATGGCTTAAAGAATTCGCCCAAGTGAATCCTCCTGGTTGCTCTAGTCAGTTTGGGGAGCCGATAGCAGCGTCGCAATAACAGGGGGTTTCTTTTGTATTTTTGTATGTTTTTTGCTATGGTTTTCGTATGATTTGATGGGCGTATTGCAGAGGCCTATTAATCTGTACATCTAGAGCACACATACACAATTTTAGTTATTAATGACATATTCCAATGGTCTAGCCCCTTGTATTTTTTTCTTCTTCTTATGAGCAGATGCTTACCCTCTGCATGCAAGGGTCGAATTCCTTTTTTTAGGGTTTGTGAGTGCAGGCCTCGCCATTGTTGTAAGCCCATGGCAGATCATCCTTTGATCATGTGGATTTGCTGCTTGAATACTAAAAATTCAACTCCCGCAGTGGTGGAGTTGCCCGAGGAGGGGAGCATGTGGATTGTGGTGCAGGCTGGAATGGATTGGTGTGCCCATTAAGGGGGGTGTTGGAATGTTGTAGTGTAATGGGCACATATGAAGAATGACTCAGTGGAAGAGTGCCGAAAGCCATTAAAGGGTCGGTAGCTCAGTGGTAGAGTACTTGACTTGCAAGCAAGGGGTCCTGGGTTCGATCCCCAGCCTGTCCACCCAATCATAGAAGGCTCATTTCTCAACATGATATCAGAGCCATGGTCCCAAGTAGAGGGTGCTTCACCGCACCGGGATAGTCCCAAGTGGTATAGGGGGTGAGAATGAGTAAAGCTTGGTCAGTGGAAAGCCCAACTCCCGCAGTGGTGGAGTTGCCCGAGGAGGGGAGCTGCCCGAGAAGGGGAGCATGTGGATTGTGGTGCAGGCTGGAATGGATTGGTGTGCCCATTAAGGGGGAATGTTGGAATGTTGGAGTATGAGTAATGGGCACACATGAAAAATGACTCAGTGGAAGAGTGCCGAAAGCCCATCAAGGGGCCGGTAGCTCAGTGATAGAGTACTTAGCTTGCAAACAAGAGGTCCTGGATTCGATCCCCAGCCTGTCCACCCAATCATAGGAGGCTCATTTCTCAACACCTATGATTTGATGGGCGTATTGCAGATGCCTATTAATCTGTACATCTAGAGCGCACATAGACAATTTTAGTTATTAATGACATATTCCAATGGTCTAGCCCCTTGTATTTTTTTTTCTTCTTATGAGCAGATGCTTACCCTCTGCATGCAAGGGTCGAATTCCTTTTTTTAGGGTTTGTGAGTGCAGGCCTCGCCATTGTTGTAAGCCCATGGCAGATCATCCTTTGATCATGTGGATTTTCTGCTTGAATACTAAAAATCCAGATCTTGAAGAATCTCAACTTTCCCTTTTCTCCAACTTTTTTATTTCGTGCACAGATGGGCTTCGTGCATTTGGATCCGTCTGCTGCAACAGACTTCACAACTTCACGTTTGTATTGGGAAGGTCAGGATCGACCATGCCATGCCCATTCCAGATGGAGTTTGCAGACCAGGATTGCAATAAGATACAGAGAAGCTGAAGCTATAACATTTGTTTGTTGCCATATGATTTGGTTGATTCAGGTTTCAAATCCGTTGTTTACTCATAGTGGCTGAGTGCAGAAGGTGACTTGGCATAGGAGCATAAGTTATAGTGCAGAGGAAGCACGATTTTTATTTTCAGGTCCAACTGAATGCCATTTTGATTCCAAGCAACATACTAGATTTGCTTATGTGCCAGGTCCTTTTCACCTCAAACCTGCACATCAAGTTGTTTCTCCCTTCCATGCATTTTTCCTGCTAGTGCCTTTGGCTTCTGGAGCACCTCTGAAAGCATTCTAAGTAGCTTGTGCGAGTCCAACAGCACTAACAACAAAAGGGTTATTCATGCCAGTATTATTCATGGTGCATTCGATTCAACTGTAGTGTTAGGAAATTCTCCTATCACGGTCTATGTTAAGTGTGGAAGTCCAAAAAGTGCAAAGAAATTATTTGAGAAACTGTTTGGACGTGATATAATTTCATAATTTTAGAGAATGATAGTTTACAGCATATGCCAGCTAGGATGGAACTAGTAAAATTTTACAGCAAATGCTATTTGAAAACATGGAACCATACACTATTGTATTATCTGCGTAGACTGGGCCTACCTGCACATCCAAGGTTTCACCTAGTTGACAACATTTCACCTAGTTTGCCAATTGGCAAGCGGCAAGCCTGTCCATGTGCACATTATTCTAGCCAAAATTTTACATTTGCAGAATTAGATGGGTGTATATAGTCTCTTGAACTTGTATCAGTCACCTAGTTTGGAATGCACCTGGTTTGGAATGCAGTTACTTCTTCATCATGTGTGCAGCATGGCAATGCAGAGGATGGTCTTACCATGTTTTAACAAATGCCTTTCAACAAATGCAAGACAGGGATATTCAGATGGCGTGGATATTTATGTTGGTTTAAATCCAACAAAGACTGAATAGAGCATCTATGCTCCATTGCGTCATAGCCTTCCCTTTATAGTTAATAAGTTCTATTAATGCTCAAGGACTCAAATCCACATTTTCATAGAACATGGCCTTATTGGAGCATATATCTACTTCGTTCATCTAAGTTTAACTTTGTTTGTTTTTCTTAGGGCCCGAAGAGTCCAAAAGTCTTTTTAATAATCTACGCGAAAACAAGGAAAATACATGGAATATACGGAAGAAATATGCCAAATTGGCAAAGAATCAGATATATGAACAAAAATCAAGAGTACAATGGCCCAAAGACAAGCAGGAACACGAGACAGATGCCTAGAAGGCTCAAGACTGGCGTTGAACTGGAATGGTTCGACAAGAAGGAGATGCCTCCTTATATATGTAGGCCAACTATCAGGATCGAGCCACTCCAATGGATGAGATCATGCCAAGTGTCGCGCATGCATGTAGGTTCTAGAATATTCTAGAACCTCCTGGAAACAGCCCTACATATGAGAAAAACATGAGAAAATGTCTTTAATAAATATTGGTAGGGCACTTGGCAAAGGTGTGTGACTCGCAATTGGAAGGTTGTGAGTTCAAACCTTGCTTCGTGCAACTACCTTTTTGCATCCATGTGACGATCATCTTTTGTATATACGAGTATAATGTTTGTATGATACGAATATCCGTATGGTCGTCACACCATCCCTCTTCTACGACGGCAACGAGTCCTCGGAGCTGGGGCCGGAGTAAAAACTTGGCTTATCCAGGTAATGTCGATGAAACTCCGCAATTTTATCTGGAGCATTACTCAGATTCTCGGCAGGCTCCCAAGTTCTATCGCTTGGCGAGTAACCTTCCCAGTCGACAAAGTAATACAATCGTCAACGAAGAAACTTGGAGTCCAGAATTTCTCGAACCTCGAACTCCTCAGATGTTCAGTGTTTTCTAATTTCTAATTTCTAATTTCTAATTTCTAATTTCTAATTTCTAATTTCTAATTTCTAATTTCTAATTTCAGTGTTCAGATGTTGCCAATTTCTATCGGCGTTTCATTCGAGATTATTCGGAGATTGCCCTTCCTTTGACACGTCTCACGGTTAAGGACGTGCCATTTAAATGGACTGTGGAAGCGGAATCTGCTTTCCTTATCTTGAAGCATGCTTTCACCACGACACCAGTTCTTGCTCATGCAGATCCTTTGCGCCCATATATTGTCGAAGCAGATGCTTCTGATTTTGCGCTTGGTGGGATCCTGTCACAGGAGGGGGATGATCATGAATTGCATCCAATCGCCTACCACTCAAGGAAATTTCAGGCTGCTGAACCAACTATCCCATTTACGACAAGGAGTTGTTGGTGATAGTAGATTATTTCGAGGAGTGGAGACGTTTCCTGGAGAGATCTCCTTATAAGGTCACAGTCTACACAGATCATCGAAATCTAGAATATTTTCAGTCTGCTCGAGTGCTCAACCGTCGACAGGCCTGGTCGCATACTCAAGTATTATCCCGGATTGATTTCGTGATCAAGTATTGTCCTGGATCCCTCCAAGGGAAGCCTGATGCCTTATCTCGATGCTCCTACCTTGAGCCCAAACTATGTGATCCTGTATTTGACCAGCAATCACAGGTTATTCTAGGGCCTCGATTGGTTCCAGCTTATGGCCCTTACTTTGTTCGAGCGGCCTCATGATACGAACTTGTTGGAGTCTGTTCGAGCATCTCTGCCCTCCGATCCATTGGCTCAAGAAGTATTCTCGCACCTTGGCTCTGCATCACCTTCTCAGCAAATGCGATCAGAGTATGATCGTTTTGAGGTTCGAGATGGACTTCTGTTCCATGATGGGCTTTTGTATATGCCAGATGGTGCTTCTAGGCTTCGGATTCTCTAGGTTTGCCATGATTCACCTATGGCCGAATACTTTAGAGTAGCCAAGACTCTTGAACTTATTAGTCGAGAGTATTGGTGGCCGGGGCTTCGTCGCTCGGTCGAAGCTTTTCGATCCTGTGACATCTACTGTCGAGCGAAGGTTTCAAGGCATCTTCCTCATGGCCTTCTTCAGCCACTGCCGGTACCAAATGGACCTTGGAAGCAGGGTTCGAAAAAAAAAATTCTTACAACTAGAAATTTGCCTGCCTTTGATTTATATTATCGGATTTTACAAAATCAAGCTGGAAATTCCAGTTTCATCAAAAAACTAGTGGAAATTTGCCTGTTACAGTTAATTCTCACAGACTGGTCCACTTATATAGACTTAACAACAGTTTAAATAGAAACATGTATTATAGAATATCAGATCAAATGTTGACTTGGCTGCCTATTGTAAACATGTCGATTTGCCTTCGCTTTCCGGATCTTAATTGCTTTTGTGAAGTCAAGTCTTTAGCACACCGGAGGGCCATTTACTTGTTATGTTAATACATGCATCCAAGCTTTCCACACCAAGCCGTGAACGCCACTTATTCTTTATCTTTGGTCCTCATCGATCATCGAATGCTCTCTCATATATTGCGTTGCTTGCACATTGGACCAAAGCAACTTGAAGCAAAATTAAAATGTTCTTGAACCTTGAAGCATTCAATGGATTTAAAGCAATAAGTAAACTTACATTCTCAAGATCTTTATGTTGCCAATTTGTTGCGGCATGCATTTTAAAATCAGAATATTCTCTTCTTAATACAAACAAAGTCAACCAAAGGATGTACTTGTCTGCTGAACCTCTCAAAGTTTTTGGTGTACCATAGAATTTGATGAGTTCTTCCAAAACTGCCCTCACCATACTTTCTTGCAAGTAGCCTTTCTTGGTATATTTAAGGGTGAGAGAATGCTAAAATGTTTCAAGATTGATGCATCCTCAAATCTGGTCTTCAAACAAATACAAACCGCTTTTAGCAAATGCCTTTTGTTGAGTGATTGCATTTTGCAAATCGGAACCATCTATATCTCTCAAAATTTTGAACTCTCGATAATTACTTCCATGGATAGAAGATCTTAAACTAAATATCCATCGGGAGGTCCAAAATCTGAATAATTGGAAATCCTCTTGCATCCAATAGTTGCGCATTCGGATCGGGTCTACGGTTCATCTATGTAATAACTCTTCATTCCATGAAGAATACAATTCAGATGTTCTGGAACACATGTTATATCAACATAGTCAGCTTGAAATAACTTACTCAATATAGTAAGGCCTCCAAGAATGTCTGCCAGAAAATGTAGCAAGTATATCGTCTTGAAATTGGCAATCTGTTTTAAACCTGCGTAAGATTCAATTTCAACATACTTTAATACAGCAGGTAAGTCTTGACATAATTTGCTTATCGCATTGTGCCTACTCAACCAGCGAGTTTGCTGCACCCTTTCTAACCGCAAAATATCACATGCATATTCTTCAAGTAGACCCTCTAATTTCTCTAATCTCTTACTGCTGCAGGAAAAATGGGCAGCAATAGCATTGACAAGACTCTCAATTTCTTGTAACCATTCCATATTGGCTTCTTTAGAAGCATCAACAACAACCAGATTTGCCCGATGGGCTATACAATGGATAGATATCAAGAAAGGGAATCTTTGCTTCAATCTAGCAGCAACACCATTATTTTTACCTGTCATAGTAGCAGCATCATCTGATCCAAATGCTACCAACTTAGAGAGGTCAAAACCTAGATGGTGAAGATAATTTAATAAGGCATCAAATAATGATGCAGCATCAGCTTCTTTCACTCGTAAAATGCCAAGGAAATTGCGTTTGGGTTCCGCTCCATCTTCCAAATAGCTAATACACAATACAATATGTTGCTGGGAAGCAATATCAGTAGATTCATCCACTTGTAAACCAAAGAAGGGACTGGCCTTCACCTTTTCCACTACGGATGAATGCAAACTCTCACTTATACAACAAATAAACTCATGGCAAGCATGATCATTATGGTACAACTGTCTAGTAATGGATGCACAACCTGAAATCTCAAGAAGATTAATGACATGTTCGAAGTCATTAAATGACCAATTCCTTGCTGCTATAGTGTATGCTGCCCTAAACAGATTTAGCACAGCTCCATCAACCGAATCGTGTACCTTGTGGATTACCTCTATAATAGGTTTTTTTGCTCTTAAAGCATCTGCCTTCCTTGCTTCTGCAATAAGATGAGTTTTGCAAGCAGAATGTTCATAAAAACTAGATGTCTTCAAATTTTTGCATCCCTCTTTTGCCCCAAGCACCCATAGTTTAGTATAACATTCACAACAAATGAAAAAGACAATCATAAAAAAGTACCTGCTATTGCATAAGTCTCACAAGTTGTGCAAAAAACTGCATCAAGATCTTCATCATACCTCATCCATAACCATAGTTTCAACCATTTATACTTAAATAATGATTTACTAACGGTTCCCTCTTGATCATCTTCTGATTCATCTTCATTGGAATGATCATGATCATTAGTTAATGCTTGCTTCTCTTTGCTTATTTTCTTGAACATATGCAGCAAATTTGGTCCAAGAATATTTTTGGATTCTCTTGCCTCGTCTCTCTTTCATGGCTCCTGAAATATTCACATAAAGCCTAACTCATTAGACTCACAAGAATAAAACTTCTGTTATGCATGCAACATGACAGTTAAATCTCTCTAACCTGTTGGAAGTGAAAGACTCCAATTCGTGGCTGTAAAATAAGAATAGTATTTGCTTTGCTGTGGCTGAATAATCCTTGTTTTCTCTGAGCAACAACTGTTCTGAATCTGAAAACTATATATGCTCTTCTTCCTCCGCCTGCATTTCCGCTTGCATGAGCTCCTCCACCTCCAAAGTGCAAAAAGTAGATGCAGCAGCAGCATTACTCTGAGTCTTAGCAGAGCACTCATAGCAGGCAGCGGGATTCAAAACCCGCCGCTTGCTATGAATGCTCTGCTAAGAAGTGGGAGGGAAATCGAGATGGGGCAGGGGAAAATCGGATCTGAGAGGAGCGGAAAAAGTAAACGCTGGATTTTTTTTTTCTTTTTTTTAGGTTTTCGTACCTTTAGAAAACGTTTTTTAGTTTAGGCTATTTTTTTTCCTTTGCTCTTTTATTTCCTGCTTTTATTTAGCCAACCTCTAAAATTTTAAACCGGAAATTTTCCGTCTCTACAAAATCACAACATGCAATTTGCCCATTGCACATATTTTTTGCTGGAACCACCTCTCGGCACTTTGATGGTCCAAGTGGAAATCTCAAGCATCAACTGGAATTTTAAGGGCCTAATCCCCACTTTTTCGAACCCTGCTTGGAAGAGCATTTCTATAGACTTTATTCCAGAGTTGCCAGTCTCTCGGGATTATGATGCCATCATGGTTGTTGTTGATCGTTTCTCTAAGATGGCTCATTTTATTCCCTGCAACGTCACCATCACCAATGCGGGAACAACGGATATTCTTCTTCGTGAAGTAGTCAGACTTCACGGCTTGCCCGATACTATCATCAGCGACCGTGGACCACAGTTCGCCGCAGGTTTTTGGAAGCGACTTTTGGAGTTATTGTATATCGACCGCCCACTGACATCTGGTCATCATCCAGAAAGTAATGGGCAGGCGGAGCTCACTAATTAGACTCTGGAGAAATATTTAAGGTGCTTTATCAGTTATCAGTAGGATGATTGGGTCGATTATCTTCCACTAGCTGAGTTTGCCTATAATAACTCAGTACATGCTTCCACTGGCCAGACTCCATTCTTTCTAAACTCTGGTCAACATCCTCGTTGGTCCCTTAGCGCCGCTGGCGGTGACTCGGTCAATCCTAGTGCCGAGTCTCGACTTGACAAACTCCAGGCTCTTCAATCGAATCTTCAGCATCATCTTCACCGAGCACAGGAATGCTATCGACATTATGCTAATTTGTATCAGCAGGAAGCTCCTAAATTTCACGTTGGTGACCTTGTCTGGCTTCTTCATAGGGACCTCCCTACCTCACGTCCCTGCAATAAGCTTGACTATCATCGCCTTGGTCCTTACCGGATCACGACTCAGATCAGCAATGTGGCATTCCGGCTCGAGCTCCCTCCAGCTGTTGGCTTCATCCAGTATTTCATGTTTCTCTATTGGAGCCCTACACAGTCAATACTTTCCCAGATCGCGTTCCTCTGCCTCCACCACCAGTAGAAATTGATGATCATGACGAACGGATGAAGGTGTTTGCCACTCCAGAACAGTGCTGACCTTTTTGGGGTCCATAGAGACTCCATGTGGAGTGATGCGATAGCCAAGGAACTCTACATTATCCTGCTCGAACTGACACTTCTCAAGTTTGGCATATAACCCATGCTCATGAAGCTTCTGAAGGACCTGTCGAACATGCCTCTCATGTTCTTCGAGAGTCTTAGAATAAATAAGAATAGTGTCTAAGAACTCTCGAAAAACATCATTGGCCATATGCTGGAACATTGCCGGAACATTGCTAAGTCTAAACGGCATAATTGTATACTCAAAATGGCCATATCGAGCGAAAAGCTATTTTCCACTCATTACCCTCCCGGATCCAAATAAGATTGTAGGCTCCTCGAAGATCAATCTTCGTAAAATAATGTGCACCTTGGAGTCACTCCAACAACTCTGGGATCAGAGGAAGTGGATACCAATTTGGCACTGTGATTTTATTGGGGCCAGTGGCTAGATTCTCTTCAATATAATCCCACAAAACCTTCAACTCAGCGGGAGATAACCATATATCGGACCATATGGCGGCATTGTCCCGGCTGCAAATCAATAAGACAATCATATGGATGATGCTCTAGGAGTTTGCTAGCCTTGACTTTGTCAAAAACATCAGAGAAGTCGCCATATTTATCTGGGAACATTGGAGCAGACTTTGGTGGTGCCGAGCTAGCCGATGGGTGAACCTGGATGGAAAACACTGAACTTGGATCTTGTCTTCTAGATTTATCGAAGTTGCGAAGAGAAATCTTTGAACTGAGGGCATGAAAAAGCCTCTACAAAAGCAGAAACAGGAACGTGAGCAGGAGCAGGAGCAAGAGCAAGAGCAGGAGCAATTGGAACATGAATTGGAGCAGGAACTGGATCAAGAACTGGAGCAGGAGCAGGGACTGGAGCAAGAACTGGAGCAAGAGCAGAAACCGGAACTAGAGCAAGAACAGCAATTGGAACTAGAGCTGGAGCTGGAGCAGGGACATCATCAAGAACATGGTCAGAATCTGGGGCATGAACCGGGAACGTAGGGCAAGAGTCGAATCGTAACATGGAGCGTAAAGGAGAACAATAAGGACGGAATCAGGGGCCCACGATATTGCACGGATCGAGGTCGATATTGGTGTAGAGACCTAATCTGCAGAAGAACTGGAACTGGAGATAGAACCAGCAAATCGAAATGATCTAGTATGCCAATCAATCTGTGGGTTATGTAGCTCGAGCTAGGGCAGACCCGAGACTATTGGCGCATGTGGGCTAGCGATGAGATTGAAGGAAATACTACAAGAAAGTCCCTCGAACAAAACCTGAAGAGGCACAGTATATTCTGTGACTGCACCCAAGGAGATCTCCCGTCTATCAATCACTTCGACAGAACCAGGATGCTCAACCTTGCTTCTAGGGATGGTGTGCTTACTGCCGAACGCACTATCTATAAAACAAGCATTTGCACCACAATCAAGTTGCGTCAACATTTGCAATCCTCCAACTTCTGATTTCAATGATATAGGGATGAAGAATGCCTTGCTGACCTTATCCGATGGAATAAACATGTCAAGAAATGTAGAAGGAGTCTGAGAAAAGGCGGCCAGCCGACGAGAGACTCCTATTACTCGGACCGGCCCCTAAAGTTTTCTGACTGATTTGGACGCTTCATAGGGCATCCACGAGCAATATGGCCAGCTCCTCCACAGTAGAGGTAAAGATTAGCCTCTCTCCAGTCTTTGCTTCTAAACCCAGCAGATAAAGGTCCTCGAACCGCCTCGATCAAACCGCATAGGCTCGAGATCCGACCTGCTGGATTCTGGATGAAACGGGGGAGGGCGTAGCTCTGGCGTTTGTGTGATTGGGAAGACGACTCACGCTCTCTTGCCTACCTTCAAGAGCGATTATCCGCGTCCGAACCAATCGATGGCTTCTTCCATAGTCTGAGGATCCTCCATAGACAACAACATATCTTTGACATCCTCATGTAACCTCTCGAAGTGCAACATCATCCCAAGCAGTATCTACCGCAATTTGACGAAATTCTGATGCATATACTGAAGTTGGGCGAGAGCCTTGCCTTAGATTACAAAGAATTGTGGCAGCTATGCACTGACAATCGGTGTCTCCAAAGCATGCCTCGAGCTCTGCAGTGAACATAGCAAAATCTTGCAACTCTGGGGCTCCTTTCTCCAATAAAGGAGCAAACCAACTTAGAGCTGGCCCTATGAGGAGAGAACCAATCAGCCCAACTTGTTCCTGGGCCGTGGGATATCTATGAGGGTGGAGCTGGATCACAGCCTAATCTGATTCAAAAACCACGCGAGCTTGGACCGAAAAGCCGCCAAACTTCTCTGGCAGGCTGATCTTAGGCTCTGATAGCCTCAATCCAGAACTAGTAGTAGATTCATGTGAAGCAACACATTCCTTAAGCTCTTTATTGTCCAACTGCAACTGCTGGCATATTTGAACAAGCTGCTGGACCTGCTGTAATAACATCGAAACCTCCTCCATAGATATAAAATCACCAAATACGAGCAAAAAAAATGCTTAGGATCAGAGCAAGCAAGAACCGGTAAGGGATTCTGGTTCAAACTGTCATGAACCTACGCGAAAACAAGGAAAATACGTGAAAAATATGCAAGAAATACGGAAGAAATATGCCAAGATCGGCAAAGAATCAGATATATGAACAGAAATCAAGAGTACAATGGCCCAAAGACAAGCAGGAACATGAGACAGATGTCTAGAAGGCTCAAGACTGGCGTTGAACCGGAATGGTTCGACAAGAAGGAGATGCCTCCTTATATATGTAGGCCAACGGTCAGGATCGCGCTACTCCAATAGATGAGATCATGCCAAGTGTCGCGCATGCATGTAGGTTCTAGAATATTCTAGAACCTCCTGGAAACAGCCTCGCATATGAGAAAGACGTGAGAAAAAGTCTTTAATAAATGTTGGTAGGGCAGTTGGCAAAGGTGTGTAACTCACAACTGAAAAGTTGCGAGTTCAAACCTTGTTCCGTGCAACTACCCTTTTGCATCCGTGTGACGACCGTCTTTTGTACATACGAGTATAATGTTCGTATGATACGAATATCTGTACGGTCGTCACAACAACCAACACATAATTACCATTAACATTGAACACAAACCATTACATCCACCACGTTCAAATTGATATTGATATTGATTATCATCCCCCTGAAACCCCCTTTGGTTTGGGTGCATATTCACACATGGGGTGATGTAGGGCAGCGAGAGCCCCTTTTTTCATATGATATGTATAAAATCAACGTCATTCAGTATATTGTTTCAAACCTTATAGTATTTGGCAAACCTCGATATACAATATGCCGAAACTTGTACAAGCATACCCCACAAACAAGGACCGCTATCTACGGTCTAGATCGATGAATAAAGGGCAAATATGCCCATCCAATATCTCTCGATGCCCGAAGTCACCCCCGTGGAAATATGCACCCAAATCAGCGGCCAAACCTCTGTAAAGAATTTGAAAAACACTACTAGTATAGATTAAATTGATGGAAGGAAGGAAGGAAGGAAGTTACTTTTATCGTCCACGGAGACCAATCGGTCTATGGGGATCGTCTTAGTCATGTAAGTAAAATTTATTGTTCGTTCCGTCATACCTTTACTTAAGTCTACCAAACACAAATTTTTCTAAAGAGTCGTTTTGCAAAAATCCATAAAGGGCTTTGATATAACATTTACCACTACATTTTGCATTCCAATACTGAACTAACTCTGAAGATGAATAAAGACATCTACTCTTTTAGAAAAGTCGAATAAAAATGCCTCACTTGGCCAATTTGATCTTTAAGAAATATTTGACCTCTCTTTGGACCCCACCTAACCAATTTGATCTCCAGAAATATAGTGCTTGATGAAAACTTTTGTTTCGCCAATATAAAAACGAAAAAAAAAAAAAAAACTAGCAAAAGGCACACCAGAAGGCTTTAGCAAGGTAAGACTTTTTTAAGTTTTTATTTAGGTTTGGTATCACTAGACTGCGATTGCTGGCTAATCTTTTTCCCTTGTATCGAAAGTCAACGTCAAAGCCATTTAAAAGGTTCTACTTTCTTATTTTGGACGTGTTAACTGCTAGATTGTTATAGCCTGTCATGATGGCTTGTTCTTGTTGGATTTCTTTTTAATTGATTAGCTTTTTTCTTATTGTTGGTTGTATGAAGTGTTTGGATTTCGAAATGATCATGGAATGGTTTGTACTTGGCAATGTCCTTTGTCATTTTTCCAATCGACTTCATTCCCGCATTTGTCATGTGGCCTATGTATGTTTTGTCATTGTCTTTGCGCCGTATGGAGCAATGGTTATTAACTTGCAAGTTGGAGGCTATTTTTTTAACATAACCTAATCTCAAAGCAATGTTTTGGTCATAAAAGGAAACCCAGCATATAGGAGCATCTCTTACAATCTTCATTGATATGCTTGTACTAGTACTGGTGACAGAATGTAAAGAAAAAAAAAGGGAGAAGGAGAGAGAGAAACGAAAAGCTTTTCTTTATAATTCAAAGCCTATGCCTGTTGCAAAAAATCTGATAGTTCAAGCAAAATGGTTGAGACAGAAGGAAAATGAATTAAAGATGTGATTGTAGGAATAAGCAAGCAAGCTCTTACGTCGTCCTAATCATGAACATGTTGCATTCTATCTAATCAGATTGCATTTTCCGTATTGCAATTGGATCTCATAGTGCAAGAAATGGAACCTGCTTTTTTGCATGCTCTTGAATAATATGCTAAAGTTCATTATTGGCACCTTCTAGTTCTGTGGGACTCAAAATCTGATTTTGTATTCTTTAGGTCTTCCAAACAAAGAAGTTTCATGCATTTGTTTTTGTTAACCGCACATGCACTATAAAAGTTTCAGTGTTGGTAGTCATTGTTTTAGTGTTGAATTCAAAAGACAGATTATGGGTAGAGAATACTGCTAGATGACAGTCATGATGGGAAAATATTGAGAAGTAGAAGTACAATGATGCTGGGTTTGAAATCTAAAAGCCCTTCAAAGGGCAACCGCCAAATAATACATAGCAGTGTCTCATGTCTTCCATGCTTATTGAATCACTCCACTCCTTACTCTGCAAAGTTTTGCAACTACATAAAATTTCATCTCCAATGCTAGGATGAAGATCCCTGCCATATCATGAAGGAAACTGTACAATGTTAGGCAAAAGTTGCCAAAATTGCAACAATGCCTAGTGTTTTGTAAAAAAAATTGCTGTCACTTCATATTCATTCTTTACAATTTTTCTGTATGCCCCTATGGACAACATAATTCATTCAGTTCATAAAAAATGTAAAATGGCTATTGTGCCATAATGTGAAAGGTCGGTCGTAACGCCAGCCATGACCTTGCAGATTGAATCCAGGCCAGTCGAAGGTGCCATTAGAATGGAACTTTTTTATCACACACATTTTGCTCCAACAATATTCTTGTGAGGAGGTTTGGGACTAGTATCATGTACCGTGCTTATGCAAATATTATCTCTTCTTCCATGACATTTACCCAATGAGGATCTTTCGCAACCTGACGGTAAGTTGAAGGAATCGCATGTGCCAAGACTCTGTTATAAGTCTTGCAAAGGAGGAAGATCACCATTCTTAAGGCATCCGTAATGTTTTTATGATCAAACAACTTCGGCTTGATTGGATCAAGGTAGGAGATTCAGGTAGTGTTAATTGTGGAGTAACAAAGCCAAGAAAAAGCTTATACTAACGTCTATGAGGGATAGCTTGAGCCTATGAGACCAATTATTGCAGCAAGAGCTTCAAAGGGTTGATCGGGATTCAGGTTAACATATCTGAATTGTTGAGAGGGGCGTTGTGAATCGGAATATCCGGATGACTATGATAGAAACATCCGGTTGTAAGACAAGAGGTGTAGATGGAATAGAATGCAATGATAATATCTGCGGCCAGAAGACTCTCATGAGTTAATGGGAGCAACAACTCTAACTCAAAGAGATCTTTCTCTTTTGAGATACCTCTATTTTCTTTAAATCAGTGGGTTGCCATACATATTTGCTAGTGCACTTCCCCGCAAGAAAGATGTGATCATTGCCTATCTGTTAATTCTATCTACAACGGATATACTCTTAAGGTTGAAACTCACATATTCACAAGGCTTTGCAAAGCGGTAGGGAATAAAGAAGTTGCTCCACGGGATATTTGCTGCATATTGCTACCATGTCTTGAATAGTTTAGATGGCATTGCACGGCACAATGAAACCACAAGAATATCATAACAAACCGACTGTATGCTTAGATACTTACGCCTCGATATCTTGGACAAAAAATGAACTAGAAAGGCTTGTCCATTATCCATTATAGAGTTGATGATTGGGAGCAATTCTCATCTAAATAAACCCAATGGAAAGAACTACTCTAGCTATATAACAGATCTGGAGCAAAAGCAAGATGGTACAACATCTTTGCATTTAAAAGCGGAACTTGAAAATCACAACTCGACAATGAAAAGACATTACATTTGTGAGCTCCTATCGGAATCAAATTAGTCATATCGGCTCTTGAATTCTCCATGATCTTGCAGCAGATATATTCGACATCCGCATGCAATGCATATGTTCTCTTATGGAAATCGGTTAAGAATCATGGAAATTACACAAATAAGTAGGAAACACCTACTTAGAGCATATGGGTCTACTCTAATACCTCAAGTTTCCATTTGGCGCTAAGGTTGAACTAGCTCTAAACAAGTGATTATGCTTTTCTTTGAATCAAAGCAACCCGCGAATTCATGACGAAAAGAATCCCGATCTCCTTAGAATAATAAGACACAGTCTTTCATTTTGGGTTAGTACTCCATCACAAGCACTATACAAGGTCGTTTTTAGCATAGGAACCGCAACTTAGTTGCAAAAAGCGGTATAAGGTGTCTAAGCCATCATCTTTTTGTGACCTCTTGCAAAAGCACATCAGATTCTTGAAAGTTTGTTCTGCCTACAAGCATAACTAACCTGTTAAATGCGGTTCAACACCTCAGCATGAAACTAGAAACTAAGACTAAGATCCCCTATAGCTCGCCACTAGACATATAAGAAAAAATGCTTTTATACCACAACTTTGCTATCGGATAGTTTAACCAACCAGCAAAGTTCTTAGAACCAAAACAGACAACCACAAAGATTTGAGAAGTGGCTACCATATTTGCAAAGTTGCTCTGCCACTTAGGTATTAGATCGCACGGTGGCATTTCAATCATTACTAGGAAACCTAATTTGGCTCTACCACAAAGATAGGTTTTCTTCTGTTGCGCATCTACCGGCTATGATGGGGCTATTCGATCTACTCTAGTAAAGATAGAGACACCATTAAATACTGACATCAAAACAAGTCGATTGACTCCATAGCATCCGACGGATCGTTTCCTCTTAGCATCATAACACAAAAGAACTAGCCTATAATTATTGTTTTACAAACTTACGGTTTGTGTCTGCGTGGAACATGAAGATTTTAAAACAAACCATTTGGATGATCCGATTACACAATATGAAGACCAACTGCCTGGTGCAACCACGGGGAACCGTAAGATTAATCGCATATCGGGCAAATTGGTCGAGTTATCAAAGAAAGCCATAGACCGGAAACATGTATTTCGTATGTGTTTTGCAAGACTGGTCACAAAGCATAAAGGCGAGGGAATCAAGGCAGTCATCGGCCTTCTTACGTTTGACTAACCAGAGTACAAGCAGCCGACAAGCACCTATATCTCAAACCGGGGGCAAATATCCCGCCAACACGGGACTCCAGAACACTGGACTCCACGGCAACATGAAGATCTCCTGTAAAGAAAAATTGTTCAAAGATTGAAAGAACGGCATGGTTACTACTTTTTTGTGAAATCAAAACCTCGATAGAAATCAATCTTGCATTGTGTCGATTTCAGAAACACTAAGGAGGATGCAGAAAGTTCGATAGAAGTTGTGAATCGAAGCCATGCCAAAAGCAAAGCCTAGTAAGGGAGAATGCTCACGGCGCGGATGTCTTTTCATATCCCATCCCGGTGTCTAAATTTGTGCCATTTCTAATTTCCCTAATCCCCTGCCATATCCAATATCCAGTGTAACGGCACTTGTGTCGTCTCCTTCACAAAGTTCGATGGAGGGCACAACAAAGGAAGTCAATAGCACAAGCCCGATGCAAGAAGAAGTTATTTCTTTCACCCTTTCCATCTCCGTATCCAATTTTTTTCGATTTTCTAATTTCCCTGGCCTTAGATTTGTGAAAGTAAAGATCTGACGGTCCAAGATAAGGCACATCAGATTTTGATGACATGGAAATTACACGTGGATAGGCTAGAATTTGAGGAAAGGCTGTAGGCCCGGTAGGGCTGGTGTGCTAAAAAGAAAAAAAGAAAAAAAACCTGGCCTAACCTAATATCCTAGGTTAGCATCAGCTTCAGTCAATCCATCCGCTGTATTATCAATCCAATAATTTGAACGCATTCAAACTTGGTACTTGTGTTCTATAGTCTGATATCTTATATTATAATGTTTTGCTGTAATTCCTGGATTTGGATCCAGCCCTAATTTAGATGGTGAGGATTGGGGAGTAAAATAATCGGACGGCTAAAAGTGGCCCCTTCCCCTTTTCTTAAAAAAGCCTCTATACACTATTTTCGGACACTTTTATTCCCTTTTTAACCTAAATACCCCGCTCCTCCTTCTGAAAAACTCGTTTTCTCCAAAATCCGGCTGTTAGATTCGATTTAGAAGCGAGGTGTGGAGTCCGAGTCTTTGAGGGATCTCGCAGCGGTTCGCGTGTCCTCCTTCTAAAAACCCGTTTCCTCAAAATCCGGCTGTTGGGTCGATTTGCGAAGCGGTGGAGGTCTACTGGGATCCGCAAGCGGTTGCGTGTAGGCGGAGATCGGCAACCAGTAATTAGGCAGACAATTTTGGCTGCATCGATTTGAATGGTCCACAGTTTTTCCTTTTTAGCTTAGGTATTTTACTGCTTGATAGTTGTTTCATTTCAAAAATCCCATCGATCCGAGACATCGGATCGCCATTCTAGAATGGGACGAGCATGCATGTTTTGCATGCATGCGGTGCGCATGCCCGCTCGGTTGGGAGTTCGCTATTTTAGGCGCGTTTACGCCCGACTTCTCATCGGCGCTTCCTCTTCTCTCAGCTAGTACCTTATTCTCTTTGAATTGTTTCCAGGCAGGGGAGGGGCTTCTTCCTGCCTGGTTTGGCCAATTTGGCGTTGCTTTCATGCTGTCCTTTCTCGGCCTTTAGCCTTCATCCTGTGACCTTCGTCCTCGATCCTAGTTTGTTAAGGAAGTCCTTTGGTATTGGGGCGGTTTTGTTGGTTTTCATCACGAGTCCCATTCTAGAATCCCATCGATCCGAGACATCGGATCGCCATTCTAGAATGGGGCGAGCATGCATTTTTGTATGCATGCGCGGTAGCGCATGCCCGTTACGGTTGGGAGTTAAGCTATTTTAAGGCGTTTACGCCCGACTTCTCATGGCCTTCCTCTTCTCTCTCGGCCCGATGCCTTATTCTCTTTGAACCCACCCTCCCCTTCTTTGTTATTGTATTTTTTATCGGCGTGGCACGCTAAGAATCAACCCTCCACTTTGGGAGGTTTGTTTTGTCTTGTTGTTTTGTTGGTGATGTGCAGGTACAGGTTAGCAAGCGACATATGTTTCGACTTTTCCATTCGTGGGTTTTGGGAGCGATTTTTATGCCTTACGTTTGTCCAGCCCCTTGCGAAGGCTTATCACTAGGGTTTTCCTCGAAACCCGAAGGGGATTTTTAATCCCGGTGATAAGCTTTGGCAGTACACTAGCCCGATCTCTATTAGCATTGTATTTTGTTGGGGTCCAAATGATATAATTGGATTTTCCCTTTAATTTTTATGGGTAGTTCGCATGTGTGCGGCTACCCACTATCCACCATTGTAGAAAATCTGCTGAGATGAATGAGAAGCAAGTCGGGCGGTTTGTTGGTTTCATGCGAGTCCCATTCTAGAATGTATGATTTGTGGGTTTTCTCGGTGAACCAGTAGGGGGCCTTTCTTTGTTTGTAACAGAGTTATTGTTGCAATAGTGGTTCCTATTTATATGTGTTATACATCCAGCAATTGCAAGGCAGTTTTTTTTTACAGATATTGAATTTGGGGTTAACTCTGGTGATTTTACAGTACATTATTGGAGGTTCGTGCATAAAATTATGACATGCAGGATTCGTATATCGAGGTTTATAGTACACTCGACAGAGTAATATTATGCACCTGAAGTTAGAACTTAGAATTATAATTATATAATCTGTTTGTATGATGAACCGTCATGGTGAGCCATTCATTTGCATCAGCTGGGGTAAGACACCATTTTAATCCCTGGCCATTCATTTGCATCAGCTGTGGTAAGACACCATTTTAATCCCTGTAGATACATAAATCCTACTCATGCTTTTCTACAATGATGGGAAATGCATAAGCATTCTGTGAATCGTTTACAGTCTCAAGAAATTTAATTATCTTATTGTGTAGAGTGGAGGAGCTTAACTAAGTAAGTGTTTGGTGCAGGCTAATCATCAATGTCCGGCACCAACATATAGAGCTCTGTTTGAGAGAAACAAAAAGGTATTGACTTTCTTCAACAGTGGCTAGACAAATATGAGGCAGGAAATCTAGATCTAGAATTATTGATGCAATCTTCTGCATTGCCTCCGACATCAAAAATAGCTACTTTGGGGTGCGCATGTACCATTCTTCGGTTGGATTTCTTGGGAGGCGATTACCATTTTTAGTTGGAATTCTTTGGGGCCGATTCACGTTCAACCTGAGATGATGGTATTGATTGGATATAATAGAGTTTAAAATCCTCAACAACATGCAGGGCCTATTGGAAAATGAGAGACATTGAAGAAAATGCAAAGTTGAAGGGCTATGAAAGAAGCCGGCCTATAGTTGCACACATTGACTACATTTTTGAAGTTTGCTTCAGAATGGCCCTTTATTTTAGAAGAATCAACAATCCTGCAAAGGCTCTGGAGAAACTTTTTGAGTTGGAATCTGTAGCCAAAACTCATCCTCAGCCAAAACTCATCCTCACGTTGATCCATATTTCAAATGTGTTAGTGTTGGTGCAGCTTATCCTAAGCACCGTAAACTAATTGTACAAAGTATTTTAACTGTTTGATGCTCTGTGCTACCTTTTCATCTTTCAAGAGTAAGCATTTGGAATATGCAAGTCCTGCTTACATGTCAAAATTTCATATGCCTGTGCTCATGTTTCTTTTATGGTAGGGAAAGAGCTACAAGGTTATAATATAGAAACTAAACTTGAAATAATATACATTTTTATTCACACTTCATAGACGTTATTTCATAGACGTTATGCCATTAAACTGGAAGGCACAACATTAATCATTGATTAACTGCCATTGTTGTGAGAGTTTTTGTCAATGTTACCCTTTCCCACCTTGATAAGAAGATGAATTACTATTCATCGTGTAAAGGATAAGGCTGATTCCAACTACTATACATATTACAAACCACACCAGATCAAGTTTATGTGGTTTGGACATTAGATATGGAAATCTTGATATAACAATGAATAAGTCAATGTAAAGTAGGTTGTGCACTATTGCAATACATGATATAGTCATTATCTCTTGCAACAAAAGTCATACTTCTAATCCAAAAGATAATGTCTATAACCATCAATTATTATAGATGCTACGCATTGCGAAGTATCATTTGCTAACATAAATACCACACGACCCATAAATACATGTCTATCACGCATAGTCAACACAACATTCAAATTATTTCATGAAGGTAATATCTCCGAGACATTATCCTCATACCCTCAGATATTCTAAATTTTGCACAGATATACAATTCAATAACACAAAGTTTTATGAACGTAGTATTTTTGAATGATCATTATTGGTACCTCCTTAACGTTGAAAATCTTTTACAAGTCTTGACTATGTTTCCACTACATTTGTTCATCGACAGGGCCTAATGGTTATAAAAGCTACAAAAGTTGGATTATTACTACATATATCTTCTCATTTCGGCCAAAATATTTACTGCTTCCAATGTATGCCCAGCAACGCTGGGCACCGTTACTAGTCCAAAATAATGTCTAAGACAAGTGTATCTTTATAACCATGATAACTTAATCAGATGATTAATCATTAATACACCTGAACTTCCCTTGCTACTTATACAGCAGCAAACAGAGTCCATGAAGGCATGCGACAAAACCAAAATGCGAATGCAAGTGCCATAAAGACCATGCAGCAACATTATATGTGACATTGTAGTCTTGGAAAGAGAAGGAAGCATATATGCCATTATATCTTAATAGCAACTACAAAAGAGCAGCATATCATATTAACACAAAATGACCACTCGTTTCAGACATAAGATCTGTCAAATGAATTCGTCATTTACATGTAAACATGAAAAAATAAAGGCTTAAAGCAGTTGAATATTGTTTCTCAATATATTGGATAATCCAATCCAAAGCACAAGAATGCTAACTTACATGCTTAATTACTCAAGAATGTTTTAGATTAGTAAATTGATTTCTTTTCCATGAAGCTAAAACAAAGCCAACTGCATGGAAGTTAAAGCCACAAGTGATAGCCCTTAACAAGTATTTTCAGCCAGCATCAGACAAAAGGAAGAACTTATCATGTCGAGACGTTTGGTAGCAGCTTCTTGGATGTTCCATATCCACTTCCAGCAAAAAACTAACATAAACAGCAAAGAAATCACAAAGGGAGGAGAGGACCCGTACCTGCAGCCAAACAATACTATGTTAGCATGAAAATGGTAACATAGCAAGTGCCAAAAGGTACATTGGGTCCTCTCGGCTTATGGCCGATCACCCTTTGTAACTCTTTGCCCAAAGTTAGATTCTAGAGGAAAATGGAATGGCAAATGTAGAAATAGAATGTAGACTGTTCATAGCCAGCAATTGAATATAATAAAAAAGCAGTTGAATATAAACAATCTAGTGATAAGAACCTGTCATGAAGCCCCAACTGGAAGCTAAAAACACTTCTGCATTTTTATTGTTGCATGAATGTCAAGTCTTTGAGACTAGCACCGTGCAGAACATGAAGTTAAAGAGGCCTAGTAAAATATATCATCAACTTTGCACCTTTTGAATATTGGAGCTGCCCCAAACGATTTTATAACAGAGGCCATGGTCGGACTTGCTGGCAGTCTCATATTTGTGTAGAGGTAAACATTACAGTATACACTGTGGTGGAATACACTCTTCAATTTTTATGAAACAAAGCAGATGAAGCAAAGAGAGATGGCGATGAAGCAAGAAGCCACAGCGTGCAGTGTGACGAAGCAAATGAAGAAGCGGCTATGCTAGGGCACTATTTTTGTGTTAGGTCACAGAAATACATTAGGACAATGAAATACAAGAGAGTTCAAGAAAAAGGTGATATCCTCTACCATTATCACCCAAATGGTATTGTTTCTTTGATGGCAAGATACAATCCTTGCTCTTTGTATTATGAAATGAGCCATGCTACGATCGTCAATAAGTGGTCGTCAATAAGGTAAGTGTGTTTTTTCATCTTTTTGATCCTTGCATATAAAACTATGTAGAACCGTCACTTTCATGCAACAAAAAAGTATAGTGCAATCAAAAAGCCAACACATGGCAAACATGCATGCATGCATGTATATTCAAGGTAATTGGATATAAAAATGAGACCCACAAATTTACTAAAAGTTTCTAACCTTATAAATCTAAATTGATGAGGTCAATGTACACATATGTATGTTTCCTTACTTGAAATCCATGTTATTCCTAAGGTAAAATGAGCATGTTCATATAGTAAACTAGTGCCCCATTGGCTATTTTACGTCATGTTTAGAATAGAATAGAATAGAATATGATTTTATCGTCCACGGAGACCAACTGGCCTATGGGACCCAAGTACAAAGAGAGAGCAAGCGGCCGATTACTACGGGGATTAAAAACCCCCCACCGAAGGGTTTTGAGGAAAAACTGTAGCAATAAGGATCTTTGACATCTACCGCACCTGATTATATACATAATCACAAGTACGGTGAGGTTAATGTCGGACGGGGGCATAAGCGAGTCCGCGTATCCATTACCTCACGGAGGTGCGATCCCAACAAGCCTACAGAGGCCGTGCTTCGGTAAAAGCTCATGCAAGGCACGATGGGGCACAACTAACAGAGCATCACCGAGCCCGGATATGCTCGTCTTGTAACGGGCCCGGAGGCGTGACTTTCATCCCCTCAATGGCTCGTTGGCGGCATTGGCGGACTCTGTCCTCACGCTGGCTCCTAATCCATCTCCCTGCCTCAATCGCGAGGTGGTGTGCACTGTCTGCGAATGGAAGCAATCACCCTGCGGCTTTTCATGGGTAGATGGGTGCCACGAGTAGTGGTGTGGGCCCCTCGTGGCATGGGATTAACTCTTTGCCGATAATTTGCCACCTTGACATGTGAGCGGGGCCTCTGCATCCCAAAGCTTGGCCATGAAGCAAGCATCAAATCTTTGCTTCAAAGGCGTAGCGTTCCTTCGGTGTATGCAGTTTTGTCCACATCGTGTGCTGCACATTCCATAAAGCGAGAACCCAGCTGGGCTTGCTTGTCTTTCCGGCCGGCTTTGAGTGTTTTGGGCCCCATCATGCTTGCCAAAGCAAGGTTGAGGGCGGCCGGGCTTCATCCATAGCCACCACCTTACGGAAATAAAATAATGTGGCGTTCGAGCAGCGACCCTACGTAATGGAAGGAAGCATCTCTCTGGAGCAAGATCGATATGGGACCGTGGATTTCGCTCCCGTGCGGGGCCAAGAGGCCTTACGTACACGCTCTAGATCGTTCAAGTGGTGAGGGATATCAACTGGCCCCACATACGCCCCATAGGGAGGACCCGGTTCAACCAAGGCCACGAACAAGTGTGCACAGTGACCCCATGCATCTGACTACGCCTTGTAGCTGTTGTTTTGCATTGCATCTGAGGGCTTTCCGGCTGCGATGACCCGTAACGATGGATGCATCCCGGTGTGTGGTAGTAGAAAACTCAATGCCCAAATACTTATAAGAGTGAGCCACCTCCACTACACCTTACGGTAAGTGAATGAGGGGAAGGCGTGGGTGCGGGGATGATGGGACCAAGCTGACACCCTTTAGAGCAACATGATGATGTTCCGTGTATCAGGTAACGTGATGTTCCCAAAAAAAAAAAAAAAAAAAAAAAATTGGCCTAAACTAGCATACGCTTAGATCGGCCTACCTCGGTCAATCCCTTGGCGAGATTATCATCCTACTATCTAAACCCGAACAAGCCCGGTCTAGACTAGTACCTCTCTTTCCAAAGCCTAAGTAATTTGAAGACCATTGATTCTTACAAAAAAATTGAAGCATGTGCATTATGAGACAAAAAATGCTTTCTCATATATTTAATAAGACATAGCCAAAAAAGAATTCCATCTTTAAGACTATTATCAACGCATCACATCAGATTTTTAAAGCTGAAAATAGAACCTTCAACTCTAAATTACCTTCTATTATATTTCATGTTTGAAATTCAGAAATACAAAAGCATTCCAGAAACAAAATTTGACATTAATAACCAGTTTTTTGGCTCTGTTTTTGTCATTCAGATGAACTGCTCTCACTATCAAAGTGTTGCTTATTCCATCTCTTTACGCATCCAGACATTCCATTTCCGCGTTAACGCCAACTCTAACAGCAAAATATAGACAATTGGAGGAGAGAACCCGTACCTGCAGCCAATCAATACACAATTAGCATGATAATGGTAAATGTGCAAGGGCCAAAAGGTACATTGGGTCTCTCAGTTTATCACTGATCACCAATTGTATCCTTTTGCCCTGAGATGACATTTAACACGGAAAAGGAAATCGAATATTTTAAATTTCCCGATTGGCCTCAAGCATTACCATTAGACGAGAACTAATTTCTTAGTCCCAAATCTAACTGGCAACCTTGATAACCATAGTCAATTTCATAGCATATTATAAGATTTTTATCATTTTAAACTTCAACAACAAACCTTGTTGCTTTAGACTTAATATGCCTAGACGTGCTACAAGCATCCAAGCACGTAAGAACAAATTAGTGGCTGCTATAAATAATTGATGCATAGACATGCTACAAGCATCCTAGCACTTACAGGTCTGCGATATTAATCAGATAACACAAACTAGTGAATCATTATCCTGCATAAGGCTTACACCACAAAGGTGCCTATCTGTGCAACCATGTTAACAAACACAATGCATGCTTCAAGGGTTAGAAACTCAGCCCATTTATTTCATTCAAGCAAACCCATGTAGCCGTAGTTGCTTAAACATCACAGTTCTGAACCATGCCATTTAGACTAGACGTTTATGATCAAGGCATTCATATTGGAGCAAGCAAAATATAGTAAACAATTTATCCCTAAAAAGGAATAGCATAGTACTGCAGAACTATTGGGATCATGCTCTTTTTCTTAACATGTAGACAACAAAGAGCTCAAATAGCAATAGTTCTTCTGTATGTACTTGTTATTTACAGACCTGCAAATACCCAGGAAATCTCTAATATACATTATAAGATCATGGTAGACCCTATTTCGGATTTTAAAGCATAATAATATCTGAAGCTTTGAAGATAGAACAGGACACAGTATCAAATCACCAATATTCAAACCTGATCAGAAGAGCCAGGTTATTTCGAAGCTCCATGCATGCACCACGATTTTTTCATACTCGTTTGCGCAATCCTATGCTTTGAAAAGCATCTGATTGAAAGTTCAAGCAACAAAGCCGAAATACACAGGAAAGAATCCAAGCAAACTTATTTTCGGCTAAGGCAAAGATCATCCAGTAGATCCGGCAAACTTATTTCCGGCTAAGGCAAAGACCACGAATTATTTTCCGGCTGATAGAAAAGGCAATCCATGGACTGGCGATTCCCAGATCTTCACGACATGCTCCGGGCATTTTTAAATATAGCTCTGCTATAGATTCATCTGCTGAATCCATCATTCTTTTTAGATCTTTAAATGGTGCCGAGATTATGTTCAAGCCTGCTTAGCTCTACATCTGAAGATGTGAAAATATGGAGCTGGGCTTAGCAAATTAAGGCGCTTTCGATTATCGGCTCCCACAACCAAGCATTTCCATATCTTGTATTTCCATACTTATCTGGCATTCAGAGGTAGCCGCTCACAAGCATGCATATTAGGGCAACCCAAAAAGCCCTAAACGTTAGTCCTCTAATAAACATTGGATATTTGCAATGTAAAATATGGATATTTAGCCTTGCAGATTTAAACTTCATATGGGACCATTGTTCTTGCAATTCTTGAAAATTGAGCCCTTGAAGATTATATGTAGAGCTCTTATAAGCTAATGCCTAACAGAATTGCATCATTCCAACATTTCTTAATGGTAAATGTGCAACAAATGTAATAAATGAAATGGCCATATTTAAGCCTCCATGGTATATGACCCGGTTTCACTGCTATGCCTCCTAATGGATATTTTCTTAGAAATAACTACAAGATTAACATGCCTTGCTCAGTTGCACATTTGCATAGCCAACAAAATTGTCTTATATATATATAAAAAAAAAAAAACACACACACACACACACACACACACACACACAAGGTGCTGCACACGGAGGGTTGCCCTCCAGTTTCTTGAGGGTGAAGTGGCCTAAATCAAAACGTGAAGTCATGTTTTCACAATCTATATTTAAATTAAAGTAGAGCTCTACCATGTTCTTACAATCAGTTTGTAGGTCCCCTACATTCATGTACAAGCCCGTCCGCATGTGCCCCTTGAATTGTGTATGCAACTGAGTAGTTTAATGTTGTAGAAATATCTGTACTTGTTTTATGTCTTGTAGACACAATCACAGCACGTGCCAATACTCATAATATTTTAAGCTATAGGTGTTAAAATGCAAGCTTATATGGCATAACCACGATATCAGATCGTTCCTAACAATACAAGGTGTCAATTTCACTGGAGAAGAAGAACTAACTGTATGTGCAAGACGGTCCACCAACTTCCAGTGTTACATCATGTGTTCATGGAACAATAATGAAAAAGTCCCATTACATTTCGAAAGCAAATGCCCTAGTGTAGAAATGCCATATAAACAACATTGTAAAGCGTCAGCTTTCCAAAGCTCTTTTGTAGCGTCAACAACTTGGCCAACTTCATGCCTAATTATCCGGATGCACTGCTAACACTTGTGAATGCCAATCCCATATGAAGGACATCCCAAACGATCTATATACAATATTACAGCTCAGCAAAGACATCCGAATGTCATTATATAGCATTTAATGGTATTCAATACATAGC
Source organism: Isoetes taiwanensis (assembly GCA_021234155.1). Taxonomy (NCBI): domain Eukaryota; kingdom Viridiplantae; phylum Streptophyta; class Lycopodiopsida; order Isoetales; family Isoetaceae; genus Isoetes; species Isoetes taiwanensis. The sequence continues at coordinate 133,087 of JAJEKV010000212.1, read as the reverse complement.
ATTTAATAAGACAAACCAGGGTGACTGATACATACGTATGATGAGCGCTGCACAAAGCTGAACACATGCTTTCACAGAGCGCTCTCTATTAATGACCACCGTACTGTTATACACAGAGCAACCTTGAGCTATAGCTCAAACCAGGTGACTGATACATGCGTATGATGGGCGCTGCACAAAGTTGAACACATGCTTTCACAGAGCGCTCTCTATTTATGACCATCGTACTATTATACACAGAGCAACCTTGAGCTATAGCTCTGACATTAACATTTGCCTGCAAGACACATCTAAAGAAGATCAGATTACTTACACACACATCTAGCAAATACATCTGAATCAAGCACCACGGATTACCTTTGCCAGTGCATCACAAGGTTGCACTTACACCAGATGTGCTGGCTATTCGCTGTCCAACTATTGCCAAGATGCTACATTTTTTAATCACCTCAATCTGCACAAAGTTTCTGGACAAGTGAACAAAGCAACTCTGTAATAAGATTACTCAAGACAAATACAAATACCCTCGAAATATGCACAACTTCTAAGGCCCTCTTGAGCTTCCTTTCTGGAGCCTTTGCCGCTAGCTAGACCTCCTTTTCTGGAGCTGCAAAGCAAACTGAATGTTCACTACTTGCCTGCCAAATCAACCAAAAGGCAGTAAGAAAACTGAAATTTCAGTAATGAGAAGACTCATACCTTTGACTGTCCCAAAGATGTCACTAGCAACACTAGGCACCAACCACTCCAGCTCTGGAAGTCAAAACCATGTATATAAACAAATTTGTACAACTTAAGAGAGTGCCTTTTCTCTTGTATTTGCAGGATGGGAACTTATCCTTCAACATTCACAAGTGCCACATTGTCGATGGTTGCGAACCCTTTCACAAAACAATTTGGGCATATTGTTTTCGTTGCAAAAATGGAGCTGCATCTTAATCATGGAACTTTAGGCTGGATATTGCTTGTACATGAATAAGAAAATATTATGAACTACATATATCATGGTTTTCAATGGTACATGTGATGTCTAATTGTTGGACTACTTGTATGAAACAAAATGTCCAATAGAAAAATTTGGAAACGAGAAATTTGTTGTTCATCACATAGCAATAGCCATATTTTAGCCTGTATTTATAGAAGATAAATTGCGTTGGATAATTATCACGGCACAGATTGCTTTTTGCTCTACATGTTATATACCTAAGTATCCTTTCCACCACACCACCTGTGAAATGGTTGTGTATCACAATCAAGTGTCAAGAATCTTGCCACACTGAAGCAATCACTATGTCTGGAAATGAAATGATCGTTATTAACCTTCTTGAGACCTAACACGCCCAATCTATTCACAAAAGTTCATGTCATTTGCAAACAGATGGCATTTCACTGTTAGAAACCTTGGACCAAGGAATTGACATCAAAGAATTATACTTCCCCAAGTTTACCAAACAACGAACCAATGTATGGCTATACATGCTTTCAACTTATCAGCTCACATTGCATAATGGCAGCGAAAAATGACACTCCCAGAATAACTTATAAGTGTAGCAATCCATTGCTTGCAGTATTAAGTGTAGCAATCCATTGCTTGCAAAATAGCTGGTGGTCTGGTCCTACAATAGCTGGAGTTGATTGTCTTTTCCCAACTTTCTATGCGATCGCATCCAGGGGAATTCCATGCAGAGAAAAAATGCATTTCCATTTCAAGGAACCCCTTAAGTAAAATAATGTACTTTTGGTACCAACATCTGATGTGACTAAGCATCATGCGAGGAAACGGAGAAAAAAGGTAACACACATTCTGTATATAAAATATTCCAAATTATCTGGCAGCATCCTCCAAGGGATGTAAAGAAACCCCATCTATGATCCAGACTATTTCCATATATACCAGCATATGTAACTCATGGAAATTATAGAATAGAATAAGCACATTTTTTGTGTTTTGAAGAATCCGTTTGTTGTTTCTCTGTGGAAATGAAAGGAAAACCCAAGTCACACTATGTTGACAAGAACAAGATTCCTTATAAAAAGAAATGAGACTCCACATTTACAAGCTTACAAGGTTTTATATGCTATATACCAAGAAGGATGTGAATTACATTTCAGAAGCTATAATTCTACAGTTGCATCATGCCAAAATAGTGTTTATCTTGCAGTTATAGTTAAGTAAGACAATGCACTTTCAAAGGATTACAACCTCCAGAGTAAGCTTTACATATATCCACATACCATTTGCTTTGTCTGGTGGTTGAGGCCAGACTACCACATGCATTGTAATTACATGGAAACATGACTCTCTGAGTAACATCTTGAGGATGCAGGTTCAGCCATCAGTATTCCTGGTCAGTATAACTGGTTTCAAGCCAGCCAATCCCTGTGCAGCATAGTCAAACCTAGACATCGGACTTGTAATTAGTGTATTGCAGCAGGATACATATACATGAAATTTTACTTCGAAGTGTTCATGGAAATACCTTTTACCTTTGTTTGAAGCAGTGGGCAACTATGGAAGACATGAGTAGTAGAAAGCTCTTATCTCTGCACTGAAATGGAGAATGTATTTTGACAAGGCCAAGCTACCTCTAATGGTCCTTGGTATGGATAATCCAAACCCAAAAACTAATATATTCATAGAGCTGCCCCAAAGATTATGAGCCCTATAGCTGTGCCAGCAGAGAGACTTAGCAGTGGAACCACTCCTAGATATAGGCCTAGTTTCTCTCCTGCATTAAAAAAGGAAACATGTTTCAAGAACATTTCCTCAGATCATGTGAAATTTTTAATGAAAATCATCCAATGTTTTATGCCCAAAGAATTCCATATCATGTCAATTAATTGTTTTCACTGCAAAACATCCACATTCTTTGAGTTTGATGCCAAGCATTCTAGATCATGGATGGCAAAGCATATTCAAATTGTAGATGCTTTTTTCTAGAACATGACATTCTATATATCTGGACCACTCTAAGAAGAAGGAAGTAATAGAATAAGAAGAAGACAAGAAGAAGGTATGGACGGATTTTAAAGCAATCAATACTGCAGATACAAGATACAGCCAAGTTGCATGTGGGGAAGCGTTATGCCCTCAAATCTGTCTCCTAGGCATTTTTCTACATGATTACACCATGTGATCCTAAACCAGTTAATTTTAAAAGCACCCACCAAAAGCTACTTGTACCAACTACCAATTCAACATATCTGCTGTACCGCTTCCTTGGAATGGCTTCATGCAGCTAGATGAGAAGCCCGAACATATACGTTATATCAATAAGCAACACATAAGTCGTTGAAGCTGAAGGAAGCACATGGTAATCAGAATTCTCATTTACTAAGGATTCCCCTGGTCAAACTAGAAAGGTCATACACATGCCATAATAAATTTTAAGAAACAATAGCTTGGAGCTTTCCTACACTGAAAACCAACCTGCAAGCGCAGCCCAAAGGAATAATGATGACTTTCCAGCTTTTAACAGATCTCTCAATTCTTGACCTGCATATTCAGCAAGTTAAAGCATATATATTTATCTATAATACAAAAAGGCAATACCTTTTCTGTTACACCAAGAAGGCGCTCTCTATATGACAAGATTTATGAAAAAGTCTTAGACTGCAGCATATAAATGATATGTTAAAAGTCACAAATTCACAATCTCATCCAACTTAAAGAGAAAGGGAAGCAATAAATGCACAATGCACATAAAAGACAAATTGTACAATGCACAATAAAGTAAAAGCAGCTCTAGATTAGCTTGTATATATGCCTTATTTAAAGCTTGTATATGCCCACATAACGTATCTCACATACATAACTTACAATAATTTCCACCTAACAAAATTAGATGAAAGTGAAAGGCATGCAATAAAGTGAAAAGCAATAGCTTAAACTGCGTGGCAAGTTTCTGTAGAAGATGCCACCTAGAAGTCAATTTAAAGTGAAAGATAATCAATTAAATTTCAATACGGTGGGACACTTTAATGCCCTCTAAAGAAACGTAGGAAAACTACACAACATCTTTTTCTCTTACCATTTTATCTTTTCTTAGCCTTGAAGTGGTTTATGGCATTCTGGAGTAACCTTTCACAGTTCCAACGCTGCATCACAAGGATGTAAAAATATAATCTTTTCTATCTATAAAGTGTTAATAATGTTTATGGCAGCTTCACCAATACATAGCATCAATTAGTTGCACAAACAGCTCTAGCCATAGTAATATGTCAGCATGTTAAAGCATATCTCTTTTCCTTTCTGGTTAAGCATGCAGGGTTGCTAACAAATTGGGCATGTTCCCTTTTAAATTTAAGGCTTGCTTGAAACACATAGATAATGTTCATGCAATCCTATGCTATTGTGCTCACCTGTACTAAAAACTATAAGTGAATGGAGACAAATTCTGTCTCTGCAGCCATGCATGCCTCATTCAGGTTTTACAACTGTTTGCTTTTGGTACATCCCTTACTCCATAACATTCAGCTCTTATCACAGTTTTGGAGCTTGTTGTAGCCTGTTTTGGCAACTATTAAAGACCCATCTACGTAAGATAATGCAAGTAGGCTTGTTCCAAAATCTCTTTCAGTATTTGTCTTTGTGCTTTGTACATTCTGCAGAGTCTCTTTCTGGCCCAGATGTGCCATGATTGATCCTGTGTTAAATCCTTTAACTGCAGGCAAAATATTTGTGCATCCTACTTCAAATCTTTGGCCTCAAAAGCAAGCTTTTGTGATCATTTTCTGTTTTATCTTATCTCTGCGTGGGCATAGCCTGATGGATCAAATGCAGCAGCATTTGCATGTGGGGACATGGATTAAGAGAATGAACAAGTTTTACATGGATGAATCAAATATTAGATAAAGAAATAGCCATCAAACATGGGTTTTTGCATAAGTTGAGCATAGAACCGAGCCATGATCCTTACAGAAATGACAAAACCCATCCTTACTCTAAGAAATCAAAGCCTGGAAAATACAATAACGCAAACCTTTATATTCAACCTCGAAGGCTTTTGTAAACTCGAACATGGCCCTCAAGACGTAATCCAGATCACTCAATCTGAAAATTTGCAATATAAAAATGGGATCAAATTTTTTTGATAGATCCTAATGGGTGATCACGAACTCCTTCAATGGCGTCACCAACAGTTTCAATCAACTAAAACAAAAAACAAACACTTGTAAAATTTATTCAACAAATGGAGGCGAGAAGAAATCTGAAGGCGACTAGATTAGAGAAGAAGGCGTAAAAGAGTTACCGAAAAGAGGTGAAACTGAGAGGACATGGTGGGCTGGTGCTGCTGCGCATGCTACTGAGAGTATCCATAGCCAGATGCTCTGTTTTTTGTATTGCCAGTTATCCGGTTCGAACATCAGCGGCCCACAATGCAGGTGACCGCCAATTTACAGGGAAGAGTAGGTTTTTAGCAGTCACCAGCATATCTTAGGTATATTCTAGTATATACCTAAGATATGCCATAAACCCACATAAACAAGGGTTTGCCCAACCCAACAAAAAAACAAACAAACAAACAAACAAACCTTCCGTGTAGTTTCCTTAGTAAGGACGAGAATAGCAAGAATTAAAAATGGAACGTGACCCGCTCTCCCACAAGCTTCAAATAAAGTTCAGACTTGTTGTAATGAACATGTCGATGAAATGGAAGTATGAGCAAGGTTATTGAATTAAGGTCTTGGGCATTGGATAAGGGTCTTGGATGCTTGCTTAGCTATGAATCAGTCTGAATGGACAGATTTGGATGCCAAGCCTGGATTCATGATTATTGTGTTCCCATGAACAATAAACCTCAAAATCTGGCACCATGAATCTAAGTCGATAGATCTGGCAGCAAATTCTAGCATCATAAATCTGAGCCACTGGAGGGAACTCAAGTCCAAACTTGGGCTAGCTTGGGATTAATTTGCAAGGGAGGTTCTGAACATGAGCCCACCCAAGTAAGGTACTCATGTGAATGCTGAATGCCGAAAGTTCCATTTTGACCTTCAAGAAACTTGGAGGTTCTATGCCCATGGAAAACCACCATTATGGTATGTTTCCATGGGTCTGCCCTGATGGCCAAAAAGGTATGTTTCCTTTCTGACTGAAGTGCTTTTCTGCACGGAGAAACTAGCTTGCTCCTTCTCCACCGGTTGCTTGGTCGATTGCTTACTCGTTCTTCACTGGTTGACCTGCTAAAAGACAAAACAAAGGCACCAGTCCGAACCTTTCAGAAATGGTCTTGCATTTCAGTTGCCCTTAAATGCAATCTACTATATGAAAACTGCTCGACCTAGACTTGGACCTGGAAAAAACAAAGTTCATATGGTTCCGTGGGAACATACCCTTGGGGTCTGTTCACATGAACCTGTCAACAACAATTATTTCATGTTGACATGAAAGCTTTTTTTGTGCTGGGGTCACATGAGAAGCGGCGATAGTATAAGCCTTCTTCCTTCTTTCAGCAGCAGAAGGATTCAAAATCTGCGGTGCTAGATCAAGAATCCTTCACCGAGGGTAGGATCTCGGGGAAGAAATCTTCCTGTCACTTGGGTGCATATGACCTTTTCATTTTGGACGATTGACAAGGAAGAAGCCCTATCAAGGAAGAAGCCCTATCAACAGCTTCACGTGACCGAACCCTTAGATACTTCATTTGTGGGTACAATATCCACTTCTAAAAGTAACAATGAGTAAAATTTTGATACATTTATTATTAATAGTTTTTTGGTTCCATGCCTGCAACAATGGATAACTGTTAGACACATGCCAAGTGGATCCGGTGCTTATATTGATCCCGAAAACTAGGGCTGGTGGCCAAGGTTATGCACATATGTGAATATCATGTGAATACCCTTGCTTGCATGGCATGCTTATGTGAAATTGACATGTTTAGGTGATTGAACAGCAAATCCAAAGAAAAAAAGAAAGGGTATTCACATGTGAAGTGGATCATCACCAAGGTAGATTTGGAATGAAGTTGGCATCTCTGGTTTGGAGATAACTGGGACAGTTTAGTTTTACAGCCCCCCCTCCTAACGTGGCACAGATCCACACCATACAATCTGAAAATCAAGGGCTCGGATGCATGCCACATCAGAGGGGGCTGCAAACTAAAAACTAGCCGAGATAACTCATCTGCTAAAGGATCTCTTGCTAAAGGATCTCTTTCACGTGGCATTATTGAGCCATTGGGGACGAGTCAACTCTAATCCGTTAACTCAACTCTAATTGGTTTTTTTCTATAAAAAAAAAAGACAACAGCCATTTATTGCTTCAACCATTGAAAACAAAGAGTGGCGTCATTTGAAACTGAAAAGGGCATTTTTTGAAAAACAGGCTCATGGCAAGAACACTTAGAGAGAGTGCAGGCCTCATGAAGCAAGAGACAACTCACTAGGATAGTGTGTCTTCAACCACAGAAAAATGCTTAACAGAGAGAGGTAGCCGTTGGCAGTCCCAGAGATAAAACTCAAAAAACATGTTTTACAAAACCGTTGAAATCATTCACTCTATCTGACAGTAACAATGTCATCAATCTTCAAGATCATCCTCACACATTCAGTGGCTAGTGTGATAGCACTTGTGCTAACAAGTAAAGGCTGGATAACGTTCTCCTCCAAAATGTTGGTGATTTGTCCTCTCCTAACATTGATGCCAGTGTTCACTTCTCCATTTGCATGATGATTTCGCAATTCTGTCACAATTTGAATGGGATTTAACCCTGCGTTTTCTGCCAATGTGTATGGAATTACTTCCAAAGCTTCAGCAAAAGCTCGTGCACAATAGCTTTCCATCCCATGCAATGATTTTGCCCATGCTCCCAGCTGGCGACAAACTTCTATCTCGGGTGCACCACCACCTGTAAAACACTAGGATGTTACAATACCAGCAACCAAGCAATTTAAAGAAAAAGTAAACTATGGCCAAATGGCAAATGGAACAAGGAGACCCACCAGCAAGAAGAAATCGCTTGTTCACAAGGCATCTGACAACGCAAAGGGCATCATGTAAGCTTCTTTCTGCCTCATCCAGCACAAGATGATTTGAGCCTCTAACCACAATCGTAAATGTTCTGCCCATATTTTTTATGCCTGTTATTTTTAATATTCGTCCTTCCCCCACTGGAGCCTCCTCTACCAAATCTGCATGGCCCAGCTTTTCGGCTCGAAAATGCTCAATATTTGCAATTGGAAGACAATTTAAAGTCTTTGATATGAAATCTATATCATCCCGTTCAACATCCTTGACAACCAAAATTTTTGCCTTAGCCAAATAGTGAAGTGACAAATCTGTGACAGCGTCTCTGAGGATGCTTTTCTGAATCAGAAGAACATTGCATCCAGTGGCTTTGATTTTCTTGATCATCCCCAAAATATAGTTTCTCTCTTCTTTCAGTATACGATCCATTTGGGTATAGTCTGAAACTATTACATTCTGCTCAATGTCAGTTTTGGGTGGTGAAATCTGAAACTGAATCAATCCAATCTTGGCATTTTCCACCCTTGTTGGCCCACCAGCTGCATGACTTGCCTTCTTATCAAAAACAAGACCTTTAACCATCTCTGTGTCATCCACCGTTCCACCAAGCTTTTTCACAACCTTGATGTCGCGCAAATCAACAGCATCAGGGCGAGCCGGATCAATCACAGTAAGCACGGCATCCACAGCAAGCGGTGCTAAAAGAGATGAATATTGACTAACAACCTTGCTATTCAAAGATGTGCTGGCAATTTTGATAAGTGAATCACGATCAGAAAGCTCCACAGGGATGGCCATAGATGTCAATACCTCAATAGCCTTCTCGGATGCCTTATATAGAGAATCAGATATAATGGTAGGATGAACTCCCTTTTCAAGCAAAGAAAGGCACTGCTTTAACAGGGCACCAGCAATAACTACGACACCGGTGGTGCCATCTCCAGCCACTATATCCTGGCTTTTAGACAACTCGACCAACATTTTAGCAGCAGGTTGCATGACCTCCATTTTTTGAAGAATGGTAGCACCATCATTTGTGATTATGACATCTCCGGTAGAAGTAGAAAGCATTTTATCCATACCTCGGGGCCCAAGACTTGTTCGGACCGCATCTGCAACTGCTCTTGCTGCAACTATGTTCATTTGACGGATATCATCCTTGCGCTTTGTATCCACATATTTCTCGGTCTTGGGCGCCGCTGCAGTGGCGATCGGCCCTGCCATATCTGCTTAACCTAGCTCCCTCCAAGACGCCGGAAAAGATACACAAATTTGTTAGCCACGTCGTTGATGACAGGGATGCCAAAAAAACATAAAAAGCATACTTTTCTTTGAAAATTTTAAGGGGAAATTGTAAAAATGCCCTTGTATTTTAATGAATCTATCAAAATACCCATGTATTTTTTTTATTTATCAAAATGCCCTGATTTTCTATACTGCTGTATTACTCTTGATCTGCCAGATGTTTTGCAGACCGATTGCCCACTGGTGACCACCGATTTGAAGTCCTTGAATCCTCCAAATAACCAGTCAATTCTCAGCTCAAAATAACCCATCAATTCTCAACTCAAATTCAAACAAATTGGTAGTTTTTTTTTCTGACTTCTAGTCTTCAAACAAAGCAAAATCATAGTTCTAGATCGGATTTTGGTCATGTTTTAATTGAGCAAAAATCGCCCACTGTAGCAGAGATTTGATTTCTTACCTTCCAAGGAGAACTTTGATGTCAACGCCCTGTTGCACTGCTCTGCAACAAGAAATGAAGATCGATCGCCAACTTCGTGAATAGGAGAGATTAGAGAATAAATTCTTGGATTTTGATTGCATGTGAAGCGAGAGTCAATGATTGTTGTGGCAAACCATCCTTGTGATATAAGTGGGATTGCTCCTAAGAATTCGAAGTGGCCGAAAGTTCAAAGACTTACTTGCATGCCGGATGAAGACTTGCTTGCAGGTCGGATGGTGAAAAACTTGCTGGAAGTGCCGAAATGAATTACATAGGTCATAAAAGGGGTTGGATTCGTCCGGAAATGGCATTTTGATAATTATCAGAAATATAGGGGTATTTGGATAAATTCATCAAAGTACAAGGAAGCGCATTTAATTAAAGTGGGTCTCATTCCATTCCCACTTTTTTTTGGAAGCCTGTTATTTTACACAAAAAGGACGAGACAAAATTATTCGGACTTCAAAACTGTCCAGAATTTGAATATTTCTCTGTTAGGGTGGGTCCAATCTTTCCCCTTGTTTTCTCGGATCGCGAGTCGAGAACAAGAAGAATACAACTCAAACAAAAGAATTTCATTACAGATTGAAACCAAAGTTGTAGTTGAAAAAGAATTTTTATTAATAAATTGAATAGTTACAATGTATTTTACATCGGACGCAGAGACCATGGCGGTCTTGCTGTCACTACAGTTACATCATCATGGTAGGTGGTCCACCTTAGGGGAAGAACGTGCGGGGCTTCTTCTTGCCGTCTGTAAGCCTTGGGGGCAACCTGAAGAATGTGGAATGCCTCACGAGGATGTGCCTCGTGAACCACCCGCTGACCTGTCCACCCGATTTCTCCACTCTCCTCTCGCAGCTTTTCATCAATCGCCGGGTCGAATATACTCGTTCTCCAACCTCCGTGGATGTCATGCAATGCTTGCAAGATCCTTTGAGCTTTCTGGACTTGCGAAATGTTCTTCCTCTCTTCTTCATCCCATGAGGTCCCATAGCGTCTGCAATCACGAGCAAGCTTATCCCAAAGCCCTGGCAAGAGTGTAGCCTGAGCAAGATCTGTGTCTGAACCACCTGGAGCAAAGAGAGTCCATGATTAACAATTACGGTGCCATTAGTCATAGCGAAGAAAAGAATAGAGAATTCAAAATAGATTGGAAAGCATTCATTCTATATAGCTGCATCCAATCACACAAAGAAGCATACAAATGGTCTCATCAACAGGACAAGCAGTGCCTTTCTCGACTCTCGCGAGTCGAGAAAGGCCCTGGAAAGTCAATGTACAACCATTTTCATTACAGAATATGGCTGCATCCAATCACACAAACAAGCATACAAATGGTCTCATCATTGGGACAAGCATGCCTTTCTCGACTCGCGAGTCGAGAAAGCCAGCGAAAACTCAATGTACAAGTATATTCATTACAAAATATAGTACATTTGTTCACGTGTCTTTACAAAATTCACAGAACTTTAGTATCTGAAAGCAGAGGTCACTCTTTTTTATCACCATAATATTTGTCGTCCATAGCCCTCATGATTGCGCTGCTCTCTGGATCGACCTGCTTGAGGTTCGGATAGCTCCTAATCACATCGGCCACAAGAATGGAAAATAGGGATTCCGCCAACACAGGAACGAGATTGAATGTGATGGTCCTTCGCCCGACACTTGTCGTTACCAGATTACTTCGCATCATACTCAAGATCCCACGGGTGCAGAACCTACACGTCATACCCCAAACCCCCAAATAATTTGTTGCGGTCTCCTTAAGTTACGGTCTTTAACTCAAGGAAATAAGCTTCACCCAGAAGCAACTCGACATGACCAGCATCGAGTCCGCACTAGTGAGCTTCGTCAGTGCCCACTCGCTAGTGTTGAATGATTTAACACTCGCGGCCTCGGTTTCTGCTTATTCTCCCTGGAGAGTTGTGGGCAGACTGAGGTGCAATCCAGGCTAGCAACATGAGTGATTTTCAATATTTTTATGGATATGCTAACTCGAGAAAGACTATTTGCTAACGTGTATCTAATTACAAGATCTGATACAAGATCTTCTATAGAAAAGGTCCAAGATGTAACCATATCTTAAAAATGCAACCATAAGATTCTTATTAGCCAAACATTGTTAATGATTAAGGATATCATTCGAACATGTGTTGTTATCCGTTATGTTCATGCTTGATGATCTATCTCTTATTCAAATGATGCCCAGCCACTCTTATATTTATGATATATCGAAGCAACAACTAGATACAACGTTGCCTTATATCCGCAAAACCATCTTGCATATTAAAATATTCAAAGCAAAACATTAAACATAGTTATGAATTTAACTTTTAATGGGAGATGATGTGGCATCACCCGATTGGGTTGGTCAAGAGGAACCCTTGCTGGTTCTGTTTAAGCGCAGGCAGCAGCCAAACAGCCTGCCTTCCATCAGAATGTTTCCCCAAAGGGTCCACAGCATTAGGAATTAGTAACTAGGAATTTCGGCAGGAATTTCGGTAGGGATTTCGGCAGGGGTTTCGGTCCTGTGGGCTCCAGGAACCCATCGATTTGGAGCTGATTCTGTTTTCTTACAAATCTAACCCTTATTTCCTGTGTTTGCATCTGTTTTTCTTCTTTGTGTCTATTTGTGCCTGATCTTTCTTGTCTACCTACACGATTCATGGTTTCTTGTGATATGGATTGTGGAGCTCCAGGCCAGACCAAAGGATATGCCGAGATCGCAGCCTGGATTTTTTGTTTTATGAAGACCTATCTTTTTCTGTTTTATCAGTTTCGTAGTCTAATGTTCTTGTCTTAAAAATAGTTCTAAGATACAGGAAACAACAGCCAGATCATATGTTTTGCCCATCGATACGACCCCACAAGGAATCCACAAGAATCGGATTTTTCATGCTGACCCTTAAACTTTTGGAAGTGGATTGCTTCTTTCCCTCTTTCCCATAACTTGTATCAAAAGAGTTATTTTTTTTATTTTTGGGTTGCCCCTAGGGGGGCAAACCCTTGTTTATGTGGGCTTTTGGCATATCCTAGGTATATGCTAGAATATCCCTAGGATATCTTTGACCACTAAAAACTTATGATTGGTACGTAAATTTCGGTCCTTACGTTGGTGGGCAGCGGCTCTAAAACCGCTAACCGGAGAGGTATCTTGTCCATGCTTATATGGTTGCCCCATTAGAACCCGACCTTGAGGTTTTATCTATGAAAGCCTCACGGAAGATGGATCTAAGTCTCCTCCGTGGCTTGCTATGTCAGTCATGTTCTAGCTTGCAGTTGTGTGTCTTGCATACTTGTTGAACTTACATCAAATGTGCAGGAAATCTTGCATGTTAGATTGCATGCAAAATCGCGATTTGTTAGGAGGAAGCATTTCTTTGGGGCTTGGTTGTAACACGAAATTTTTGTTAATTGTTGTAAATGCAGGTCTGAGGGATCCGTAGCATTGGTTGTGACAAATTCGGGATATGGCGGGGGGATAGATGTCTTCTGAGGCATGCAATTAGGTAACATACCTTGAGAAGTAGCTCCCATAGCATTCACATGCCTTTACGTTGAGCTTTAAATGGCATGCTATCTTCATTTAAGAAGCATGCTCTCCTTCTTTGTGCAGGCAGTTGCCCATATTCTGTGAAGAGTCCCAGGTAAAATGCCATGCCTCTGCCTCTGTATATAATATAATGTGCTTACTTTGGCAGCTAAGGAAGTAGATCCATGCTTCCATTCCAGCATAAATGTGTCTCACATATTTTCTGCGTCCTTTGTGTCATTCAAGCATCTTATACTTTGGAATATTTTGGCAACATCCTTTTCAGAGATATAAATCAGGTCTGTTCCAATTTGGATATATCTTATTAAGAGTAGATCTTGTGAATTCTAAGCCTATTCAAACTTCTTGTGTCTTGTGAGGTATATATTGGCTACGTGCTGCTTACAATGCAATTCTAGATCAATAGAGCCTATATAAATGTATGTCAAGTCTATGCATGCTCATGCTTGAGAACCACAACTTGTTTTTGCACTATGTGCACGTATTTGTAATGTTAAGCATTTAAGCTTCAAGGGGCATGCAATGCAATTATGAAATATGTTTTGTTTTTCTGAGTCAAAAACGTGTTTAATTGAGAAGGGCATATATTGACTTTGCCAAAGACTTGAGCTTGGATTGAAGCTTAAGCTAGAGGGCATATCCTGTGTACTGAGCTTTTTGGACCAGCTATCTTGTGTGGGTCATGTACTATGATTTATTTCACTCATTTGTACTATAAATTTGAAAAACATGTACCTAGCATCTTTTATAGGCTGTTCTCTAAGCTTTCCAATGCATGTCCTGTTACTGTTCTGTTGTAAATTTGGAGCAGCAAATGCATTTTGTCATATTTGACATATTTAGGCTAGAAATTTGAAAAACATGTACCTAGCATCTTTTATAGGTTGTTCTCTAAGCTTTCCAATGCATGCTCATGTTTAAGAAATGGAGCTTCGTTGTTGAGATTCGCCCCCACATTACTACTCGATGTAAAAAATCTTAGTTGCATTGATGCATTCTGATGACAATACATACCTTTTGATCCATTTCACTTGTTCGCTGTGTAAATTTGATCATGCAACACATTTTCCATATGCAATATAAAGCCATTTTAGCGCTTATCGAAAGAAACTGAGTGAATGTCTCTGTAAGGGCAAGGCTAAGATATGCATTCCTTGGTAGCTCACGTAGTTAAGAGGTCTGCTCAAGCCCCTATAAGCTGCAACAAGTATGTGTGTTTTGAAGCTCTTCTGGGATTTTGTCCTGCCTCAGTTGTGGATTCACCTACTTGCAAGCTACAAACAACCCAAATCGTCATAGATCTTCTCTTCCTTTGGACGTTTTGTAGGCCACATGGCTTCCACAATGATCCATTAAGGTATGTTTTCTTTGTTATGTTGCATGGAAAAAAATTTCATTATGATGGATGATTGAGATAAAGAAGTTGTATAAGAACCGCTCTTACCATCAAACAACGGGTTCCTAGAGCTTGGAAAACTTGCCAGATCTTGTTTGTTTCAGTTAAGCAAAATGGCATAAAATATTGCCCTTGCTTTTTAGTTTTGAGGGCATATCCCATTATCTTGAGCTTTTTCTACCAGTGACTTATGTGGCTCATGTACTATGATTTATTTCACTCATTTGTAGTATGAATTTGTAAAACATGTACCTATCATTTTTCATAGGTTTTCCAAGCTTTTCAATGCATGTTCATGTTTAAGAAATGGAGCTTCCTGGTTGAAGTTACGGCTCTGTTACTACTCTGCTATAAAATTAGAGCAGCAAAATGCATTTTGTCGTAGCTGGGGTTCTGTTATACCCATATGTAACTCTACACAACTACAATGTATTACAAAGACACTACTGTGCTATGTTGAATCTTATTGCAGTTGCTAGAGCATGCAAGTTTGGAAAGCACAATCATTGGGAATTATATGATTTCTATCATGTAAGCACTAACTATTAATATGCCATTTATAAATGTGTCTGGCCAAGTTGGTATGGTTAGTAGATGGAATTTATAAATATTTACATGTGATCATCTTAGTAGATTGAATTTATAAATATTTACATGTGATCATCTTATATGTGATCATCTTATCTGCTATGTTGTGTAAAGGTAATAGAATGCCAATCTCGTGGTGTACACCTGCAGGTACAATTGCAGATGAAAGCTAAGAAAAGGATAGACTAGTTGCCCATTATTTGGAATGTTTAGGATTGAATATGCCACTAAGCTATACATAAATGTAGTGGTTCTGTCTCTGGCCTCCAAGAAACTTCCACAACTCCAAATGAATATATTTGAGATTGCCAGTGAATCGAATAGAGGTACAATATTTTACTACGAACTTCGTGTAAAGTTTTTTCGTGTCATCCCGATGCTTGAGCTATAACACTCTCTTTCTGGCTCTTTGTGAGAATGAGAGATATAGTGAAGCAGTAGACATCTATGAGCGGATGGTTGAGAAAGATTTTGCTCCTAGGGCGTTAACATTTAGGGACCTTATTGACAAGCTTTGTAAAGTGGAAAAATAGATGAGGCACAGAAGCTGTTGGCTTGAAAAGCTTGTGTTCCCAGCATTGAGTTCCAAATGAGTTTCTGCAATACTTCTTCCATGCCGAGCACCAAAGATTTCTCGGGCCAATTCCCATAAAGTCATGGTATCAAGCATTCTATTGTCTAGAAGTAGCAATTTGAATTGATTGTCAAAACATGACATTGAACTATGATTTACGCCATTTCACCCTCCGACGATGGAGGGCAACCCTCCGTGCGCAGCACCTTGTTTTTTTAAACACCAAGCATTATCTTACCTTTTGATCGCCTCTGTAAATCTCCACTTGTCTCTCTCTTTTTATATTCTGAGATCTCCTCCTTCCTTCCCCCTTCTTACATTTTTCCCTCTTTTTTTTCTAATTCTAAATTCCTTTAATTACTTCATTGCCACATCACCCCTTATGCCACGGGAAGATGGTTCGAGTTATAGACCCTAAGACCATTGCAGAAGCAGAGGCTAAAGCACTTAGCCTAGAAGAAGACACCCCAAAGTATCAGCCACCACGAAGCTCTTCGTTTCTTCAAAACAAGGGGTATACACCCTACAGAGGGCGCTCACCTAGTGCAGGACCTCCCGCCTCTACTGGATATCAGAAGGCTGAGAAGAAAGTTTCCTTCACTGTGCCAGAGAAGCCTGCCAACACCGCAGGGGCCTTTAGGGATATACGTAGGGAGAAGGCCTGTTATCGTTGTTTCCGCCCGGGCCACCGTATGCAGGAATGCCCTTTCATCACACAGACAATGCAAGCTGCCCTAGCAGACATGGATTGGGAGGATCCGGATAATACCGCTGAGGATGACGCGCCTGACTATATAACAGGTGAGTCTCACATTTACGTTGCTATTGAAACCGGTCAAGCCAACCACCAGCCCTCTGTCATTTCTATGGTTGGCCAAGTAGATTGTAAACCTTTTGTCATTCTTAAGGATACGGGTAGTACTCATAACTTTGCATCACCTAGAATGGCAGAAGCCTTACAGCTCATCCCTTTGAGGTCTAAGCCATGTCCAGTTACGTTGGCAGGTGGGGCCATACGCCACACCCGTGGCCGTCGTATCAATTTGAATATCCAGCTGCCAGGAACCCCTGTTGCTCTATGAGTGGAAATAATGGATATTGGCCGCCATGATCTCATTGTAGGGATGGAATTCTTGGCCGCTGCCAAAGCCAACATTGATTGTGAGAAACAGGAGGTCACCTTCAATGCAGCCAATGGAGCCCGAGTTACTATAGCAGGTAAGCCAGTTTACCCGATTATGCAGTGTATTTCATTACGCCAATTGCATATGGCTCTCAGGAAATCGCAGATCACAGGCATAATTCGACTTGCTTCAGTGGAAGCGAAGTCCAAACAGGATGAGACCCTTGAGGCTCTTCGGGAGTACCATGATCTTTTTCCCGATGAAATCCATCGGCTACCACCTTTCAGAGGGGTAGAATGTGAAATTACCTTGGAACCAGACACCAAGCCTACCAATAAGGCCCCATACCGGATGAGTATTCCTGAGTTGACCGAGCTTAAAAAGCAGTTACAGAAACTCCTCAAATTAGGCTTCATCAGGCTTAGTGTTTCACCCTTTGGAGCCCCAATACTCTTTGTTATGAAGAAAGATGGCACCATGAGGATGTGCATTGATTACCGGCAACTCAATAAGCATACTATTAAGAATCAATATGCTTTACCGCGGGCTGATGATCTTATGGATCAATTGCAAGGGGCTAAGTATTTTACCAAGATTGATTTTCGATCAGGGTATCACCAGATAAGGATTACGGAGGATGACATCCATAAGTCTGCCTTCCGCTCCGGCCACTTTCATGAGGCTAATGAATGATGTCTTCCGCGAATACCTTGACGATTTCGTCATCATATTCTTTGACGACATCCTCATATATAGTAAGACCGTAGAGGATCATGAACGGCATCTTCGGTTGGCATTACAGAAATTGAGACGCCACCAATTATATGCCAAATTTTCTAAGTGTCGCTTTGCCACCACCAAGGTAGATAACCTGGGATATATTGTGTCCGCAGAGGGAATAGCCACCGACCCAGCTAAAATTGAAGCAGTCAAAGAATGGCCAATTCCAACCGACGTGTCTGAGGTTCGCAGTTTTCTAGGCTTGGCCGGGTATTACCGTAAGTTTGTCAAGGACTTTGCCAAGCTGACTGCGCCTTTAACTGATCTCACCAAGCATTAAAAGGTTAGAGATTGGATGGCACATTGGAAAGATAAAGTACAGACCGGCTTTCAAGCCCTAAAGGATGCTTTGACAACAGCTCATGTTCTTACAATGTCAGATCCTCAAAAGGACCACTGATGCCAGTCAAATAGCCACAGGAGGGGTTTTGATGCAAGACGGTCGGGTGATCGCTTATGATTCTCGAAAGATGAATGACGCTGAGCAGCAATACCCTACGCATGACTAAGAGTTGCTCGCCGTCGTGCGTGCCTTGCGTATTTGGCGGCATTATTTGCTTGGAAGGCAATTCTAGTTGGGTACTGATCATCAAAGCCTCCAATACATCTTTACGCAACCCCATCTTAATTTGAGGCAAAGACGGCGGATGGAATTCTTGGAGGGATATGACTTTGAGGTCATTTATAAACAGGGCAAGCATAATGTTGTTGCTGACGCCCTTTCTAGACATCCACTCGTCACTCACATGCATTGTAATGCTATCTCCACACTCTCCAGTGAGTTTGGGAAACAGATCCAGCAGACCCTTCCTACAGATCAGGAATTCCAGGAGGAATGGCAAAGTGTATCCAAGGAAGCCAGAACAGATAAGGAAAGGGAGACTTTCTGCCATTATAAGAAGGAAGCTCAACTCCTTTATTACAAGGACAAATTATGTGTTCCCGAGACGTCTGGAGTTCGTAAGCTCATTCTCCATGATACATATAACAGTCCGATAGCAGGGCATGCGGGGTTTATGAAGACATATTTCAAAATCCGCTCCATCTATTTCTGGCCAGGTATGAAGAAGCATATTGCTAGGTACATTAAGCAGTGCCAGACTTGTCAACAAACCAAGGCAGAACGGTTGCGTATTCCAGGTGAATTGCAACCCCTCGACGTACCCAATGCTAAGTGGGAAGTTATTACCATGGATTTTATCATGGGGCTTCCGCGCACCTTAAGAGGGTTTGATGTCTTAATGGTAGTGGTCGACAAACTTTCTAAAATGCCACAGATACTGCATTGGATACCGTCTTGCTTTTCACCAAGGAAGTATTTCGTCTGCATGGAATGCCCCGTACCATTATATCGGATCGGGATCCTAAGTTTGTTAGTGCATTCTGGAAGGATTTCTGCAGCACTATTCAGACTAAGCTTGCCATGAGCACATCTTATCACCCGCAGACGGATGGTCAAACAGAGCGTACCAATTGCATCATTGATGATATGTTACGTAACTATGTCTGGAACAAACAATCTCAATGGGCAGACTACATTTATTTGGTAGAGTTTGCCTACAACAGTACCAAACAGGAGTTTTCTAGGATGTCTCCTTTCATGATTAATTATGGCTATCAATGCCTCACACCAGACACGTGGCATAATCCAGTCTCCAAGGTGGAGGTTTCCCAGCAATTGCTTGCAGACAGGCAAGGCCTGGTCGAAGAGGTTCAGGCATATTTGCTAGCTGCAAGAGCTCGACAGAAGAGTCTAGCAGATCGCCACCGTACTCCTCGAGAGTTTCAGGTTGATGAGTCCGTTTGGCTAAAGATCAAGGTAAAGCAAGCCAAACTTAAGATTGGCAACTGTAAGAAGCTTGCACCTAGATGGGCGGGACCATTTCGGATAACCGAAAGGGTAGGACCTCAGGCCTACCGGTTGGATCTACCCGCACATTTAAAGATCCATAAAGTCGTCCACGTAAGTCTTCTCAAGAAGCACCATCCGGACCCAGAAGAGATACTTGACACACTAACACTTCTGGAGATGACTGAGGATCAGTTGGAGATTATGCCAGATCGTGCCTATAAACAAACCCGTCGAACTCAAAATTTGCAATACTTGGTCAAGTGGAAACACTTACCTACAGAGGACGCAACATGGGTTCTTAAGGCGGATTTGGATAAGACTTACCCGGACTTTATGAAGGAGTGCCAGGGCCAAACCATCCAAGATGCAATCATCTCCAACCCAAATAGTAAGCAAAGTGGTCTGTTAGTGCGACAGGGGTCATACGAGTGCAATCCTAGCACGGATCATTCTAGGGGTTGGGTTACATGCATCCTAGATGGGCAAAGTGGGCATATAGGCATTCATGATAGGACGCATTCGTCTATGGCCATTATGGGAATATTGCCATTCCTTACGCCGAGACGACATGCAAGCCCTAGACATGATAGGACCCTTGCATTCATATTTTTATTTCTTTAAGGGGGTGGTCCCTTCAACCACACTACTTAACTTATTTCTTAAACACTAATGCATGCACTTCTGCAGGCCAGTAGAGCGTATTGATAAGCTGCAGAAGAATGGAGGCCTCACGTCATAGGCCACCTTGTGTTTTTGAACTTGAATTGTCTTTGAAGTGTGTTTTCAAAATAATTTCTTACTGTCTTGTTGAGACGAGACTTTTTGTCCTACTGTTTCCGTATGTAAACCTTTCCTATTTCAATAAATTAAAGTATTTCTGCTGTAACTTACTCTCCACTAACTCTAATGCTGAGGACAACATTAATCCAAGGGGGGGAGAATGTGACGTTCCAGGTATCTATACGGTATACGTATGCATACCATGACACGTCACCAGGACACAATGGGCTTAATGATCCAAGTGAGGGTTACCCATAATGGTTTTTATTAGCTATGTTAATAAAGCCAAAGGGATAACTATGAATTAATTAACCTAAATAAGTCATTATGGTCTAATTAGCTAATTATCACCAATAAGGGGGTGCCACCTGGCCCAAATCGATTGGCCAGAAGGGACTTACCATTTTGGGCCTAGGAATAGGGGTCCTACCCCAATTCTCTCTCAAATTCGAATTGGGATTGAGGAGGAGCAGCAGCATGCAGCCTAAGCTTGTTTTGCCAACACTTACCTACCAGTTTCGAAAGATGGATGCCTACTGTGACCATGGCTCCCAACCAGGACACCGGTTAGTCAGTAGATAGGTTTCTTTTCTGCTGACACTTCTTTGAGTAGATGGAATGATTAAATTCTCTTTATGAATTGTTCTGAATACATGGATGGTAATTACGTTAGTTCTTTCTGCTTCTTCCGTGTATTGGGAATTAAGGGAAGGGTAGTGGCCTAAAAGCTTCCTAGGATTAGAGATGTCTCTAGTTAGATCCCTTAATACCCAATAGTTGCGGCCTATGCACAAGAGCCTACCTGGCTGGGGATGCTATGATGTGGTTCAGCACCAGATAACGAGTATGATGGTGAAACGGGGGTGGGGTCTTGCCTAGCATGGCTACAGGACTCCTATAGTGTGCTAGGCCTATAGTCGGTCACTCTGGGCTGGAGGGTGGGAGCCTATATGGCCGCCCTGGGCTCGAACGGGTTGGTGAGCTGACCTTTAGATTTAGAAGAGTAAGTCGGGTACGGATGCGGGGGTCACTGAAGAGGCACGTGTTCTCTAGCACACCCAGGGATCCGTCATACTCGGGAAGGAGACGCCTCTCTGACCTGCCTCATCGGACCCGGGAGATATAACCCGGAGTGGTCATGACTGGATGCTAACGTATATGTATGCTTCCGCTGTATAGGATTTCCCATAGAGGACGTGGGACGAATGACGCCTCCGTGTTCCTCGCCCGGATACTTGGCCATCCCAAGTAGTCCGAGTATGACGGAGGGCCTTGCCATGGTGATTTAGTCGCCATGGGAGGGGAAGTCCCATGTCTATACGATGGGAGCATCGTATGGATTCTGGGAGCGTCACATGTAGCCTATTCACTGCAGTTGGACCGCTATTGCGATTCAAGAGTTTCCAATTGGAAGTTATATACAAGTTTGTTAGCTTTATTATGTAGCAAGCATTTTGGCGGATACTGTTTATGTACTTATACTCAAGTTCCTCTTTCTCTCACTATTTGAGGATATCAAGGAGAGGATAGTCATTGTAAGAGCCTATAACACATCTTTAACTTTCACGTGGACATATCACCATGCATAGGATCCCATATAGGTGCTTTCGTGTGACTCTTCAACGCATCATGAAGTTCCTCATCTGTTTATCTTCCATTTCGGTTCTAATACTCAATTAACTCAGCAATGAACATCTTGTAGTCTGACCCATTGGGATAGTAGCATTTTGCAATCTTTTTCAGTAAATCAGTCACTTTCTTGTCTGTATGCTGGTCTACATCATGGTTGTGCAGTTCTAAGACATGAACGGCACCATGAAGGCCGTTGTATGACTTCTTCTATTGGACTTCGAAGTCCTTGAGCGTAGTGGGCCTGCTGTGCTACAAGAATGATTGAATTGAGTGCCAAAACCTACAAACATTGCCAGTGCTTCCCTTCAAAGAATCTAGGGTTTTTATGGCATGACAAATAGGTTGCATGCACCTCATACCTTTCTATATCTTTTCAAAATGTCTCCCGCCCAATCATATCTCCGTGGGCATTGGCTTGCTAATGGTGTATGAATGCATTATTGTCATTTTGTCCCCTCTTCCAATAAAAAAAAGTTCGTGTGACTGAAGGTGGAGATGATGCAATCACAACACCTGAGCACTCTTGCAAGACAGATTTGATTAGAACCAAATCGATTCTGGCCAGGATTTATGAGCGCTAGGGCCTTCAAACACAATGACTTGTAGATGGTATAGACTGCCTGTTTTGTGTGGATGAAGTTCACTAAACGACGCGCTTTTTGAATATGATCTTTGAACCAAGTATGCTATGAGAACCACTCCTTGAACTATAGGTTTAGGCAGTGGTGTTGACAGTTGGTGGCATGCAAGTTTGGGAATTCTATCTCAAACATTGCATCCCCTAGTTTACAATTAGATGCATTATCCATTACGAGCTGAAAGATTCTCTGCTTTCACTACCTTTGTCTTCTGAAAAACCAAATCTCCCTTCACCTAGTTAGTTTTAGTTTTCATAATTTTATGAGGTGATCCTTGTTTGTGTTGCTCCAACCGTCAATCACCATTGAAGCAGAATCACCACTGAAGAGGCTTCTATCACCTGGCACAATTTCATTTCCACCATCTCGACCATTTTGCCATGTATTTCATCAATCATCTTGTTATTGGCATGCTTGTATGAAGGCAACTTGAATGCCAGTCCTGCTTTGGCAACTTCCTATAATGCTTTTTTCATTGCCAATATGTGGCGACAGACGACATATAAGAATGCTTTCACGGCCTTCAATTGTGCCTTCTGCAGTTGTTCTGATGTTAAAATTGGTCAACTTCTGTTGCTTCGCCTTTTTTTCAGCCATTTTTTTCTCGCCCTTGCTTACACCTATTGACCCTATTGTTTTCCTTCAAGACCGTCGGTTCTCTATTCAGGGCATGCAATTGCCTTTTAATGTCCTCTAAGGGCCAGATTCCACATGCGGCAGTGGAAGTATCATGTAAAAACTCAATTTTCGCTCTCTATTTTTGAGCACATAACTTTGGTGATTTCACGAAGTGGCACTGGAGTTATCAAATTTCGTAGATCTACGACGATGGTTAGATTGATGCCGAGGACATGGTCGAAATCCCACAACAGCTAGTTAACTATTTTGAAAAGGCCAGGGGACATCCCCTTTCATTCAAATCCAAAGCTTGGAAGTTAAGCGGCAGTGTTCCGGAGTGTTTTAGTTTCAAAGCAAGTGTTACGGTAATTGCCAGCACGAGTTAGTGGAATCAGAGCAAAGGAGCCAGTTAAGGCGTGCCATCACAGGATTGGGTTTCAGCAAAGTGACATGCCCTTAACTCCTCTAGTCGAATCTGGCCCTAATTCTCTAATCAACTTCTCGTATCCATCGGCATGATCCTTTAGACACTGAGATTGCGACTTCTCTCGTTTTGTAACTGAGCCAAAAATCCGCCTCCTCATTCATCGCACCGGCTGAGCTACCCCTCCTCTCCTTTCCAAAAGCTGAATAGCATCTGCAATTAGGTAAATAATGATAATAGGCTTGTCACCTATGGTGCTTTCACTATCGCCGGCTTCCTTAATCCTATTGCTATTGCCACTACCACTTCCTTGCCTCTATTTTATGCTCCTGTAGTTCATATGCCTATCTTTAGCCAGCTCGTTAGAATAGTTGTTGCACATATATCTTGTTGAACTCATTATTGTGGGCAATTATCCCTGCACTTGAACATACCTCTTCAGTGCTTTGGCTCGCATTGCAGCAACTTTGCGATCAACGACTTTATGCTTACCTCTCGTATGGGGTCAGTCCCTATCAAACTCTTTCTTATCCAAATTTACGATCACATCATTGAAGTTGGCCCCTGAGGGGCAATAACCTGGTCTATTGTCACAACAACTTCTACACACCTCTGTGATCGTGGCACCTTTCTTCTTAGCTGCCACCTCCATTGCCTGCAACCTGTCTAGTTCTCTTGAATGTGTATTGTTAGCAATAGCGCATTCCTGTACTCTCTCCACTTGCTGCAAGACCCTTGAATTCTGCCTCGGTTGGTATAAATTTCAAAAATGTAGATAAGACTGGGGTGCTCAAAATGCTGGTATTGATAAGGGGCCTTGCTGATCCTCCCTGGTTACATCTTGACCTTCTTCCTGCTGAGCCATCTTCTGCTATCTTCTCAACTAGGGTTGTTTGGTTGCAAGCTTCTTTAGTTTATACTAGCTACGCAACATATGAAAAAAAAAAATCTTGATAAACAACTCACAAATACAAGACAATCAAGAAATATGAAGAAAGATTAATGCGCAACAACTTATCAATGGTGTTCAAACAATCTAGTCTTAACTAATGGAGAGGGTATTAAAATGTGCTCATAATTTTATCAATTTAATGGCATCATTCAATCAATCAAATAACAAATGTAATATATACATGAACATACATCACATACAGTCGCAATTGTAATAATAGTTGTTAACTGGTGTTCAGGTGTCAAGAACAACATTCTAAATACTATGAAGTGAGTTCAACTGGTTTATCCCCACGTATAAAACCTGGATGTAGATTCAACTTGAGTATGCATTCTAGTTGATGGTATAGTATAGGTATTTGATGACAGACAAACTTATCTGTTTGGAATGTGAGGTTTCTATAGTGTAAGTCAACATGAAAAAATGCTTGGTGTAGTAGCCTATATTACTTGGTCAACATACATGGAGAGTAGAACCATGCCTGTGAAGTACAAGGAGGGTAGAAGTACATGATTCACGAATTAAATGATTGTGGAAGTTATGATAATTTGACAAGGGCAAGTAATATAGACAACATTTACACGTATCTTGGGTAGCAGTGGGTCTTGAAAAAATATTGGAGTTCAAATCCCCACACTCCAAATTTTTTAATGTTCAAAACTCATAATTTGTAGTTATAGTTTGAATCCACATTCCAAGTTTTTGTTGTTTAAAACATGTTGAGACTCTTAAAGTGTAAGTGGGCGCTTCATGGGCACCCTCCCCTATAGATTTTCCAAATCTGAAGATTCACAATTGGAAACCATACATCAGAACATGCAACTGAACATAAGGAAAAAATTGGTCACCTCATGGCTTTGAGTAAGTAGAACTTGTATGCTTCCTTCCAATCGCCACTTGCTTTGAAGCTATGAGCTTGCAGCAGATCTGATGAACTATTTGTTGTCTGTAGATTAGGATTGCCCAAATTTTTACCCGTCTAGCACTTCTTGACACTACGAGTAAAATAGAACATCCCAAAAAATATGGAGCCATGGGATGGGGTATCCGTCTAATGCATGAGGCATGCAGATGGATGTCCATGCCGAAAACTTCTCCAAGGGCTTGAGGCATGAAATCTTTATTCGTGAATTTTTTTATTCAATTTCTGGTCATATTTCAATTTAATAAGATTACATCTAAGCTCGTAAATGAAGTCAACATTAGAAGATAATTATTTTGTTGGACACTGTATATACAGTATATGTTTCAACCGATAAGAAAACTGGAATCTCATTGCTGCCATTGCGGACGAATAAACACTGTAGTAGTGGAAGGTACGTCGCACAGCTATTGCTATAATTCCTTTTAGCTTGAATGGCATTAAAGAGGAAGTATTTATTGAAAAAAATCATTTCTAGCGAGTAGTAGGATTATTCATTACCGGTACATAGAGATGTCTAAGTACTCGGATGATCGCATTACCCAAATCGCATCTTTATAACATGTTAGTATCCCAGGGTTGCCTGTTTTCATGATCCAATTCCACTAATTATTCTCAGATCCGCTCCTGCAGTCATTTCTTCTTAACTTGATTCTATCATATAACAATATTGTGAATGAAAATTCTGAAAGGTCTACAAAGGCATTTCTTTCCCTTATCGTTCTTGCCACTCTTTTTAAGATTCGTTTCCTATTTGCACCTTTTGCTATTTCTCGATAATTTTGAAGCATCCCTTTCTTGTGGAGGTTTAGGCTTCTAGTTGTTGCTGCACCTAATTAGGAGCTCGTGATTTCCGCACAGCCACCTATTCATTACATTTTGCAGAATTAGAATCAAATTGCATGTTTGCAAGGTCAGGATTAATATTAGTAGTAGTTTCACAACAAATGTTGATCTTGCTCAACAATTTTGCATCTGTTGATCCAGTTAGGCGTACTAAATTTTGAGTCTGAATTGTTTGGCAGCCCTATTATAGCTTTTTATAGATCAAAATTGCAACTTTTCCTACTTTTGTTACAATTCTTTGTAGTACTTTTTATACTGTGCTTCCATTTCAGTCATGTTCCTATTTACCAAAGAAGGTGATTTTCTAGTTCTAAGTATGCAATTTCGTGTTAAAAGGCCTCTACGATTTTTTGATCTATACAGAAGCTTGAAAACTGTTGTCTATGGCGGATAGTCATAGATGGCGCGTTGCTTTACTCATCAAGGAGAGTGGCCACATTGTCCTCACTCGAGTCCCTCGACCTCAACCTTTTCCACCTGTGTCCACCAAACTGTCAGAATATTTTGCTTTTCCAAATGTGGAGGACTCAGACCTATGGGAACTGCCCTGCCTTCCCTTTCAGCAGGCTAGATCCAGCTTTAACAAACAGAAAGTGGAACCACTTCAGACCCTTCAAGAAGAATTGGAAGCTGTTGTTGCTCGGGCTGCCTGCAACAGCTTGGATGTGGTGGAAATAATTCAACAGGTAAATCCGTAACTTACGCTATTCTTGTTGCTTGTAACTATATTATTATGGCCTTTAAACAGGTGCAAAAATTGATATCTCCACTAGAACATTCAATTCAATTCTGCAATATTTGGAAGGTGTTAGACGATCCTGAATTTGGGCCAGGACGTCCTTATCGGACCATCTTTGTCTCTTTCCAAGTAAAAACGGCTATTGATGGATTATTACCAGGTTTGGATTAACTTCTTTTCTATGCCATGCGCTGTCTAAGTATACATACCACTACTCACCTTTATAGATTTGCTGTTTTACAAGAAAATTGCTTGCATGCCATGTGGGATGAAATGAAATTTTCATGTAAAATTTCACAAGGACCATGCACTCTTATAAGCACAGCAGGATTGATTGTAGCTTCAAGAGCCTGATCCTAATGATTTTAGAGCTACTAAATTCTTATCTTACCACTTTTTTATTTATTCAATGGATACTCAGCTTCATGTTTCTGTATATTTTGCCTAAACTTGTATACGCATGTCAGATGCACAAGGCATCCACTCTCCATATCTAAGCTTGCATGATTTCTTTAGAAATAAACATATAGGAGAGTCTGCCCATAAAGATAATTATGTTCTTTAACAATGTAGAACTTAGGATTTGGTCTGCTAAATCCATGCTCCTGATTTGTTATATGCATTTTCTCTGCAAGGGAAGAAAAAATATATGAGGTGTATGTAGAGGAGGTGGGTTGGGTAATCTATGTATAGTATTTGTTTTTATGCAGCGTGTATTAATTCATGTTATGCAGAACACATGCAACGTTTCACAGAAGAAATGGCAGAAAGTTTGCTACATCCAAAGGGGACTATCAAGGCTCGACTTGGCCCCTTGGCTACTATGGCATTCTTTCAACACAACTTGAATGATTTTACTGAGCTTGGGCAGGTTTTGGAACTATGCAGACCTGGAATGTCATCACGTTTCTGTTAGTATCATTGGTTTTAGCATCCTACACTTTTAATTAGCTCATAAAGATATGAACAAAGATAATGTAGCAATATATAATGTGGCTAGAAAAATTCAATATGCCATTAATCATTACATAGTAGTACAAAATCCAAAATGAAAGTGGCTATTATGAAAATCCAAGTATTCCATATACATGCTTACTCATTTACAGATGCAGTATTGTAATTATCTGTCATTGTAGGCATCTTCAGGAAACAAAAAACGTTCTTTTCTTGGTCTGAGATGTGTCTCTAAAGTTTCTAATATAACCGAAAGTTTGAGTGCCTGTTCCAGCAACATCCCTCAGGAATGATGCTCGTGCCAGTTGAATCACGGACTCTCCCACCTTTTCAGAAGACGAACCTTGTTATTTGGTCACCTATGGCTATTGAATTGTCAGATAGGCCAGAAGCAGTTCAGAATATTCTCAGTGGAGATGCTCTAATTATGGACCCTGGTTGCTATTCTCGTGCAGCTCAAGACAAGGTACTATTTAGTCCATTACTTCATCTGCGATGAAGATGCTTTATTTTTGTATTTACTGGACAATTGCATGGTTCTAGTGACTCTATTACTTTGAAATCAAATTGTCCGCTCCTTGTCAACCTCAAACAGAGCAATGGGGGTGGAGGAAAACACACAATTTACGTTGATAAGAATATGATAGACAATTGGTTCTGGTTTCATCCAATACATGGTCACATATTTTGGCAGTCCTGACATTCAATGATGGTCATAAGAGTAGTTAGATGATCTCTTTCCAACTTGAGGGAGAGAAGGATGTGGTTAGTTAAGCGAAGTTCTGACTTGCTTGTCTCTTTTGCGCAAGGGAGAGTATTGGAACAATCAGATTAAAGACATGGCATGTGTGATTTCATTATAATTATGGCGTGCAACACATAAACGTGCATGCATGCTGATCGCAGCCATTTTCTTTTGCTCTCATCTTTAAATAGTGCAACATTAAACTTGACTTCTTACCTTAGGAATAGACCTTTAGTGAAAGTGATTTCGACCCTTGTAGCAGGCAAAAGTGTGTGAGTTAGAGAAGCAAGGAAGGCATCTCTTATGTTCTAGATTCATAGAGATCATCAAAGTGCAGGAAGGGGATATGTTATAGAAGTGCATGTTTTCTAGCCTAGGATGCAAGACTTGTACATGAGGATTTAGGCTCTTGCTGCCAATTGTCTCTATGGGAAAGGAATTTACTTTTAGTAAGCTTTCATTTCCCAATTGCATGACTTGCTCAGACATTTGGATTTGAGAATTATGCTGGGGACAGAATTTATGAAGTATGAGGAAAGCTTCAGTTGACCTTGAAAGGCAGTAGATTGATGGATTAATGAAGCTTGCTTTAATTTGCAGTTTCCTTACTTTTATGTAATATGGTTCTATTTTGATGATGATATATGTGTGCAGGGCAGATGGTTAGCATTCTAACATCATTACCAGATCGGCTGTTAGTCTTTCTGACTCACCATCACAGGGATCATGTTGATGGTAATTCAGCCTGTAACTTGCCTTTTACTTTTTTATTTGTTCACACCTTATTGAGGAATAGCCCTCATAATATGCGAAAGGCATTTAGAGAATTTTTAGCATTATGTAAAACATAATCAAAATTAATTATAACATCCCTCCCGTTCTAAAGCAATTGTTTATGTATGTGGACATTCTAACAATGGCCTACTGATTGCAGGGATACCTACAGTGATAAAAAACAATCCCAAGGCATTGGTTCTGGCTCATGCTCTGACCTTGAAAAGGATTAAAAAATGTTCGTAATTCTAGGGCCATGAAAGTAACTCATTGTTTTTCTTGTGGATGCCATATTAAACATGTTTAAACCTTGTTGCAGTTACTGGAATTGCAAAATGTATCGCCGTAGCTGGCGGCTCTGTAATTAATGTGCGTGGTCTAGAACTTGAAGTTATAGCAGCGCCGGTGAGTACATAACTTGATTAGATCCCTTCTCTGTAAATGTGGCTATTATCATAAATTTCTGCTACAACAAAATTGCATTCATATAGAATTTTATTAATTATCCTCATGCCACATGTTACAGGGTCATACTGATGGGCACCTTGCTCTCTTCCATCGGCCAACAAGGGTAGCTGTGGTAGGGGACCATTGTGTGGGGTAGGTTTCATATCATCAAGACTGTAATTAGGTTGTAAATCTGTTTCGGTTAGCATCCTAAGCTCCACAACGAAGTATAGTGAAATGGATCTTTCACTTTTCGAGTTTGAGAGAACAGCATTTACAAGTGGATAGAATAGCCTACAGGAGGAATACCAGTGCATAATTCTTTCAGGACTTTCTTTCGCTAGCTGTTTGTTCTATTGAGTTGCATTTGCAGTTGTATAAAACTTGAAAGAATGCCTACTATTATGCAGAGAAGGAAGCTCTATAATGGATATTCATTCAGGCGGAAATCTTCATGTGCGTCTATGCCACTGACCACTGAAACATTGTCACTTGAAAGCATGTATAATTCTTCGTCTGTGTACAGGATTATCTTTCCACAAGCTTACACCTGATTGAGCTCGCACCTAGCGTTATAGTTCCCATGCATGGAT
Source organism: Isoetes taiwanensis (assembly GCA_021234155.1). Lineage (NCBI taxonomy): Eukaryota > Viridiplantae > Streptophyta > Lycopodiopsida > Isoetales > Isoetaceae > Isoetes > Isoetes taiwanensis. Next base: position 102,455 of record JAJEKV010000212.1, on the reverse strand, counting down.
ACCCTAACTTCTGGCCAATACACATGCTGAAGGGATACATAAGGTACTTACTAGCAGTTATGATTAATCATTTTGAAGAATATTAATCTCGTTAATTCATATATCAGGCACAGAGAAGTGAGGGCAGCAAAAATTTTGGATGCAATAGAAGAAGGGAGCAGGACTGCAACCGAAATTGTCTCTACTGCTTACAAAGAAGCTCCCCTTTTCGTTTGGCCATTAGCATTAATGAATGTGATGACACATGTTGAACACTTTGAAGGGCTCAAGGAACTACCCTCGGTAAAATAAATGGTTCAATGAATTAGCATGTCTTCCTAGTGCTCATGTGTATGTTGAATTGCAGGATTTTTCTTATCGGGCATTTCAGAAAAGCTGTGGATTCCCCTTCGCAGCCCGATATTTCCTAAAAGCGCCCATACTATCTACAAAATTCTTGTTGCGGCACACAAATCCAACACTAATCTGGATATCAGGCCTTGCAATGGTCCTTTTGGCATTCTCTTATGCTTGGTTTTGATGGTTGCTAAGCAGAAAATGTTTTGTCATTACGCATAAAGATTGCCATGGTATTACATGACGGGTTAGATCTTTTGCCTTCCAGAAGGAAGGACATGAATCAAATCCCAAAACAGTCGGAAGTTTATGTGAAAGAGTTATACTGCAATTTTAGACTACATTTTTCAAGTAAATAAGTGTACAGCTACATTGACTCCAGTATTATTTTTATGCGTATTCATCAACGATCTAAATCAATAAGAGAGATAACTATCAGAAAAGGAAATATGCAACATTTCTAGAAGGAAAAACATTTGCATAATACGGTTGGGCCTTTTGAATTTTTGCTTGCATTAGGGCGATTTGGGATCTCAAAACAGCCTCCTAGCACCTATTCCACGTCATATTTTTGCTCTTGTTGCTTCTCTCACATGTCATACAGGACCTACCTCTGGGAATTACAGATTTAGAGGGAATATTCCAACAAATTGGGGGAATTGTGCATTAGTGGCACCATGTGTATTTTCTTTTTTTTGGTCGGTTTTTTAAACAAAACAAAAAAACCACGCAGAGCTTTAAAAAGCTTGTGGCATTAAATCATAGCGGCTAGTGATGACTGCTTTGGTATGTCCCTCTAATTTTGTCGGAAGTAGAGGTGTGCCAAGGCTTTGAACATTCTTCCATATTATGAATATAAATTCAAGCATTTCCCACGTAACAGTAAAAGTTCAAGCTTTATTTCCCATTTTCATCTTGTGCCATTTTCATTTCAAGTTGGTGTATCTTAAGTATATATAAAAGCTTCCCGCCCTTTACAATTTGAATTTGCTGAGTGTCTAAGGATCGTGGAAGATTTCACTTTTTGATTTCCATAGTCATTCTGCAAATTTCAAGATTTAAACTTGTACAGATCATCTGCTCACACGAAGTGAATTTGGCTAGAGCATACAAATTGCCACCTCATTTTTGCGACGTGTGATCCAAGGAGTATGGAAGCAAAAAATAGGGGTCTAAAAATTGAGAATTTAGACCTCAGTGTATTGTGTCTTCTTGGACCCAAAAAGTATAGATATTTGGGCAAAGATGGCAATTTATATCCATTGGATCCGCTGAGTGGCAAGAAACTATAATTTTGGGAGGTGTCAAGTTTAGTCAAATTTTGTGGTGATGGTAACTCTGACCTCCTTGGTTATTATTTGCGAGAGATTAACAGAAGATGAAGGCATTCCGAGTCAAATACCTTTTCGTGAGAGGAGCTGCTTTCAGTATCACAAGAGGGTTATAACGTAAACCATCAACTCATTCTTCTGTCGTTTCATTTCTGTAGTGTAATGAAGGAAAGGAATTATGCATTCAACAGAAAAAAAAATCTTTGAATTGCGATATAGACAAGTCCAAATTGCAAATAAAGCTGTTGCAGGACAAGATCCAAAAGCTCCAAGGAGCAACATGTACCCCAATCTGAATTAAAGAATTTGAAGAAGACACGGAAGAAGAACTTTCACCCAACAAAAAACTGAAATTTGGATCAGGTGCATTTAGACGCAGGATGATGGCCACAAGGTGTGTTTACAACACTAGTAAAGGTCAATCAAGAAATGGCAAAATAAGAAACAATCTTGGTTATATCATGAAGAAACTAGCGACAAACGAGGGGACAGTAGGTAAGATTCGTCAACCTTACAATAATGATGTTGGAAATAACACCCACTGCTATCTCAGTGCTAGGCTGAGTGTAAGAGTAAGGTGCTTCTGCATGCCTATTTATGAGCTATAAAATTCCAGAGATTGAATCCATGGAGATCAAAAGATAAAGAGAAGAAGGAAACAACAAGAGATTCATATCTTAGGGAGATGATTCTAATAAATCCAGTCCACTAGATAACGAGGGATATGGTACAGTGATTTCATTGAAAGGAGATACAAAGATGTATTTCCGTCATATTGCTTAAAAGAGCGATTTCATTGAAAAGCAATGCAAAAATGTATTTCCATCTTGCTTATAAGATGTATTCGAATTTTTACGTCATGCTACAATCTCATCACCACCTTAAATTAATGCAACTCTAAATGACCTTGAACTCGAGAAGTATTTATTTAGAACTAATGTATTACCACCGTACCAAATGCTTAGATGCGAAAAAGGAATGAACATATCGAAAACATATCAAGAGGCTATTAAGAAAGGAATTATTAGTAACTAGTTATGGTGCCCGGCGTTGCCGGGCTTTAGTAACAATTTGAAGAGATGCTTGATTCATTGTTGGATAGAATAAACAGTGTGGCTTAGAGGGAAAAAGGTAATATGGAGCAACCCTTTCAGATTTATTGATAAATATAAAAAGCCACTTTGTAGGAATTAAATTGCTTGATTGCATATATTTTGTAGTACGTGGTCTTTAGTTTTTTATAATAGTTTTATCGAAATGATTTTATGGTGAGGCTATGTCGGGCTTTAGCAACCTCTAGAGATTTGCCTTGCAATGTGAAATCAATAACAATTATACTTGAAGTTGTGTGCCCCTATTTACTTTGGAGGAAGGTGCATCTAGGGTTACTTATGATTTTATTTTGATTATGTACCTGATGGTTGTGGAAAAATTGAGTATGGCAAATGCAGACATCATTTTACCACTGTGCTCCATTTGCAAAATTTGAAAGGAGATTGGCATGAATGGAAGAGTGGCGATGTTAGAATTGAGTTTTATTGCTGTCTATTTATTTCTTCCAGATGAATTTATCTAAACAACATAGTAAGATTAGAGCCTGCATTGTTCAAGCTCTTTCTAATGTTTAAACTACACAATAATCTTTTGTGGAACTATATATTATATGTCTATGATGGAAATTGTTGTTGGATTAAGAGCAAAACTTGCATAGCTAGGTGAAATTTCAAGGGGTATGAGTACGTGCCTTGCAAGAATCTCAACTATCTATAATCAACAAAAAATTTAAACGTCATCCTTGGCAATGATCAACATAATAAACAGATGCACAAAAGTGACATAATGACATTGGTTGATGGCGTCTTATCTCCTTTCTTCACCATAAGCATGCACGATTTCTTTGTTTCTATTAGAGACTTCTACATGCCCACCAAATTCACAATAACATGCTCAAATCATATTTGTTGTCCCCAAAATCCTATTACCATGTTGCCACCTACAATACGGGATGGATCCAAGGATAAAAGCAATAAAAGGAGAGAAACAAATCCAAAAGATAAGCAATGAATACCTTACGAGTAACTTAGAGATGCACATCAAATTGTCAAATTGTTAACCATTTGAAATGTTTAGAATCCAACAATCTATGTTGTTTGAATAGCCAAAGTAATAGTCATTATTTTGCTTCAGAGTTATAGGCCACATCCATTAACCAAGCAGAATAAAATATCATACTTGGATAAGCATCAAATATTGCGTCACATGCTATGTTCTTCAAAGAAGAATGTGAGAGCATGTTACATTCAATATTCAGTATAGAACGAAGTAAACTTGGAAACATTCAAGACAAAGAAATTACAAAACGCCATGTATCCATCATTTGTTTCATCAATGCTATGTCTTCCTGCAAAGTTTGCTTAGAAAACAAAAAACTACTCAAAAAAATAAGGTCGATCTCCCTTAACCAAGTATAATCTTGCAGCAATTTATAGAATGCTGGAACCATAGATGGTTGCGCTTACCAAAAGAGTGGGAGAATTCCCCAAAATGATTGAAGCCGTAGCAAATAATATGCACATGTTATTTCTCCTCAGCACTAATAGAAGAGCATACAATCGTATAGAAGCTTCAGACCATCTCCAAAGGGAGCTAACGATGCCAGAGGAACTTCATGGGAGGTGGCTGCAACGTAGCAAAATGATGCCTCAGCCATGTCTATTTCCTTTCCACAGCCACCATCTGTATCACTTGCTCCATGATCTCTATTTGCTGACCTATAAAGGCATTACGATGGAAGATAAGCAACCCTACTTCGAAATTGGCTATCACCAGGCTTCTAATCATAGTTCATTGGGTCCTCACATGCATGAAATCAATCTCTAACAGAGCCAAAATGAATTGATCTTGATTCTTACAGACTTAGAGATGTTATTCACAATTGAATTTAATCAGCCTCACCTGCAAGTAAAAATGTAGCATCCGTGAATATAAAGAACCACAGACTTGTCCCTATGAGAAATTCTTTCGAAGTAAGCGTAGAGTGCAATCATGCCATGGCAGACCAGAACCACAAACATAGTCATATCAATGCTGAAACACAGAAATGTAGCTTGTTAACCTAGAGTTTTGCAATGGTAACGGTGGTTTTATGGGTAGAGAATTATCCATTTACCTCAGCAATTATCTTCTGCAATTGAGAAAAGATAAGTTAATTTAGAATAAATCCACCTGCAAAATTTAGCACAACATTATTACTGCAATCATCATTAACAGTAATTGCTACTCCAAAGACTATGCTATATTTTCATAAAAAATTCTAAAGAAGTAGTATATCAAAGGAGCATAAATTTGGAGGATATTTCCACTATATAGCTTGTCATTGAAAAGCACAGAAACTTGCCACAAAAAGGGTAACTGCAAAGTTATATGTTTATACAAATATGGGACTTCCTCATCCTGTCAGTGCATCTGCGTACAGAGAATTCTATTCTCCTTTAGTTGTGAATGAAAGGCAACATAGATTCAATCTCTAACATGGATGAAAATGTGTTGCGAGAGATTGAATACAACATGGCTACATAGCCAACAAAGCTAGTACGAAATGTCTTAGCTGGATATCTTTCCCTAAAGAAGCCAAATATGTGGTTGAGCGGTTAAGAAACAACAATCATAAAGTTTGATAGAAATCAATCAGAGGTACCTGAATGCTGAATGCTCATAGGTCTATGATCTTAAGCAATCCTGGCATGCATGCCAAGCGATGACCATTTCAATCAGAATGAAAGAAAATATGGAAACAAATGGGAGCAGCCCCTTTCAATGGATCTTTGCATGCCTTCGATTCTTTCTCAGATCTGGCCATTCATGTAGCAAGTTTTAAAAATGACAGAAGAATGCACTCAATTCAAAGACGAAGAAGGCAAAAATGAAATTAGTTGAGATGAATTACCGGAGAGGTAGCTCTGAAGCTGTGGGCCAAAATTGTATGCTAGAGCTGGACGTATGACAGATTGGCCTTCCCCAACTCAGATTATCTTGATATTAAAAGTTTAGGATGGTTCTCGTAACCATACATGAGCTGCATCCATCTCAGACATGCAAATATCCATATCCAAATTGTTGTACGTATTAAAAAGAAAAACGCAGAGTAGTCTAACGACTATGGCTTCTCCTAAATTTATGATATACCTGTTGCTGAGTATGACCCAAAACGTACCTGGTTTAAGTTTTCGTTGATAATCACCTGAGGCCATATCCCTTAAGAGTATCCATAAGACCCTTTCCAGGTTTTCTTTTACCAGTAGAAGCCTGCATATCATGCTTGTATATAGCTCCTGATGCCGCAACTTCTAACACATTCAACACAATTTTGGCATTTCCATTTGATGCTGACACCAAAAAATCCCTCCCTTTCTTCTCAATCTTAATCTTAATCTGCGAAAGACGCCCTTCTCCCATTTTTGCAAGGGCCATATCAATAAGCTTCTCCAGATGGCATGGCTCAAGCTTGATTGTGGTAAAAATGGTAAAGAATGTTAACAATTCCGGGACCATTACAGTGGCAAGATTATCCTCAGTAACACAGAGCACAACATCTCTTGATTCAGCATAAGGAAGAAGGATGTGCTGCTCTTCTCTGCTCAACCTAAAGAAATATTTTATCAAGATCAAGGTTCTACCCCCATACCTCTTCTTTTTCCGTGCTTCCTCCAACAAATCCCCAACTTCGGCAAAGTTTGTGCCACTAATGGATAGAGGCACAAATCGGCAAGACAAAGAGGCAATATGGCCAGGTTTCTAGCAGTTATAGCAGACACCAGAGGAACCAGTTCGACCACCAGACTGACCAGACTGAGAACAATCTCTTGCCATATGACCAGGTTTACCATAGCATCCCTGATCGTTGCCATAGCCACCGCCGTTGTCGCCATAGCCACCGCCATTCTTAGACGAAAGTTGTACATCTTAGACGAAAGTTGTACATGCTTTGGTTACCGAGCTTGAAAAATAGTGCATGCTTTGGTCACTGAGCTTGAAAAATAGCAAGCTTGGCTATGGCAGTCGATCCGCACGATTCATGAACATGATCCTCTATAGCAAGGGTGCTCAAAGGAGAAAGACGATGCATACAATTTCATGCCGGATTAGATTAGATTAGAAATGCACCGATCAAGACAAAAACTTCCTAATCCGGGCAACAGCAGCACGTATCTCATTTTTTCCATTGGAAAGAAAATTAGACCCCAAAAAAATTCTTTCGATTTTTGGATTGCCGGATTTTTTTATCGACTGCCAAAACTATTAAAACCTTAGGAAATCCACCTTTAAAAAGAAACCAAAAACTTTCCTCCCAAATCGGAAAAACCAAATTTAAACAATAGGATAATGTTAATAGAAATATTAGTCTAGGGTAGAGTAAGAAGGTGAAGATCGAAGGAAACCGATTTACTGCCAATTTTAATAGGCATTTCTCATTTTCACATGTGATCTAGAAACTTAGGGTAATATCGTTGGAGGAATTGGGGCCATATATGAAACTGAATAAGCAAGGATAAAAAAAGAAATACTGAGCTCTAGAGACAATCCTTTCTATATAATAAAGCTGTGATATCTGTCCCTCCGCCCCGATCGACAACTTCAATTGTGCCACATGGCGTGAAAAAGTTGCTCCAAACCAAGTGGTGCAACTCATGAAATCCACTTCTTTCTGCTTCGGTCTCTATGTTTTCTCCATACAGCAGGTCGCTTTGAGGTCTGCATGACTACGAAAGCTCGCCTTGGTAAGTTTTTGCTTTGACACTTTGTGTTTTTTTTTTTATTCTAGCATAATTTTTTCTTATGTCTTTTGTAAATCGTTTTCAGATTGGTCTTAAGCAAGATAGCCATTTTGCATAGAAGGTTGTAGAGTATGGCTTAATCTCAATGTATGGCAAGGGATTCCTTCCAAGCAGGTTAAACATAGAAATTGTTTTATTAGTGCAAGACAATTTTTTTTTGTTTTGGATCGAATGCGTAATTCAGGTTCAACTCCTGAATTTGTATTTGGGATCTGGTATTATGGGGCGCCATTGTATCTGGCCACCTCGCACTATGATAGACACCTCGCATGCCACCTGTCGAATGAAATGTTACGCTAAACAAACCCTTTCATTGATTGGACAATTTTAACAGTCAAGATCTATACCACATGGTGCAATGTGGGTCGTTGATCGGGGTGGAGGGACAGAAGCCACGGTTTTATAATATAGGATAGATCCTTGAACATGATTGTTGTATGATTCCAATGGGGGCATAGGAAAAATGGGAAGAGAAAAAATGTGGAGAAAAGGGAAAGAGAAAAAGAAAGGAAGGGGGAAAGGGAAAAAGGGGCATGAGAGAAAAGGTTGGGAAAGGAGGGAAACGAAAAGGGAAAAGTCCACAGGAAAAGGTAAAGGGAAAATGGAAAAGGGGAAAGAGGAAGGGAAGCAGAGAGGGGAAAAGGGGTGTGAAAAAACGAAAAAAAAAAAGGAAAAGCAAAAAAGAAAACATGTAAGGAAAACGAGAAAAAAGGAAAAGAAAAAGCAAAAGTGTGTAGGGAAAAGAAAGCGGGTAAAAGCAAGGTAGAGTAGATGGCAAAGGGCACGGGAAACATTATCGAGTGCTTTAACAATGGAGTACTTTTGCGTTATTCTCTCATTGCTACAATATATTCTTTATAGGTTCTCAGCTTATGCCCAACAACGCTAGGCACTATTCCTAGTGAGAAAATAATAGCAGGTAGAAAAAGCGGAGGAGATGTTGGTTAAAAAGAATGAAACAAAATACTCGCCCTTATTTCAACTCTAGCCAGGCTAGTTCAGTCCTCTAACCTGCGTAGAATAATATAGTAACTGCTTGAGTCACATGTGCGGGTCTTTTTTTACTAATGATGCACACTTTAGCATGTCGCGACACAGATGCTGGTTTAGTGCTGATTGCCCTTCAAGCTACTCTTCATTGCCCTTCTATTCTATTCTATTCTCTTGCCCTTCATTGCCCTTAAAAAAATATTGGGATGTTCTTTATTTAGGTAGCATATTGGCAATGTGATTATTAATTACACATGTTACTTATGAAGGTGTTGATTTAGTTCTTGAATTTTGTTTTTTTGTACACCACTAGCAAAAAAACACCCGTGCACCATAATTGTAACTTAACTTTGCTTACATGGCATAGGCTGCCATGTGGCATGATAGTGTTCAAATTTAACTTGGCTTATATGGCATAATTTCAGTCGTCGAAACAGGAAGAAACTGAAAAAAAAAACTGTAGGTGGCTCTTTGGAAAGTTTAATAATTGGATGTATTCCATGAGGGCAACTTTATTAATAGGCGATGTATGAGAAAGAGTTTTGGCTTTGCCATAGTAGCATCAGATTATGCCATTTAAAAAATGAAAAGGTCCTTTTAGACTAAATTCAGCATACGAGCAACAGATTAGACTTGGTGCTTTGAGATGGAAAAAATATATTGTGAGAATGAATAGATAGATAGATAGATAGATAGATAGATAGATAGATAGATAGATAGATAGATAGATAGATAGATAGATAGATAGATAGATAGATTTTTAACTTCCACGGAGACCAAATTGGCCATGGGACCCAAACAACAAAAGGGATATGGAAATCCAAAAAGTATAAAGAAAAAAAGATAATGCTAATGCTAATGCTAATGATGATTTTGTGCTACTTAAAACAACTAGACATAGCCAGTCCAAGGATTGGAAGGCATCATGAAATCGAACCAAAAGATGTCGAGAACAATCAGATCTTGCCGCTCCTACCCTAGTAGCATAGACAACTCCAGCAACCTTCACATGCATGATGTCAGTCAAGAAATGCAGAGCCTCATCCACAGTTTAATGGGCATCAGTTTCTGCCTCTGCAACCCCTATAATACGCAAGGTCAAGGTAATAGTAGCAGCAGGTACTGAGGCAGCATGGTCCTGTTTGCTAGTTTGACGTCGCGGCTCTTGATCCACTATGGATTGTGGTGATCAGCAACATCTTTCACTTAATACCACATATTTGAAGTCTCTTCAAAGTCTTTTGTATTACTCTTAGTATCATGAACCTACGCGAAAACCCTTATGGTCATCACACTTAGAGCATATGCATTATCTTAGTCCATTTTTCGTTACATGTTAAAGAGTTGTTGTGGGTGCCTCTCTAGAGGATTACAAACCAGTAAAAGTATGTTGCATGGATGTTGTTTAAATTTTATGCACTTGGTGCTAAAAATGGACAAGGGCCTCCATAATGTTGCTTCAAGGTAGTGATGACTTTATCATTCTCTGTCTACTTCTAAACCATAGAAATGGTGGCGATTGTTTTCTCTTTTTCTAACTTGTTTATAGAAACGAATTTAGTAGAATTAAGACATCTTACCAAAAATTAATCTCTTCTACTACAGAATGTCCATTAATTTGGCAAATTCAGCATAATTAGGATGCAATACTATGAAATTTTGCGATTTTATAAATCTTTTGAGCTAACGCATCCTACTAAACCATTGAATTTAGATTAATAAAATTGGTGAAATGTAGCATTTTCACGATATATCACACCTTAAAGCCATCATTGCTTCAAGGATGCTTGAAGAGAATATGATAGTTATATAGTCTCGATTCTATTCTAATGTATTCCATTCTATTCAGTAGTCTTAATTCAAGACCATAATAACTTACCACGCTTGCTATAACAATAGTTGTACGCTTTCAATTTGTCATATTTGTTGATGAGTGAGGTTACAAATCGAGAAGAAGAATCATTTTTATAAGATATATTGAGTTTAGTTGTCACGCTGTCACATAATTTATTTAAATCTTTGTGGCATGTGCTTGAGAGTGTTAGACCAAAATGCTTTAGAAATTTGTTATCTTCTGCATTTCTAGCATAAGAATTTTTCTTCTTTATTAAAACATGTCATAAAAAATGTGACATCTTAATACCCCACACATTAATACCTGTTCTTCATGTACAATCACATGGGGTACCAATCGAAGGTGGGCAATTTTCAAGTATAATAGAATAGAACTGATCTTTTTTGTCAAGAGATCAAAGAGGCTTATGGGACCCAAATAAAAAACACAACAAAACTATACTGTCTAGGATTAGAGAACCCCGCCCCAAAGGATTTTCGAGGGAGAAGCGTTAGTAGTAATAGGCTTCAAGAGTATGGTTATGAAGAGGTTAAATTTCTAAGATTATTTAGCAAGGAGAAATTAAAAGAAGGGGAAAGCAAACGATCTCTAAAGTAGTCCATTAAATGGAGTCCTACACATATACGGATGCATAGGCTTGGACACCTTGGAGTTGACTATGACTAAGATTGAGCACAAGGTATATATCTTTACCATGGCCAACTCTAGAAATAAATTTACACCATAATGGGTCATATATATCAAGAAAAAGAAGATGTCATTTATACCTCTTGCCCTATCCATGATACAAGGTGCTTGGTTAAGGGACAAGATTGAAATTCTCCTTCCTGTACTTGACTTACCTGACTTCCTTGTATATGTGCAATATAGACAACTTTTGCATGTTCCTTGTCCTCCTTATACATTGCTTTCTTAGTTTTTAAATCTTAGGTTAAGTGAAAAATGACTTTATAAGATCCATGGTGATCTACTTGCAGTTCTTCCCCTCCCTCGCATCTAGATATTATGCTTGGAATACCATTTTGATTGAACACCCATTTCAATACCTCGTGGTTGCTGATGCAGCCAACTCAGCATTGTCTTTCCTTTCATAAGGCCACCATTAAGATGTGGAGGTAGCTCCCACCTACAAGTATATGGGAGTGGAGTTTCCTTCGGCGACGTACTGGGACACTTCCATTCGACTACGTATCACAGCAGGCTGGAAAGCACTGTATGCCATGTAGAACAATAGTCATAAAGCAGAGTTATATGCCTGGGCCCATCAGTCACACTTGTTTAGAGCACTCGTAGAACCTGTTCTCCTATATGGGGTCGAGGTTTAGGACTCGGTAATATCCCTTGCCAATTGGAATGACCTGGTGCAAGTGCAGAAAGCCTTCTTAGCTTGCACACTTGGGGTAAAGTCCATAGTTCCTTATCAGATCCTACTGCAGGAAAGAAGTTTCTTACCCCTCCAATTAGTGGCATTGGACTGACACATCATCTACTTTCAGAAAGTGATCGATATGGGTGATGCATGTCCCCTCAACCTTACTTATGTCGTGGCACTGAGGCCACAATGCCTCAAAGCGTTGGAAGGAGAAACAAGTGCAGTGGTTCTTATGATGGAACGTGCCGGAGTAGAGGTGCATACAGGTCCAAACTAAAGAGAACCACCACCATTTACGGCAGTATCTTAATTCTTGCTTCACTAGCAAACTTTGGGATGCGAGCACCCTGGAACATGTTAAAATGGCACACTATAAGCAGCAGAACAATCTTATGTTGACACAAGATCCACAACAGTATCTGTGTACACATCTCCCCATGAAGAAGAACAAATTGATAGCCTCCATTCAAACGGGGATGCATCGCCTCCGTATTGAGATAGGCATATAGACTCGGAGGTATACGAGGACAGGATTTGTCAATATTGTCAGTAGGGAGCCATTGAAGATGAATGCCATGCCCTCAGAACTGTCCAGCATATGACCGTATCTAGGCACGCCATGTTTAGTTAGTCTCCCCTAATTAGCTACTAGAGTGCTGCTAGACACGGCCTCTGTGGACTCACTAGGATCATATCTTCAAGAGAGCATGGATACACACACTTAGCTATGTCCTCTGACACGACGCTAAATTGTACCTCAATACATCATTGTACAGGTTTACATAGTTTGTCGGCATGCCTATTACTGCCAAGGTTTTTCCCCTCAAAACCCTTCGGGACAGGGTTTTTTAATCCTGATAGTAATACGCTTGTTGTTTTCTTTGTTTGGGTCCCATAGACCAGTTGGTCTCCATAGATAATAAAAATACATTCAATTCAATTCAATTCAATTCAATTCAATTCAATTCAATTCTTCATGCATAGAGAATCCCTAAGCTATTTTGGGTCAATTTATATAATGGGATCTGCCATGACAAGCTAAGCCCACATGATGGCTAAAACAACATTGCATTATATGCTGGTTAGCATCCTCCATTGGAGGAAGCCCGCAAATGCTACATAAGACCAAATGCTACATAAGTATTATATTCCATATACATAATACCCTTCGAGATTTATCTTTATATATCTCAAAGAATGAGGATGTATTTATAAATGCTAATAATTGGCAACCCTCCTTCCCCCTTCCTTCCTCCCTCCCTCCCTCGCTCTCACCCCCCCATTTTTATTGCGGGATGCTATCCCCCAAGAGAGTCACCAACATATAACTTGGGAGATGTTGATAGGGATGACCCATTCTACTACTTGAAACAGGATGTAGTTGCACTATTGCCCTTTGGGTGACGCTTTGCTGATAGTATATTTTAATGGGCATATTGCTCATAAGCAAGCAGCCATTAGCATTGACCATGCATTACTGTTTGGTTGGAAATGCTAGATGATATTGAAGTGGAATCCGGCTGGAGTCGTTCTCACATGATACAGCAGGATGAGCAAACCCCCAGGGACACCATATATAAACATGTGCAGTGGCCTCCATCTACTAATATATAATGGTAGAGACAGATTCCCAGGCACTGGAGTCCACAAATGGCATGATGCAATTGTGGTGGACCTTGTTATTGCTAGTGCAGACTTTGCCAATAAGGAAAAGAATTTTTCTATAGGAAATTTACGCACTGAATCAGATCGTGTGCCCTTAATTGTAGAGATTTTTATGAAGGGAAAACCTCGGTATACCAAACCTGTACCAAGCTAACATATATGCATGCACCAGAACAAGAAGGAGAAATTCCAACAAATATGTGAAAAGAGTATCAGTAAAACCCAATGGCCTACTAGTGCAAAGGATATAGGTGATTTGCTTTCATCAATATTACTAGGCAGTGTTGCGCAATGTTTCTAATTAAAATGAAGGTAGCTGGGCCTACCTGCAACTTATGGTTTGACGCTGAGTGTAAGGATAATCGATAGCAATATAACCATCATCCAATTAAATTAGGATTATGTCAACTCCAAAATCACGCCAACCTGCTGTTGTCTTCTAGGGGGTTTTTGTTTTTTTTTTTTAATCTTTGTTTTTGGACTTGATAAATAACATAAGGTTGCGATTCACGTGTGACGTTTCACATGCGAATTGAAATATGCAAAAATGAAGAGCAAGTTGCTAAGATAGATGAGACCAAAATTGAAGAGCATAAGATAGATGAGACCAAAATTGAAGATACGATGATGATCCCCGACGTGGTAGAACTTAAAAGCCTATACGTGTCCTCCACTTTGGCTGCCGCAAGGTAGTGGGATAAACTAGCTAGCCTGTACAAGATTAGTCTAGTATGGACCTTAAACAAAGTAATAAAAAAACAATGGGACTATGCTAGGTGGCACTAGGATGGTGGTGAGGCTAAAAAGCCATGCCCCTAGAGTTGCCCCTAGGACCTAGACTTCCTAAGGCGGGATTAAATCCTGCCTACAAAGTGTGCATGTAAGGCAAAAGTTTTGCCCAACGGATGTGTAGTGAGTTGGTATATGCCTAATAATTCCAAAATAAATGTGCATTTGGTTATGGGTTCAAACCTTGCCAATGTATGTTTATCTTTGGGAGTCGGTTATTGGGGGTATACGATGATGATCCCCGACGTGGTAGAACTTAAAAGCCTATACGTGTCCTCCACTTTGGCTGCCGTAAGGTAGTGGGATAAGTTAGCTAGCCTCCACTTTGGCTGCCGCAAGGTAGTGGGATAAGCTAGCTAGCCTGTACAAGATTAGTCTAGTATGGACCTTAAACAAAGTAATATTAAAAAATTTGGACCATTTCTCGATTTATTTGCGAGGCAATTGCAGACTCGAAATTATCGATACATGGCACAAATATCATACAAAAATATCATATATCCCAATAAAACATTAAGGAATCAATCCATGTTTTTCCACGTATTTAACAAGGTGTGGTTCCATGTCAGCCGTTCTATCCAGTTCTGGGTGTGAATCTAACACTTCACCCACCGTCATCCCCATAGCCAAATTATTCATAATAGACATAAACTTCACCAGAAAATCATCTGTCGCAAAGTTTTTTGGATCGTAAGATGGCGGATTCAGGGCCTGTGTTTGATTGTAGAAGCATTTGAGAGCATCATCATCCACTATGATTATATCATTCTTATTCTCGATACCAAGTTCGTCCATCATGTTACTCAAGTGTTTGATGAAGATAGGCTTGCCTGTTGGATCCTTGGGATTAGTGAACTTCACACATTTGTTCTGATCCCAAAAGGTCAACCAATGTCTCGCGATTTCCCCAAAGGCCTCCAAAGTATCCTTGATGTTCTTTAGTTCCATGGATGACCAAATACCAACTTGAAATAACCCGAATGCCTCATCTAGCATCTCCTTCAAGTGCTAATCGCGGATAGATCCACTTGGTATTTGATTCTCTACCGTGTCCGATGAAACTGATCTCTAGCCACTTTATTTTTCGGAAAAGTCTTGCAAAGGACTCCGTTTAGGTCGAACACCACAACCTTCTTAGAAACGCAATGCAAGTTGAAACATCAAACATGTATCTGGTCAGCAAGATATGATCACACAAACAATACAAACGCGCCACGCGTGATTTGAGTTAGTCTTAACCAAATCGCGCTCGGCGTGATTTAGTGTGACAACGAAATATAATCAAAGCACGTTTGGCGCGATTTAATTCAAAGCTAATATAAATTAAATCACGCGTGGTGCGATTTTGTATGCAAGGCCATACCTATCATCTTCAGTTTCGCTGCCGTCGTCGGCGTCATTCTCCCCTTCGCCACCCTTAATCTCCGTGCTCTTCTGACTGTTAGAATTGTTATTTTCTATTAGTTCCTCTACGTCCTTCACAACTAACATTATTTTAGTATTGATTTGGCAAACCTGTGAATCACTAGAGTCGCCTGGGTTGCAAATGGCCCCTTCACTTTCGGTTGCCTTATCAATTAGATCCTTGTTAACCTGAGAATCTACTCTATTGTTGCTTGCATCACCAGCAAGGGAGGCAAGGATATTCCCTAAGTTCGCCTTCATCACATTACTTTGAGCAGCCACTTGGTCATTGCTTTCCTTATCAGGCTGCGGATTACTAGTTCCCTCACCAGAACCATCGTCCACTTTTGAATTGGACAAGTCTACGAGACTTTTGATTGCTGAAGCTTTCAGGTTGCCATAAGGGCCTTTAGGAGATTTAGAAGCACATGCATGAGGAATGGTTCAAGAAAGTCTTTGGCTTGCTCATCACTCACAAAGCAGTGACATCTTCTAACACTCATAAGAGCCTCTCGGGCAATATAACCTCCAACATGAAGCTCCAAGCAGGTTGTATCAATTGGAACAAATGCCTCGACGAGGTAAGCAGCCATAGACGGGGGAAATCCATTTTTATTTAAGGGGCCCTTCTTTTTAGTTTGTAGCTCGTACTTGATTTCACCACTTAGGCGGGGGTCCGGATCCTCATCCTCTTCTGACTCATCCTGTTCCTGATCCTGATCCTGATCCTGATCCGTATGATAGCATATAGTTCTTAAGTCTGGATCATCTAGAAAAAAACATTCCCATGCACTACTATTGTCACCCTTGGCCTTAGCAATATCATATTCCTCGTCTGACAGAATGGCCATCATAATAAAGATCACATGTGCCATCTTCTATTTTGTTCGCAGCTCATTATCCTTAACATCATATATTAGGCATCCCTCCCTAATAACTTTGAGGCACTCCAGATCATGAGCAGCGGATAGTGCATGCAGATGTGACTCACCAGAAGGACAAACGATGATAATAGTGAAGGACCTCTCAGTTGTCAATTCAATACAACTGGTAAAGAAGCTGCTGTAGTCCTTCTGGTTCATGCCCATATCTCCTCTCCCACCCCTGCTGTCCAACACAAAGAGTGATATATTTTTAAGGCAAAAAGTTGATTCTGGCAAGAGACCTTTGTACCCAATGGAGACTGAATACTGGACAGTGTCTTCTTCTCCAGTAATCTTCTTCACAAGGGCCACTTTTCTTCTCAACTCGGCCAGTACCTTAGGGGGTACAGTCTCCTTATGTTTTGCATTTTTAGCCTTCCAATTCTTTAGGAAGTACAGACTTCTTGATGTCATCATTACTGACCTTGTATTTGTCCAGCAATCCAATTTCAGATAATGCCACATCCCCCCATAGCCTTTGTAACTCAGCTCCTACAGCTGTCTTCATTGTACGTACATCCTTCACATGGCTGCAGCACTCAATGAAGGACATCCTATCCTTAGTGAAAGCACTCTTCTTGTATAAGACTTCCTTCTTTAAGCACTGGTCTAAAACCCAAATGGTCTCAGCGTCGTCTAGCCCCTGAGTCTTTCTCATCTCTGTCACATTCAAGTCAAAGATGCTTACATCAACAGGAGGGACCCTACCCATGGTATCTGACAGCTTCTTTTGTGCATAAGCGTCCCAGAATTCATTCCACTTTTACCATACTGCCTCCTTACAAAAGACAATCTTATACGAGTCTGTTGGACCTGACCTGCTGATGAGCTTTCAGAAGGATCTGCAATGTCATCACCATCTTTTTTCTTTGATTTTCTTGCAGTTTTCTTCTTCTCCTGTATAATTGTCTGCGACAGAGTCCGCTCCAGCAGCTTGAATGCCTCAGACTTTGACCCGCCCTGTCTGGTGGGTAATGGACAGCCATATTCCACCCACTGTTGACGGGCGTGGCGCAGTTGCTCCACATATGGACTGCAATAGTACAGACATTGAATCAGTACCATAGAATAGAAACACGCCGGGCGCGATTTGAATAGAATTGATCAACAGAAAAATCACGCCTGGCGTTAAATGAATTAAGCTACTAATGCAATTCATGCCAGGCGTGCTTTCAATTGATTTGAAAGCACGCCTGGCGTGAATATTAAAATGATAACATCCTAATGCAGTTAATTACCTTTTGTATAGAAATGTCTTCTCCATTTCATTCAAAGTTGCACTAATCTCAGCCAAATCTGCAGGTGAAGTATTGGCATCCAAGAGACGACACCTCCTATACGCATAGTGATTGTAGAACACGCTTTGGCCTTTTTGTTCTGCCTGCCTGATGAGGGCCTTTTGTGCCTCAACAGAATGCTGCCCGTCGATGATGACGAATTTAATGTTATCATTTAACATTAACTCCTAGAAGTTCGTCCACACAGCAGGCTTGTTCGAGACCATATCCCAAGGTAACACATCCGCTGGCATAGGCATTTGACCTAGATTACTAATCATGCTCTGAACAATCTCCATGGCATGTGCTGGATCATATCTTCTGCTAACATAAATGGAGCTTGGTGAATGGATGAGGGACTTCACATAGATCTGAAAAGTTTCCTTAAGACCCAATGGATAATGGTCAGAGTACTTATTCAGCTTGTTCATGGCCTCTAGTTGTGCCACCCTGTCCTGTTCATTCTAAAAAACAGAAGCCTCCATACCTTCGACAACTGCAGGAAGAACATCCTTCCCTAGATTTAGGACCCTCCTAGAAGCTTTCAAGTCAGCTAATTCCCTAGCTTGCTGCAAATAGTGACTTGGTGTCAGTTTATTGAACATGCCTCTACGCACAGCTGTAACCCCTTGGCAAATAGATATTGGCGTAACTGCTACATTGGTGGGCCAGCCATAGTTAAAACATGTCTTACCATTCACATCTGTCCTCGTGAACGTATCCTTGATTCCTTGTATGCAGTAGCTCTACAGTGAGTAAGTCTGAGCAGATCTTTCTTCTGCTTATGTGTAATCTCCAAGAGCAATTTGCAGTTGGTGTCGTCCTCTTCCTCACAAGAGATTAGGATCCCTTGTTTGGTCATCTTGTCTGCTTCCTTTTTCCTCGAGAAGAGAGTTTAGTCGAGCTTGCCATTTGTCTTGGCAAGGTCAACGTACCACTCGGCACCCTCGTCCATTTCCTCTTCAGGGCACGCAGGGTCAGTGGTTGCTATAAGAATCGGCCCTTCATCATCTAATGTGAGATCATATGGTACTGCATCTGGATCGTCTACCCTTGGTTTCTTACCAGGAATAGACCCCGAATTATTAGGGGTTTTCTTCCTCTTGGGCACTGCAAAAGAAGATGAACATTTTTTTATAGTATTTTCCAGAACAAGAGATCACGCCTGGCGTGAATTTAAACCTAAATTAGTATAATTCACGCTTGGCGTGTTCGTAGCTCTTACTGGGTACCATGCTATGCGTGAATTTGAAGCTAAATTAGTATGCATCCACATTTTAAGCTACGTACCCTTTATGAATCCATATTTCACACTATTTAACCTCATTGAACACTGCTATCTCTAACTGTCAAACCTCCAACTCTAAACAGGTGTGTACCCCTCTGTTAAAAACTACTAAGAACTATATTCTATAAAAACAGAGCAAAATTATGTTCTAAAAAACAGACAATCAGAGCATTAACTGAAGGTAATAATTTAAATTCATGCAAAGCATAATATTAACTCAAATTCATGCAAAGCATATTAACTGAAGGCAAGGAAATAACTTAAATTTATGCAATGCATAATACTCTCCACACACTGCGTATTCTGTGGCAAATTAAATACCTTGAATAGGGGTCTGATCAACGTCCTCTGAAACTTGAGAAGAGCCGGGTTTTGAGTTTCCTCTGCCACAGCTTCCTCGGCCCCGTCCGCCTCGACCACCTCTGGTTTTAGAAGACATCTCCGGAGTCACCTAGTAATAGAGTCGCAAGGTCGCTCGGATAAGCGCTCGAGCTGCTCGAAGAAATAGCTTTTTATACCTGTACGAGAAATAGCTTTTTCTACCTGCACGAGAGAAATTTGAATTTCAAGAAAACACAATATGCAGTTTTGAAATATTCTTGACACATAAAAATAATAATGACAAAGATTCACTTTAAAAAAAAAAAAGAACCCGTCCGTCGACTTCTTTCATTGAGTTCTTAAAAACCAATCTACCGTGTTCTTTCATTGATTACATTTATCCCGCCTAAACATAGTTAACCTAAGCTTTCTTCTAACTCGATTTTTTCCCGACCGCCTGAGTTTCCATAGCGCCTGTGATTTCGAGAACTCGAATCAGCTTCTCAAGACTGGCTACAAAATTCTGGTACTCATCTCATTCCTATAGCTTGAACATTAATTTCCAATAGTAGGTGTCTGAATAGGCAATTGTCTGCAGTGTCGAAGATGAATGTTTCATGTTAACTACAAATCAGAAAAGGAAAGTAGGAATATGCAAGATCGACTCCATCGATCCGATTGCAAACTGTCATGGAATTCCGCTCGAGGATAAGTATGTCCGAGTTACAATGATTAACTGCTGCGCTATGGATGAAGCTTTACCTCGCAGACACCCTGGTGGGGATACGGTTGGAGAAAGTGTTGGAACATTTGTTGCATGGCCAAGAAGCCGCTTAAAAAAGGTACGTAACATGTATTACATTGTAGAAATATAGAAGTAGACAAAATTTGTTGTATTAATTGGCAAAAGTTTACAATTATATATAATCTGGATAAACCAGACAGACAAAATCCCAGACTGTTTCAAGCACAATCTACTATTTCAAGCCCAGTCTACTGAGTAGCTTGGCTATCGATACTCCCATTTCCATTCCAGGGCATAGTGAATTCTTCAGGTAAAACCCCAGGCTCCAGCTCCACCTCCCCCGCCTGCTCCACCTCCACCTCTTGCTCCTCCTCCTGCTCCACCTCCTGGTCATGTTCCATTGGTTGAGGCATTGCATTGTATGCCGCCTGCGGTAGTGGTTCGTGTTGAGGCATCCGGGCATAGAGGCTGGCCACTAAGAAACGAAACTCCTCATTTTGAATCTCGAGCTGACGGTTGCGAGATTCGCTCTCGATCAATGCATGTACAGCATGATCGAAGTGGTCAGCTAATACGGCCAGCCTCCATGTGATTGCAAGGGCCTCAGAGCAAAATGGCCCTGCGCTCTGCATTCATCATCATCACTTGATCCATGTACTGCAGGGGTTGCAAGATTTGTGCAACTGGGGCTCCAACCGGACTGGTGCTGGGATGCGGTTCAACCGGACTGGAGCTTGGAGCCGCAACTGGAGCCGGGCTGTGTGATTGCTGCCCCAAATGGACGTAACCCACTATTGCATCTTCGTCACCAACTGGGTGATTAATGTAACTTGGCATCTATCAATAGGAAGTTAGAGGATTATCAGTATTCATGCCTGGCGTGTTATATTTATTTATTTATTTATAAACTTAGAAACTAAGAGACACGCCCGACAAACTATACACGCTCGGCGTGCATTCAACAGAGAGAGAGAGAAAAAAAAAACCTGTACATGTAGATAAGTAAATAGATAAGCGTGTAAATAATTGCCTGGCCTTTATCTATTCACTTATTTATCTGTACATTTTTTTTGTTCCTCTCTCTGCTGAATGCACGCCGAGCATGTATACATATTCAAGGCTAAGGTTAGCATGTATTTGGAACACGCTTAGCGTGTATTGGAACACGCTTAGCGTGTTTCAAATATTATGTTTGAGATTTTTCTAATGCTTTCTACTATTCATAATAGAAACTTGCATGCAACATCATGATTAATTCAGGAAGAGAAACTCAAGAATTTACTGGAAACAAAAAGAAGCAGATGAAGTTTATAAAAAACTATTCTAGTTTTCATAAACATCATCTGCTTCCTCTGCCTCGAGCAAATGCATAAGCTTGTCTTCTTGGATTAAACCTGCCATTGACATGCAGCTTAAAACTAAATCAAAACTAACCTTGAATTCTGAGGCTTTTGGATTCGAAGAACGGAGCACTTTGCTTTTGGTTTTAATTCCGAGGCTTTTGGATTCGAAGACCGAAGTTCTCTGCTTTTGGTTTTAATTCTGAGCCTCCGATGTCCTCTGCTACCGATGTCCTCTGCTACAGATGCTACAGAATAAAAGGCAGAGTCTTTTAGTAAGTTAGGAATTGCCGAAACCAAAGAAGCATCTAACATTGCTGAAAAGAAATCTGCTCACCAAGATTTTAGGAGGGCGGATCAAAACACATCAGAAGCACAACTGGCAAATCGTATGAAGAAAGGAAGAATATGTAGGAACTTTGAGAGCATGAAATGGATTTATATAAGCATAATTAGAAATAAATAAGCGTGAATAATTGATTGCTTGAATTAACACGCCTGGCGTACGGTCTTTCCGCCAGACATAACATGTATATGGTATATATGGAGAATATTGCATTTCATGCAATAAATTCTCACGGCATTTTATTCCATTTACTGCATTCGAAAAAACAGAATTTAGAAATTTTATATAGGCTAAATTAAAAATGATTTTAAAGTCTAAATTATCAAGGCTAAAGTAAAAATAATTTGTAGTGTTGGGGATTTTTTTTAGGTCGTATCGAAAAATTTCCTATGGTTGAATCAGAGATCTCATATGGTTGATTTCTAGTGTTCCCCAGACTTTATTGAGACAAATGCAGAGACAAAATATTTGAGATACAAAAATGCTTGGAGAAAACAGTTTGATTTTATTCAAAAAATTTTATGTACAGATGCCCGAAGGGATACAAAAATGCTTGGAGAAAACTGTTTGATTTCATTCAAAAATTGATACATGTACAAGATGCCCGAAGGCTTGTAAGCAGATGCCCGAAGGCTTTTCACAATATTACAGAAAAAAATGCTCGGAGGCGTGACTGAAACTTCTGTAAGAAACAGAAAAAAAAACAGGGCCGCCCGGGATCTGCATCACTCTTCTTCCATGTCTGCAAGAAAGAAGAAAGAAAGATGTTAAAAAAGGAAGAAGAAAGAAAGGTGCAAAAAGAAAGGCAGACATGCAAACCTGATTCCGAGCGCAGCCATTCCAAAAATTGGTCGAATTCTCTGATGGAAATTCATCTAATAATTCTGCAAGCTCTAGCCTATAAGAAGCAGTGGCAGTAGGTTATAAGTCGTACTTGTAACCTACTGCCACTGCTTGTAAGCATTCATGAGAAGCAGTGGCAGTGAATGCAAGTGACGAGCATCAAAGTTGAAAAGGGGCGCTGCCTGCGTTTGATGCATTTCAAATCAAAAGTTAAGCGCGTATTTCCCCTTCAGTGCCCATATACGGTTCCGTCGTATAAAATACGCGCGGAAATATTGCGCATGGAAACATGGTTAGGTTTCAATAGTTCAAAGGCTATTTTTCTAGTGATACGTCTCTGGGATATTTGGTTATGAGAAAAGCCTGGATTAGAAAGTTTATCTACCCCTAAACCGCCGGATCTACTTAACCGCCAGATTTATATATATAATTAATGATGAGTGAATTGATCATTCTGAAGCAGG
Organism: Isoetes taiwanensis; assembly: GCA_021234155.1. NCBI lineage: Eukaryota > Viridiplantae > Streptophyta > Lycopodiopsida > Isoetales > Isoetaceae > Isoetes > Isoetes taiwanensis. The sequence goes on along the minus strand of JAJEKV010000212.1, from coordinate 79,332 downwards.
CGCAATAATGTTGTTCTGGTACATCATTATGTTTGAGAAGGTTTAATGATGATTAATGCAGCATAAGGGATTATGACCATCTTTTGGCTTCCTTATTGCTTGCGAAGATAAGTTGTAGAATGAATTCAAGAATATATTTTACTCAAATTCTAACAGTGGTATCAGAGCTTGTTAACATGTCTAGCAGGTTTGGAGCATCATTATTAAACACTGTTGATGTTTATAAAGGAGGTCCAGATTTCCAAGTTTGGAAAGATGCTATAACACACATTTTAGAAGTGGAGGACCTTTGGGAGCTGGTAGACCCAGCAGGTACTGTAGGTGCAGGTGTACTTACAAGAACAGCTTCATCAAGCTCAGTTGTTGGAGCTACATGGCAGTCTGCAACAGGGACTGCAGCTTCAGGAGATACAGGAACAGGTGCTGGAGCATCTGGAGCTGGAGGTAAGTCTTTGCTGGCTAAGACAAGAGAAGCTCAAGGTATAATCACTTGTAAGGTGAGTCCCACTATACGCTTGAAATTGAGATCTTTAAGTCCTAGAGAAACGTGGAAGTTCTTGCTCAAACATTATGAGGAGAAGACTTCATCTCAAATTGACCTTCTTGAAAATGAATTAAGGGGGTTAAAGCTCAAGGAAGAAGAGGATATAACTGAATTTTCCAATAAGTTCGATAATCTGATAGCTGACTTAAATGGGGCTGGGGTTGTCATTTCTGATAGAAGTCAGATCCTACAAATATCCAGGGCTATTGGGGAAAATGAGACCTTGGCACTATTTATTAGGAACTCATGTAAGTCAAGAGAAGAGGCAGAAAACATATTAAGAACTGAATGGGAGCAGAAAAAGATATTAAGGCAAACTCAAACTGAAGAAACTCCAGAAATGCTTTTGGCTAAGAGAAAAGATAAAGTGGTATGCTACAATTGTCATGAGACAGGTCATTATAAGAATGAATGTCCAAAACTCAAAAAAGAGTTCAATTGCTATACATGTGGTGGCAGAGGGCATGTTGCTTCCAAATGCCCTACACCTAAAAATTATGGCAGACCTGCAAGAGGCAGAGGTGGTGCCAAATCTGGAAGAGGAGGTAGAGGACGTGGTCATGAAAGAGCCTATGTGACAAGAGAACAAGAAGATAAGGACAAGGCCATTGAAGAAGATGATGATGAGGTACCTCATGAATTTGCAGTTATTAATGAAAATATGTCAATAGTGCAAACTCTTGATCTTCTGAAAAATATAACAAATGCAAAGTCAAGAAGGATTCATGTTGGGAATGGAGCTTTGCAAGATGTTCAAGGAAGAGGCTTATTACAGCTAACTGATTTAGCTGGAAACATTGTAAATATTCAGAATGTTTTATGTGTACCTGGCATTATCAAGAACTTAATATCAGTTAGTCAGTTGTGTGATCTGGGATACATAGTAATATTTGATGTTGATCAGTGTAATATCTTGATGAATAATGAAATCAAATTTTATGGAAAACGTGTGGGAAACTTGTATGGGCTGGATAATGTAGTTGCACATGATTCTATTAATGCAGTTCAAGAAGTTGGTTTAGAAGTTTGTCATAATAGACTTGCACACACCAATTATAAAAAACTGGAATCTCTACATAAGCAAGGGCACACAAAATGTGAAAATGCAAATAAACTTGACTTGATTTGTGAAGGATGTGCTTTGGGAAAGCTAAATCGATTGCCATTCCATAAAAGGAAAAGTAGAGCTCAACAGAAACTTGAGCTGATACATTCAGATTTATGTGGTCCTTTAAATGTCAGAAGTAGGACCAATAAGAGATATTTCATAACCTTCACAGATGATTACAGCATAATGTGCAACACATACTGTCTAAACAGAAAATCTCAAGCTCTAAGTGCCTTCAAGCAGTATGTTGCAGAAAAGGACAGAGAAACAGGGTTCAAAGTAAAATGTATCAGATCAGATAGAGGAGGAGAATACCTCTCAAATCAATTTAAAACATTCTGCATATCACATGGAATAAAGAGACAATTAACCTGTAGACATTCGCCACAACAGAATGGTGTCTCAGAAAGGAAAAATAGGACCTTGCTGGATGCAGTTAGATCAATGTTAAAGGAAAGTGGTCTGCCCAACAATCTTTGGGAAGAAGCTTTACACACAGCTGTCGAAATACAAAACATGCTTCCATCAGTAAGCTTGCAAGGAAATATTCCAAAACAGTTGTGGGAACCAGAAAATAAATTGAACTATGAAAAGTTTAAGGTATTTGGGTGTATGGCCTATGTACATGTACCAACAGAGTTAAGGAAGAAGTTAGATAACAAAGCAGAAAGAGGATTTCTAGAGGGATATGATAAAGAATCTAAGGGGTACAGAATTTACTTACCTGAATCTAAGGAGATAAGAATTAGTAGAGATGTGTTATTTAATGAGCAGGTATTGTATAAACACAAATTTAGAAAGGGGAATGAAATTCAAACTGATAAGACTGAAGGAATTCCTAAGTTTGAATTTGAAGAATCAGAGAAACTAGATGAAAAGAATGAGCTGGAGAAAGCTGCTTGTGAGGATACCCATGAATCAAAACAAGAAGAGGCTAGACTTGGTAATCAAGCTTATGGTAGAAATGAAATGGGAAGGAGCAGAAGAGTTGAGGCTAAGACCATTGAGCATGAATATATTATGGCTATCTTGGAAGATGAAATAATACCTCAGAGCTATGCAGACGTCCAAGAAAGCATTGACAGGGATAAATGGACAGCAGCCATGAATGAAGAACTCAACTCATTTGAAGAAACTAAGACATATGAACTTGTAAAGTCAAATGGCAAGCAGAATATTATTGGCAGCAAATTCAAAATGAAATTAAACCCAGATGGTACAAAAAATACAAAGCTAGATTAGTAGCTCAAGGATATACACAGAAAAAGGGGAGAGATTATGATGAGACATATTCACCTATAGTCAAATTGACAAGCATCAGAATATTATTGGCCATGGCTAATGCTATGCAATTAGAAATACATCATATGGATGTTAAAACAGCATTTTTAAATGCAACACTAGAAGAGGAAGCATTCTTAAAGCAACCTCCAGGGTATGAACAAGGCAAGAATATGATTTGGAAGCTAAACAAAGCTGTGTATGGATTGAAACAGTTCCCAAGGGAATGGTATCTTTGCATGAATCAATTTGTGCAAGAATAAGGATTTAACAAGCTTCACAATGATGGTAATCTTTATAGATTTGAGCAGAATAAGGAATATTGCATTATAGCCCTCTATGTAGATGACTGCATTATGGTGGCAACCTCATTAAATGTTCTAAAAAAATGCAAGGACATCCTGAAGTCTAGGTTTCAAATGACAGATTTGGGAGAGCTAAGAAAGTTCTTAGGAATTGAGGTGGTGTGATTACATGGAGGTACAAGAAACAAGCAACAGTAGCAATGAGCTCTGCAGAAGCAGAATATGCTGCATCATCACTTGTTGCTAAAGAAATAGTTTGGCTTAGAAGGTTGTTGCTTGAGCTAAATTGTGAACAAGTAAGCCCTACAATAATATGGACAGATAGCCAAAGTTGTATAGCCATAGTGAAGAACCCTGTGCAGCATGACAGGACCAAGCACATAGAGCTAAGTATCCATTTCATAAGGGAATTGGCTGAAAGAAAATTAATTCAAATGATGCATATAGATACTAACAAACAAATTGCAGATATTTTTACAAAAGCTCTTCCTGCAAACAAATTCTGGGAATTAAAGACCAAGTTAAAGATAACAGAAGTACCAGACTTGCAGACTTATGAACTGAAGGAGGAGTGATGGAAATTCATCTAATAATTCTGCAAGCTCTAGCCTATGAGAAGCAGTGGCAGTAGGTTATAAGTCGTACAAGCATTCATGAGAAGCAGTGGCAGTGAATGCAAGTGAAGAGCATCAAAGTTGAAAAGGGGCGCTGCCTGCGTTTGATGCATTTCAAATCAAAAGTTAAGCGCGTATTTCCCCTTCAGCGCCCATATATGGTTCCGTCGTATAAAATACGCGCGGAAATATTGCGCATGGAAACATGGTTAGATTTCAATAGTTCAAAGGCTATTTTTCTAGTGATACGTCTCTGGGATATTTGGTTATGAGAAAAGCCTGGATTAGAAAGTTTATCTACCCCTAAAACGCCGGATCTACTTAACCGCCAGATTTATATAAATAATTAATGATGAGTGAATTGATCATTCTGAAGCAGGCGCAATAATGTTGTTCTGGTACATCATAATGTTTGAGAAGGTTTAAATGATGATTAATGCAGCATAAGGGATTAGTGACCATCTTTTGGCTTCCTTATTGCTTGCGAAGATAAGTTGTAGAAGAATAATCTTGCTAGACATTTAAGTTAAATTCAAGAATATATTTTACTCAAATTCTAACATTCTCGACCTTCTTTCGAATCTTCTTCTTCCTCCTCCTCCTCCGACTCTTCTTCAGAGATTTCATTCTCTGTTTCTGGGTCGAGCCAATCCTGAAGCAGAGCGGTAAGGAATTCCTGTGAATCCTGATCGTCCAACTCCTCCTCTTCCTCCTCTTCATCCTCTGAATCGGAATCAGAAGAGAATTGCTGCAAGAAATCAATGAGGGAGGGGAATTCAGGGAAATCAACCCGACGTCTCTTTGAAGAGACCTTGGATTCTTCATGAAGGTCCGCTGCTGAGGCCGAACGCTTCATGGCGGGCAGAGAAAAAGAATTTGGAAGGAATGGAGGTCTTGAGAGCGTGAACCGGATTTATATAGGGTTAATTAGAAATTAGCGTGAATAAATGATTGCCTCAAATAACACGCCAGGCGTACGAAATTCCCGCCAGCTATATCATCTAGGGTGTATTATGGAGAATAAATTCTCACGGCTACCTTATCAGTTATATGTCTTTTCGTATTCTGAAGACTAAATTTTCGATACTTAAAATTTGGATATCTATCTATATATAGTAATAAAAGCAAAATGTAGTGTGTGCAGAGCATCTCGGCCGTCAATTTCTTTCCCACAACTTTCATTCTGGACCGTCAGATCATGACTATTCCTGATTGTTGATTTTGTTGCTTTCATTTTGGTCCGTTGATAAAAGTTTGTAGGGGCGGTTTTCCTTTCGAATCATACAGCGGCAGTTCTTCAGTGCATTTTGTGGCGCCTTTTCTTTTCGTCAATTTAACTATTCTATCAACTAAGCTTTTACACATGAGTATTTTGTGGCACTTTTTGCGGATTTGGAACATATTAGATTTGAGTATGGAGCAGCCTGTATTCATGCAATCGGCAATATTTTTGCAGTTTATTTTGAAGGCATTCGGATGTGTGAATTCTAGGTAAACCAGATCGAACATTTTTGCTTGGTATGCTGCTGGCCCTATCTTGACGGTTTTTAGCAAATGCTCGGACGTGAATTTTTCCGAGATTGGCCATTCTGGATAACATGACTTTTGCTTGAGAATAACAATTGTTGTTGGTTCTAGGCCTATTACAAACTCTTTGTCCGACAAGAGCATGCCCCTATTTTCAAAAGGAGTTCCGTGGGTTTTGCAGAAGCTGGACTAAAGACTATCTGGTCCAGGATCGTACAGGTAAGGTCATTGCATTGGAGTCCCCTTTTGTTATGAGTTTTGCACCAGACATTTCTAGAGTTCTTGAAGACAGAAACTCCCATTCTCGTCCTTATTTCTGAATGCTTCTATTATCTGGCTCTCAGAAGCACATACCCTATTCTTTTTTTCCATGCACGGGACTACTAGATATAGCTAGAAGTGCCCATAGTAGGGACGATCAATATGAGGTTGTATTAATTGTGATTTGTACTGACGATTCTTATCAGTTATTTTAGACAACCACGTTCATTATTTATGCTCATAATTATTTTCTGGCATCTGCTAATCTTTATGGGGTTCAGGTGGCACAATCCTTCCCTTATTCAGCTTCTACCTTTCGAGGTATTTCTTTCTAACTATTCTCCTCTATCTGGGAAGAAGACATTTATTAAAATAATCTCTTACTATCAGGTTATATGGAGAATGGACAAACACAACATGCTTTCATCCTGCAGAAGAAAATGCAAGCAGATAATGTGCATCCTGCAGCCATACCTTTGTGTTGCTAGAAGTTGATGATTATCTTTCATTGGATCTTCGGTATGCACTATATCACGAACATCCATTGAAACTGATGAGGGTGCCAAAGCTGTTGGTGAAGATCCTATCAGATATGGGGCAACAGGCATGTCAATAAGAGAGGAAGCTGATGGGTTGTAGCTACAATATATGTTTGTAGCAACATACAATTGTAATGAGCACTCTAAGTTCTTAAAAACATCTAAATACCTAGAAAGAGATATGGCAACATAACAGCTAAAACAATCATACATAAACATTTTACATACAGTGCTTTCAAGTAAAACAAAAAAAAGGTGCAAATTTAGTAGTTTCTGATTAACATTATAGTACAGAAATGACAAATATTGATTTATCTAAGCTTCATGTTGTACAGAAAATGTACCCAACAAATAACTATAACACTGAATACCTGGACACGCCACTGCACCAAAGCAGCAATCGTTTCAATTCGAGTCGTCTTTAAGTCACATACACAACAATCAGACCTACAAAAAAAGTCTATCAACAGATAAAAATATTGCAATCAGAGAAACTTAGAAGCAGAAAATCATTCTCCCTAGATTATTAAAACAATGAATCTAAGCTATCTTTGTTTGCAAATTGGAGACTCTTTAAGTACTAATGTAACCGAATCATCTACATAGAAAGGGCCCAATTATATAAATGATCCATTTCGAACTGGAGAAACTAAGGATGACATAAGAGAGCAGACATGGTAGGCTAAATTGAGCTTTCTACATGCATCTTGTAGAAGTAAACAATGCAAAAGCTTTATAGAATTTTTATGCAAGCTTCGCGTTTAACAATTGTCAATATTGGATCTGAAATATGCCATGCCATTCTGGTCCTTTCCTAAAAGCAATGCATCATAAGCTGGAGCTTTCATGCAATATCTCTCCTCTAGGATATACTATTACCAATTATGGCATGCAAGTTGTAGCATGCATGCATCCACCCGCTATCATAGGAAACTATGGAACCCCCAATAAACCACATCCACAAATCTCTGTTCCTCGGCCTTCCCATAGAACCATGGCACTTGTTTTTTTATTTCTCTTCTTTCTCAATCCTATTGTTTGCTCTTCTTTCTCAATCCTAATGTTTGTTTTCCATGCTGAGTTCACAATTTACTGGTCCAAGAAAAGTTCAACCATTACGTAGAAACATTGATTGCGTCTTCGCAACAACATGTAGTGCAATAGCATTATGGAACATGGAAATCTCTGCAAGACAAAGATTCAAAGATATTAGATTCCTCCTTGTGAGAATACAGAAAAAATCATGCACGTCAACATCGTTCAGTATGCAGATGTTGCAAAGAGCATTCCTTGTAAAAAGCAAGAGCAAGTCCTATTATATATAAATGCATGAACCTGACCATCACGATCTTCAGATGTTAATTGTACGGCATATTCTACAGTTTATTATTTCTTGGCTATGCCAATTGATTTAGCACCAGAGGCCACCTCCAGGCCTAAAATTTCATAGGAATCCAGGGGGCATGTTGGAAAGGAAATATCTGGAAGGGGGAAAGGCTGGGATGTTAAAGTGGTTACTGAGAATTGGCAGATTTTCTTGTCTTGCTATTGCAGCATGCAGATTTAGCATGCATGTATGAGGTGCCTGCAACAAATGAAAATTAACTTTAATGTAGAGGTGGTCACTGCATTTTCTAGCCTAGTTCTCACATGTGCATCGTATGCATCCAACTTGGGTAATAATGAGCATTGAAGACTAATCTATAAATTCTGGCATAGGCAATCTCCGCTACTTCAATTTGAAAGCAACAACTTTTACATCCTTTCCACCATTTGATTAGGATATTCTTTTGAAGTGGTGTTCTCATTGAGCTTTGTAAAATCGTTGAGTACAAAATTGATACCCCTACTGGAGTAGAACTTTTGAAAAACTTGAAATTTGAGTGCTTCGAAACTAGACAATCATCGAGAGCATGAGAAACTAGGGAATACAAGATAAAAATGATTTATCTGCCGCTTGGTCTATGCAAAGGTGAGAAAACTGACGAACGCTTCTCATCAGGATGAAAAACACTATCCTTTTGGGTTTTCGAGGAAAACCTTAATGAGAGACGGTCACCAATGCTCTCGAAGGATGCTGCTAGCATACGTCCACCAAGAAGTGAGTTGATATATCACACGATGGTGCTGACAACTGAGAGAACTGTGAGAAACTGACCTGCAATGAAAAGTCTAAAAAAGAGAATGACCCGTTAGAAAGTCAGAAGGCAAAGCCACGTGCCAAAGCCCGAAATATCAAGAATATAATAGCACTCGGAGGCTCCAGGGCCACACTGAGGAACAAACAACAGCCGACCAATCGGAACCATCCGCGAACCATTGCGTGAAAGAATATCCGATTAGTGCTGCCTCGGAGGCTACAGCGCCACACCGAGGAGAAAATGAATAGCAAATACTTATTCAGAGGCTACAGCGCCACGCCGAGAAAAAGAAACTATGGAGACAAAGCTGACGACCACAGAGCCACAACATAGAGGGAACCACCCGCCTGTGATAAATACTGTCCGAGAGAAAATGAACAAGAAATAAAGTCGTGGAGGCTAGAGTCACGCTGAGAAAGAATGAAATGGTAAGAAGTCGCGAGAGCCACACCGAAAGCACAGAGGATATCGAGGGCTGCAGGGTGACCTAAAATGTATAGAAGATTTGATAGACTCCAAGAAGAACGAGATAATGAGTAGGCCTCAGAGGCTAAAGTGCCACACCGAGAAACTTGAAATATTGAAAGGAAACCATGGAAGACATAGAGGTTGCAGAGTGCCCCGCAAAATATGGAAACATAGACAGAGATGGTCATGGAATGGAAAGGTGTAAAGAGAAAACGAAACATGGATAAGATCAGATGCAGAAAAACCATAACGGGAGGGAGGGTGAGGGAAACTGGTAGGATAGAGGAGGAAAAAACTAGCTCAAGAGAACGCCGATGAGGGAAAAAATGAAAAGAAGTTGAATAAATAGAGAGAGCGAAAAAAGGGACGTCCCCATCCAAGGAATGTCGGTTCTATTGCTATCGCAATAGAACCGTGGCATTCCTAGGATGGGTCCTATGACAACATATATGTCGGCCGATAGAAGAGGAACAAATTTCAACATGGATAAAGAAAGAGAAGAAGCCAGAATGGAAACTGTTTGGAAGGAAAGAAGAAATGAGACTATAAGGGTCACTGGAATAAAAAGAAATAGAATGCACAGATAGAATAGAATAGAATAGAATAGGTTTTTAGCGCTGATGGAAAACATGGCAAAAAAGGAAGGGCCACAAAGCCTGAGGGTATATAGAGGATGAACTTAGACAAAGGAGAAAAGGACACAATGTAACAATGTCGTGAAAGATGGAAGAGGAGCATAAAAATGAAGGAGAAGATGGAATAGTGCAATAAGAGAGGAGGAAAGGCATTCATGGAACAACAGTAAACAGAGCCATGAACATGACGACATCAACAGAGTAACAATGGCAAATGACTAATGCACCAATTACCTAATACACTAACAAAGATATATAAATTCGATCTATTCTGACTAGCAATAGGCAAGGAGCAAGAAGATAAAGAAATTAAGAAGAGATCGATGCCACTAAAGGAGTAATGTGCAACAAAACAACAAGCCAAGGGAAATCAATGAAGGGAACAGTGCATGCACAACCGAAAAGAGAAATGCCATCAAATGAACCTGCTGAGATAATGAGGAACATATAGCAAAAAAGGAGCGCAACCACTCATAACAAGTCGGCCCTAATGAATAGATTGAAAATGTGGAATAAAGACAGGAAGAAAGGAGTCCACAAGAATCATTGAAACAAAATGAAACAAAATGCACAGATGAGGCTAATAGGACATATGGAGCAAGTGACACAAATCTAAACATGGAGGCAGCAAAGGGTCAAAGTGAAGAACACAAAAACATAAAAACTGGATAAAAGGGGTAACTAAATGACAAAAGTACAAAACGCCTAAAAATAAAGAGACCTATATGAACAACTGGAAAATAAAGGCATAAAGTACTTGGAAATTGAAAAATCTGGAAAATTTTGAGCAACAACCTAAACTGAGCAACCAAGCCACAGGGACAATGGATTGGAAATGTAACAAAAGCATAAGGTTAGCAAAAGCAAAAGAGAACTAGACAGGAAAATGAAAAATTGAAACCCATGGTACCAAAAATCTAAAGAGATTACATAAAACATGGTAAAGAGTCAAATGAAGGCGATGGAATTTGAAGGGCTAGCTTAAGGTAATGGTACAAAGAAGGCAAGATGAAAGTGCAAATGGAGCAAATGAAATGCCAAAAAATAAAAGAGTAAATGGAGCTAATAGGAAACAATGGAGTGAAGACCAAAGGAACTTTCTGTGACAAAAAAGGGGTCGTGGCAAAGTAGCAACTCAAAAAAGAAAGAAGCATAGATATAGGTGAAGTGACCAAGGGTACGAAAAAATTAAGAAGCAAATAAATCACTCGCATTTGGAAGCATAGAATGTGGAAACAACATGGAGCAATGTAGCAACAAAGCAAAGCAAGTGGTTCAAAAGAAACGAAGATGCCAACAAAGACCAGCAAGATCATAGATCAAGGTCAAGATCAAGGTCTGGATGTGGCAGATAATCGTGTTCTCCAAGAAGCTCAAGGTTACATTGTAAAGTCGTATCATTGTTCTTCACTTGCCCCTCGCAAGAGGCGATTGATTTTTGAGGAGTTGTTGGATGTGCACTCTTATGCTTAGGCAGGTTGCTTCACTCGGTGGGTCTCCGCTTATCCGCTGAGATTTTATTCCTGTCTCTGCATTTATACTTGTATTTGACTCTTTGATTGAATAAAGTCTGACGTCCTTCAACAAAAAAAAAAAGATCATAGAGCAAAAAAGGGTTCTATCGAGGAACAACGAAAATAAAGGCCCAAAAAAGGAGGAAAATGATGGGAACACTTCAGAAGAACAATTGATATGCGGTCTCTGGTGCACATAATGTAACGTAATCAAACAATTATACGTCAGTCAAAGAACACGAAACTTGACTACCCTAGATAGAAGATGAGACACATGAATAAGCACAAGACCAAAAACCCTAAAAGACGTGAATGAAAAAGCTAAGTAAGGATCCGCACTCTAAAAGCTCAATAATAACACACCAACACCACCTCGGATCAACTCAGTAGCAAGTGTGAGATAATAGAGAACAAGGCTAAAAGGAAATGCTAGAACAGGCTGGAGTAAGTGCAAGAAAAACTGGATCAAACATGCAGCTAGCTCAAAAGAAGTAAACAACGACGTCATATCAATCATATAACCAAAGTCAACAACCAAGAAAAATAAACCATGACAACCTTACCATTTTACGAAAGCACAATACATAGGACGACCAACAAAAATGATGGGATGAGAAAAACAAGATGCAAATTTCCAACAAGCTAACACATGCATGCTAATGGCATCATAAAGAAGCACAAACGTGGATAATATAGAATCCAACCAAAGAAATGATAGAAAAAGCAGCATGGTTGGCGTTAGCGGCGGAAAGTGCAAAACATGCCATTACCTCGAAACTGCTAGGAAAAAAGGAGCCACGAATGTCCAATGGTTGTGCAAGGCCATATGAAGCATGCTCAACCTAAAATTGGATGCAAAGAACATGGAGCCGCAGAATAGGAATATCCTAAATTAATGGACCAAATGAAGTTGGCTAGACCATGGGATTCAACGAACCAGTGACACAACTCATTAACATGTAGAAGAGTACTAAACAAAGTAAATACCAAAGAAGCGATGCAAACACGACCAAACATGTAAAACTAATGAATAACGTGATGAGACAAATAACATAAGTTGGTAAGAGACTAATAACATAAACAATTAATATGACAATTGCAACAAGCACAACAACGTGATCATGAGACTAAAGATATGAAGGAATGAGAATCTAAGACAACCAAACCAATGGAAACACTACGAAAAAAGTAATGGTACAAACCGAAGAGTGGAGAGGGACGAATCACATATGCAAAATGGACAAAATAACGAAGAGTGGAGAGAGACAAACTACATATGTGAACAAGACAACAATGCACCCAAGCAAGGACTACTTTGGTCGGCATATCTTCTTTGGAAAAAAGAAGACATATCTTCTTTTGGAAAAAGGAGACAAGGCTAGAGAAAACAGGCATGTGCTCTCTAGGGGCAAGAGCACCTAATGAGCTATACTATAATCTCAAGAAAACGATGGTCATACCATATCTCAAGAAACTCAACAAAATATAGCAAATGGCGCAGCTTAACACGTGGAGAATGGATCAGGAACTTAGAAGAGCTAGCTAAGGATGGTGCCAAAAGTTCCTTAGAAGAACGACAACTTTAAGAAACTTGCAAAAGAAAAAAGGGGATAATTATGTCAAAAAGATGGCTATACACTTTGCGTAAAAGCACAATGATAATATCAAACCTTCAAATTAATCATCTAGACTACTTGCAAAACATTAGAAGAAAGCACACACAATCTCTTACCATTCTAAATTCCTTCCCTACATGCAATGTCTTAGCATGCTACCTCACTCAAAGACACCTCCTCCAACCTGCCTACAACTTTCAAAATCTTTTACGTTATCGAATAAATTAAATGGGAATAATGAATTACAGATTAGATGGGAAGAACGAATTAAGGTTTGCTAAATGGAAATAATGACTTAAAGGATCAAGCTGGTCAAAAACGGTTTAATGTTAGATGGTTTATGAGCTGTAAGCAACCATAAAATACTGAACATGAACTAACAAAAATGCACATGCAGACCATGCATCTTTGAGCAAAGATAAAGCAATGGCTGTACATCTGCTTCAAAGGGTACTAGGTCAAGTTTCACAACTTTACAACTGCCTACTTACATCATCCCTGTTGTATGTCTATTACAAAGAATACAAAGTCAGATTTCACAACTTACAACTGTTTACTTACAACATTCATGGACTAGGAACCTGTCAAAGTATTTAGATTTGCCCAATTCCATGGAACACTTCCAGGAGAACCCTCTTGAACAAATATGCAGATTGGACCTCTTGGCAATGCAGAAGAGATGCCCAATACACTGTAATGAGCAAACTGCTTATGGGTGATACCACAGATTTAAATACCTCCATTGCCGGTACCCTTCTAAATACGCCTCAAACTAAGGCTACGCTGCAAGAAGTATCACTTTCCACTGGCATGAATTGGAACCATTGAGAATCAAGTTAGGCTTAAAACTCTTGACATTCTTTGGCTTTGTCGTAAGTGAATCAAAACAACTTCACGAAGTCCGACTACAAGGGAGTGAGAAATGTTCAAGGAAGCAACACACTTCTAAATGGAAATAATAACTCAAGGATCAATTTGGTCAAAAAAATATTTAATGTGAGATGGTTTATGAGCTGATGCAACCATAGAATACCGAAAATGAACTAACAAAAATGCAGATCTGCACCATGTATCTCAGAAGAAAGACAAGAAGCGAATCGTACATCTGCTTCAAAGGACACTGGGATTACCTACTTATGTCATACATGTTGCACGCCCGCCTTCCAAGAATATGAGGTTAGATTTTACAACAGCTTATTTACAAATAGACATGGATTAGGAACCCATCAAAAAGGTTTTTAACACTTCGGGAGACCTTTCTTGAAATGTGATATGCGTTGGAGCTCTTGGCAATGCAAGAGATGTGTAATACACTGCAATGACAACTGCAGCCCCAAAACTTCAAAAAGACCAATCTCTACTATAATGGATGAAGAAATTTAATATAGACTGCTCAGTTTAAAGCATGATGTGTTCCACAAAGGCCACATGAGTATGCGTGCGTTCTAAAGATTCGAAACAATTGGGATATGCAATTGGAATCCCCCCGAACAAGACTCTAAGGGGCTGGAAGAAGGAAATCTGGTCTGTAAAAATGCCTGAGTTTGCATTAAGACAAAACTCCTCGGAAAATATTCAAAATGATACTATTCTTGATGTCCCAATAAGCAATTTCAATATGCAAGCAACAAAATACAACCCAATGTTTTTTCAATATGCAATATCAATATGCAAGCTAAGAATGAAATACAACTGAGTGAGTACTGGACAAACTGCCACATGCTCATAGAGTGCAGTCACATAGACGTTTCTACCAGCCCAATGCAAACTCAATACAAAATTCATGATATCGTAGAAAAAAGATACCCCATATGTCAAAGACAAGCACCTTAGACGCCCCAACAAAATTGAGATGCTGTTGTCCTCCAAAAACTCCGATAAACATACTTATCCTAAACATACTTATCTGTCTGATGAAACAAGGCAGAGGCAAAGAAGGGCTTCCAAGCAAGCCCAAGGCAGGCTGCAAAGGCTACACAGCTATAGAAAACCCTCCATCTGCAACCTTAAAGCCATTGTAACAAAAATACTGTAAAGATAATACACAAGACTCAATTTGGACTGTCCTTAGACTCATGGAAAGGAGAGAATCGCAGGACAAGTGACTTACGGAGAAAAATATAAAGAGGCTGTGAACAACAATTAAGATGACGAGAGAAAACTAAGAAACTTTAGGTGGTTCATACAAGGCTAAGAACAACTTTATGACAATGAGTAAAAACCAAGAAAGAATTGCAGAGTCAACAACAAGCTTCGATACGCGCCTTTGAGCAAAAAATACGAAACAAGCATGCAGATAAAGCAGCTTGGGTTCAAACCCTTAGCAAAATTCAAGAAAGAGGAATTGCAACATGGCAAAAAAGAATTGCACAAGGCTTGGATATGGACACAGATGCAAAGCTCAACAGTGTAAGCAGGCTTACTGTTAAACAAACAAAAGCAAAATGGCTTCAGTGCCTCCTTTCCGGCTCACAGCAGGAAGAAATCTGTAGTGCTTTGCCAAACCCGTAATCTCAAACCTTAAAACCTCGATTGGTAAGCTGTACTAGATCCTCAGAAATGAACGGCCGTTGGCAAACAAAACAAATAATAGGGCTTTTTGTCAACACTATATGACGAAAAAATAATAATCGATCCCTAGCTATGAGAATGGAATGCGAAGAAATGGTGCAGACATGATTCTAGGGCAAAAATAGAGGTTCAACGGCTACCAATAGATCAAAGAGCAACGGAACAAAGAGCTTAAACTGAACCGACAGATAGAAAGAAACTGATAAATAAAAACTCACCGGAACAGCTCTGTAAAAGCACGAAAAGCCTCTAACTATGAAACGATGAAGTAGCTGAGAGCTTGCACTTCACATCCATATGCACAGGCCAAATACGGATTGAAGCTGTAGGGCAATCGCTCACGACCCAAAATACCAAGAGTTGAATGAATTTGAGAGGCCGGAACCATAGCATCCATAGCAAAAACTAGAAGCACAAAATCCAAGACTACAGAAATAAACCTACAAACCAGTCAACTCCATACTGAAACGTTTTGAAGCCCAAAAGCTGTGGTTGATACCCATCAGCTCTGACAGCCAGAACCAAGAAGTCAAATCCAATCCTAGGAAAGCAACGATCCATGTATGCAAGCCTGATAAAAAACAAATATTGGCAAGAACGGTAAGTAAGCCTGATAAAAAACAAATATTGGAGCAAGAACGGTAAGGAAAACATAGAGAAATCCAAGCATGGCTAGGTAAGCAGAGTGGGAGGAATAGAAGCGAAACTGGTAGGATAGAGGAGGAAAAAACTAGCTCAAGAGCCCGATGAGGGAAAAAATGAAAAGAAGTTGAATAAATAGAGAGAGCGAAAAAAGGGACGTCCCCATCCAAAGAATGTATCGCAATAGAACCGTGGCATTCTTTGGATAGTCTAAAATATAGATATGGAAATAAATAGACTCTAGAGTCAAAAACTCTTCTCTGAAACCTTAGCTGTGTGGAGTCAAAATTCATCAGAAAGAAATTGGAGCATCCCAAATTATGATTGAACTCTGAATTTCCACTTAAAGTCTCTGAAGCTGGTTCACAAAAATGAGAAAGTTAAGAAAATGCCATATATTAAAATGCAGTGTTGTTGTACCTCCACTACCAGCACCTATACCATGCTCTGATGTGATTATCCGGCATAAGAGAATCGTGAGCATAGGTCTCATGGTATTTTTTAGTGGCCCCGGCGGGCCAGTTGGCCACATATTCACATTTTTCAATAAATAGTTGGCCACACCGGAATAGGATGCATTCTCACCATGGCCAATGGATAGTGGCCAGTTCAAAACACCAATTTATTATTTTCACTCCATAAATGGCCAATTTGATATATGCTAAACCTTCATACCTATAAGGTGTGGCCATTTCAAAATGTCGCACGCACTAGCAACTTGTTGGGGTAGCCATTTAAAACATACAATTATTTTAAGCTTTTAAGATGTGGCCAGGTTCTATATTAGCCACGATTAGGGACATAAGATTGCCACTTGTGCGAGGATCTAAAATTTGTTTGAGTCTAGCCCTAAAATTATAACAATGTTTTTAGCAATATAGAATTTTTCCTTCTAATGACTCAGTTGAACTTTTTATTATACAATTTGCAATTTGCATCTCAAATCTGTTCTTTATGATCTTGCCCAAACCTGCTCTTTGTCCTCCCAACTCAGATGAAAGTTTGTTTCCATACGGTTTTCGGTGAGATCCATTCTACTGAAACCATTTGTGCTTCTGTCTATAGATAAAATGTTAATATATTTAAGTGATCTTATAGTAAACCTAGTTAAAGAAGCACAACATGCATTTGTTTAGCATCATAGACAAACACATTGACTTCACATGTTAGATGTATGGATGTGGCCAATTTGATTTTCTTTGGGAAAGTTTTATCTATAATTTCGCCATTTAAGCCACAACCTCTAGAAATAATGATTCAAAAATAGCCAGACCACACTAAGCTTAACAATTTATCCAAAATAAGTAGTAGCCAATATTTTACGCCCCTTCAAATATATAGGGAGATTAAAAAATACCCTGATAGGTCTAGATAGAGTATCTACTAAACCCCCCAAAAAGTTTTAGAATGAAGAGCCCCAACAATCTTGGTTATGGTCTGGCTTACTTTCATAATACAATGACCTAAGAGGCTACTGCAATAACCATCAAATTTGGATAGATTCTGGCCTTCTATACTCTCTCCATAGAAAACGAAATTGGCCATCCAAAATAGGGCTTCTTCCACAGCAAGCAATCACATGCAAGCACCACAATCCCTTGTGGATTCGTCAATCTAAAGGATACCAAAAGGAAGAAGGACAGAGCTGGAGGTTCCTTCAAGATAAAGATAACAAAAAATCTGTAAAGCAAAACTTGGTTTACTTTAGAGAACATTCAGCAAGGGTTGATTCCAGTGAGAATTAAAATGCAAGATTCTTAGTATTGTCACAGTGTGCTTGCGGCAATGAAGGTGATCTTTAAATATAGCTCTGAATGGTAGAATCACGTGCGGTTATGGTGGACAACTTAGAGCCCAGGTTAATCTGCATAAAGCAAAGGATTCAGAAAATGAAAATGAAAATGGGTTACAGATGTGCATGTGCATGTAGGCTTCCTATCCAAAACCATTTGCATAAAATAAAGGATTCAGAAAACACAACAGAATTAAACACATCTGATATGCTTCCAATATAGATTAACTTACCACATTAACTTCTCTAGCAATGCCATCAAGTAGCAGCAGTATATCCACATATAACCAAATCTTTCAGCCCATGAAGAAAGAGTCATCGTATCATTTACAACATGGTAAATTAAATAATATTGAGTCCCAAATTCAGAGTGGCTTTTGAGATCTTTTGCCCTGGCAACAATATTTCTATTTTCAAGGCCTGTAGGAGTGGCATTTTATTCTACCTTTGGGCACATATTACGTTCAATATCGTGTTGGTAGCAACAAATACCTAGAAAATAAACACTTATAAACATAGAGCAAACACCAAGCAAGGAACATAACAAAACATAACAACAACAACTGTTTTCGCTTCTTACAAAGACTAATACAACGCAAGAAACATACAACATATAACTACTGATGCTGCTTACGAAGAGTTAACACTAAGCAAGGAACATAGCAACAATGGTTATTAGTGATTCTTACAAAATCCAAAAAGCCTGATTTTAAATACCTCGATAGAAGCCATCAACTTCTTCAAAACGCTTATTAGCCATATGCGAGGTAAACGTTGCATTGCACTCTCCAAATAAAAAATAAATTTTACGTTCCTCATTTTCAGAGGTTATTCAAAAACAAACCTCTAATTATCTACTCCATCGTAATGAAAGGATGTCTCAGATTTGCATGTTTTCTGCATCAAAGAATAGCCACTATGACATGTAAAACCAATTCAAAGTATAAATAAGATAAAGATACAATAAGATGCTATGATCATGGAGTAATAGATCATGGGACATCAGAAGTTCCAGCCTCGCGATTGAAAATGCTAAAACATGCTTAAAACCCCACTGAAAATCATTGGACATCTGAATTCAAAATCGTGGAGCAAGGTTGCCAGAAAGAAACAAGAGATGCCAAAACCTCAAAACCCTTTTTTTCAAATCCAATTTGCAATCATGGAGAGGTTGGATAAGAAGATGACGAAACCCCAAAACCCCTTTCTTGAAACCCAATTTGCAATCGTGGAGCAAAGTCGGATAAGGACGCCGAAAATAGAAATACCAAAGCTTCAAAAACCCCATCTCGAAATCATACCATAAAACTTTAGTGATTTTTGGAAGCTTAAGAATAGTTTTTGTCAACTAAAATACCAACAATCATAGGAAATCATGCAAAAAAAAAACTAAAAAACTTTTCCACCAGACCGGAAAATCCCAAATTAACAAGATTGATATTGATATTTGAAGATGAAAGTCCAGTCTTTATCGAAACCACATGCTATGATGTCCTTTGCATTTTCTCTTGCAATTCTTTCACTCTCCTCAACAGTGATATTCTTCCATATGCACTTTTCATCATCCGTGAGTTGACACAACGAGAGGCACTTTAAATGCCTCCTGCAGATATCTGCATGGTATGTTAGTTTTCAGGTGAGTTGAATATTGCATGTACAACGAGCTATCTTCCTTGTTCATGGCCATAATCTGATGTATGAACATAGAAGAGAGAGTTCAGAAGGAGAAAAGCTCTCGCTTTGAAGAGAGTCCAAACTCTGAACAAGCAGGATATCAGATTTCTCTTTGAGCATGCCAAATTATCATAGATGCGGGATGCTTTTGCTATACGGGTTTAGTGCATTTTCCTTAGAGGCAGACTGTACCTTGGAAGTTGTGTCATTGACAACAATAAATATACTAGTGAATTAGTTCAAAATGGCACTGAACACCAACACATCCTGCAACATCGACGATTTTTTTCAGCTACTTGAATTAATTCTATTGTACATGAACATATTGAATGTGAAATGTCCAAAAAATGATTGAAAAGCCAATGGGTATCATTTTCAGGTGGTCGTCATGAGGATTTTATTGATGTTCAGACTGTAGAGGATGCCTAAGTATGCCTCTCAACGATCGAAAATGGTCCAAACCAGTGTCCAACTCATCCGAAAAGGGAGCTAAAAAATAACATACAAGTTGGACTTCCATTTTGTATCAGCGTTTCATCAACTACAAAATAGTCCCTCTCCCTTTCATAAAATGTGACGCTCCCAGAGTCCATACGATGCTCCCATCGTATAGGGGCAAAAGTATGCTGGTGGGTATCAAAAGCATGCGTCCGGACGCATGCTGACAGCACTCATATAGCACCCCATATGGCAGCTTGTTTAGGGTGTTACTGGTACTAGCACATGGTAATTAGGTAATCAATAGAAATATGTAACAGCTCCAATGAATGACAAGTGGAATACTATGATAGAATAGTACATCCAGGGTGCTGATCTAAGTGCTGGGGCCGCGTTTTTTTGATACCCACCAGCATACTTTTGCCCATAGATACGGGACTTCCCCTTCCATGGCGACTAAATCACCACGGCAAGGCCCTCTGTCATGCTCGGACCACTCGGGATGGCCAAGTATCCGGGCGAGGATCACGGAGGTGTCATTCGCCCCACGTCATCTATGGGGGAATCCTATGACAGCGGAAGCATACATATACGTTAGCATCCAATCATAATGCAAATAATATACCACCACGAAGGGTGGCCCATCCTCATCAACATGGCAAAGATAATCCATACATAAAAACATGAAACAACACAATAACCGGCAATACCCGGCTCCTAACTCAAAGGGATCAACCGGCAGCCCGGGGTCTCAAGATATCAACAGAGGGAGAGATATAACATGGCGTTGGGCATAAGACAATGGCTAGGGTTGTCCACTCCATCCGCCCCTCCCCTGCACACTTTGCAGATAGGGTCAGATCATGCTATGACGTGCTTGTAGCCCTCCTGAGACGCAATCCCAAGGAATCACCCTTCGAGGACTACTCCGGGTTACATCTCCCCGTCCCGACGAGGCAGGTCAAGGAGGCCCCCCCCCTGCATGACGGATCCCCTGGGTGCGCTGGAGGATCGTGCCCCTCGGTGACCCCCGCATCCGCATGCCCACCTACTCCCCTAAATCTAAAGGTCAGCTCACCAACCCGTTCGAGCCCCGGCCATAGAGGCTCCCACCCTCCCGCCCGGGGAGTGTCGGACCCATACCCGGCCCCACACACAAAGGATCGCTATAAGTCTAGCACACTTGTAGGAGTCCCAGAAGCCGGCCTTAAGCGGACCCCACCCCCGATTCACCTTCATACCCGTTGTTTGGTGCCGAACCACATCATAGCATCCACGGCGGTGTAGGCTCTTGTGCACAGTCAGCAAAATCTGACGTGGTTTTAGGGGTTCTATCTAGGAGCATCTCTACCGCTAGATGGCCTTTAGGTCTCTACCCACCCCTTTAGCCCATACAACACCATGTGAAGAATCAAGAACTACAAGAATGCTGGGGCGAAAACTCTAGGTTGTCTCACATAACAAAAGGAATACAAATGTAATAAATATAATGGCGGATGATCTTGAGCAGAACTCAACCGCTTGAGATCGGTCGTGGAAACCAACCGCTTGACTTTCCTAGGACATGTGTCAGTCTCACACAGCTTTGAATATTTTAACATTCCCCTTCAAGCTGAAACAGAAAGTCTCAGAATGCCCAAGGAATGTCGATGCTCGTAAAATGTCACACTAGGAAGAGCTTTGGTAAAAGTATCGGCTAGCATTTGCTTGGTTGAGAGATATTCCAGACGAATGAAGCCTTCCTCAAGTTGATGGCGAACATAGTGATAATGTACTGGTATATGGTGTGTTCTTGGTCTGTGAGCAGGAACAATGGCCAGCTTCATAGCACTCTGGTTGTCAATTGAGACCAGAATAGGAAGACTAGGAGGAACATGGATAAATTCCAGAATCCGAGCAAAAGCAACCAGATCTCTAGCACCATGAGAAAGTGCCAAGTATTCTGCCTCAGCACTAGAGCGTGCAATGGTGGTTTGCTTCTTAGATATCCATCCAACAGGGGCTCCATAATATAGGTAACAGCAGCCAGTGGTTGAGTGACAATGACGATTCGTGCCATGACTGGCATCTACCATTAATTCAAGATCCATGAAAGCCCTGTTGGAATATGTAAGGCCATAGTGCTGAGTACCTTGCAAGTAGCGAAGAATACGCTTGGCAAGAGCCCAATGGAAGCTTGTGAATGCATCACCGGCGGCTCAATGTGATAACCTGAAAAAGCAGATATCCGTGTGTACAAACCATAAGATACATTAAACTGCCAATGAGTGATCTGTATGGGAAAGATGAATCAATCTCCAGGGCGGGAGGCTGGTCAAATAATCTGAGATTTGGCTCCATGGGAATGCCTGTGGCATTGGCATCTTGCATGCCAAATTTTATGAGGATGTCCCGAATGTACTTGTGCTGATCAAGATGGAGTAATCTCTGAGTTCTATCTCGGCAAATGTGAATGCCGAGGAAAAAACCAGCATCTCCAAGAAACCTCATGGAGAAATGTGCACAAAGGTGTTGGTGAATGTGATCTAATTCAGATCGATCATTACCAATCAGCAGCATATCATCAACATACAATAAGATGAGAATGATAGAATTACCATTGAGTTGCAAGTATACATTGGCGTCAATATCGGAAGGGTTGAAATGCATACCACGAAGGACAAGATCAAACTTGTGATACCACGTTCTCGAGGCTTGCTTCAAGCCATAGATGGCCTTTTGAGGCAAAAACATAATGAGGACGAAGGATCTTGAAACCCGGGGAGGCGCTTCATAAAGATTTCAGCATCTAATTCACCATGAAGGAATGCTGTTTGCACATCAAGTTGCAAAATTTCCCAATCCAATTTAGCGGCCACTGCAAGAATAGTTCTTAGACTATTCATGTGTACTACCGGTGAATACGTTTCATCATAATCAACCCCATGGATCTCAAGTGAAACCTCTAGCCACTAGGGCGGGCCTTATACTGTCCAAGAGACCCATCTACCGGTACTTTTTAGAAAAAATCCATTTGCAATCCACAAGTTTTCTATGTGTAGGTGGAGGAACCAAGTCCCACACATCGTTTTGGTGCATCTGCTCTAGCTCTAGTAAGGCAAGGCGACGATGCCAATCGCGAACTTTCGGGCTTTGTAATGCAAAAGATAAATATCGGTGGGGTCATCATGAGATGCAAGGCATAACCATTCACAAAAGGCGGTCTCAAAGATTCTCGATGACTTTCTCGTGAAAGGAGTACGAAAGCGATGAGAGCGGCAACAACAATGGGGAATGAGAAATGCGGGATCAGGGTCGACATTAGGAATGGCAACATTGGTATGTGAAACAAAGATGGGGAGGTTCTTGGGGATCATCTGGAGCTGTGGACGGATCAGCTTGGTGATCAGAATTTTCGGACGGGTCGTGGGTGGGCTGAGAAGGCTCCAAAGGAGTATCTGAAGATTGCATACGAGCACGGCGTTCAGCTTCATGATCAAGAAATGATGGAGGGTCGCCGATTAACAAGTCCCAATCAATAAAATCTGTATCAAGTGGAGGATCTCAGAAACTTCAGAGTTCTGAAACTCATCAAAGTGCACATCTGTACTAACAAAAACTTTGTTAGTGATTGGATCCCAACATTTATAGCCCTTATGATTGGGAGAATATCCAAGAAACCGGCATTTGATGCTCTTATCATCGAATTTGGATCTTAGATCCTTATGAACTTGCATATAAACAGTGCTGCCAAAAACTCTCAAATGCGAAACATCAGGTTTCTTATCAAACCATACCTCATGAGGAGTCGTCCCGGGGCTACTTGAGGGAAGAAGATTTTGGACATGGATGACTGTGGCTACTGCTTCCTCCCAAAAAAACTTGCTAAGTTGTGCTTGAACCAAAAGACTTTTTGCTGCTTCGCATATGGTGCGATTCTTTCGCTCCGCAACTCCATTTTGTTGCGGAGTATGACGAGTGGTGAGTTGCCTATGAATGCCTGCATCAATGCATAATTCCTGAAAAAGTGTACTCAAGTACTCTCCTCCGCCATCTGTTCTTAAGCATTTGATATGCTTGCCAGTTTGAGTTTCTACTGAAGCTTTATATGCCTTAAAAGCCTCAAGGGCCTGACTTTTCTTTTTTTAAAATACTTGTCACTCTTCCGCAATCATCAACAAAAATGATATAATAAAAATTGCCCCCGTCTACTCGATCTCCATTGGTCCATAAAGATCGAGGAATGGACAAGATCTAAGATCCCCGATGCTCTTGTACCAAGGGGCTGTAAATGCACGCTGCAATGTTTTAAGAGCATACATGTATGGCAAAGACCCAATGCCTTATCGTTGGTCGATAAAACCGAAAAACAAGACTTGTGTGAAGATACTTGAGGGTTTGAGGATTGACATGGGCCATAATGCTTGTGCCATAATTCCAAAGTGAGGCATGAGATCTGCGGTCGGCAAAAAGCTGCTCATTTGAAGGCAAGACAATTTCATATAGGTTCCTGTTCGGGCTCCTTGAGCCCACGGGTGTTCAGTAGAGGAAGCCCTTTTGGAAAGAAATAAACCAGCTTCATCGCTGAAAAAGGCATTAAGCCCTGCATCAGCCAACTTTGCAACAGAAAGAAGATTCTTGCGAAGACTAGGAACATATAAAGCATCAGAAATGGAAAGGGAATGTCTCCCTGTGAGTGGCAAGCAAAAAATACCTCGTGCTGCAATTGGAACTTCTGTACTAGATCCCAATTGTACACCTCCCTTACTAGCCACAGAATTTTGTAGAAGGTTTTCTTTGCTTAACCATGATGGAGGTACATCGGTTCGGCTTCCAATGAAGGTCGATAATTCAGCTATTGCATGATGTGCCTCATCATTTGAGGACCAATCTTCCAAGATAAAGGTTTCCTCCTGAAGGAAAGAACCTGATACGATTTGCACAAAATGGCTTTCAGCCAAGAAATTGTCACTGTCATCAATGCCCTCAAGTATGCACGCCTCTTCAAGCATACAATTCTCTTCTTGGATGCGTGGTGCTTCAACATTTTGGACTACTTTCTTACGGCTTTTGAAGCGGTATTAGAGGATCGTGGATGGCTTACTAGGACACCGATATGCATGGTGGCCAAATCCTTTGCATATCTGCGTGATCCCGCTTGAGCAATGTGCCATCCCTTGCATATTGAGGTCCGTGGATCTCCTTGTGCTTTGCCTTGAGCATTAGCTCCTTCCCTTTGTGGATGGGAACGTCCCTTATTCTGAGCCATGCAGGCTTGCTCTGAACGACTACTTTTGTCACCTCGTTCCTTATGCATAAGAGATATTTCAAGTAGGTCATCCACCACATCTTCCCAAGATGTTCCTTTTTCGATTTGTCGGCATCATTTCAACTGTATCCCCATGACTTTGGCAGAGATTTGTATAAACGGAAGCTTCTTCTGAATTTCTCGAAAGGGCATTTCCCTCACCGTGCATCAGCCAATAGATCAAAATACTCCTGTAATTTCAATGTGTGCCCCCTTAGATCCACTGCCTGGCCTTGAAAGCTTCGGTGCTTCAAGTTACTCATGAAGTCGCATAATTTCCATTTCACTCTTACCTCCATATCTTTTGACCAGAAAATCCCACAAATGCTTACTACTTTTCTCAATTCTCCTCCGGACCATCTCATGGCTGGCCCTTGAAAGGCACATGGCAATGCATGCCAAGGCCTTATTGTCCTTTTGTTTCCACAAAGGGAGTTCCTTCCAAGAGCAACATCTCCAAATTTATCCTTTGAATGTCCGGTGGTCGCTCGCCATCCACGACTTCCCACAACATCTCAGCCTTAAGGTAAAGGCTAATCATCCTCCTCCATGCTTGAAACCCTTCCCATCAAAAAGTTGGGGTTTCAAGTTCATGAGCATGGAGTTTGAGTTTGCCATGGACACAAAGAGCTCACCGCCTGGGGATCTTCCCCAAAATGAGAATTTCTTCTCTTAGATTGAGCAAAGCTCTGATACCATGTGAAGAATCAAGAACTACAAGAATGCAGACGAAAACTCTAGGTTGTCTCACATAACAAAAGGAATACAAGAATAAATATAATGGCGGATGATCTTGAGCAGGAACTCAACCGCTTGAGATCGGTCGAGGAAACCAACCGCTTGACTTTCCTAGGACATGTGTCGGCTCTCACACGGCTTGAATATTTTAACAATAGGAACTAAAAGAACTAAGCTAATACATCCATCCATCCATCCATCCATAACTTGAATAGAACATAAAATAGAGGTTAACCATTCACCTACTCAAACAAGGGTTAATCCTATGACTAACTAGAAAAAACCAAGCTATCTACTCACTAACCCGTGTCACCGGCTGGAGCCATGGTCTGTGTATGGGTCCATCACACTAGGGCTGGTGGGTGGTTGATGATAACTCAAGCTTGGCGATAACCTGCTTTGCTCCTCCTTAGCTCCCAATTGAATTTGGGGAGTGAGAATGGGGCGGGACCCCTTTCCTAGGACCAAAATGGAAGGTCCCCCGGCCAATCGATTTGGGCCAGGTGGCGCCCCCTTGTTGGTGCTAATTAACTAATTTAGCTTAATTAGGGTAATTAGGCCAAATACTTTATAATTATCCACAATGGGTTTATTAACATAGCTAAATAAAACCATTGTGGTTGACTTCCACTTAGCCAATTATTCCCTTATATCTCCGGTGATGTGTCGACATGCATCATTATACATATAAATGCAGGAACGTCACATTCTCCCCTTAAATTAATCTTTGTCCTCAGCATTAGAGTTAGTGAAGAGAAGAGTAAGAAACAAAAGTACTTATTTATGAAAGTACGAAGGTTTACATTCGATAAACAATAGGACAAGACGTCCTATTAAGAGTATTCCTTTAAGACAGTTTAAACCCAAATCGACTTCAAAAACACAAGTTTAAACGAAAACCACTTCCGAAATACAAGGATAAAACAAATCGAATCCAAAACACAGTGTGACCCATAACACAAGGCCTCTAGTCTTCGGCAGCTGAAGGGTACCTGCTACTGGCCTGCAGAAGACGTCGGTTTGTGTTAAGAATTAAGTTAAGTAATGTGGTTGAAGGGACCACCCCCTTACAGAAAATGAAATATGAATGCAAGGGTCCTATTATGTCTAGGGCTTGCATGCATCTCGGCGTAAGGAAGGGCCTTAGTCCCATCATAGCCGCAGACGATTGCGTCCTATCAGGAATGCCCACATGCCCAGTTTGCCACCTAGGATGCCTAAATCCCCAACCCCTTCCATGACCCCTGGAGGGTCACACTCGTATGACCCCTGTCACACTATAACAGCGTGCTTACCCTCCGAATTGGAGATGATGTCATCGTGGATGGTGCGGCCATGGCATTCCTTCATAAAGTCTGGGTAAGTCATCCAAATCCGCTTTAAGGACCCATGTCGCGTCCTCCGTGGGTAAATGTTTCCACTTGACCAGATATTGTAAAATCTGCGTTCGGTGGGTTTGTTTTATAGAAACACGATCAAGTAGAGCTTGGAACAATCACCAATTGATCTTGATCATTTCGAAGTGTTGGTGTGTCAAGTACCTCTTCCGGATCACGGATGATGCTTCTTGAGAAGACTTACGTGGAAGACTTTATGGATCTTTAGATGTCTTAGGTTAGATCCAACCGTAGGCCTGAGGCGCTATCTGCTGTTAGTTATCCCAAACGGGCCCGCCCATCTAGGTGCAAGCTTTACAATTGCCAATTTTAAGCTTGGCTTAGCTTCACCTTTATCTTAAGCCAAAACGGAGTCATCAACTTGAAACTCCCTGAGGGTACGGTGGCGATCTGCTAGGCTCTTTTGCCGAGCTCTACAGCTAACAAATATGCTCGAACCTCCTCAACTAAGCCTTGCATATCGGCAAGCAATTCTTGAGAAACCTCCACCTTGGAGACCGGATTATGCCACGGTGTCGGTGTAAGGCATTGATAGCCAGTAATTGATCATAAAAGGAGACATCTTAGAAGACTCACTCGCTAGCGAAATCGCTATTGTAGGCAAACTCCACCAAATAAATATAGTCTCGCCCATTGAGACCATTTTGTTCCGCATATGATTACGCAAAGATATCTTCAATAATGCGATTGGTATGCGTTGGCCCCCGTCTGTCTCGAGGGTGATAAGTCATTGCTCATAGCAAGCTTAGTCTAAATCCTTCCAGAATGCACTAACAAATTTGGGATCCCGATCTGAGATAATGGTACGGGGCATCCCATGTAAACGGAAAACTTCCCTAGTGAAAAAGCAAGGCAAGATCCAATGCATTGTCCGGTAGTACGACATGGCAAGAAATGTGCCATTTTAGAAAGTTTGTCGACCAAAGACCATTAAGGCATCGAACCCCCTTAAGGCACGAAGCCCCACGATAAAATCCATGGTAATAACTTCCCACTTGGCATTGGGTATGCGTCGAGGGTTGCAATTCACCGGAATACGGCTGAATACGCTTTTGTTTCTGGCGACAAGTCCGGCCTTTACTTAATGTAGTTGGCAATGTGCTTCTTCATGCATGCGGCCAGAAATAGCTGGAGCCGGATTTTGAAATACGTTTTCATAAAACCGCATGTCCCCGCGATTGGACTATTATGTGTATCATGGAGAATGAGTTTCCGAACTCTAGATGTCGGGAACACACAACTTGTCCTTATAATAAAGGAGTTCACCCTCCTTCTTATAGTGTCGGAAGGTGTCTCTCTCCTTATCCGATTCGGCTTCTTTACGAGACTACTGCCATACTTCACGGAATTACGGATCCGTAGGAAGGGTTTGTTGAATCTGTTTCCCAAACTCACTCTGAGGCGTGGAGATAGCATTACAATGCATGCGTGTGACTAATGGATGTCTGGAAAGGGCGTCAGCAACCACATTATGCTTACCCGGTTTATAAATAACCTCAAAATCATATTCTTCCAGGAATTCCATCCATCGTCTTTGTCTCAAATTGAGATGGGGTTTAAAAAATATATTGGAGGCTTTGGTGATCGGTGTCTAAATCGAAATGCGCCTTCAAGTAGATAATCTTTGCCAAATCGCCAAGGCGCATAAACCGCAAGCAACTCCTGGTCATGCGTAGCATATCGTTGCTCGGCATCATTCATTTTTCGGGAGTCATAAGCAATTACTCGCCCCTCTTGCATTAGAACATCCCATTTATCCTTTTCAGGATCCGGGATTGTAAGGACAAGAGCTGTGGTTAGAGCATCCTTTAAGGCTTGGAAGCCGGTCTGGACCTTGTCTTTCCAATGGGCCATCCAATTCCCGACCTTGTCATGCTTGGTCAGATCAGTAAGAGGTGCAGCAAGCTTGGCAAAATCTTTGATAAATTTACGGTAATACCCGGCCAAGCCCAGGAAACTGCGAACCTCAGACACGTTGGTTGGAATGGGCCATTCTTTAACTGCCTCGATTTTAGCTGGGTCAGTAGCTATGCCATCTGCGGATATAATATGACCCAAGTTATCCACCTTGGTGGTGGCAAAACGACACTTAGAGAACTTGGCAAACAACTGATGTCGTCGCAGCTTTTGCAATACCAAGCGAAGGTGGCGTGCATGATCTTCCAATGACTTACTATATATCAGGATATCATCAAAGAAGATAACAACGAAGTCATCGAGATATTCACGGAAGACATCATTCATAAGGCGCATAAAGGTGGCCGGAGCATTGGTTAGACCAAATGGCATCACTGTAAATTCATAATGGCCGTAACGAGTGCGAAAAGCAGACTTATGGATGTCATCTTCCTTAATTCGTATCTGGTGATAACCTGAGTGAAGATCAATCTTGGAGAAATATTTAGCCCCTTGCAACTGATCCATAAGATCATCGGCCCTTGGTAAAGCATAGCGATTCTTAATGGTATGCTTATTTAGTTGCCGGTAATCAATGCACATTCGCATGGTGCCATCCTTTTTCTTAACAAAAAGTATTGGGGCTCCAAAGGGTGACACATTAGGCCTGATGAAGCCTAACTTAAGGAGTTCCTGTAACTGTGTCTTAAGCTCAGTTAACTCTGGGAGACTCATCCGATATGGGCCCTTACTGGTAGGCTTCATACCCGGTTCCAAAGTAATTTCACATTCCACACCCCTGAAGGGTGGTAGCCGCTGGATTTCATCAGGAAAAAGATCATGATATTCCCGGAGAATTGCGGCTATTGCCGGAGGTAAGGCATCAAGGGCCTCATCCTGTTTAGGCTTGGCTTTCCACCGAAGCAAGTCAGATCATGCCTGTAACTTGTGACTTCCTGAGAGCCCTATGCAATTGGCGTAAGGAAATGCATTGCATAATAGGGTTAACCGGCTTACCTGCTATCGTAACTTCGGGCTCCATTGGCGCGATTGAAAGTGACTTCTGCTTTCTCACGGTCAATGTTGGCTTTAGCGTGCCAAGAATTCCATCCCCACAATGAGATCATATCGACCAATATCCATGATTTCCGCCCGAGACAAATTCCCAGTGCTCCCGGTAACCCCGATATTCAAATTGATATCTGCCGGCCAAAGTGTGGCGTATGGCACCACCGCCAACGTGTTGGGCGTGGCTTAGACTTAAGAGGTGTAATCTGTAAAGCTTCTGCCATTCTAGGAGATGCAAAGTTATGAGTACTACCCATATCCATAAGAATGACAAAAGGTTTACAATCTATCTGACCCACCGTAGAGATTACAGGGGTCATTGGTTGGCTTGGCCCTGCTCAATAGCAACGAAAATATGAGACTCACCCTGATATAATGAGGGCGTCGTCCTGCCCCGGCATTCCATTCGTGGTTCTTCCCAATCCATGGCTCGGCTAGAGCAGCTTGGACCGCCCCGGGTAATAAAAGGACACTCCATACATCACGGTGCACAGTCGGAAACACCTATAACAAGCTTTCTCCTTACGTAACTGTTCCCGCTGGTCCTTAGGAATAGCTTGGAGAATATCCCTAAAGCTGCCTGTAGCGTTGGTAGGCTTATCTGGTACAGAAAAAGAAACCTTCCTATCAGGCTTCGATAGCGATGAAGGGGAGGTCCTGGCTAGGCGAAGCCCCCGGTAAGGTGTATAGCCCTTGTTCTGGTTGAATGAAGAGGTTCGTGGGGCCTGATACCGTGGAGTGTCCTCTTCAAGACTGAGTGCCTTTGCCTCGGCTTCCGCAACCGTCTTAGGGTCGATAGCCCAAACCATTTTCTTGAGAGTAGGGGATAGACCCTCTATGTAACCCTCAACTGCCCGGCGCTCATTGATACCCGGTACATACAAGCGCATGAACTCATCGGTATAAGCTTGGGCCAGTCATGTTCCTCTGCTCCAAGCGGTAAAAGTCCGGATCTGGATCGGCGGCGATGAGCCTTCGGCACATAGTGTGATTTGAAAGCCTTGGCAAAAATTTTGTAGCGGCACCTACCCCTGGTAAGCCCATGAGAGCGGGCATATCCCTTCCACCAAATCCGTGCCGAACCTGTGAGATTGGTAGTGGCGACCTTGCCAATATCCTTCTCAGTCATTCCATATGACTTTCCAAATTCCTGCATTTCATCTAGCCATGACTTCGTCAACCCCATTTTCGAGTTTTACTGCGAGAATGCGCGAAGCTTCCGATTTTCGGATATACCGTAATGGCGGAATCAACGGTCTTTTGATAATCCTGTTTACTGGCCTTAGCATGGTCAGCCTCATCCTCAGAGGAGTCAGAGGAGTCAGAGGACTCCGAGGCCGTGCTAGAAGAGGAAGTAGGGCGTGTCCTCTTGGATCGACGTGCCGTAGCAGCTGGAGGTGCAAGTGGAGGCGCCGGTGGTGGCGGCACGTTTATTGGAGCCGGAATCTCGGGTCCATACTCCTGTGGGGGATTTTGCTGGAAAACATATGCCTGGAGCTCTGTAAGTTGGCGCTTCATAATCGTAAGTTCCTGGTCTGGGGTGAGACGACCCGATTGAACAGGTGTTGCCCATGGACGTGCACCGTCTAAGTAGGAAGAGGAGGAGATAAGCAACGCATCCCAGGTATGACAACACAAGAAAACATGACGTAAAACAACGAAACTTAAGAAAACAGTTTTATTAAGAAAACGAGGTCTTGATTACATGTACAGACTATTACAACGAAACTCGAGGCTATGCCTCCAACACTGATGATTATGCACAAGGCAACTTTAAATAAAACACCCGTAGCTACACAAAGACTGTGGACATCCGGTCTAGATGTGGGCAAAGGGGTACAAAATGGAGTAGCGAATACTCTCCCGTACGGCTCTAACCATTTTATAGCAAGCCCATGCCTGAATAATCACATATTGATAATCCAGGGTGGGACTAATGATTAATAAGTTGAAGAGGTCACGAAGTGCGTAGAAAATTTGCCAAAGAAAATCAGTGGTTTCAATAAAGGCCTCTTGTTTGGTCATGTCCCAATAGTTCCATGTACGCTGGAGGGTTTGCTGCAGATGGTTGAAGGCGTAGTCCCGAAGGATATTAACAATCTCAAGACCCTTGAGGGGGTCATAGGGCTCGCCCTCATCCTCTGATTCATCCTCCTCATAACCGTCATGACCGTCGTCGTACTCGCCATCCTCTTCATCATAGCCGTCATCACCTTCGTCATACTCGCCATCCTCTTCATCGTAGCACTGTTCCGGTGGTGGCTCGTCGTCATTGCGCAGTGCGTCAGGTATTTCGTCTTCATTTTCCTCTATCCCATCGTCTGTAATACGACAAGAATGAATAAGTCGTATTTAATTAAAGTGGGACTCATTCCATTCCCATTTTTTTTCGGAACCCTGTTAATTTACACAAAAAGAAGCACCTCGACCCAAAAACTGGCCATAATTGGAATTTTTGTCTATTAGTGTGCATCCAAGCTTTTCTTCCAGTTTTCATGGATAGCGTGTCGAGAACAAGAACAATGCAACACAAACATGCATTAGACCTATCAAGTTCTAATTGAAAGAGATTCTTAGTTGAACATTTTGGCTCTATTTTCTTAGGTAGGTAGACAATAGATCACAAATTCGAACAAAAATTATGCAAATCGTTTATTTGATCACCCAAAAATACTAGTTTTGAGATACCTTATATTTATAAATGGGCTCATTACAATATATATTACAGTGGGTGAAGAGACCATAGTGGTCGTATGGGCACAATCATTACACCCTCTTCACACATGAACCACCTAGTGCA
Organism: Isoetes taiwanensis; assembly: GCA_021234155.1. Taxonomy (NCBI): domain Eukaryota; kingdom Viridiplantae; phylum Streptophyta; class Lycopodiopsida; order Isoetales; family Isoetaceae; genus Isoetes; species Isoetes taiwanensis. The sequence continues at coordinate 46,476 of JAJEKV010000212.1, read as the reverse complement.
AAGGGCGTGTGGAGCTCTCTCCTAGTCACGGAGCAACTTACACGCATCGATAGAAATTTATATGAGGAGTTCCTTCATGGGCCCGCGTGCTTGCATGTCCAACCGAAGTCACCACCCTCTTCTCGGTACCTTTCTTTAATGAACTGATCTTTTCATTGCTCTCCCAAGCATGTACTATTTGGTCGAGATAAGAACCGCAAGAGACAAAATCAAATTAGTCAAGTGATGCTACATGCAAAAAATAAAATAAAACACAGTTGTTAGGGCCATTTTGAAAAATACAGGCATGAGAAAGGCATTTCGGAGGGAAGAACGCAGATTTTAGGGGTGTCAGAGGCCTTTCGACTCGCGAGTCGAGAAAGGCAGCTCAAAGCGAAAAATGCAAGTTTTAGGGGTCAGAAGGCCTTTCTCGACTCGCGAGTCGAGAAAGGCAGCTCAAAGCAAAAAAATAGGTTTTATGGGTGGAAGGCCTTTCTGGACTTCATGGTCGAAAAAGCGTCAAAGGCGAAGCGGTTTTATGGGTGAGGGAAGGCCTTTCGACTTCGCGAGTCGAAAAGGCGGCTCAAAGCCGTAAACGGGTTTTATGGGTCGAAGGCCTTTCGACTGGCGAAGTCGAGAAGCGGCTCAAACAGCGGGTTTTTGGGGTCGAGAAGGCCTTTCTCGACTTCGCGAATCGAGAAAGACTGCGATCCATAAAATCTGCGTTTAAAGCACAACTACTTCTTCTCGACTTCGTAGTCGAAAGCGGCCTCAAAGAAAAATGCAAGTTTGAGGGCCTTTCTCACGACGCAAGCCTCGAAAAAGGCAACTCAAAGTAAAAAAGGGCAATTTCAAAGCTCGAGTCAGAAGGTCGAAAATGAATAACCTTCAAACATCCTATGTATTTTCTCTGAAAAAAACCCTCCCCATAAAATTTCCTATGTATTTTCCATAAAGAATAGACCCTCCCATGTATGCAGTATGGACACATCCAATGGACCCTCCCCCTTTCTAATGGACCATACCATATAGCTATATGAAGAGGGGACCATTGGGCTCATATTTAGCTATGTAAAGAGTAATGCCTAATGCACATGTAAATAGCAACATATGCACCTATAATGCACATTATAACCTATGAGAGCCTATTAGACCTATGCATTAAATCTATTAATAAGCATTAGACCTATATATTAATATGTACTTGTCCCCATTTTGTGTCTTGAACCTTCAAAATGGGTTAAACAAGGGGTAAATTATATCATGATCTTCGCAAAGTAAAATTTTTACCTTAGAATAAGAATATATGCCTAGAAAACGTGCACCTAGAGGAAATTGGGGACACGTCAAAATATAATCCTATATTATTAGCATTTATTTTACACGTTCTTTTCAATGTATTATTTTACCCTTTTTTTTCTAATACCTCGCCTTTTTCCCGCCCATGCTTGAATTTTAAAATCATTTATTTTACACTTTCTTTTTCAACGTATTATTTTACCCCCTTTTTTCTAATACCCCGTTTTTTCCCGCCCATGCTTGAATTTCAAACTTTGGTACATACCTTTGAGACAGAGTTCATTTGTACCGCCTTGGAATAAGCTCCCAACGCCATAGCTCCCAATCGGCTTGCTAATCAATTTCGCTTGGCAACCACGAATATTGAAAGGAAAGAAAGGGAATGGCGAGGCGGCTATCAAATGTAAGCCCCCATTTGGGGAAATTTCGTTCTTGTTGGATTACGCGCCAGCGGAATAAGTTTGTATATTCAATCTCCAATCGCAAAGGGAAGCGGTGAGCTTTCTTGTTAGAAAGCTCAAGAAATAGAAAATGGGTAAGAAACGAAGGGGGCGTGACGAAGCTTTTAACTTCTTCATTCCTCCATTTCTACTGATTTTGAATCGGCCGTCAGAATCGGGCGCTTGAATCGCCGCCCTTCTGTTGATTCCGGCTTGAATCGGCTTTTCTTGTTAGAAAGCTCAAGAAATAGAAAATCTAACAAGCTTACACGGGCCTGCAAAACAAGAAATCATTGATTCCGATCACGGGGAAATGGGTAAGAAACGAAGGGCGCGAATCTTTTAACTTCTTCATTCCTCCATTTCTACTGATTTTGATTTTGATCAAAGAAACAGACGAATCGGCTTTCTTGTTAGAAAGCTCAAGAAATAGAAAATCTAACAGAATGAAGACGCTTGAATGAAGGCGGCTTGAATGAAGGCGCTTGAATCGGCCGCCCTGTGAACGCCATGCAAGGAAGGAAAAGGGGCTAAAAAAATTAATCCACAGGAATCGTGAGAAGCAGAGTTTTTTGAATCGGTAGAAGCAGACTTTGAATTGGCAAAAGCAGACTTTGAATCGGCAGAATCAGACCATCTATGAATCGGCAGAAGCAGCACTTGAATCTTTTAATCGGCAGAAGCTTATAAAAGAAAGCTTCTCTTCATCTGCTTTGTCGGCTCTCTGCTTCCGGAACCATGGTGGCCAGAACTGCCAGAACGATGCATTTATGGCTGCCAATGCAAGCAACACATTTCCGCAGGTTAATATTATCCGAAAATCCCGGACTCGCCTACTCCCGTATTTGGAAATAAATGTCAATGAGAAAAGAAATGCTTTTGCTATTTGGCAAAGAGTAATACAACGCCGCCGACGGCCTTGAATTTTAGGGGAAGTCTTCCAATCTTTGGGAGATTACTCCGCTGTGATGTCTGCTCCCTGTCGTATTGGATGATGAGGAGCCTTGCCCGGATGACGCCGTTTTCAAGTTCCCCGCCCGTGATGCATCAACTTTAGGCTACGCTCCATCAAAATTGGAAACTCCATCAAAATCGTGTTTTCCATCATAATGGTGTATTCCAATTCTCGACTCACTAATCGAGAAGAGGAGAATGATTTATATTTTTTTTAGTTATTTATTTAATTAATTTAATTAAATTATTGTTAATTAAATTAATTATTAATTATATTTTGATAATATGTATTTTTAATCTCAATAGTTCCGTTCCCTTGCCCCCCTTGCCCCCTTGCCCCTTGCCCCCTTCTTCTCCCCTTGCCCTTGCCCCTTGCCCTTCTTCTTCTCCCTTGCCCCCTTCTTCTCCCTTGTCCCTTGCCCTCTTGCCCCGCCCTTGCCCCTTGCCCTTCTTCTCCTTGCCCCTTCCCTTGCCCTCTTCTCCCTTGCCCCTTCTTCTCCCTTGCCCCTTGCCCCTTGCCCTTCTTCTCCCTTGCCCCTTCTTCTCCCTTGCCCTTGCCCCTTGCCCTTCTTCTCCCTTGCCCCCTTTCCCTTGCCCCTTCTTCTCCCTTGAAATTTTGATGTCAATATGAGTCCCATTTTCAGTCCGAGTCCCAAAATTCAAGATTTGTCCCACTTTAATTAAATACGACTTGAATATACTATAACTGAATTATTGCTTATACTTCCAACTCCCAAAGGAGAGAAAAACAAGTATTGAAGGAAAAAAACAATTGGATTGTATTCAAAATTGCTTGAAGAACATCAACGCATAGCACATATGGGTTGAGTAGCCAAAGGCTAGACTCCTACAATACTTAACACAATGAACTAGGGGCTAGGTCCCTCATCCTCTTCCATAGGCGTAGGAGGTGGTGGCGGTGACCGATGTCGTGAGTGATGTGGCCTTTCCGGATCGATCGGTAGCAGCTGCGAGGGAAACAACCTCAGGGGAATATGCAACTGCTAATGGGGCTGCCGCGAGGAGTTTGATGTCCATCCAGGGTGCAATTTCCTGACCCAAAGCTGCCAGAGCGAGATCCCGTCGAACCAACACATAAGTGAGCATGTGGTATGATAGCTTCTTGTGGCCTGCAAGAGTAGACAAAGCGAGGCTCCACCATGAAGCCTCGCTACGGCCCCAAGTCACGCGTGCCACAAAGAAGACCTGTCCCCTCGCCTAAAAGCCGATAGGAAGAAACGGGTAAGAGGACTCCCGGACACTCTCCCTAGGGAAGAAGCTGAAGTGTCAATCTCCTTCTCTAGGTTCTTAGGAACCTCTTCTTCTATGAGCTCCTCCCGATCCTCCTTAGAATGAGCAGGGGTTGTGGTAAAGGTCTTCCCCCTTCCTCATCCGAGTGAGAGGAAAGCTCAACCATGTTGATACTTGGGATCAAAGATCCTGTAGCCATAAAGGCTTCGGAGGAGGCCGAGGCGGAGGGTCTTGAAGCACTAGCTCCCTAAGCCGGAGAGGTGTCTCGGCCGCTCAATAGTTTGCTGGTGGAACTGGAGTATCTGCTGTACCTCTGGAGGAAGATCCCCGGACGTGAAGTCGATGAAGTCATCCATGCAGTATTCGGCGAGCTCATAGAGAACCTGCGCCTTCTCCTTCCCTCTGAGTCCCGCTACTACGTGGTATGTCCACATGATATCCTCCAAGAGAAGGAACTCGTGTCCTTGATGATATATAACTGGGATGACATCTAACCCAGTTAAGCGCCCACCCTGCTCACGGCGTGGCGGCATCTCCTGCGCCAACTGTTTCCACCGGACAAAATCGTCCATGGCAATCCGCTCGTCTTCTTCCTCGTCCGACATATCTGGCCCCTTGCCCTTCTCTGCAGGTAGGGTTTCGTCCTCCACATACTGGTCCATAAGAATGGCGAGAGCAAAAGAGACTTCAAGGAACTCTTGGCCCTCATGACTGACGACCGGGGGTCGCCGGGCCCACCGGAGTTTGCCTCGGAGTAGCTCATACCCCCTCTTTCCCCCACCAAGCATTTCCTTGACTACTGCTCGTTCAATATAGAGTTTAGGTGGCTCCCCCAAAGGGATACAGAGAGGAAGCATTTCCTCTATATAAAATTGCAGAAACCCAGCATAATCAGGGTGTTTCTGCATGTTTGAGATGAGATCAATATGCTGGGAGAGGAAAGGCTCTAAGAGGTCGAAGGCCACTTGGGGATCCCAGTGCTCCCCATCCTGATACCAAGCAAGCAGATCGATGGCGGCCATATGCGCTGGAAGGAAGGAGGAGGAAGAGTGAACGAAACCTGAAGAGTGAAAGTGAAACCCCAAAAGTGTCTTTAAAGTATTTATAACCCTTATCTTGTCGGCATTCACTATCGATTATTATTATTTTATTTTATCTTATCCCTTTTTTTTTTTTTTTAGGAAATAAAAAATGCAATTAACAAAACCACGACGGCAAAATTCGGGTTTCTCTATTGATATAACAAAATTAAATACATTGAAAATGCCCTCGTGCCACTATGGATGTTCTCCCGAATCCTCCTCGGGCAAAGGCGAGGTCCTTCGGCATTATAGTGATTAAACTTTGCGTGTATCGGCGCAAAGATTTAAGTCACTAAAAGTGCTATGATGAGGTAGGCTTCAGCGGACCTCTGTAAAGCCAAAATCGCAAAGATGCAAGCGGAGATCGGTTTTAAATTCTTGTGCTATTTCCCAACCAATCTCACGAAGGGGAGCTTCCTTATCGGGGAGCTCTGCGGTCTTCCCCGATACTTTACGGATCTCCCGTAAGGCCACGATGCCCGGGTCTGAACCCGATGGGGCTTCTTTGGAGGAAGCGGGTTTGGGGTCGTCCCTTCTTACGTGGTACCCGTCTTACCCAGCGGTGGCGGGATGGGGGAGTGGGAAGCATCCACCGTTCTGTCTCCTGCTAGCACTAAATATTCTTTCCAATGGTGCCGACAACCTTCAACCTCTCCTTATATTGACTGCCGGACTTATGGGCCACGTGCTTCCTCCGTCGTTTTCTCGGTGGCTCATCTCCCGGTTGAGGCCCCTGCTGGTTTTTTCTCCGGTTAACCGGCCGCTTTGGTGTGAGTCTTCTTTGGTTTTGTCTGTTGCTCTTTTTTTTGTAGCGCTCTGCCAGTGCCCTTTCACATTCCTCCCGGAATTTCACGGGCGCGTTCCATATTAGCTTCCCACAGGCATGCAGAGCGCAATCCTTCGGACCAATTCGGCGTGGTAGGGGTCGGGTCGACGAGCCATATCCATTTGGACATGTATTAGGTACTCCAGACTGATATCAGGGATCTCACCCCAAATGAATCCCTGGGAAGTCTCGTGCCACTCGTATGGGGGTAGCTCAAATGCTTCACGGTTAATAATAGCCCACCCATGGCCCAGGTATCTGTACTCCTTACTCCGGGTATCTGTATCCGCCCTCTCTATTTCCCGACTGTCATCCTCTTGAGCTAAAGCTCGGATACGGGCCGCCTCAAGCTGAATGGCGCCCTCCTCAGAGTGTTCTTCACACTCTGGGGGATAAAACTTGATCAACACCATAACCTGGTCAGGCTACTCGACCATGGTATATGGCAGCTGATGGAGATTCAGCTTGATCAAAAACTGCTCCGAAAAGTGGAATATAGGATAAGGAATCCTTAGGTCATCACTAAAACGTTGTACTAGCTCATTCAGAAGGATGTCTACCATGTCGCTGTCAGTGGCCATGTACTTCGCGATCATGGCGTAGATTTGGGGTATATTAAGGCTAGAAGGGTCCAAAGTGGTCTTAGTGTTGGCCATAAGTAAGGCGCTGGCGCTTAGGAGAGCAGTAGGGGTGGCGCTAGGTCGTGAGGAAGCTGCTGTGAAAAAAGGAGAAGCAAGTTTCGGGCGCCTGGGTCTGGCGGCTATGGCGGCGTCGAAGCGAGCAGGCGGCAGCGTGTAAAACAAGGAAACTCCGAAAACAAACGACCGTCTAACTTTTTTTTTTTTTTTAAAAAAAATTTAAACTTTTTTTCTTTTTTTTTTAAAAAAATACGGCGGAAAAAATTTATCTGGCGCAAAAAATATGAAGCGGCCGACCGGTTATCTGGCGTTTATCTCCAGTTCTAAGGCGTCAAACCAAACCCCCGGCCGCCATTGGGTTTGACCTTCTGCTGGTCCCTTGTGACCTGGCGACGACTCCTTTAGGGTATTTCGGATACGCTCAACCCATTGGAGCAATAATCTAGTCGATCCGAGCTACGAGGAGGGAGTTATGGCGAAAACAAAATTCAAGTTTCTACATCTAATTTCTAATTTTAACCCCTTCACTAGGAAACACTGTCTCTACAACCAGGTCATTCCGCCCATACTAGACCAACTAACACTTGGGTGGCAGAGTTGGAACTTTCTAAACAAGAGTTTTTCACCCTCAACTAACGAGTTAAAAGTATGGCGATTAACAGATTTTGGTTCACGGAACCATTGCTCTGATACCACTGTGACGCTCCCAGAGTCCATACGATGCTCCCATTGTATAGATCACAGGACTTCCCCTTCCATGGCGACTAAATCACCACGGCAAGGCCCTCCGGTCATGCTTTCCGGACCACTTTCGGGATGGCCAAGTATCCCAGAGGATCACGGAGGTGTCATTAAGCCCACGCCTCTATGGGGAATCCTATGACAAATGGAAGCATACATATCGTTAGCATCCAATCATAATGCAAATAATATACCACCAAAGGGTGGCCCATCCCCTCATCAACATGGCAAAGATAATCCATACATAACAACATGAAACAACACAATAACCGGCAATACCGGGGCTCCGGACTCAAGGGATCAACCCGGCGGCCGGGGGTCTCAAGATATCAACGACGGAGATATAACATGGCGTTGGTTGGCATAAGACAATGGCTAGGGTTGTCCACTCCATCCACCCCTCCTGTGCACACTTTGCAGATAGGCTGTATCATGCTATGACATGCTTGTAGCCCTTCCGAGACGCAATCCCAAGGAATCACCCTTCCGGGACTACTCCGGGTTACATCTCCCCGGTCCGGCGAGGCAGGTCGGGGAGGCGTCCCCTCCCGGGGTATGGCGGATCCACAGGTGCACTAGAGGATCACGTGCCCCCTCGGTGACCCCATCCGGTACCCAACCTACTCCCCTAAATCTAAAGGTCAGCTCACCAACCCGTTCGAGCCCGGGGCCATAGAGGCTCCCACCCTCCGGGCCCGAGGAGTGTCGGACCCATACCCGGCCCACACACATGGCCTGGCTATAAGTCTAGCACACTTTAGGAGTCCGTAGCCCTTAAGCGGACCCCACCCCCGATTCACCTTCATACCCGTTGTTTGGTCTTTGAACCACATCATAGCATCCACGGCCGGGGTAGGCTCTTGTGCCGCGGGCCGCAAAGTCACGAGGTTTTAGGGGTTCTATCTAGGAGCATCTCTCTTTGCTAGATGGCCTTTAGGTCTCTACCCACCCCTTTAGCCCATACAACACCATAGGAACGGAAAGAACTAAGCTAATACATCCATCCATCCATCCATAACTTGAATAGAACATAAAATAGAGGTTAACCATTCACCTACTCAAACAAGGGTTAATCCTATGACTAACTAGGAAAAACCAAGCTATCTACTCACTAACCCGTGTCCTGGCTGGAGCCATGGTCTCGGTATGGGTCCATCACACTAGGCTGGCGGGTGGTTGATGATAACTCAAGCTTGGTGATATAACCTGCTCCTCCTTAGCTCCCAATTCGAATTTGGGAGTCAGAATGGGGCAGGACCCCTTTTCCTAGGACCAAAATGGAAGGTCCCCCCTGGCCAATCGATTTGGGCCAGGTGGCGCCCCTTGTTGGTGCTAATTAACTAATTTAGCTTAATTAGGGTAATTAGGCCAAATACTTTATAATTATCCACAATGGGTTTATTAACATAGCTAAATAAAACCATTGTGGTTGACTTCCACTTAGCCAATTACCCCCTTATATCTCAGTGATGTGTCCCGACATGCATACGTATACCGTATAAATGCCTGGAACGTCACATAAAAGTTGTCTTTTTGAGGCAATTTAGGCCTTTCACAAACTTCTTCTCTACTTAAGTGTTTTTCTTTTTTATTAGACTCGTCGTCAATCATGGCTGAAAAGTCTTTGAGGACTTTGTTTACCCTTTTCTAACAGCCCTCATGGCATGATTTGGTGGTCCTCTGATAAGGTTTTTGATGATCCTTTATCCAGCTTTTCAGCGAATCGAGCAAGAACCTTAGACTGAATATCGAGGAAATCATGTGCACTTTCAACAGCACCCTTGATGACATCTTGAATGATGCATAAGAACTGATGCCCCTGAGCATTTTCCATCAGATAGTTGACTAGATTGAGCTTTCTAATATACTCTGCTTTCTCATGCATTGAGATGGGATTGATAGACCATATATTTATTTCTTCAAATGTGGCTTTTGTCTTTTCATGGCATCTTTTTCATGTAAAAACAGCTGAAGTAGCTTTGATTTGTCTGTTTCTCCATTTCACGTAGTATAATATCATGAAACCTATTTCTCCGAGTATAGTAGAGCCCGATTGGATAAATCGCATCAGGACCCAGTTTCAAAGCTCATTGTTGTGGTCGCAGCCAACCTGCAAAAGTTATGCTCCCGATCAATGCCACCCCAATCAAGATAGCATTTTCCGCATCCACATAGAGCTGACAATCTCTATAGAGTCCATCCACATAAGATTTAGCATCCCGCCTCTCCATTAACTCCTTCTCAATATTTCTATATTTCAATTCAATGTTCTACAGACTACTGTATTGCAATCTTTCCATACTTGTCTTCCATATTGAAGACAAGATATCCCAAAGTCGAGATCATCTTTATCTTTTATTTTTACAAGAAATTTATCGCGGCGGCCAAGGCCGCTGCAAACATTTATCTTTATCTATTTTGTGGTAGTTCGAAATGATGTGAATGTCGATCTTCATGTCAGCTAAGAAATGAAACCCACCATTATCAATTCCAAATATGAAGAATTTCCTAGAATATAATAAAGTGATACTTATAAGAGATAATGGTTGCAAAGGGAATTGATGCCATAGGAGATTTGTGTGAAGTGCAAATGGTGGCAAAGGGAATTGGTGTCTGGATCTATCCAATACATTGATTGTGTGAAGTGCAAATGGTGGCAAAGGAAATTGATGTCTGGATCTAACGAATACTATGACCATGAATACGAAGGTTGACAATTTTTATTGCATATGCACATAAGCACCTATAACTTGGCCATCTACATCTAAGTGGCTATTATAAGGTGTTAGTTTTTGTTCAGCTTATAGTTGACAAAATAAAATTGTTTGCCTATGGTAGCAGTTGCTTACAACAAAGATGGAGAATAGAACTTGTTAAGCAGGAAATGATTGCAACCTGATTGTAGGGCTAGGGTTGTAATCTAGGTTTGATAATGGTATGCTAAGTTGTTGGTTAAAGGTATAATTTAAGTGCAAAACTAGATTCATGAAATCTAGTGTTCAATGGTTGCAAAAAAGCTCAATATCGTGAATAGGCCTGTGGGATATATCCATAACGAAGTTTTGCCCAGTTTAGCAGGTCGATCTTCTCCTGCACCGCCGGATTCATATGAATATAAGAAAAAAGGGGTCGTAGAAGAAGGTATAGAAGATGTTTTGACAGCCGGAGGAGTGATTTTTTGAAGCCGAATTTGCATCGAAGCTGAAGGTCAACTGTAGCTACAGTATTTCGGTCAATACCATAGCTACAGTGGTATTGCTACAGTGCCACATTATGATTTATAATGGTTTAAACTTCCATTATATTTGACAATGGTATTTGCACTCATTAAGACTTTTGAAGACTTGAAGTTGTATTAGATTCTTTCTCATTTCTAGTAGAAGGATCTTGATTGTTGTTTATTTTGCTTAGATCAAGTTGGGATTAGTGACCATAGTGTGGCTCCCAAGCTTGAACATTTATAAGCAAAGTGGTTGAAGGAATAAAAATCATTGTGCTAGACATTAATTTGAAGGTTCAAATAATCAGAGGTGTTTTTTTCTAACAGTGGTATCAGAGCCTATAAATATGTCTAGCAGATTTGGAGCTAGTCTTCTGAATCAGGTGGAGGTCTACAAGGGTGGGCCTGGCTTTCAAGTATGGAAAGACGCCATGATTCATATCTTGGAGGTTGAAGATTTGTGGGAACTGGTAGATCCTACCAGTACTTTACCTGTAAGCACTGGAGGTTTGGTCAGAACTGGCTCAGCAGAATCTGTGGCAGGAGGAGCAGGACAAACTTCTGGAGGTGCTGGTACAGCAGGTGGTGCAGCAGGTACAAGTACCCTGGCTGGAGCAGTTAGTGCAGGAAAATCAATTCAAGCAAAACTCAAAGAAGCACAAGGTATTATTTCTTGCAAGGTCAGTCCTGCTATTAGATTGAAACTTAGATCTCTTAGTCCTAAGGACATGTGGAAGTTTCTACTGAGTCATTATGAAGAAAAAACATCCTCACAACTAGATTTGCTTGAAAATGAATTGAGAAATTTGAAACTTAGAGAAGAAGAAGATGTAGTTGAGTTCTTCAACAAATTTGATAATATGATAGCAGACCTGCAAGGGGCAGGCACTGTTATTTCTGAAAGGAGTCAGGTACTTCAGATTTCCAGGGCCATAAGTGAAAATGAAAATTTAGCCTTATTTGTAAGAAACACTTGCAGATCTAAAGAAGAGGCTGAGAATCTCCTAAGAACAGAATGGGAACAAAAAAAGATTCTAAAGCAAAATCAAGAAAATCCTGAAGTTTTAATTGTTAAGAAGAAGGATAAGGTCACTTGTTATCAATGTCATGAACAGGGTCACTATAAAAATGAGTGTCCTAAATTAAAAAGGGAAAAGGAGTTTAATTGCTTCAATTGTGGAGGGAGAGGGCATGTGGCTGCAAAATGCCCTACTGCAAAGAACTTTGGAAGGGGAAGGGGAGCAAGTTCAAATAGAGGTCGAGGAAGAAACACTGAGAAAGCATATCTGACCCGAGAAGTTGAGGAGAAAAGCAAAGTTGAGAGTGGTGATCAAGATGATGAGGTAACCAATACTTTTGCCATTGTTCATGAAGAATATAATGCTGACAATTCTGATCTGCTTGTAGTTGATTCTGGAGCTGAAAGATCAGTTGTGAAGTCAGCTGAGTTGCTTAGAAATTTGTCTCCAACAAACTCTAAGCAAATTCAAGTTGGTAATGGAGCCTTAACTGAAATTCAAGGCGAAGGGCTATTACAACTTGAAGATTTGGATAGAAGAAGTTTTATGTGTGCCAGTAATTATTAAAAAGCTGATTTCTGTAAGTCAGCTTGTTGACTTAGGATACAAAGTCACGTTTGACTCAAAAGAATGTAATGTGCTTATGAATGGAATCTTGAAATTTCGAGCAGAGTTGGGAATTTATTTCAAATGAACGGTCTTGTGGCAAGCAATGTCAATATAATTCAAGAAACAAACTTAGAATTATGGCACAACAGATTAGCTCATACACACTTTCATAATCTGAAAGCCTTGAAGAAATTAGGTGCCATAAATTACAATGATGATGAAGGAGAAATTCCTATATGTGAAGGGTGTGCAATAGGCAAACTGAATCGATTACCATTCAAGAAAAGAGAATCAAAGGCAAATCAGGTGTTGGAACTTGTTCATACAGACTTACGTGGTCCTCTGAATGTAAGAAGCAGAACAAATCACAGATATTTTATCACATTCATTGATGACTAAGTAGAAAATGTAAGATTTATTGCTTAACAAGAAAGTCTCAAGCTCTACAAGCTTTCAAACAATTTGTGGTTGAAGTAGAAAGAGAAACTGGCCAAAAAGTTAAGTGTATAAGATCTGATCGTGGAGGAGAGTATTTATCAGAAAAATTCAGACACTTTTGTATTAAACATGGCATCAAGAGACAACTAACTTGTAGGTATAGTCCTCAACAAAATGGGGTTGCTGAAAGAAAGAACAGGACTGCAATGGATGCAATTAGAGCAATATTGAAGCAAAGTGGATTGCCAAGGAATTTATGAGAGGAAGCTCTTAGGACTGCAATTCAAGTTCAAAATATGCTGCCATCTGCAAGTCTAAAAGGTAAAGTACCAAATTTAGTTTGGAATCCTCATGAAAATTTGACATTTGACATGTTTAAAACATATGGTTGTCTCTGTTATGTTCATAAACCTATAGAATTGAGAAAAAAGTTGGATGACAAGGCAGAGGTTGGGTTTCTTGTTGGTTATGATTCTGAATCTAAGGGGTACAGGATTTGTATCCCAGAAAAACAAACCATTATTATTAGCAGAGATGTTCTATTTGATGAGAAAGTAGTTTACAAAGATAAATATAAGCAAGGGGTCAAGGTCAAAGAACAAGCCAGTGTTTTGAATGACAAGAATGGCAAAAATTTAGATCTGGATGGCAATGAAGACAAAGACAATGCTAAATATGATGTGACCCCTGATATTGAAAGGATAAGTGCAGAAGAGGTTAAGGAACCTGATACCAGCTGAGGTTGCACCTGAAACTGAAAATGCTAAGGAAGGCATGATAAAAAGAAGAAAAACACAAGCTGAAAGATTGATTGAAGAAGCAAAATTAGGAGAAACACCATATGGGAGAACTGAAGAAGGCAAGAGCAAAAGAATTGAAAGAAAGCAAGAATTACCATATGAGCAAATCATGACTATTCTAGAGAATGAGTTAATACCAGAAAGTTATGAGGAAGTGCAGAATAGCATAAATAAAGATGAATGGTTAAAGGCTATGAAAGAGGAGCGAGGAGCTAACTTCTTTTAAGGATACACAAACATATGATCTTGTTAAACCTGAAGAAGGGAAAAATATTATTGGAAGCAAGTGGATATTTAGAATCAAACGAAATCCTGATGGTACAAAAAAATACAAAGCAAGGTTAGTAGCTCAAGGTTTTACCCAAAAAAAGGGAAGAGATTACGAGGAAACTTATTCTCCAATTGTAAAGCTTACTAGTATCAGAGTTCTCTTAGCAATGGCAAATGCTTTGGAATTGGAACTACATCACATGGATGTGAAAACTGCCTTCTTAAATGCCACTCTTGAAGAAGAGGCCTACATGAAGCAGCCACATGGGTTTGAGGTAAACAAAGATATGGTATGGAAGTCAAACATGTCTGTCTATGGCTTAAAACAATCACCACGAGAATGGTATCTATGCATGGATCATTTTTTGAAAGAACAAAACTTTGAAAAATTAAAAAATGATGGAAACTTATACAGATTTGAAAAGGGAGATAAGTTTTGTATCATTGCACTTTATGTGGATGATTGCATCTGTGGTATGACATTTGGACAATCCATGGTACCCTTACTTTGTAGACATACTTCGAATTAAGGTTCTTGTAATATTTATCTTAGGCATACTTCGATAGTAATCGTAGAGGTCAAGTGCTGCCCAAAATCCTTTACCTAATCCGAGGGCAAATTTAACCATTAAAGATAACGATATGCTCCAAAAGGTTAATAAATAAAAGGTTGATGGTAGATAGAAAGATAGAAGAAAGGTCGAGATGGTGACAAAATTCATACTTTTTAAATGTAGGATTTGGCCAGTCAAATATTGGGAGCAAATGACATTATTTTTTAAAGTATCCATTGTTCATCACATATGTACTATAGTATGAATGTTGAACAGATGCCTGAGACGCACGAGTACCTCGACGAAAGCTAACAAAAGCCTCCTTATCAGGAAACAGACGGGCCAATTCTGGACCATTCAGAAGTTTAAGATCCAGCTTTTTATACCAAGGCCCGCTCTTCACAACTATACAATCTGGTAAAGGCGAGTCCACTGGCATAGAAACACAAATTCTTGGACCATTCATGATGGAGTGTGAGATATGAACCCCAAGTCCCGTTGCAATTGCTACTAGAAATTGATGAGCCATTAGATCAGGAGGAAGATTAGGTAACGAGAACTAGCAAGGCATCTTTAATGCACGAACCATATCTGGTGTAAAGCCAGGAGAATAATGCTGGTACATTATATATTCCCCACCAAGTGGATCAATCCCTCTTGATACCAAAGAGTCCACTGCATCACTACTTTCAAACATAATAAGAACAAAGTTTTTTGCCAACAACTTGATGGACTGAAAAGGAGGAAGTTGAAGGTGTCTCAAAAGCCGAGATAACCAAACACGGAACCGAGAAAAATCTAAATAGCCACCAGTAAAATACCCAAGTACTGCACAGGAAGATAAGTTCTCAGCACACTTAATATGAGCTTGATGGTCCACCTCAACCACAGGAATACCAGACGCTTGAATCACACTCCGACAGTCAGACTGGTAAAATATATCATCTGGAGACAATTCTTGTTGAAGTTGAGTCTGTCGGATTTCAAGGTGTCCAAGATTGTCGACAACTCCTGCTTACTCCCTTCAGACAATAATTGTAAAGCAGCTGCTACCCTTGCCTTTCTAGATTCATTAGATATATCCTTACAAAGCCAATCACTAAATCTTTGATATGAAACTTTTGCAACCGAATCAGATGACTTCCAAGCACTATCATTTGCCCGAGGTTGAGGAACTACATTAGGACTGGAATCTGTACCTGTTTGATGCAAATTCCCATGAACTTCTACTCCCTTATTCGCAACGCCTTGCAAAGGAGGAAAATCCCTTTCTTCAAGCAACACTGGAGAAGCTGAAGAAATTTTCTAGATAATCTTTATGCCATCACACTTATAACCTTGTATTCAATTCACCTTTGATTCATCAACACAATGGTCACAATATAATTCAAGAGAAGACCTTCGATTATGCAAATTTCTTATGTCATTCAAACCTTTAACACAAAATCATAGAAGTTACTGTTCATATGGGATTGACCTTCAACTGTAGCAACTTTGACTGTTAATTTTCGATAGCCCAAGCGCACTCCGGATTCATTATGCAAATATCCATTACAGAGTTCCCGATCCGATCCTTCTGCAAATCCTTCTTGTGTTTTTATCTTGGGTCCGGCCGATTAGCCGGACCGATCTCTCTCCGTGTATTTCTGTTCAAATCTCATTTGACCGACAAGGTCTTAGCTATTTCCATAACTATTTCCTTAATGGTTCAAAAACCATTGAAATAGAGATATGGGATAAACGAAACTCCTTCAATGGTAAACCAACCATATAGGTTAAATGTTTATACGAATGTTTCCATTTAACTTGATAGGTTAATAAACCATATCTGTCTCCCCTTCAAATGTGTATAGACCAAGCATATTATATGCACTGCTTCAGAGTGATCTCAAACCAGTCTTGATCTATCCTTAGAAAAGTGAACTCCTGTTGAAGAATTTTAACTGTATCTCAAATATTACCTGATCAATTTTCATCATTCTTCCCTTCAGGTAATATTTCTGAGCTGCAACAGTTGACTAAACTCCTTAATTCCTCGAACCTTGTTACTGGCAGTGCTTTAGTTAGCATATCTGCTAACTGATCTTTTGTACCAATATATGTCAAATGAACTTGATTCTTTTCTACCATCTCTCTAAGAAAATGAACTTCCATTTCTATATGCTTGGACCTTTCATGTAGAACAGTGTTTTTCGACATAGCTATGCAGCTAGTACTGTCACAGAACATCACAGTGAGATTTAGTTGAACTAAAACCAAGTTCATCCATGAGTCTTCTCTCCCATATGATTTCTTTTACAGCCAATGAGGCAGAATTATATTCTGCCTCAGCACTTGATAAAGCAATACAATTTTGCTTCTTGCTTTCCCAGGCAACTGGGGCACCTCCTAATATAGTCATATATCCTGAGGTAGATCTCCTTTGATCAAGGTCCCCACCCCAATCAGCATCACAGTATGCTTTCAATTTTAAGTCACATGTATTGTACATAATGCCAAAATGCAAAGTACCTTTTAGATACCTTAAAATTCTCTTGGCTGCCATCCAGTGTGCCTTCCCTGGGTCATGATTATACCTGCTCAACAAATTGACTGCAGAGGATATGTCAGGCCTTGTGCAATTAGCCACGTATGACAAACATCCAATTAAGGATCTGTAAGGCACTTCCTCCATTTTTTTCTTCTCTTCTTCTGTTTGAGGACTCATTTGCTTTGAGATTTTGTGGCCTGGTACAATAGGAGTGCTTGCTGCATTGCACTCTTTCATTCCAAATCTGCTTAGCATATTTTGAATTTGAGTTTGCTGGCTTAAAGTCAGAACTTTGCTGTCCCTATTTCTGTAAACTTCAATGCCTAAAAATCTTTTCAACTCCCCTAAATCAGACATTTGGAATTTGTTATTGAGAATCTCCTTGCATTTGAGTAAAGTTTTCATCCCTTTTGCCACCATGATATTGTCATGATACACTGTCATATGGTAGTAAGTCAAGGATGGATGCGCCCTAGGGTTTCTGCCGGAGGCTGCTTTACGTTTGTGCTCATATCTTGAGCTACAGACCTCGGATTACGGTGTTCTTTGGCTCGTTGGAAAGCTGATTCAGAGCTCTTTCCAACGGTGTGTGGCATCGCAGGTTTTAGGTTCCGGCTGATTGCCTTTTCGGCCCTGACAGTTTCGGCTCTATGGCGTCAACTTCCAAGCTGCCTGCAAAACCTCCCCCTTGATCCATGCGGTCGCAGGGGCAAATTTGGCATTGCATGTTAACCCTTTGGTTTATAGTGAGAATGTCTTTCAAGATGCTGATTTTCCTGTTTTTGGCACCCCAGCTGGTGCAATCAAGAGTACAAGTGCTTTGAATAGCGGTAATGCTTACGTGGATGGTGCCTGGCGGGTGGTGTCAATTCTAACAAAGATCAGTCCGTCCACTTCCTTGGAGGTCCTCAACTTCTGGAGTAAATGCTAGCGAGGGGAGGCGCTTTAGTGATTGGATCAAGAAGGACTTGTCTTCAACTTCGTCTGGCGGGCGTGTTGCTACTGACTATTGATGTGATGATTCGGGATAATAAAAGAGATCTTAGTAATCTTTTGGGTGAGTTGCGAGCAAAGGAGACCGCGTTGGAACTTCAGTTACCTTCTGTTTGAAGTTTTCTATCAGCCTGAAATGTGTAAGAATACTCTTCAAGCGTCACGGGTACAATGTGGTCGAGATTGATCATGACTTACACAAGAAGTGTATTAGTAACTTGTTGTCGTTTAGTGTGGTTGGTCAATATCTTTGGAGCATTTCTTGATAGTAGGAAGCTTGGCTATTGGTTGACTGGTCATCTTGGAGATTAGGGTTGCCACCTTATCGTACTTTAAAGATCTTTGGATAAGAAGTTCTTTTGATCATTTTGATGATGATGTGGTAGGCTGAGCAACCCCGTACGTGGTGTGGACCCAATGTGGAGTGATTATATTTTGTACCAGCCTTACTGCTTTGGATTTTCTCCCGGTATGACTCCTGCTCTTAGGATGCCATGTTGGTTTTCTATTCCTAATCTTCCTCCGATCTCTTGGTGCCGAGTTTCTTATCGGTATTGCTAATGGTGCGGGTACTCATCCGCCCATTCTATTGTTGATGGTGCTAAAATTTGTGTTTCTCTTCCTTCCGTCGGTCTTCTTCGACGTGGTTGTGAAAAGTGGCCCTATCTTTCTGAAGTATGCTTTGCGTTGCTCAATGGCCCTCAAACTTGCTGATTTATTTTCTCAACTTGCTTTATTTTTGCAAATTTTAGTGCTAAAAGAGATCGCCCCTACGCAATGGTCCCTTCTTCCTCTGTTGCCTCCTACCTCTGTTTGTGTCTCCATTACCCTCTGTTGTCCCTTACGCCAATGCTACTCTGCGACCTCTGTTGTTGCTACTCCATCTGGCCGCTAAAACCACTATCCCACGAGGAAGATTGTGCATACTCCCGCTTTTGAAGAGGATGCTAGGGGCTAAATTCTGAAGATCCGAGAATTGCAAGAGCGGCATGAAAGTGTTCAAGAACATCATGAAAATGCCCAAGAGGGATGGACAAATGTTAATTGGAAAAGAGTCGCATAATAAGGCTAGTCAACATGTGTCACATGTCTTGAGCGATTCTGATAATTTGCATGGAAGGGTGGAGCAGAGAGGAGGCTCTCCCTTGCCGGTTACCCAACAAAATAATGGGGGGTAGAGCGGAGAGGAGGCTCTCCCTCACCAAGTCTTTGAACAAAAACAATGGAAGGGTGGAATGAGAGAGGAGGCTCCCCTTGCCAATTTCGGGGCGAGGGTGGGCTGACCTCCCTTGAGAACCATCTTGAGATGGACATGGTTGAGGCTGGCTCTATTGGTATGGAGGTGGAGCATAATATTTTGGCCACATGAACCCATTGTTGTCTTGGGAACGTGAGGGGGTGGCTTCTTCCCCAAGTAAAAAGAAGCGAGGTTGTCTCTTTACCCTAAGTTTTCTCTGACCTTTTGTTGCCTCAAGAGCATAAATGCCGCCATGGGTGATGTACATAAAGTAGCTAATGTATTTGGGCCCGGGACTATAATGTCTTGGTGTCTGCTGCTGATGCATCTAAGGCTGGTGTTATCTTGCATGGAAGTCATCTGTGGATGTCACTTTTACTCAAAACAGATAGGTTCTAAAGTGGATAATAATCAAATGGAAAGATAAGGGCCAAGAATGGGGTTTGATAAATGTGTATGCTCATAATAGACCTCGTCGGCGTGGTGCTTTGTGGGCAACTCGAGGGAGTAAAGTTCTCCAAATTGGACAAAATGTTGCATGGTTGCTTTCGTTGGCGACTTCAATATGGTCGAGTTGGAAAGAGATAGAAGTGGTCGCGGCTCCGAAGTGGTGCAAGGATTCGCGCGAGAGCAATGGCTCGCCTTTTACATGATGGTCAGACTTATGGAGATTGATGGTGATCCGGTCCTTTCGTGGTGTAATGGTTGGGCGAGAGCTTTGGCGAGCTTATGCAAGGCATGATAGAGGATACTTTAATACTTGTCTGCGGCTGCTTTCGGCTAAGCGGATTTTAAATTAAGCTCAAATCTTCTCGGATAGCTCGTAATGCGATCATAATCCACAACTTCTAACTAATGATGTGGCTAATTGTCATCGACCTACGGGGACCTACTTTAAGCTTAATTGCAAGTACCTGGAGGATGATGAGTTCAAAGTTGGCTGTAGTCGGGGGTCTCGGGCCTTCTCACCTCGTAGGGGGCATGTCTGCAGGGTTGTTGCGGCGTTGTCCTGCAGTGAAGTCATTTGCAAAAGAATATGGGAGAGTCGAGTCTGCTTTGAAGCTAGAGGGCTATTGGACCGCATTGTACCGGGAATTAGAAGTACTCGCGCTTTCGTGGCCATACTAATGGAGTCGAGAGAAAATGAGTTAGTATCTCGGATCAAGGCTATAGAAACGTAAAAGTTCTCAAGCCAAAGTGAAAGCGAGGGTTCGCGATGGTTCAAGGGCGGTGATAGA
Organism: Isoetes taiwanensis; assembly: GCA_021234155.1. Classification (NCBI taxonomy): domain Eukaryota; kingdom Viridiplantae; phylum Streptophyta; class Lycopodiopsida; order Isoetales; family Isoetaceae; genus Isoetes; species Isoetes taiwanensis. The sequence goes on along the minus strand of JAJEKV010000212.1, from coordinate 26,358 downwards.
TGTACCCGGTTCTTTTTAAGGCTGCAAGAAGAAGGAAACTTCGCCACTTCTATACATTCTTTGGTGCTTGCCGGATGGTGCTCTTATCTCCCGTCCGGTGAATCTTAAAAAGATCTTCATCATCACTTTTCTTCATTCTTTTACCACGACACCCATTGCCCTTTCGGAAGGACATGCAATTGGTCTGTGTTGACTAAGGTCGCGTCGCATTGTTTACGAAGAGCAGTTTGCTTCTTGAGTCTAATATTGTGAAGGAGGACTTAAAAGCAACTGTGGCTCTCTTGAAAAGGGATAAATGCCCGGGTCTTGATGGCTTTCCTATTGAATTCTTTGAAGTCTTTGGACTGGTTGGAGGATGACATATATGATGCCTTTTGTGAGTTTCAAAGATTTAGGAGCCTTGATAAGATTTTTGAATACAGGTTGTATCTCTCTCATTCCAAAGAACAAGGAACCCAAGACTATTTCATTTGGCGACCTATTACATTGCTTTCCTCCGTACAAGATCTTTGCTAAGACATTGGCGTAAAAGAGTCCGAGAGACATCTTGGACGCTATCTCGTCAACACAATCGGCTTTCTCCCCGCTGTATTCTCAACAACGTGGGTGCTGTGATATGAAGGAATATATTGGGCCCGATTCTGTGGTCATAGAGCGATGTATCTTAAGCTTGATTTTGCTAAAGCCTACGATAGTGTTGATTGGGGCTTCTTGGAGAAGTGTCTTCTTGCACTTGGGTTTGGGGAGTCATTCACAAGGAATGTCATGAAGCTCCATACATCAGCCAGATCTACTATCCTTTTCGAGGCAGCCATCCGGATATTTTTTGTAGTGGGTAGAGGAATTGGCGGGGGTTGTCCCTTAGCACCCTTGCTTTTTCACAATTGTGGCGGAAGTCTTGTCCCACTCTTCTCCGTGGCTACCCAAGATGGTGTTATTCAAGGCCTCCCAATGGACGATGGTTCTCAAGAGGTATGTAACCAATATGCCGATGACACTTTTTGTTCCTAATTGCCGAGGCCGAGAATCTTCGTAATGCTAAGCTATTATTAGACACATTCTCCTTAGCATCGGGAGTTCTTGTAGGGTGGCAAAATGTACGGCTTTTGTGGGCGTTGGACGGTCCCATCCCTCCCTCGTATTTTGGACTATCCTTGGAAGATTCTTACGCATGGCAATACCACAAAGTTGCTTGGTATCCCAGGTTGGAATTCATGTCTCTACTTGGATGCTTGGGATGAAATCATTAGTGGGTTGCAAAAGCACTTGTTTTGGTGGAATACTGACTAAACTGGTCCATGCCCTTAGAATCACTTTGTGGCTAAATGTGTTCTTAGTAATACTCATGTCTACATGGCGTCACTTTACTAGCTCATGATGTAAGATGGAGGAGATTGTCGTATCGTCGAAAAATTTTATTTGGGGTGGAAATGAGTTAGGAGCGTTGGTCAAGGTAGCTTGGGCGAAATGCATTAGACCTAAAGGCACCGGTGGTCTTGGTATGTTGGATTTTCACCTCCAAAGCAAGGTGATGATATCAAAGTTCATTTGGAGGATTTTCATTGGTAAGGATGATTCTCACGGCTGAGGTTGTTGGTGCAATCGATTCAAAGATTGTCTCCCATTTCATAAGGCTTCCATTAAGCCCCTCCTTCCTTGGGCTTTGCTTTATCATATGCATCCAGGTATCCTAATGCTTCTCCCTTTCTAAAGGGGTTGCTTGCGGCTTGGGACAATTTGTCGGTCTCTTTTTTCCATATTAATCCCGAGGCATGTCTTGAGTTGTCCACCCATCTTTGGTGGATTCCTTTGCGGAACCTCGAGGAGAATGTGCCTCTAAGTGTGGTTGTTCATCCAAAGACACAACGACGATGGGTAGCGACCGGTATCAATACTATTGCGACTTGGTATGAGTCCCGATCATCTCATGTCATGGGAAGCATTTAGAACAAAGTTCTTGTTGTACGAGATGGGGACGTAGTAATCACGGAATCATATTGCTTTGCATTGTTGCCCCGCGGATTACGGTCCACGCATTGAGGTAGTCATATGGGGTTGCCACCCGGGATATCCGGCCAGCTCAGTGTCTTCTGGTGGTATAAATTGCTTGTGCATTCTGAAATCCACTCCATCTAATAGATGGCATCTTCGAGTCCCTCGGCCACAATGGAAAAGTGTTTGGATATGGGTATGGGATAAGGCTGCTTCACCCCAAAGTAGTAGTTTTGTGGTGGCAAGTGATCCATAGATGCCTCGTGAGTCAATGGGTTAGTCCATAAAATGGATAAAATCTGGAAGAGAAGGAGGTTGTTTATCTTTAAGGGCATAGATAATGCAGATGAGGTTGTTCTTCAGTGGGCGCAAGATAAAATTGTTATGGCTTACAATTGTTCTTCTCTTGATCAAGAGAAGAAAGCTTACTGATCCGCATACTTACCTTCGTGATTCATTCATTTGCATAGGCAGGTGGTTGTGCTCAGTTGGATCGGTTTGTCCACTGGGGTTATAATCCTGTCTTTGCATTTATGTTGCTCTGGTTTCTAGTTGGTGAATAAAGCTTGACGTCCTTCAAAAAAAAAAAAAACCATGATATTGTCATCCACATATAATGCTATAATGCACCATTCTTCTCCATTTCTGAATCTATATAGATTTCCATCATAATTCAATTTTTCAAATCCTTGCTCTTGCAGATATTTGTTCATGCATTCATACCATTCTCTTGGAGACTGCCTTAAACCATACACGGCCCTTTTTAATTTCCATACCTTCCCTTATTCTGTCTCAAATCTCCAGGTGCTTGCTTTAGATAAACTTCTTCCTCTAATTTTGCATTTAAAAATGCAGTGCTGACATCCATGTGATGCACATCAAGATCACACGAGTTAGCAATGGCAAGCAATATTCTTAAGCTGTTTATCTTCACCAAAGGATAAAAAAGTTTCATCAAAGTCTTTTCCCCTTTTTTGTGTAAAACCTTGTGCTACCAACCTAGCTTTGAATTTTTCTGATTTTCCATCTATTCCAGGTTTTATCCTAAAGATCCATTTGTTTCCTATGATATTCTTGTCTTTAGGTTTGTCCACCACCTCATAAGTGCCTGTTCTCTGGAAAGCATCCATCTCTTCTTGCATAGATTTAATCCATTGCCTTGCATGAATTCTATTTACTGCTTCATCATAACTCTTTGGCAGGTCACAATTTTCCAGAATTAACACATCAAAGATATTTTCCACCTCAACATTTTGTTGCTGGAGTCTCCTACTTCTGCCAAACTCATTTCTGCCATGCAAGTCAGCCAAACCTTGATTCTCATCATTTAACAATTGAGCTTCAGTTCTTCTACTCCTCCTTTTTGCTTTTTCATTTTGTGGCTCTATATTTTCCAATTCATTACCAGCAGACATATCTTTTTCAACTCTATTATTTATTATGTTTTGATCATTTGTCTCGGGTGTATCTTCATCTTCTGAGTCACTATCCAGCCTATTTGATTCAATATAATCTGTCTCATTGTCTGCTATTACCTTTTCTTCAAGGTCGACATCCCTTTGTTCATTGTCTCCCTGTTCTTTATCATTAACCCTTGGAATTTTTCTGTAAAATTGATGTTCATCGAACGCCACATCCCTCGCTCACAATTATTTTCCCTGTAATGTGGTCAAATAGTCTATAACCCTTTTGAACTTGAGTCATATCCTACTAAATAGGTGATGTACCTGCGTCATCAAGCTTACTTAATTGCTCGGGCACATGGGCAAAAGCCAAACAACCATAAGCTTTTAGATTTTCATAGTTAGGTAATTTACCCCCAACCATAACATATCCGCAATCGCTCCTTTTTGTACTTGTGGATGGCAAAATATTTTGAATATATCACTGGCATTTCAAGAGCCTCATTCCAAGTGTAATTTGGCAATCCAGAATACTTCAACATTGACCTTACTGCATTGAGGAGAGTTCGATTTTTCCTTTCTGCTACACCATTTTGTTGAGGAGAGTATCTACATGTCAATTGTCTTTTAATACCTCTTTTAGCACAAAACCACTTAAACTTCGTGAGATAAATACTCACCCCCCCCTATCCGATGAGAATGCACTTGACTCTTCTCCCCTGCTTCAAGCTCTACTTCAGCAATGTAGAGTTTTAGTGCTTCAAAGGCCTGATCTTTTTTTTTTTTTTTTTTTTGCGAGGTAGGTTTTTGTCTTCCTGCTAAAGTCATCTATAAAGGTTATAAAATATTTATGACCAGCCATGCTTGTCACATTTATGGGACCACATAGGTCGATTAGGTGGGGTTAAATCTAATACTCCCCTTGCTCTTCCTCAATGATCTTTGAAATGGAAACCGTGTTTGCTTCCCCAACATGCAGCCTGCACATAGCATATTCCTGTCCTCCTGTCCATTTGCTGTTATAAGGCCCCTTTTGAGCAGTATATTAATGTTATCCATGTTAGTGTGGCACATCCTATTATGCCATGTTTTTAATGATGGATATTCAACCACATTTAAACTTGGAATATGCTTACAATCGAGTCCAAAAAGGTTCCCAACCCTTTTTCCAATGAACTTGATTTTATTTCCATGAAAGATCTTACATTCCAGCTTTTCAAATAACACTTTGTATCCTAAATCCACTAATTGACAAACTGAAATCAAATTCCTAACAAGCCCTGGAACACACAACACATCTTTAAGTTCCACTGTCTTTCCTTCTAAGTCAAAAATTTCTAATATGCCAGAATCTTTAATCTTCTTTAATCCTCCATCTCCCAGCTGCACGTGACCATCATCTTTCTTCATGCACTCCTTTAACAAAGCTTGATCACAAGTCACGGTTTTCTCAGCTCCTGAATCTATTATCAACAATTTGTTATCCTTCTTATGCAAGTCTCTTGAAATAGTCAAAATTTCACCAAGTTTGCTTACCTCAGCGGTATCATCTTCTTCTTCTTCTTCATTTGTGACCGTTTCCTTAATTGAGCTTCTTGCTGAATTTTGAATCCATAATTCTCTGCAAAATCTATTACAGACATAATAGTGTCTTCTTGAATTGATGCCAAACATTGCTTGAATTGTTTGGCTTGCCAATGTGCTCGGTAGTTATGTGGAACAAAGGTCTTCAAAGTTTTAGTGGCATGTTCATGGAACTCAAAAGGAGAACCTGATTTGTATGCCAATCTGGTAACCTTTGCAGGTTTCTTGCCGGACACGGTTTTTTGTTGTTAAACTTCTTGTGCAAAAAAGTGAAAGCGACTTTTAAGCAGACCTCTTTGCTTCACTAATATGAAATTGAGCAGAATGTAAACTACATTTACCTTTTCAAACACTTTCCAATTAACATCTTGCCTATTATTCTTAACCTTTTCTCTAGGACATGTAGGAAGCCACTGCCAAACAAAACAAATAAATTAGATTAAAGACAATCAAAATGTGAAATAGAAAAGGAGCCATTACCTTTCAAACCACACTTAGTACACGCCCCGCATTAGACATGCATGCTTGTACCATTCTTCATTCTCATCCTTTGAACACACAACTGTCTCCAATATTCACTAGTGGATTTGATAGTGTGTTCTTTAGCTAAACATGTTGGACCCTGAACCACAAATTCTGCACTTACACTTGCAATCTTTGTGTACACCATATGGATCAGTCCTCATTTTATTTATTGCTTGCATGGCAAATTCAAGATGCATGGTATTGGGCAAGAATAAATGGTTTCTCTTTCTTGAAGCTTCCCCGATATAGCTTGGTTTCAACCTCTCAAAAGTCTCATTGATATCTTCAAATCAAGATGTTCCTTTGAAAAAGCAAGGTAAAGTTTGAATCGAACAAAAAAGAAAAAGAGAATTCGGATCGATAATAATGTCAAAATTACGTAAAATGTGACAAGCATGTTAAAAACAAAAAAGATTGACTCAAATGCTATCTTTTTGTCAATAATAATGTCGCAATTACAGGACTAAACATTGATTGTGGCAAGCTTCAGAGCGCAGTCTCGCTTTTCTAGAATTGGGAAACTAGTTCTAACCTAATAGGCATATTAGTAACAAAAAAAAAGAATCAAAACATACCGCGGTAACTCTAGCAAGTGTATTGATGATCAATTCTTTCACCACTTTTCGAGAACATGTTTTTCAACATGTTTCTTATAGGGTGAAACCCGAAAGTATTTTCATCCCAAAACTTTCTTACAAATAGCCTATCTCTTGGGGGAAAGAGCATCAGATCTCTTCTTCCTTGCATGCATTGACCATGGACCAAAGATCAAACTCTCGGCACATATTCTTCTTCTAAATGCTTGGGTTACAGTTTTCCCCCGGAATGGAAAGAAGCCTTGAAAAATGCACTCACGATTAATCCCTTTAACTGTTGAAACGTGATTTGGAGTGTGGACTTCCTAGCTATGAGTACATCAAGATTTCTTTGAAATTTTTGAGCCCCATAGTTTCCCTAACATTGAAAATCCGCCTTTCATCACATTTAACTCCTTTGGATCTGCTTAGAGTTACATGTGGTAAGTGTTTGATTCTTTTTATAAAACTCGAAAGCTACTAATCCTTTAGAATTATCATCGACCAATTCCTTACAATATGGAAAAAGGAATTCTCCAACTCTTTTTCTGAAAGTTCCTGTTGTCTTTCTATGACTCAAAGAACGCTCTTTTTATTTTTACCTTTCAGCGCAATATTCTCCTTTCTCCAATTCTCGAATTCTCTTCCTCGGCTTCTCTTTTTCTCATGGCATCTAGCTCCAAATAAATTCTCCGTTTAGCAGCTTCAACTGTTTCAGGAGAACTTGCCATCGAATTGATATGAAAAAGGAATTGCAATTGCAATTGACAGTATTAGTGTAAGCTTGTTCTTCACCGAAATGAAGAATTCTTGCAAGAACTGAACCAATTTCCCGCCAAAGAAGAAATCTTGGAAGAAATTTCCCAGCATTTGGTATGATCTGAATTCCAAATTCGCGCCCAAGGAATCAATCCATGTCATCGATCCCAGCTTCCTCGGAGGATGATTGCTATTTCAGGAATAACTACCTCAAAATCTATTATACTAACGAAGATCGAATAAAAAGCACTTTCAGCACTTAAAGCAAGTGTCCGGACGGTGCTTTTTGGGTACCAATATCAAATTTACACCCTCATAGAGCACTGATTGACTACCTTTATAATGGCAACTGCTGCCATTGCAGGAACTGAAATCCTTCCATATCTATCAAGCAATCATGGAAAAGTCATGGTCTAAGAGAGTCTTTTCATGCCACGGTTCAACCTATGTAAACCGAATCCAATGTCCCCTTCTACAAGGGGACCGACAGCCACTGCCACAAACTAACCTAGAGAAGCGGACCGAATCCAGTGTACCCTTCTACAAGGGGGACCGCCAACACATCAGAATGCATTAATCCGGTAGGCGAAGAGCTTGAGCAGAGAGTTAGAGTTTCTCTCTCTAGAAGGGGCAGGCGCGAATAGGAGCGTCCAAAATCATTTTTTTCCTTCCCGAAAATGGCTTAATTGTTGATCCCATGTTCCAATTTTAGATTCTGATATATGGAAAAAGGTAGAAAAAGTACAAAAAAGGTTTCTCAGAACAGAGCTAAGAATCAAGGTGCAAACGTGTGCAAATGCCATACAATATGATGTTAATCGAGTGTGGAATGTTAACACTTGAAGTAGAGGCTTTGTGTAGAACACTAAACTATGTCTATAAAATTCTATACACCATGCCGAGTAACAGTTTGCCCATGATGGCTTTGGAGGAGACTCGTGCTAAAGGTTAGTTTGCAGAGTGGAATTATGGATGGCAAAATGGGGAATGCACATGAAGGACTTACTAACAAATAAAGATGACATAAAAAATGGGTGTCAGGAAGCTTTTTCCAATGCAGTTGGAGAGATGGTAGAGTGAAGAAAGAATTTTATAAAACTCAGATCAACCCTAGTATGCAGACAAGTAAGTATACGGAGGAGCACATAAACACCAGATATAGACATGCTATTTGCAGAATTAGGTTGAGCTCATACAGACTTGGGGTTGAGGTTGGAGGTGGAATAATATCCCACATGAGTTACGCCTCTGTCAGCTTTGTGGAAGTGCTAAGCTTGAAGATGAATTAAATATCATGTTCCACTGCCCCACATATATAAATGTCAGAGAGAAGCATCAGATTCATGCGCATACACTTACAGAGTTTTTTTTTTACCTTCTGGGCATAACTATGGGACGATATATAGGGGATGTAATGGATTGTAGAGAGAAAAAGCTTAAGATATTTAATATAGTTGAACTGAGTGAGTTAGATGAGGGACTAATGCATCTCCATCTGAGGATGCATTAGATGAATGGTTGTATAGTTGATGTACTTACGGGATGTCTTATAGACCTGGCGGTCTCACAGACATAATAAATACAATTTCATATTTCTCTCTCTCTCTCATATGCGCACAATATGTATGATGAAGACTACATGAAAATAGAAGATTGCAAGAAGTTTTTTGCAGTTGTTAATCTAAATGCCCCATACCTTAGATTGGTACTTCTTGACCAGATTTGGTTCTACAACAATTACTTGATGTGTACTTTTCAAGCAAAAGCTTACATTCATTACAAGTGCTTTGACAAGGAATTATGGTTTTGCATATTTTCCCAATAACTTGGGACAATTCAAATGACTGTTGTGCTCATTTCTTTGTAAATCCAACATGGATATCTGCCAGATTGTTTGGGGAGCTTGACCAGACTTAAATTTCCGAACTGCGAATGTGAATAGCATTGCCTCATAATGCCTTCCTAAGTCGCCAAAACCTTCAAGTTCCATTGCAATAAGAGTCTATTTTGACCCCTAGGCACCATGAACAACAATTTGAAGATCCCGATGCTTTCAAAAAATTTCAAAATCTTATAAAAGTCAAATTTTTCACTTTTTATAAAATTACCAGTTACATACAACATTACATTTCGCTAGTTACATACAACATCTAGCATACCATTTCACTACATAACATGAATATAGAATTGAATCAATTTTTATCGTCCATGAAAACCAAAAGGTCTATAGGACCCAATATAAGAAAGAGCACAAAAAGCCCACTAATTGTATACCATTTATATGATCTTGTGTTTTAAATTTGTCCCATATGTTACTTTTCTATTTCAAGTGGTCTACAACGTTTCTTATTCAAAGGGAATGCCAAAAACGTTTTTGAAATTTAAAAATGAGAGTGACCGACTTTTGGGTCTATATTCTCATTCATGTTTTGACTTTAGCATCTATGTTCTTGTTCTGTTTTGGGTCATTATGTCACATACTACTATACTTTCGAGACACATTTTCCAAATTCCTAAAACTACCCACTTTGTGAACTTTTATCAAGAGAGAGTCATCTTAACTTGATGGATTTAAAAACAATGGTCTATTGGTTGAAGGAAGGAAGGTTTTTTATCATTCATGAGGCCAACGGGCCACTTGACTTAAATTACAGTGCCAGCCCGCTGCTACCCGGATTAAAAAAACCCCTTTAGGAGGGGAAAAACCGTCGCTGAAGAACAAACTGGCAAAATACAAAAATATACATATACACATGAATTCCCGGCTGTTTACTCCTTTTATTAGCAAGCCAATTAACAATTACCTTATCATTACAACATTATCATACTCATAGCTCATGACATAGATCATACAAGGTTAACATGTTTTCATGATCTTTTTCTAATGTTATCAAGACCATCATCCCATGGTAAAAAGGAGTGTCTTCTTCCCTTTTTGTACTCTGTATCCTTTGGCGTCGGGTAAACCTCATCAACATTCTTCGTTATGCCAGGCCATTCAATCGTTTCCTTTCCCTTCCGCCAAGGCAACCATGAATATAGAGGAACTAGAAACCACGCCAAGCACATGCTGAAAGCTATTCCACCAGCAATAGTGGTCGCCATCATGTTCTTCTGATGTTTAAATGAAGATGGTACCAACAAATCCAAACCGCTATAAATGCCCCTACCACAAATAATGATGGAGAATGGTAATGGTGGCAGGAGAGCAAGCTGCCGAATATTTGAGATGAATCACCCATGAAGATGTTAGCTTTTGGTAGCACAAAGGGCAGCTCCAAAAGGTGATAGTTGAAATGGAAAGGAGAAAAGAGAGGGAGTTCAATGCCCAAAACACTCTTATCCCCAAATATTTGGGATAATTCTCCTTTGAGCTGCTAAAGGGGTTGGGTAAAACAACCAACCTGCAAAAGTTATGCCACATCAATGCCGCCCCCAACCAAGATAGCATTTGTCGTGATCAACATAGAGCCGAATCTCTTATAGAGCCCATCCACATAAGATTTAACATCCCCGCCCTCCATTAGCTCCTTCTCAATTTTTCTATATTTCAATTCGATATGCATCTTTGAGTGCTTTTTCCATACTTGTCTTCCGTATTGGCTACAAGATCCATCCCAAAGTCGAGATAACCTGTATGGAGTTTAGAAGTGTCAGATCCATGACCACCTCTACATAGCTTAGATACTGTCTCTCTGTCATTCAGAAGTGTTGCCCAATGCAATGGTGTACGTTCTGTACATTCGCCTGGCTTATTTAACATATCTTCACTTCCATGTTCTTTCATGAATTGGGCAACATCAAATTTCCTTGCAAGTAAAGCTATATACATTGGTGTTATATCTTTAGCAATTAGGTCACTGATAGAATTATTGATAAGCTTCTCTCCAGGAAAAGGGTAGCGAGCATTCATGAGGTCTTTCAATGCTTCCTCTAATTCGCCTTTCCTTGTTTCTTTCAAAGTGTTTGCCCATTTGTCGAAACTAAATGATATCCATCCAGATAATGACTGTAAATCAGAAGGCAATTTAAGGAACTCTTCTGCACAGGAAAGGTGTCCATGAAGAAGAGCAAGGGACAAAGGTGTTTGCCACTCTGGATGCTTCTCATAATCTTCAACTATCCACTCAACTTTGTTGTTTTGGAGTTCTTTTATGACGCTTATATTCCCTTTCATTGCAGCCCAATGCATGGGGTTCCTACCAGTGCTGTCCAAACGATTCACATAGCGTTCAAAAAATTTCTCCTTTTCATCCTTGTTAGAAGCAATGTAACCTTTTATCTTTCCGATGAGCCATTCAATATCATCTTGCGCTGCATACCCTGCAGCATAATGAAGTAAAGTAGCACCATCTTTGTGAACAGTCATCACATCCATTTCTTGAGCACTCTTCTTATCCATTTCTCTGAGGGATTTATAAATAGCTGCAATGGCAGAACCGTGGCCTTCATCATGAGCAACATCTATAGGCAATTCTCCAATTTCGTTGTCTGCAAACACGTTAGCCCCTGCATTCACAATTAAAGCTACGACTTCGGGGGATCCATTCCTTGCCGCCCAATGAAGGGGGGTATCCCTTTTTGCCGCATCTTTTGCGTTAACAGACGGTTTCCGACAATGTCGATGTAGCCCCTTGCGCAAGCTCTATGCAATGGACTGAAGCCAGCTGGATCTGGGGCTTCTATTATTGCTGTTGATTTATCGATTAGGAGATTCTCAAGCGCTGCTGTTTTGTGAGCATCTACAAGCTTGTGTATCTCTAGCACGCTTCTGGACTCTTTGTCATCCATCAAGCCGATCACGCCATCCCGACTTACAACAGACTCTATGTCCCGACTTACAACAGGCTCTATGTCTCTTGCATCCACCAAACTATCTGGTTCGCACGCTGCGCCAAATTGTTCCACTGCGTCACATTTTATATGAACCGACTGATCCTCTGCTGAGATGATCTCTAGCACGCTTCTGGACTCTCTGAGATCCATCAAGCCTCTGATTTCGCGCGCTACGCCTCTAATTTTCTCTGAGATGATTACGAGATTCTTAAGCGCTGCTGTTTCGTGAGCATCTACAAGCTTGTGTATCTCTAGCACGCTTCTGGACTCTTTGTCATCCATCAAGCCTCTGATTTCGTCCGCTACGCCTGTGATTTTCTTTGAGATGATTACGATATTCCGAACCACTGCGTATTCGTGAGCATCTACAAGCTTGTGTATCTCTAGCAAGCTTCTGGACTCTTTGTCATCCATCAAGCCTCTGATTTCGCACGCTACGTTTGTGATTTTCTCTGAGATGATTCCGAGATTCTCAAGCGCTACTAGTTGGTAAGCATCTACAAGCTTTTGTATCTCTAGCACGCTTCTGGAATCTTTGTCATCCATCAAACCATCCCGACTTACAACAGACTCTATCTCTATTGCATCCACCAAACTATCTGGTTCGCGCGCTAGGACTTTGATTCTCTCTGAGATGATTAGGAGATTCTCTATTGCATCCGCCAAACTATCTGGTTCGCGCGCTACGCCTTCTGGACTCTTTGTCATCCATCTGGACTCTCGCCATCTGGACTCTTTGTCATCCATCAAGCCGATCACGCCATCCGGACTTACAGCAGACTCTATGTCTCTTGCTTCCACCATACTATCTGGATTGCACGGTGCTGCGGCACGGTTCCGCTTCTTCAGACGAGCCAAACAGAAGAAGACTGGAAAGAAGACGGATAGGGATCGTTCTTCTCAAAGCCCCCCAAATCAAGAAAGACAAGCTATTGATAAAAAAAAAAAACGGCTGATGTCGCAAAAGAAAAAACAGGGGGCTTGAAATTTCGCCCCCAAACTACCTGTTTTTTCAGATCGAAACTTGGTTGATCCCCGGTTGCTTCGCCCCTCCTGCGATGCCCCTCTGCAAATTGCAATGCTCCTCTTAAACCATTGGGCTCAAAGATTATTACGAGTGAGGTTAAAAGCTGAAACTTGCAGCATCTTTAGAATATTCCAAGGATTATCTTGATACCAAGGATTATCTTCTTGATACCTTTATTGAGGATTAATCTTCAATGATAATCTTCAGAATTTTATTCCTTTATTGAAAAAACAACATTAACAGATTATTTACAATTGTTGCTTTTACTTGGCAAAGAATGTACATCCTCAATATTTAAAATCTTGAATTTTTCATTGTTTACTGCCTGCTCACAAGCAAATTTGGGCCTCTTTGTAGGTCTATAATCTTTTGAACCAATAGCTTGGATCGCAATTGTAAAAGCTTGAGATTAAGAGCTTTTATAAGTTTTGCTAGCTCTTGTAAAAGCTGTTCATCACTGTGCAATATACAAAGGATATTAAATACAATATCATTTGCATTTTTTCCTCTACAAAAACTAACACGCACCAAAAATCATTGGCTCTGTTGAATAACCTGCCAAAATATACAAATCTTATGTTTCTACAACAACAAAAAGCCATGAAATAAATGCAAATTTTACCATGAGTTGTGGCCTTAGTTTCATTGGCTAGATTCGTCCCGACAAGCTTTGGAGCTATTTTATTAGAGGTATCTGACTGGTTCGTTCGTTACAGCTAACGAACTTGCTTCACCAACATTTGTCTTGGCGGCACCTGTCAACAGACTTCATTAGGCATCTAATAAAAAGCAATATGCATCTTAATAAAATCAAAGGAATCACAGCATTACTCTAAAGCATTACCTTAAACCCACCTGCATTTATTGCTTGCAAAGTTTCCTTTTTTATTTCTTTAAAAACCTCATCATAACGTCTAACATTTCCGTTCTTGTCAAAACTTTGCCAAAGAAGTGACTCCATTGCCATCATTTGCATTTTTTCAGAGTGATCATATCTGCAATTACCAACATTGAAGAAATCAGCCACAAGAACAAACTGAAAATAAATATATGAATACATACTGATGCAAGTTTTCTGCTCGCCGATGCCCGGTGAGCTTCATCGTTACCTCATCAGGTGTACCGGATATATTCAGGTCTGTAATACTGGAATGGCGCAAATCCTTGTTTGTAAAACTTAAACCTGTGATTTTCGTAATCAACTTTGCAATATCAGCAAGCCCTCTCCAACTCTATTTCCCCTGCAATACCATATGTTTGATCTTGGAAAACTAATACATGACTGAAATAACGCATATTCATCGGGTTTGTCTTCTTCTTGCGGTACTAGTAACCTCTTGTAAAAGTCCACAAAGGTCTCGTATACCTGGACCAAACTTCTCTGTGGTTTCACGATATCGATCATCAAGTTCAATCAGCAAAGCAATCAGCGGAAACACCAAAAATTACAGCTAATAATTACCCTCGACCTCTTTCTCGACAATGTGTAAGATCGTCTCCTTCATACGCTTTGCTAACTCTTTGCTTGAACCTATAAAAGAACTGTTTAAAAACACGAGACAACTCATGCATAAACTGTTGATGATACTTACTGAATGAATTCGCCATATGCATCAGCTAAAAAGTTGAAATCTTTGTACTTTAAATCGTAAAGCTCATTCTGAGATCTCACTAAAAAAACTTGATACAAAAGAGACAAACTCTACATAGAAGACCATTCGCATGAGCTAGCTGGATGGCTAGGGTTTCTATCTAGGGCGGCGGCGGCTGCCGCCCGACCAGTGAAGGCCAAGAAACCTGAGCAGAGCTGGAAGAGCAGCTAAAATAGCTGCTGCAGGATTGATTCAAGCGGTGGAAATGGCAAAAAAGTACCTCTGCCTCGTTGCTTTCCGGATCTTCTTGCAAAAGGGGAAGGTTCGTGGGGATATGGCCGCTATTCCTGGTTTCTTGCCCTCTTGTAGCAGATCGTGACATGGTAGGGAATGCTCTCTTTTGTTGTTGAGATGTGCTTGAAGGATGCTGCTCAAACTAGTAGTTAGCCATGGTTTCTAGTTCCTTAGTGTCCTTGAATCCTTCGTGCTATTTCTAGGGCCTGCGATCTATATCCAGGCATGTTTTTTCAGTTCTGAACAGATCACCCTCTTCTGATATCGGGGTTGCACTCATTGCAACCTAGAGGTTGCACTTACTGCAGCTATTTTCAGCTTGAGCTGGTGTTGTATATCAGGGCTTTTGTGTTGTTTGCAGGGATCTTGGTTACAAGCCATATGCACAGTCAGATGCTTGGGCTCTTGCGCTTCCAAAGAGCCTTAGAGCTATCTCCATGGCCAAACCATGCCCGGCCCCAAATTAGGGAAGATCAAAGTTACATAAGTCAGCATTGAATCACTCAGATTGATAAAGGAAAGAAATCAAACAAGGTATCCTAGGACGGGAGGCCAGGGTTCTTTACTGCTGCATGGAGCATCAGGGTGCTATGCTGGAGAGTGAGCAAGGGAAGCGACTAGACCACCCTTTTGGGGCAGGTCTGTGTGAAATCAAGAGGGAAGACAGAGCATACTCTTATAGTACCGATGAAGGATGTGTACCAGACCAAGTTAACGCGTTGGGCTTACTGCTTCCTTCTGTTCCTCAATGGTTATAGCTCCCGACCTTAATGTGGATTCCTTCCACAATTGATTTGGGAGAGACTAGTCTGGTTTGAGCGCCTGATCTTGGTTTCTGGACACCCAAGTTGAAGAGATGGTTGAAGTGCTTCTTGCGGGCGGAAAGAATCAAGAGATGCTCCAGAGTATCTATCTTTTGGGAAGAAGCTGGGGCTTGAAGAGTCCGCTATAGTACCAGTTGTAGTAGAGAAGGTGTAGAGGTGTCTTGATTTAAGTAGTAAGTTAGCTAGCATCTCACCTTTCCTTTCTCTTGGGTGTGGTGCAAATATTTCCCATCTAGCCTGTTGAGAGGCTTATAAATAAGGTTGTATACCATTTTTTTATTAATAAAATCTAAATATCTTACCACTAGAAAAAAAAAAAAAGAAAATTCGCATTGTTGTTGCGAGAGAACTCTGGTTGGCTTAAGCAAGCTTTGAAATCTTCAGTACTAAGCATAGTACTGCTGACAGTAGGCTTCCTTGGTGCAGAAATAGCAGCCTCATGTGCCACAACGCTGGCTGCACACCTAACACATCAAACAAGAAATTATACATTAAAAACTCATATACTAATAAGTTGTTATTTTCTAATGTAAACTCCACAAAATCAAATGGAAATTGCTTACCTTGCCTTTTCAAATAGTGGGTGAGTCATAATATTAATTTCTTCCTCTCCTCTACCACTATTTTGTATTCTAATCTTACGATCCTCCTTCAAAATACGTCCGAAGCAAAGTAGAATGTCTTTGATGCTACCACCAGGATACGTTCTAGCATCACACTTCAGTATTTGCTGGAAAAACAGTGTAGGTGCTTTGCAAACACCTGCAACAAGCAAACGCCATATTAAAATCATAAAGAAGTGAATAATAAGAAAGAAAATGAATTTATTACATACATGCAATGGAAAATCCGCAATCGCAGTTTGGAAGTCTGTAATACCATGTTTTGGGCCATAATTCTGCCTCCATTGGTAATACATGTTACTTGCCCATTTATTTTTCTTGATAGTTGCCTTTTTAATAGTCCTATGATTCACCATCTCCATCCTATTTAGATCCAATTCACGAAAAACTCTCTTCTTACCTAACAAGGCAGATACAAACTACATTATAAGCCATAATCTCCAGACGCAAGCAGCCAAAAGGAAATAGAAGATAACATAAAAAAGAAGCATTTTACCTCTTCCATTTTCATCTGCAGTTATGTTATTTTCCATCTCTAAAAGAATTGTGGCTGAAATTGCAAAATTAAATCAAGTAAATGGAAACTATATTATAATACCAAAACAAACAAAAGATGCAAGCAACCAAAAAGAAAGAGGAAATGGCATAAAACAACAACATGTTACCTTTTGCATAATCTGAAATGTCATTATTTTCATCTGCATCCATGTTATTTGGCATCTCTGAAAAGAAATTGGCCCCAAAATTATCAAGAAAATACAAAATCTATGAACGCAACAATCTATAATGCAAGCATCGTTGATCTCACACTACAGGATCTTCTGGACGAATCTTGAGCCTTTCACTGTTGGAAATGATCTGCTTACAGTGTTCTTTACAGCTTACACTAAGTATAACTGTTTTGGAACTATATAAACAATATATTAATTTGGTTGTTTTAATCTGGTTCATGGATCCATTTTATAAGGACCATGATTTTTGGACAGTATGCTTAGACTTTTTCAGTATATCCCCTTATCTGTTATAGATGCAATATAAACCAAACCTTGCCCTCAAAAAAAAAAAAAGTAATAATGCAAGCATCAAAAGGAAAGAAGAAATGACATGAAAAACCAGCAGGTTACCTGTTAGACATCATTATTTTTATCTGCATTCATGTTATTTGGCACCTCTAAAATGTCTTGGCTTGGAAATCCAAGATCAAATCGAGGTGCTTCAGGAACCGCATTATTTCATAAATCAAGAGCATGAAAATGCATAAAAGATCCCGCAAAAAACATGTAGAAACAAGCAAATCTAGAATGGGGCTCGCATGAAACCAACAAACCGCCCATAGATAGGCTTCTCATTCATCTCAGCAGATTTTCTACAATGGTGGACAGTGGGTAGCCGCACACATGTGAACTACCCACGAAAAATAAAGGGAAAATCCAATTATATCATTTGGACCCCAAAAAATACAATGCTAATAGATGTGTGGCTGGTGTACCTGCCGAAAGCTTATCACCGGGATTAAAAAACCCCACCTTTTCGGGTTTTCGAGGAAAAACCCTAGTGATAAGCTTTTCGCAAGGGGCTTGGACAAACGTAAGGCATAGAAATCGCTCCCAAAAACCCACGCATGGAGAAGTCGAAACAGACGCCGCTCGCCAACCTGTACCTGCACATCACCAACACAACAAAACGAGACAAAACAAACCTCCCAGTGGAGGGCTGATCACGCCGCGCACGCGACAAAAACAAAACCTCTTCAAATAGAGGGGCTAGTCACGCTTGGTTTGGCAAATATTTAGCAAAGAAGGGGGGGTGGTTCAAAGAGAATGTCCTTTCTACCGGCTCTAGAAGAGGAAGTGCCGATGAGACGCTGATGCGAACCGCCTAAAATAGCTTAACTCCCAACCGTTCTCGGCATGCACCGCATGCATGCATGCAAGACATGCATGCCCCATTCTAGAATGTCGATCCGATGTTCTCGGATCGATGGAATTCTAGAATGGGGCTCGCATGAAACCAACAAAAACCGCCAATACCGGTTGAACTTCCTTAACAAACCGAATCGAGGGACAAGGTCACGCATGAAGGCTAAAGAAGAGCCAAAGGTGAAAGGACATGCCACAACATGAAAGAAACGCCAAATTGGCCAAACCAAGGTGAAGAAGCCCTCCCCGCCTCGAAACAATTCAAAGAGAATAAGGCATCAGAGAGAAGAGGGAAGCCAATGAGACGCTGATGCGAACCGCACCTAAAATAGCTTAACTCCCAACCGTAAGGGCATGCGCCCGATGTAAAGACATGCATGCTCGCCCCATTCTAGAATGTCGATCCTATGTCTCGGATCGATGGGAATCTTTGCAATAACACAAGAAAGCCAAAAATGTCATACCTAATGATGGTTGGCTCTTGTAGAATCGTCGCCACAACTGCCTTGTTATTCCTTTGCTTCATTATGGCCTTGTTCTTGATTTTCTTTATCCCAAGATGTGCTTCAAGATCCGCACTGTTTGATGAATGAAGAGCATGAATATGTATGTAAATCTGCCAGAAACATGTAGAAACACACAAAATTTTCAACAAAAAAAAAAAGAGGGCAAACTATGAACCTGCTGACTGGCACTTGGAAAAACGGCACCATAGATTGCTGTCGGTTGCTTGTTTGCATCAGCCTTGCCAGCCTTTGATCGATTTCCCTTGGCAAATCATGGTCGGATCTCCCTCGCAAGAACAATCTGTCGTCTCTGAATGCTGAAACCCTTGCCGTCCAACTGAAACCCCTGCCATCCGTGAACACAAGCATCAATTTTTTTTCCTTTTTTTTTAATTTTTTTTAATAATCTTTTCGCCCAATGGTTTAGGGGAGGTTAACCTCCTCTTCAGTTGCTCATAAATGTTTTGCAATCACCATTGGTGTATAGGGAGTGCAAGGTTTTAGCGGCTGAGTGCATAGGCATTTTGGCTTTTGAACTTGATCAGAAATTAAGGCAACAAAGTGATGCAGCATTTGAAAAGGCCATTCCGTTAAAACAAAGTGATGCCGCATTTGAAAAGGCCATTCCGCAACTTAAAGAGGCATTCCGTTTCTAAGGAATTTTTTGGAAAAGATCCTTGGCGCCCTCTTGAACATCCTCCTAATACGTGAGAACGACCATGTGACGCGTTTGGTTCAGGAAGATGCAAATGCTGTTCTTTTTGTAGAAAAGCCAGTTTGTGACCGGTTAGTTACAGTGAATCAGTGATCAAGGAGAGGAACGAACATTCAGGTTTGGCCCAAATTGAAAATGGATTAAAGACCAGCCTAGGTTTGGCTATCAAATTTCCCTGAATTGAAAATGGATCAAAAATACATTAATTTTCTTAATCCACAAAAATTTTATTATCTTAATCTCAACCATCGAATAAATGAAAAAAAAGATGGGTTCAATCTTAATCATCCACTCTTGATCCACAATAGACTATTTGAGTGATCCATACTATTTATGATGTCTTAATACGTGAGAAAGAGGCTACGATGCGTTTGGTTCAAGAAGATTCAACTTCATTTTTTAAGCTTTTGGAAAAGCAAGCTTCAATTTGGTAGGAGCTTGTGCGCCAGTTAGTTAGAATAATTAAGGAGAGGAACGAATCAAATGTGGTATACTTTCAATTGAAAATGCATTAAAGACCAGCATATAGTCTGCATGAAACACAACCGAATTGAAATTGGGTCCGACCTAGATCAGCCACTGTTTCCGACCTTTTCCACCATAGGTTGGAACGGCGAGATTGTGTCCATCAACCCAATGCTTTTTCTTCCTTCTATTTATTTCGGTTAAGTCCTAAATGAAGAGTAAGAGCCATGTTTATTATAGTTGTATAAGACCTGGATATGTTGATGATACAAATTTTCTATTCATATTAGAAACGAAGCCCAATGTTGTTGGGTTAGAACACTAGAGGCAAAATGAGATCTTGTTTTGCACTCATAAGGAAAATGCCACCTCATTTTGTCTTCATTCCATGCTACCTAACTCTCAACAACCATAAAGAACTCTCAACAACCATAACAACCCATTTAAATGCAATGCAATAAAAGCATCTACCTTATAATTTAGATCTAGATGTACAATATCCACTTTCTAATTTATGTTCATGTGACATTTTTGATCTACATGTCCACGTTTTTTAAATTCCTTGCGCCACTCCATCCTATATTTCCTCTAAGATTGAAATATACATTGCTAGATGTTATGGTAGAGTTAGGCATAGGTTGTGTCAGGCATTGGCATACTTATTTATTAGTGTTTATTATAGTTGCAACTACATGCTATGGTAGAGTTAGGCATAGGTTGTGTCAAGCACTGACACACTTAATTATAAGTATTTATGGTTGGGAATGCATACTAAGTATAATGATTTGTTGTGGTTTAGAGTTTAGGGCATCGAAGTTGTTTTGGTCTTGCAGGCTAGAGTGTAACAGATGTTGCTGCCATATAAGTACAGGTTGCAGGGGTCTTTAGGTAAATGAGCTTGTACGCAAACCTATCAGCTTATCGGCTGGGATTTACGTACGCTTAGATGCTGTAAATAATGGCAATTTTGGCCTAAGACTTCAGCATTTAGCATTTTTCAATTACAGACTTCTCGCTGCCTATAGGCAAACTAAATAACAGATTTATGACGTCATTTTTTAGTCAAATGCTTAAATATTGCTTTCATATATTAGGCATGTGCTGCACATTTTCCAAGGCATTTATTCACATGTTCGTAGTTTTATTGTTGTAGCCATTCCATGCCAGCATGCTGATTTATTTAAAATCATTTTCTTTATGTTTATTCTACCTACCTAACTCTCATCAACCATAAAGAACTCTCAACAACCATAACAAACCATTTAAATGCAATGTATATGCAATAAATTCATCTACCTTATAATTTAAATCTAGATGTACAATATCCACTTTCTAATTTATGTTCATGTGACATTTACGATCTACATGCCCCTGCTTTTTTAATTTCCTTGTGCCACTCCATCCTATATTTCCTCCGGGATTGAATTATACATTGCTAGATGCTATGGTAGAGTTAGGCATAGGTTGTGTCAGGCATTGGCATACTTATTTATTAGTGTTTATTATAGTTGCAACTACATGCTATGGTAGAGTTAGGCATAGCTTGTCTCAAGCACTGACACCCTTATTTATAAGTATTTATAGTTAGGAATGCATACTAAGTATAATAATTTGTTGTGGTTTAGAGTTTAGGGCATTGACGTTATTTTGGTCTTGCAGGCTAGCGTGTAACAGAAGTTGCTGCCATATAAGTACAGGTTGCAGGGGTCTTTAGGTAAATAAGCTTGCATGCAAACCTATTAGCTTGTTGGCTGGGATTTAAGTACGCTTAGATGCTGTAAATAGTGGCATTTTTGGCCCAAGATTTCGGCATTCAGCATTGTTTCAGTTATAGACTTCTCGCCGCCCATAGGCAAACTAAACAACAGATTTATGACGTCATTTTTTATTCAAATGCTTAAACATTATTTTTGAATATTGGGCATATGTTGCACATTTTCCAAGGCATTTATTCACATGTTCGTAGTTTTATTGTTGTAGCCCATGCTAAGATATTGATGGCTTATAAGTTTGCGTCCTTTAGGGAAGATGTGAGAGACCGTATCTGGATTCAATATCTTTAAGTTAATTATTATCATTAGTCTCCTATGCTGGAGTAAGTACATAATGCTTCAGACTCGTGTTTCAGGTGCATCTTCTTGTGCTTACATAGCTAGATGATATATCTACATCTTGCATGTTTACTTTCGACTAATAAACTTTTTTTGTCCTTCAAAAAAAAAAAAAAAAGGAAAGCAATAGCATAGCTAGCAGTAAATTAGCTTAGAAAACTGCATAAGGAATTGTTTTTTGAATTTTGCTATTACATGGACAATGTAGTGTGCATTATTTCGAATGCTTATTATTGACTTTACAAAAACCTTAGTATTATAGAGGATGCACTTTGTCCACATAGATTAAGACCCTTTTGAAACACTTCCTCATCTAATTTAACAAGGTAATAATTGCATGGAAGGTTGTCCTTTGGATGAGGTAGAAGCTAAGGCATCTATGTCATTCTGTATGGTTCATGAGGAAGGAAGGAAGGAAGGAAGGAAGGTACTTTTATCGGGTCCACGGAGACCAATGGCCTATGGGACCCAATACAAAACGTTAAATGTTTCTTGCGCCTCGATTAAAACCCCACCAAAGGGTTTTTGAGGAAAAACCCGTGGCGAAGAATCGGCCCTGGCGACAAACCGCTAATCATATAAAATGCGTAAACATCCCAATATATGATCATGCACCCACCCCAGAGTGCCTAGTCACGCGGGACTGACCGGCGGCAAAGGTGACCTCGCAGGGTCCAAGACCTCGATGTATGACCCTGTGGCACGCGTCTTGTGGTGTGTTCATCGGCAAATGCAAGGGCACGTCCGTAGCATACTAAAGGAGCCGTGTCCGGCCCTGACCGGAACAACGCCGGGCAACTCTTTGGAAAGTATGAGACTCATCCTCAATGGCACCCGCTTGGCGGCCACTGAGCTCGCCCCGCTGGCTCCCCAATCCACCGCCTGCCTCGGCGCGGTTAAGATGGTTGGGCACCTCGCGAATGGAGGCAATGAGTCAAGGCTTTTTCGGGTTTGCGGGAATGCAGAGCCATTTGGCCCCGGGCTAACACGGGGTTGATGTGCTCTTGTAATGGGCCATTTTTGACCCTTTCTAGAGCAATGGGGTCCCGAGGCTTGCCAAGGAAACAAGCATCTAGGTTCCCCCGCAGTTGCCACGACGGCCTTCTGCGCCCGGTATACTTGTCTGTGCTCCACCCTTGCGTTCCATCTAGCGAACCAGCGTCTCTCTTACCCTCAACGAGGCCCTAAGCCATTGCCGGACTCATAGCCTGGTGTAAGCCGGTCTCAGAGGCCGAGCATCACCATAGTAACACTACGAAAATGAAGCAGGTATGTCTATCAGAAATTTGCCCGGCCCCAGGCGTGAAATCGATTTCTACTTGTTGAGAATCATTAGGGGTGAGAGTTTCACCAGTGCAGGTACCAAAAATACCTTACACTTTGCTCCAAGTCATTCAGTCAGCAAAGGGGCAATGAGACCCAAACTCTCAACCCCGTCTGAAGGGCAGGCTCGACCCGGTGCGGAGCGGATATGGCCGGATGGCTAATCATATAGCTACTTTGGTGGCTGTTGTTACGCATGGCATAAGCGCTTTCCGACTGGTCCGTCACCATAGCGGATAGGACGCCTCCCGGCCAGAGCGAGGAGGGGAACTCCACCCCTAGGTACTTGTAGGTGGGGCGCACGCCCACAGTGCCGGCCCCTTGCTATGTGAGTGCAGGAGGCATGGGGTGATGGAAGAGGATATGAGAACCACCTCGTCTTGGTCGATTGACGCCAGCATGTCTCAGAGCCCGACAAAATGTGTCTAGGGTATCCAGTGAGATCGCAGATAGCTTTCCCGGTTGTGGGCCAAAGAAAGCAACATCGTCTGCGATAGATGAGTCAAGCGATGACCCGGTGCAAAAGTCAGATGCCATTCCCCCCATGCCTCAAGTAGGGGCCAGCCTAATCGATCAATGTAGAGGCCAAAAAAGTGTTGGCGAGAGGGGGGCAACCCACGTGACTCGACACATCAGTGAATGCTTGGCTCGCTTCAACAGATCCCGCTAAAACAACCTCATACAACTCAGAGTATGGTATTCGCGACAGCATGGAGCCCCTGGGGCTTGATTTAGCCTAGCGCATGCCTTTTCCCCGGGACCGACATCAAAAGCCTGCAAGTCCATCACAAAGCAAGACATACAAGTCCAAATTGATGATTCCGGCCGTTTTCAATCGCCGTCCGCAGCTGTAGAAAGATATGGTCAATCGCTGGAGTGGCGGTCGAAAAGCCTCCCGCCAGGTGAGGGTTTCCTCGCGACATCCGGCCGCCTTCCAAATCAAACAACTGCCGCCGGTGAATGCCACCAACAGCTTTGGCAAATACCGAATCGACCATGATCGTCCCAGAATTGGTTTCCAACAAAGGTGGGTCGCCTCGCCGAATGGGAACAACCCTACTTGTGGTCCATTGTTTGGGAAACCCTCCGCAATGCCTCGCTGAATGGTAGTGAGGACCCAGCACGTTGCCCGCCTTTATTTTGAGTAATCCCTACCAAGATACCATCAGGTCACCGGCCTTCCCATTAGCTAGCCGCTATGTGCCCCTCCTCAACATCCTCGCCCACGAGAACCAATGGGGCCATCCTCGTGGGGGGTATGGGCGTCGCAGCGTCCCCAGCGGGTCATGGAAACTCTTTGCATCTTCCCGCTGCCGGGTGTGATGTCCCCGTAGGTTGAAGCGTATGAAGCACTTTCTGCGCCAAAGGTTAGGGATGAGTGTCAATGACCGAACATCTCCCGATGCTTGGCAAGGTCACAGCGCCTTTATTGCCCCTTCGGATGGTGTGATGCTGTCAGTAACTTTGCAAAGCGGGTACTGGATCGAGAATGTGGCCAGGCTGCCGCTTGCGTTCTTTGATCGCATCAAATAACCATGGTTACGAGGAATGTTGCTGACCACAGCGGCGGCGAAGTCTGCCAAAGCACATCCAGCTTGCATCCGTAATAAGCGAGAAGTCGGTGAATGCATCTGTTTGCTCTGGTGTGGAGGTGCGAGGTGCGGGAGGCGTCCGCCCAGGCATCTCGGCGTGGTCCTCTGCTGCTCATGTCCCGAGTCTCTCAGCCGGGGCCGGCGGGGGCTGGCATAGTGGGGGGTCGGAGGCTCGCCAAACCGAGTCCAAATAAAGTGGGAGGTGGTCTGAGTCGACCTCCTCATCCCGATGCCTCGCGCTCACCTTAAACGACTGGGATGAGATGTATATCTTGGCGCGCACCTACAAGCACATAGTCCACCACACTAGACCCTCCCCCTCGACATGTCGTATGCATGTGCACTTTATGTAGAATCGGCCATTGTGAAAGGCCATTGCAAATTATCAAGTCAAAAATGCCACATAGCGAAGGGAACGGCTAAATGCGCCGGCCCGGTGACACGAGTACGTCATCGACGTGGCCGGGCTATACTGCTTGGTAGTGCCGAGACATGCGTGTTGAGGGTCAAGTCATGAGACGCTCTACTCTGTCGTGCATTGGAAATCTCCAAGAGTGACCCTACCCAAGCTAGCGATCTTTGTACGTATGTCATCATATGGGTCGTGCCTCACGGGTCCATCCCTATCATCGAGAATTGGAGGCTGCGATAGAAGATGTTTACATGCGTGGGGAAATATGACCTTGAGAAAAAGAGGTTTGGTATTATGCACGAACCCGAGAAGTGCGGTTGTATACATGCATGTACGGAGGTAACCGAATGTGCCAGGTTGTCCATTGGTAGCAAACCCACTCCACCACCATGACCCGCTGTCTGTCGGTGAAGACCGAAATGTTGTTAACCAGCCGTCGGGTAGCTGTGTGACATGCTCCCATGTCTCCATGAGGAAGATGAGATCCATACCCGGGCGCCGGGTTCAGGCATCCCCGCGCTTACGCCAAGGAAGCCTGCGACAGTCCATGAGACCACACGGAGGCACAATTCCTATTTATCGGCCGGGGATGGTATCGCCCGGCTGGTCGCGGGGAGGGCGGGGAAGGCGAGCTGAGTAGTAGATGGAGCGGAGGCGGCATGTGGCTGAGGCGTGATGGGCGGCGAGGAGGCGGGGGAGTAGGAGGCGGGGAGAAGGGGCCGTGGTAGTAGAAGCTGACGGGCAGCGTCTGTTGTGGTTGGGGGAATTACTTGACCTTGTTGTCGGAAAATGTGCATCACCTTGAACCAATCTGCGGCACCCCTGATGGCGAATGCCTACGACCACAGCAAAACTCTGTCTGCGTACCTCTCTTTGCCAGGTGTGAGTCCGGTCCTGTCTGAGGATGTCCCCTTCAACATCACAGCTGGCGCAATATGGCATCACGCTTTTGTGCATCATAGCAAATGAATGTAACAATCTCGGTCACCGCGGCGGCGGAAACCCCATCTTGCATTGCTCGAAATGTAGGCGGCCGGGAATGTCATCCGATCGAGAATGTGTGTTAGGATGTTGTGGGCGAGACTCTCCCCTGTCTTTGTTACGGCATGCACCGAACTACCAGATTGTGGCCTCTCCACTGCGCTCCCTGGAGTTCTCTTGACCTCTTGCTGTGAGGTCCAAGGTGGTGATAAGATCACAATCTTTGGGGGTGGTGGTGGTGGGCTGGGATGGGCGTGGGTGAGCCAGGTCGCCATTTGGGATGGCGTGGAGTGGGCGGAA